>CM045733.1:50037500-50072500 GCA_024760905.1 Plotosus lineatus
GTACACACTCCTGCACTTCCTCATTCCACCCCCAAGTCTCCTTATCTACTTTCCTTCCACAGGACACACCAAGTACTCTCCTACCGGTCTCCCTGATCACATTGGCTGTGGTTGTCCAGTCATCTGGAAGCACTTCCTGATTACCCAAAACCCGTTTCAACTCCTCCTTAAAGACAACATGACCCTCTTCCTTTTTCAACTTCCACCACTTTGTCTTCTGCTCTGCCTTTGCCTTCTTCACCTTCCTCGCCATCAGCGTCATCCTGCATACCACCATCCTATTTTTGGCAACACTCTCACTCACTACTACTTCGCAGTCACTGATTTCCTTCAAATTACATCGCCTACACAAGATGTAGTCTACCAGTGTGCTCCTACCGCCGCTTTTATAAGACACCCTATGCTCCTGTTTCTTCTTGAAGAAAGTATTTACCACAGCCATTTCCATCCTTTTTGTAAAATCGATCAACATCTGTCCTTCTGCGTTCCTGTCCTGGATACCAAACCTGCCCATCACTTCCTCGTCCCCTCTGTTGCCTGCACCAACATGTCCATTGAAGTCTGCACCAATGACCACTCTTTCACCTCTGGGGGTACTCTGCATCACTTCATCTAAGTCACTCCAGAATCTCTCCTTCTCTTTTAGCTCACATCCTGTCTGTGGGGCATAAGCACTAACAACATTGAACATCACACCTTCAATTTCTAACTTGAGACTCATCACTCTGTCGGACACTCTTTTCACTTCTAGAACATTCCTGACAAACCCCTCCTTCAAGATGATTCCTACTCCATTTCGCTTACCATCCACACCATGATAAAACAGCTTAAACCCTGCTCCTAAGCTTTTAGCTTTGCTACCTTTCCACCTGGTCTCCTGAACACACAGTATGTCCACCTTCCTCCTCTGCATCATGTCAGCCAGCTTTCTGCCTTTTCCTTGTATAGTTCCAACATTCAAAGTCCCTACTCTCAGTCCTAGACTCATGCTTTTCCTCTTCTCTCTCTGCCTACGGACACGCCTCCCACCTCTCCTTCAACCAACAGTAGTCCAACCTCCATCAGCACTCTGCTGGTTGACAGCACTGACGGCAGTCGTTGTTAACCCGGGCCTTGACCGATCCGGTAGGAGTTTACTTATGACTTTCCGGTTTGCATTTTGCCAAAAGTTTTACGCAGATGCCCTTCCTGGCATTTCTCCGGGCTTGGGACCGGCGTAAGGGGGAGAGACACTGGTTAGTGCCCCCCGCCTCATGGCTGCATTTCATTATTTTCTGTAATGTACTGATAACAATTAAACCTTCATATATTTTAGATTCATTGCACCCCAACTGAAATATTTCAGGTCTTTTATTGTTTTAAGACTGATGATTTTGGCATACAGCTCATGAAAACCCAAAATTCCTATCTCGAAAAATTATCATATTTCATCCGACCAATAAAAAAAAAAAAGTGTTTTTAATACAAAAAAAGTCAACCTTCAAATAATTATGTTCAGTTATGCACTCAATACTTGGTCAGGAATCCTTTTGCAGAAATGACTGCTTCAATGCGGCATGGCATGGAGGCAATCAGCCTGTGGCACTGCTGAGGTGTTATGGAGGCCCAGGATGCTTCGATAGCAGCCTTAAGCTCATCCACAGTGTTGGGTCTGATGTCTCAACTTACTCTTCACAATATCCCACAGATTCTCTATGGGGTTCAGGTCAGGAGAGTAGGCAGGCCAATTGAGCACGTACCAGGTCGTGCTGAAAAATGAAAATCTTCATCTCCATAAAGCTTTTCAACAGCTGGAAGCATGACCCTGCCCTTAATAAAACACAGTGGACCAACACCAGCAGCTGACATGGCACCCCAGACCATCACTGACTGTGGGTACTTGACATCAGACATTTTGGCACCTGTCGCCCAGTCCACTGCTTCCACAGGTCCCCCAAGGTCTGAAATTGGCCCGTCTCCACAATCTTCCTCAGGGTCCGGTCACCTCTTCTGGTTGTGCAGCGTTTTCTGCCACACTTTTTCCTTCCCACAGATGTCCCACTGAGGTGCCGTGATACAGCACTCTGGGAACAGCCTATTTGCTCAGAGATTTCTTTCTGTGTCTTACCCTCTTGCTTGAGGGTGTCATTGATGGCCTTCTGGACAGCAGTCAGGTCAGCAGTCTTAGCCATGATTGCGGTTTTGAGTAATGAACCAAGCTGGGAGTTTTTAAAAGCCTCAGGGATCTTTTGTAGGTGTTTAGAGTTAATTGGTTGATTCAGATGATTCGGGTAATAGCTCGTTTAGAGTACCTTTTCATGATATGCTAATTTTTTGAGATAGGAATTTTTGGTTTTCATGAGCTGTATCTCAAAATCATAAGTATTAAAGCAATAAAAAGACCTGAAATATTTCGGTTGGTGTGCAATGAATATAAAATATATGAAGGTTTAATTTTTATCAGTACATTCCAGAAAATAATGAACTTTATCATAATACGCTAATTTTTTGAGAAGGACTAGTGTGTGTAATATATATATATATATATATATATATATATATATATATATATATATACACACACACACACACACAGGTACCTTGTTTAATGAATTTAATCCGTTCCACAAGCAAGCTCATAAGCGGAAAAGTTTGTTAGATGAAACAAGTATTTCCATAAGAAATAACAGAAAACCAATTAATCCATCCCCTCCCTGAATCGCCACCTTATCGTGGTGGAGGGGTTTGTGTGACCTAAATGATCCTAGGAGCTATGTTGTCGGGGGCAAATGCCCCTGGTCGGGTCACCCAAGGCAAACAGGTCCGGGGTGAAGGTCCAGACGAAGTGCGATTCAAAAAACCCCTATGACACATGACATCTGAGAGAGAGCACAGGAAGCAGTCTCCCTTGCCCGGACGCGGGTCACCGGGGTTCCCTCCTGGAGCCAGGCCCAGGGGAGGGGCTCGAAATCGAGCGTCTGGTGGTCGGGCTTATGCCCATGGAGCCTGGCCAGGCCTAGCCTGAAAAGGAGACATGGGTCCGCCCTCCCATGGACCCACCACCCGTGGGAGGAGTTTTAGGGGTCGGGTGCAATGCGAGTTGGGTGGCAGCCAAAGGCATGGGTTCTGTCGGACCGATCCTCGGCTACTTACTCTGACCTTCGGGACATGGAATGTCACCTCTCTGGCGGGAAAGGAGCCTGATTTGGTGCGTGAGGTGGAGAGATACCGACTAGATATAGTCACCTCAACGCATAGCTTGGGCTCTGGAACCATCTATCTCGAAAGAGGCTGGACCTTCTTCTATTCTGGAGTTGCTCATGGGGAGAGGCGGCGAGCCGGTGTGGGTACAGCCTCTCCAGTCTGAATCCGAATGGTGTTTCGTTGTTGGACTTCTGTGCTCGTCATAGTTTGTCTATCACAAACACCATGTTCGAACATAAGGGTGTCCATAAGTGCACTTGGCACCAGGACACCCTAGGTCGCAGTTCGATGATCGACTTTGTAGCTGTGTCATCGGACTTGCGACCATATGTTCTGGACACTTGGGTGAAGAGAGGAGCTGAGCTGTCTACCGATCACTACCTGGTGGTGAGTTGGCTTCAGTGGTGTGGGAGGTTGCCTTCCAGACCTGGCAGGCCCAAGCGTGTAATCAGGGTCTGCTGGGAACGTTTGGCGGAGTCCCCTGTCCGAAAGGCCTTTAACTCCCATCTCTGGAGGAGGCGGAGAACATGGAATCCGAATGGACCATGTTTCGTGCCTCCATTGCTGAGGCGGCAGCCCATAGCTGTGGCCGTCAGGTTGTCGGTGCTTGTCGTGGCGGTAATCCCCGAACCCGGTGTTGGACACCTGCGGTGAAGTGGGCCGTCCAGCTGCAGAAGGAGGCCTATCGGGTTTTATTAGCCTGTGAGACTCCTGAGGCAGCAAACGGGTACCGGCAGGCCAAACGTGCTGCAGCCGAGGCCGTCGCAGATGCAAAATCTCGGGCGTGGGAGGAGTTCGGTGAGGGCCTGGAGAGTCATTATCGGTTGGCCTCAAAAAGGTTCTGGGCCACCATCCGACGGCTCAGGAGGGGGAAGCAGTCCTTCACAAACACTGTTTACAGTGGCGGTGGGGAGCTGCTTTCCTTGACTGGGGATGTTGTCGAGAGGTGGAGGGAATACTTTGAGGACCTCCTCAATCCCACCAACACGCCCTCCGTGGAAGAGGAAGACCCTAGGGGTTTGGGTGAGGGTGCGCCCATCACTGGAGTGGAGGTCACTGAGGTTGTCAAAAAGCTCCTCGGTGGTCGAGCTCCGGGGTTGGACGAGATCCACCCGGAATATCTCAGGGCTCTGGATATTGTAGGACTGTCTTGATTGACACGTCTCTGCAACATCGCGTGGTCATCAGGGGCTGTACCTCTGGATTGGCAAACTGGGGTGGTGGTCCCAATTTTTTAAGAAGGGGGACCGGAGGGTGTGTTCCAATTATCAGAGAATTACACTCCTCAGCCTACCTGGGAAAGTCTATGCAGGGGTACTAGAGAGGAGGAGCCGACCGATAGTCGAACCTCGGATTCAGGAGGAACAATGTGGTTTTCGTCCTGGCCGTAGCACTCTTGACCAACTCTATACGCCCCACAGAATTCTGGAGGGGGCATGGGAGTTTGCCCAATCTGTCCACATGTGCTTTGTGGATTTGGAGAAGGCTTTCGACCGTGTCCCTCGAACGATCTTGTGGGGCGTGCTCCAAGAGTATGGCGTTCCAGACCCGTTGCTACAAGCTATTCGGTCGCTGTATCACCGGAGCCAGAGTTTGGTCCATATTGGTAACAGCAGGTCGGATTCGTTTCCAGTGGGAATTGAAGTCCGCCAAGGCTGTCCTTTGTCACCGATTCTGTTCATAATTTTTATGGACAGAATTTCTAGGCGCAGTCGAGGCGATAAGGGGTTCTGGTTTGGTGGCCATTGGATATCGTCTCTGCTTTTTGCGGATGATGTTGTCCTTTTGGCTTCATCAAGTCGGGCCCTCCAGCTCTCACTGGAGCGATTCGCAGCTGAGTGCGAAGCAGCCGGGATGAAGATCAGTACCTCCAAGTCCGAGGCCATGGTTCTCAGTCGGACAATGGTGAAAGGCACCCTCCGGGTCGGGAATGAGGTCCTGCCCCAAGTGGAGGAGTTTAAGTATCTTGGGGTCTTGTTTACGAGTGAGGGAAGGATGGAGCGAGAGATCGACAGACGGATCGCTGCAGCCTCTGCTGTTAAGCGGTGCCTGTACCAGTCCGTCGTGGTGAAGAAGGCGCTGAGCTGCAAGGCGAAGCTCTCAATTTACCAGTCGATCTACGTTCCAACCCTCACCTATGGTCACGAGCTTTGGGTAATAACCGAAAGAACAAGATCATGGATACAAGCGGCTGAAATGAGCTTCCTTCGCCGGGTTCTCCCTTAGAGATAAGGTGAGAAGCTCCGCCATCCAGGGAGAGCTCGGAGTAGATCCGCTGCTCCTCCGCATTGAGAGGGGCTAGTTGAGGTGGCTTGGGCATCTGGTCAGAATGCCCCCCGGACGCCTCCCTGGTGTGGTATTTCGAGCATGTCCAACTGGGAACAGACCCCGGGTTCGACCTAGAACACGCTGGAGGGACTACGTCTCTCGGCTTGTCTGGGACCGCCTCGGTGTCCCCCCGGGAGAGTTGGAGGAAGTGGCTCGGGAGAGGGACGTCTGGACCTCTTTGTTTAGGTTGCTGCCCCCGCGACCTGACCCTGGACTAAGCGGAAGATGATGATAATTAATCCATTCCAACCCCCTCCCAAACTCATAACCTGCTACACATGTATATTTGACCTAATATATTAAACATAAACATGTAAAAACAGTAAATATTTCATAATAGTACATGTACATTAACTTTAATACTTAATAAATAATAAAAAACAAGAACAAACAATTAGTCAACTAACCCTTCTGATTATTGACTACGGTGACGATGTCACGTGGGCAGGTAGGAGGTGGTGCGTAACAGAGGGGGAGGAGAATTTTGTGTGTGTGCACGCTATGAATGCCAGCGAGGTAGAGCTCCTGGTGAGCTCACACTAGGCCAGTGCATCTCAAATAGTGGGGCACAATGTAATGCTGGTGGGGGGGTGGGGGGGGTGCGTATGACCCTGGGGAACATGCTTTTTTGCCATACTGTACTAGAATTAAGTGTAACTGCGCATCCACTATAGTAGTTGGCAGTGGCACTCTAATTGTCATACTATGGTGTTGGGAAAAACCCACCCACTCCAATTTTTTTTTTTTTAAGCACCCTGGGTGCTTCTCATGTCGTGTACTGTAAAGAAAAGTTGAACATGTCAAGCACTATCAACTGGCATAGTGAACACAACATGAGAAGCACCCAGGGCGCTTATTAAAATGTTTACCAGCGGAGTGGAAAGGTAAGTGCTTATTACCATAGAGGTGGAAAACATGAATAATAACAGAACAATAAAAGAGTTTGACTGGTATTTTTGTTATTCATTTTGTGAATATACATTTTGGATAAATAAATAAAATCAATGGTACGTACAGGAATTAGATTTATGCTCATGCTTACCTTTTGTGGTAGATGCAGAGGCAAGGCAGTCTGGCGATGGTATCTCCCTGCTGCAGCTCCTCTAGACAGATCACACACTCACCTGCGTCTCTTGCCAGCACATCATCTATACACACAAGCACATACACACAAACAGTTTTTGGTTACATGCTGGCTGAAAAATAAAATAAGTGGATGTTCTGTCGCTTTATCACGTTATTACCAGTTTCCCCAAACACATGTCACGACAGATCAGACACAAACAACTACTTCCTCCAGGCTGAAATCCTGGATCAGGAATCTTGTATATTACTGCAAAAGGCCACATCAGATCAATGTCACATGCCTTCAACCCTGAGGCCCATTTCCAAATGAAACCATACACAGCTGACCAGATCAGTGAACCACTGGAAAAGGTTACGAGAAGGTCATCAAACCACTCTCTGCTCTTTAATTACACTTCATGATCGGTTAATTTCATCCTGATCTCCATTATCGGCTGAGGCAGCGTTTGTGTTTCACACACACCCGAGACAGAGGAAACACACAGGAGGAGAGCGTCCCACTGAATTGAGATGATGTTGACAGCAGGTGGCAGTGTGAAGAACAATCCTGTATCTTTAGTTACAGTGTACAGAAGACACTGAGTACTAATCCTCAAACACGTGCAAAACCTGCAGCTCTTATTTTTACCTGATGACTGAGTAAAGATAAACACACACAGCAGCCTCACACCAGATGCAACCTTTCTCAGTACTGGTAAACATGTTTTTTTTGTAATGCCAGGAAATATACATAACACACACCACCACTTCCCCTGGAAACACCTGTGTGGGGGTAGGGGAGATGAGCGAGAAAATTATTTGTTGATTGAGAATTATGCTTGTAGATCGAGCATACAGGTAATAAAATCTCTGTTTAGTTATTAAGTCAATGGCTAACAATAAATGCTATCAGCACAGCCCTCGATAACGTACAAAATTGGCAGAATCTCATCTGCATTGCTTTTGTATTTTGAGGTCAGTGGTACAGCACTTACATGTGTGTGAGAGAGAAAGAGAGATCAGGCACTCAGGTTATGAGGCAAAGCTTGACAGTGAGAAATATACAATACTGAGAGAAACTCTAACTTCAGAGCAAAAACAAAAATATTAAATTATGTTTTTGATTGGTAAAGATTCTGGCTTCATGATATTAGCTCTTAAACAGTAAACTTTAATAATTAATCAATAATGTAAAAAACAGCATCATCTGCCACACTCCATGTTGGATCTCCTTCTTGAGCATTTTTATTGCTTGATTGTTCCATTGTCTCAAAACACTACTCAATTTTTGGGGCAAAGTCCAACAGTACAGGTCTCTAAACACTCTTAAATGCTGATTACTTTTTTATTTTTAGACTCAATTCTAGAGTAGTTATATTGTACTGGATTGATTTTATATGAATCCTTCCAGACTTCATCCAGACAAAAAAAACAAAAACAATTATTTACTTGTGGAATGTTTCATGAAGCCAAAAATGTTCAGCTGTTATACAGAAAGAGTTGTCTTATCTGTAATTTATTTGCTATGAATAGAAATCTGTGGGTGAGCATCCTCCGAGTGTGGCGACTGCATTTGTCCCGAAAGATTTAGGAAAGGGGTGAGAGAGAAAACATGAGCTAGTGGAAAGTTGTATGGAAAGAAGCATTCAAACTGGGGAAGAACAAAGAGAAGCCAGAAGACAACCTCTTGAAGTCTCTGGAAAGTGTTCTATTTTCATTCACGCACTCACTCATTTATTGCTTAATCATATTATGGTTGCAGGTAGCCTGGAGCTTCTCAGCCAACACTGGGAGATGGTGAGGTACACCCTTAACCACTTACCCCACCATCGCAGAGCCAACACAGACACACTCACACCTAGGGGTGAGATTTGGAAGAGCTAGTTAGCTTACTTTTTTTTTTTTTTTTAAATGCAGCCGAGAGGGAGGGCACAAACAAGTGCCCACCCTCACGCCGGTTCCAAGCCCGGATAAATGCAGAGGGTTGTGACAGGAAGGGCATCCGACATAAAACTTTTGCCACAATTCAAAATGCAAACTGTAAAGAAATTTCATGCCGAATCGGTCAAGGCCCGGGTTAACAACGACCGCCGTCGAGGAAGGAGAGGCGGGAGGCTTGTCCGTAGGCAGAGAGAGAAGTGGAAAAGCATGAGTTTAGGACTGAGAGTAGGGACTTTGCATGTTGGAACTAAACAAGGAAAAGGTAGAGAGCTGGCTGACATGATGCAGAGGATGAAGATGGACATACTGTGTGTTCAGGAGACCAGGTGGAAAGGTAGCAAGGCTAGAAGCATATGAGCAGGGTTTAAGCTGTTTTTTCATGGTGTGGATGGGAAGAAAAATGGAGTAGGAGTCATCTTGAAGGAGGGGTTTGTCAGGAATGTTCTAGAAGTGAAAAGAGGGTCAGACAGTGATGAGACTCAAGTTTGAACATCACACCTTCAATTTCTATGTTGCTAGTGCTTATGCCCCACAGGCAGGATATGAGCTAGAAGAGAAGGAGAGATTCTGGAGTGAGTTAGATGAAGTGATACAGAGTACCCCCAGAGGTGAAAGAGTGGTCATTTGTGCAGGCAACAAAGGGGACAAGGAAGTGATGGGCAGGTTTGGTATCCAGGACAGGAACACAGAAGGACAGATGTTGATAGATTTTGCAAAAAGGATGGAAATGGCTGTGGTGAATTTTCTTCCAGAAGAGAGAGGAGCATAGGGTGACTTATAAAAGTGGAGGTAGGAGCACACAGGTAGACTACATCTTGTGTAGGCGATGTAATTTGAAGGAAGTCAGTGACTGCAAAGTAGTAGCGGGTGAGTGTTGCCAAACAGCACAGGATGGTGGTGTGCAAGATGACGCTGATGGTAAGAAAGGTGAAGAAGGCAAAGGCAGCGCAGAAGACAAAGTGGTGGAAGCTGAAAAAGGAAGAGTGTTGTGTTGTCTTCAAGGAGGAGTTGAAACAGGTTTTTGGTGAACAGGAAGTGCTTCCAGATGACTGGACAACTACAGCTAATGTGTTCAGGGACACAGGTAGAAGAGTACTTGGCGTGTCCTCTGGAAAGACAGTAGATAAGGAGACTTGGTGGTGGAATAGGAAGTGCAGGAGTGTGTACAAAAGAAGAGGTTAGCTAAGAAGATATAGGACAGAGAGGACCGAAGAGAGTAAACAGGAGTACAGGGAGACACAGCGTAAGGCGAAGGTAGCAGTGTCAAAGGCCAAACAGAGGGCGTATGATGACTTGTATGATAGGTTGGACAGTAAGGAGGGAGAAAATGATTTATACAGGTTGGTACAACAGAGAAATAGAGATGGGAAGGATGTGCAGCAAGTTACAGTGATAAAGGACAGAGAGGGAAACGTGTAGACTGATGACAGAAGTGTGCTGGGAAGATAGAAAGAGTATTTTGAAGAGCTGATGAATGAGGAAAATGAGAGAGAGAGGGAAGGGAAGAAAAAAATAAATAAAAAGAGTAGAATAGGTGACCATTGAGGACCAGGAAGTAGCAAAGATTAATAAGGGTGAAGTGAGGAGGGCATTGAAGAGGATGAAGAGTGGAAAGGCAGTGGTCCTGATAATATACCGGTGGAGGTACGGAAGTGTCTAGGAGAGGTAGCAGTAGATTTCCTGACAAGAACATTCAACAAAGGTCTTAGAGAGTGAGAGGATGCCAGAGGAATGGAGGAGAGGTGTGCTTGTACCCATTTTTAAGAACAAGGGAGATGTGCAGAGTTGTGGCAACTACAGAGGGATAAAGTTGATGAGCCATACGATGAAACTATGGGGAAAAAAATAGTGGAAGCTAGACCAAGGTTGGAGCTACCAGGCAGGTCTAGAGGAGGACCAAAGAGAGAATTTATGGATGTGGTGAAGGAGGACATGAAGGTAGTTGGAGTAGAAGATACAGAGTATAGGGTGAGATGGAGGCGGATTGTTTGCTGTGGTGAGTCCTGAAGAGAAAAGCTGAAAGGAAAAGAAGTTAGCCTACATGTTTTTATACATGGGATGAAACCGTAGTATGTGGAGGAGACCCATGCAAGCATCAGGAGAACATAAACTCCACACGGAAACATCAGAGCCTGGAAATCAAACATAATACTTCTTGCTGTTAGCCAACCATGCTGATCACCGTGCCACATGTCACCTGTCGACAATAGTTAATTACAATTTTATTAGATTTACTTCAGAACAAATTTGAAGAATAAATATTACAATCGACCAGTGGCTCAATACACTGGATGAACACAGTCCTTTGTTTTATTTTGGAACTCAATAAAATAGTTTTGGTTGAAACCAAATACAGTATAACACTCCTGTTCATATAATGGTAATGAAATCGGTATTGTTCTGTGAACAGGCTTGCCAAATACTCAGTATAACGTCCTTGTACTGCAAATGAGAAATGTTCACCGGTGTTCAGTAGTTTCCCCGAAATGACAAAACAGGATGAATACAACACTTTTTCTGGTATACCTCTAGTTCAGTGCTTCTCAAATAGTGGGGCGCGCCCCAGAATAATGCCGGGGGAGCGCGAATGACCCTGAGGAACATGCTTTTATGAAACAGTGTAATTGCACCTCCACTGCTCTAGTTGGCAGTGGCGCTCTCATTGTCACACTATGATGTGGTTTTTCGCACAAGCAAACGATATGAAGTTGCAGAAAACAACCCCTCAAGAAACAACACGGAATTTTTTTTTTAACAGGAATGAAGAGAAAGGTCTCCAGTGCAGCTAACTGGGTTATCAAAGGCAGGCCATGTCTCTCACCGTCTATGGCGAGAGGCATGTAAAACAACCATTGCTGACTTTCGTTAAGAGTAGCTGCAAAGCCGTCAGCGTGTTTCTGTCCCTTGCTAAAAGGATTGTGACAGGAAAGGCATCCGACGTAAAAACCTATGCCAAATCAAATGATTCACTGTGGCGACCCCTGAGAAAGAGAAAAAGCCAAAAGGATAAAAAGAAAAAAAAAAAAAAGAAAAAAAAAAAAAAAAAAAGACAAAGGAGTTTAAATGAGGGTGTATTTTTTTTTATTTAAGGCACATTGGTGCACTTTAAATATTTTCTATTACAGATTAAAAAACAATGCTAATGAAGTTTTTCTTTATTGTAGGTTGAACTATATTTCTTTGTTTTTAATGTCAATAAATATACAATGTTATGCAGAGGTGTACTAATAATTTTATAGACAATACTATTTATAGTCGCGTGCGGGGAGGGGAATGTTTTTTTCTTCCACACTGGTCTAGTTGCATGTCTTTACGTGGAGTGATTTAAAGATGGGTGGAATTTCCTGCAAGTTGGCAACCCTCTCTATGAGATTCAGCAAGCTATTCTCTTAGTTACAGATTACCGTAAAAACCTCACACTCTCTTTGCTTGTTTTATTTTAATCTGCAGGATCATGATGTACATGCTATTTTTGAAGCTTTCTGGCAAGCTTCCTAAAAGAAGGAATACTCCGCCTAATCGATTGATCTGTACTCGTTTAGGACGTATTATTTGTTCAAACCAAATAAAGTCAGCATTACGTTACACCATTAGCAGAGAGAGAGAGAGAGAGAGAAGGGAAGAAACAGACAGGGAAAGAGACAGACAAATGAAGATACACACACACACACACACACAGAGAGCACAAGAGTAGAACAGAGAAAGAAAACAGAGAAATAAACAAAAAACAACATTTTACACACACAATCATGAAACTGGAACATTTTTCAACTACCCAACTTGAAACTTGAATAAATATTCCCAAGTCAAAGTTTATTCGTGAATCAATGCATCAAAATCTTTAGTGCATGCCTGGTAGATAAAATCCTATCAAAACATGTACATACACTGAACACAGTTTTTAAAATAATTCAAATACTTCCTTAGTTTATACCCTTTTAATGTTCAATGTTGTGACAAGAGACAAACTTCATTAATTTCATGTCCTGTTGAATCTCTGCTAAGGTTTCCACAGGTCCAATAACCACATGAATCAAAGCACAGGTACATGCACAACAAACCATGGAATCTGCATGTATATGGCAAAATTGGTAAACAAACACCGAACTCAAAACGGGTTTTTGCTGATATATGTAACTTGGGTTCCGACAGATCACTGATGTATTGGCATTTATTGGCTTTAGATCATAAAGCAAAGTTGAACATGTCAAACAGTATCAATTGGCACAATGGAACTAAATTACACAATTATTAATTAACACTATTATTAGTGAGTAGAAGCCCATTCGTTTTGTGCATGTTACATACTGATTTTTTTTGTCATATTGATAATTTGATGATGCTTCTCTATGGAAGGTCATCCTGCATCAACCAGGCCTTTTATATATATATAAATAAAAATAATAAAATAATGCATGTATACATACACAGGGATCCCTCACTTTCCGCGGTTAATGGGACTGAGGACCCCCCCCCCCCCCCCCCAGGACCACCAAATTCCGAGAAGTAGGATCAACCCCCCCAACTGACGTATATGGATATATGATATCAATAAATACATATTCAACGCTATAAATGCTTATAATAACATTTAAAAAATGCATAAAATTTTAATAAAATATGAACACACAGATGTGTGCACACGCACACAGCTGCACATGCTCAGATGCGCACCTCACATAATGTAAATAGTTTGGGTTTTTTTTGTTTTTTTAAATTGGCCTTGTTTTGTGGCATTTTCTTAACATTTTCTCCCATTCTTCCTTAATTTCCTTATTTTTTAATTCGGTGAATATTTGAAAAAAACAAAAACAAACAAAAAACCCACGATGCACTGAAGCAGCATGAATTGAAGTGCAAAATAGCGAGGGATCCCTGTGTGTGTGTATATATGTGTCTTCTTTTCCTTTCAGCTGTTCCCTTCAAGGGTCGCCACAGCAAATGATCTGCCTCCATCTCACCCTATCCTTTGCATCTTCTACTCTTACACAAACTACCTCCATGTCCTCCTTCACCACATCCATAAATCTTCTTTGGTCTTCCTCTGGGCCTTCTGCCCGGTAGTTCAAACCTCAGCATCCTACTACCAATATATTCACTGTCCCTCCTCTGTACATGTCCAAACCATCTCAATCTAGCCTCTCTGACTTTGTCTCCAAAACCTCTTACATGTGCTGTCCCTCTGATGTACTCATTCCTGATCCTATCCATTCTCGTTACTCCCAAAGAGAACCTCAACAGTTTCATCTCTGCTACCTCCAGTTCTGCCTCCTGTCTTTTCCCCAGGGCCACTGTTTCTAAACCATACAACATCACTGGCCTCATCACCATCTTTTCAATTATTATTCCAATACATGACCTAAGGTAATGTTTCGAATGTTTGTGTGTTTGATTTTATTTACTGTGGTGTAGCATGTTTCTCATTTGGTTTTGTTTATCCAATTCATTACATTTTTTGTTCTTTTATGTCCTTTTTGTTATGGTCTGTGTTTTGGGGGACTTTGATTTTGGCAGCTGTGCCTCTAACAAACTGTTTACTCTCCGCTTTGGCTGAGGGGCGTGGCCAAGCTGCTCTGTAGCACACACCTGAATTCACTATTCTCATTTACTCCCAATAAACAAAAACATGCCCACCTCTGCACTAGAAGATTAAATCACATCACCGCTTCTTTGGTTTGTAACGCTCTAACTCACTCACTCAAACTCTGTTTTCTACTCGCTCCGGCTGTGCTGCTCGGACTTAAAGCAGTTAATACCTGAATTCAGTCATCTCATGCCTAATACAATACTTTCCTCTAGTGGGCATTTTTGAAAACTACAGTGCTGTATGTTTTTCAAAGAGAATGCATTTAAAAGGTGTTTTTATATGTATGCTGTTTATATTTTATCAATAAATAGCACAGTAAAAAAAGTTTCTTAAATCATTAAAATATTTTACTACATTAACACTAAATTAATGAGTAAGACTGTCTATAGAATGTGTTTAAGAAGCATATTTTAGCGCATGTAAGAGATACATGGTATTTTACTTCTGGTTGCTGATTCGCATATGTAACGTGATACATGGGGGTTTACTACAGAACTTGCGGATTATCTTCATTCGCGGGAGAGGCCAGAACCAAGGCCCCACGAACAAAGGGCCTACTGTACTGCTGTCTTTACCAACAAACTGTACTAACATTTTTTATGTAAAATTTCATTCTGTGCTGGAAAAGTAATGTTTGGAAATCAAAAGTGTTTGTTCTACTAACTTGCTAAAATACATGCCTAAACCTTTGCACAGTACTTTGTGTATATTACATATATACATACAAATTAATAATCTTTTCCTTTCGACTGTTCCCTTCAGGGGTTGCTACAGCGAATCACCTGCCTCCATCTTGCCCTATCCTCTGCATCTTCTCTTACACCAACAACCTTCATGTCCTCCTTCACCACATCCACAAATCTCCTCTTTGGTCTTCCTCTAGGCCTTCTGCCTGGTCGTTCCAACCTCAGCATCCGACTACCAGTATATTCACTATCCCTGCTCTGTACATGTCCAAACCATCTCAATTTAGCCTCTCTGACTTTGTCTCTAAAACATCTTACATGTGCTATCCCTCATGCTATCCTTGTTACTCCCAAAGAGAACCTAAACATTTTCATCTCTGCTACCTCCAGCTCTGCCTCCGGTCTTTTCCTCAGTGCCACCGTTTCTAAACCATACAACATCGCTGCCCTCATCACCGTCTTGTACACTTTTCCTTTCATTTTGCTGATACCCTCCTATCACACATCACACCAGATACTTTTCTCCAACCATGCCAACCTGCCTGCACATGCTTCTTCACCTCTTGTCCTCACTCTCCATTGCTCTGGATTGTTGAGCCCAAGTACTTAAAATCCTCCACCTTCTTTATCTCTGCTCCCTGTAACCTCACTGTTCCTCTTGGGTCGTTCTCAATCACACACACACACACACACACACGTATTCGGTCTTCCTGAAGCCAACCTTCATTCCTCTCCTTTCCAGGACATACCTCCACCTATCTAGATTTTCCTGCACTTGTTTTCTACTCTCACTACAGATCACAAGGTCATCTACAAATATCATAGTCCATGGGGATTTTTGTCTAACCTCATCTGTCAGCCTGTCCATCACCATAGCAAACAAGAAGGGGCTCAGAGCTGACCCTTGATGCAGTCCTACCTCCACCTTGAACTTTTCTGTCACACCAACAGCACACCTCAGCACTGTCTTACATCCCTCATACATGTCCTGCACCTCTCGAACATACTTCTCTGCCACTCCAAACTTCCTCATGCAATACCACAGTTCCTCTCTTGGCACCCGGTCATATGCTTTCTCCAGATCCACAAAAGGCACAATGCAGCTCCCTCTGACCTTCTCTATTAACATCCTCAAAGCAAAACACTTAATAGAGAAGTACAGAGAAGGTCAGAGGGAGCTGCAGTGTGCAAATTATATATACAGACCCTCCCCGACTTGCGTTCATCCGTTTGTTTTTTTTGGAAAAAAAAAAACAAGTCAAATTTTGAGTTTAGACATACCTACGTAGTACGCTGACGTAACGACGCTGCATTCATTGTTTACAAACTACAGACTGGGTGTGTAATTTTTATATATATATATATATATATATATATATATATATATACACACACACACACATACACACACACACATATACATATACACACATATACACACACACATACATACACGGTCCCCAATTTACGAAATTAATCAGTTCCAGAGCCAGTTTTTCGTATTGCGGGGATTTCGCAAGTAGGGGTCGCATCTTACAATTCATTCCAAGTCTCCAGTCCTTGGACTGGATAAACCTAAAACCCTTTAAAAATGATAAAAGTACACCAATTTTGTATGAAATGTGTTAAAAGTAGAAGAAAATTATTTATTAAACCATTTTATTAACATTTATTAATTAAACCATTATTAAACATTTTATTAACACACACCTCTCTCTCCTTTTCTCGCACATGCTGCGGGCCACGCCCACAAGACGTGGAATTCAAAGTGCATTCCCTGCTTGACAAACTCAACTTTAATTTGATTCCTTGAGGGATCAGGATGCCAGATAAGCTCAAATGCACCCACATTTATTAATCATTTACTGAATTAAACAACTTAAAAAAAACTAAAAACTGGTGTTATTCCTTCTCTCTCGTGCGCACTGCAGGCCACACCCACAAGACGTGAATTCATAGCGTATTCCCTGCTTGACAAACTCAACTTTAATTTGATTCCTTGAGGGATTGGGATGCCAGATAAGCTCAAATGCACCCACATTTATTAAACATTTACTGAATTAAAACAACTTAAAAAGCTTCCTTCTGTCTCTATCTGGCAGGCCAGCCAGGCGGGATGTTGAGAGACAGCCAATGAGAGAGCAACTCGCACATTGTGTGAAATTTTGATTTGCACGTTTGAATTTCTTTTCGTAAGAGGGGGTTGTTTCGTATTTCGGGGATGGAAACTCAAGAAAATGTTTTTCGTGATCCGGGGATTTCGTACAAAGGGGTCTTCATAAATTGGGGGCCGACTGTGTGTGTATATATATATCTCAGTTATATAGCGTGTTACCCTTGTGTTAAGAAGTCATCTCTGTAATCTTTGTGTTTACACAGTTTGTGGACTTTTGTAACCATAAGCAAATATGGTTGGTCAGAAGTATAAGCCTACTAGCATGGGTGCAAGTGTCATACACAGATGAATTAACTATTTGCTCAGATTGGCACAATCTAATGCATACTCAGTTAAGCAAAGAGTTGTAAAATGAATGAAAACCTAAATCCACAAATTACAGAACAATTACAGATATTTATTATCTTTTAGCAGAATCCTAAGAGTGTATACTTATTTTTATATTAATATTCATTAGGATTTGTACATGTTCTTTGTATGCATCTCTTGAATAAAGTTTTACTTACACAAAAGAAAGAACTCTCCGCTTTGCTGGGATTCACATTAGTGCAGGCTGTGTTCTAAATGAGTTCAACGGCATCCTTGTGCACTTGAAAGTCCGGAAGTCTGTATAACCCAGAGCAAGTACACTATTTTCGGTATTGAGTGCTTCACATATTGTAAGCATTGATTGACTGTTTTAAGCTTCATGTAAAGTGACTCGGTATAAATAAGTAACTTATTTGAAATTAATGTTGATATTATTTTACAATGTTATGTTTATAATAATTGATTTGGGGTTTTTGAGATACGGTAATGGTATTCATGGATGTATAGTACAGTATAAGCGTCATACGTCACCGTAACAACTTGCGTACAGCTGTCCGGAACCAATTAAAAACGTAAGTCGGGGAGCGTCTGTGTGTGTGTATATATACACACACACACACACACACACACACATACATACACATATACACACACACATATATATATATACACACACACACACACACACATACACATACATATACACACATATACACACATACACACACACACTTGGTCTTAGTGGTGGGTACATAAGTACCGTTTCCTAAGTATCTCTCATAATTAAACTGTCAATAAGAAAATAATACTCTGCCAATCACAGACTTTACCTTTATGTCCTTCATGGACACCGGAGTTAAAATGTTTCTTTTCAGATAAGGTAGTGTGGTAGTTTCATCAAGCATTTGGATGAAATCCCCCCCCCAAAAGACCAGTTGTTGGTGAGAAATGTAAGCACTATAGAGGTAGAGACAGATGGAGAGTGAGAAAGTACAGAGATTTTGAAAGAATTAAGCAACTACGGTTCGCTTGAGCAACCAACAAAAAAATGTTATTTCTTGTGTAGATGAGCAGCGCTGAGCAATCAATCATCCAAGTTTAGATTTTCTCAATTTTATGCAAATTAGTAAGAAAAGGGAAAAGAAATAAGACTTCACCAATCCTCCTCCAATCCAATATGTAGTTCAACTTAGTGTTTTGTGCACAGAAACAGAAGGAAAGGCTTGTACACATACAGGTGGAGGAGTTTCAGTCTCCTCTTAGACTTTTTTTTTTTTCTTCCCCTTTCCTGGGTGTCAGGAAGTGTGTAATGAAGAACTGACTGGTAAGCAGTACTCGGACACATTTCCTCTTGTCTATGTTTTCATGCACGGCTGGGTTTGATGTCACACACAACGTCACTTTTACACGAGTAATTATTTCCCCTCACATTTTTAATCCCAGGAGAATTCAAGACCTGCATTTGTGCAGGCGTGTGTGCTGACTAGTGCACTATATCACTTAAAAGCAGTGCATACTTATTTACTAAATTAAGAACAGAAACCAAAAAAAAAAAAGAGGATGGGGGGAGGTGGGGGAGTGTAAGGAGAGGAGCATTCAGATGGGGGCAACTTTTAAAAAGAGGAGTGAAGGAGAATGAAGAGAGGTAGCGTAATATGCTAATAGATTAAGTGCATAAGAGTGAGAGAGTGAACATGTGAAAGTGAGAGACTGGAGTGAACGAGAGAGAGAGTATGAGCGAGTGAGAGTGCAAGTAGGAAAGAGGGTTAGTGAGAAAATGAGAGTGGGATGAAAAGTGAATGAGTAAGTGTAAACGTTTGAGAGTGAGTGAAAGAGGAAAAGAATAAGTATTAAAATATTGTCTAGAAAACAAATATGGTTTATCTGATCATATAAACAATGTCAACCTTTAAGACGTAATTACTACAAATAACAGCGCTCCAGCAGTCGATATGTGTTTATGCAAATAAGCTTATTTTACATAGCGCTATTCCAGTCGTGCAGTGCCAAAGAAGAATCGGGAAAATACACCGGATTGTGTCTGTACTCATTATAATAAATGTTCTGTACTAATGTAGGGCATTTGTAAACTTATTAGAGAAAGTGTGTGTGTGTGTCTGAGCTGACTGAAACAGAGCAGAGGACTCAGATACACAGCATGTTAAGACCTGCTTCATTCCATCAACATCAACAATAAAGCCTACAGTCTATTTCTCTCTCACACACAGTTTCCATCGACAGCTGTCCAAATACAGCACTGTATCATCAGAAATATTTCATCACCGTCCGATATGAAATACCACAGAGATCATGATGATCTAACATTTTCTCAAAATACTCGCAATACCGTTATAAGAAAAAAAAAAAGAACCACCAAACTAAAAATTTATCCTATAAGCCACAGACTATATTTAATCTAGCTATGATTTTTAATGCCTTCCCCAGTAAACATGATTTTGCTTACAGACAGCTTGCACAATGTTCTAAATGGTATGGACCTCATCTCTAGAGCAAAAACCACAGCCCAAACTCATCATCATCCATCTAAAGCTTAATTATTTTGTCCTGTTTATCAAACAATAGATTCAGCTGTATTTGCTTTGTGTCTCAGATTTATCGGTGCTGATACAGGCTTACTAGCATGAGGTGCCACTTTCTCAGGTAGAGCTTCATTTCGCTCTATTTTCCCTAATCAGTGTTGTGAAGGTGACCCACTCTGCTGACTGCCATCACCAGTGCCAAATGTTCCACCTAAATCACACATATGAACCTACATTTTTTAAAAAAAGAGCCTAACATGCATAATTTGTTGATAATATACACATTTACATCATACAGAGCACTACACTGAAATTTTACCCTGTGAATTACGAGTGGGGGCTAAACTAATGTGGAACAGACTTTTTTTTTTCCACCGTAAGTGATGTGAACTCATTAGGCCGAGTTGACCAGTACAAGTGAACTAAAGGCTCTTAGCTTTGACTGGCTCCTTTTGGAAAAGTGCTGCTGCTCTCTGTTGTCATCCATTGATATTTTATTTAAAAACAGCGTGAGAAGTTCTGCCTGACATTCATACCGATAACAGAAGAAGCATGTTCAAAGTATGGTCTGTGCAATGTAAAGTAGCCAACGTTTTGCCAACTCAGTAACTGTTCTCCACAATTAAAGCAGCTAGTCATACAAATTCACCACATGTAGCCTTGAAAGAAACCTTACATTTTCCTCACTTGCCTTTTTACCTCTGCCAATGAGGTTATATGCTCTGAGTGCTTGAAGTTTATTTTTTTTGTAAATTGTGAGCCACTCCACCGAAAGTAGGCTCTTGTGTCCAAAAATGAGCTTTTTACACAGTCAGATAGAGGAAGCCCAAAACTGAAAAATGCAGCAAAAAGTTGACCGAGCTATGCCATTACTTGTGTCAGCATTCAACTAAAATTTCAATAGACATTTGAGAAAAATTAGCACAAATATTTCTCATCTTCCAAGATCATTAGTCCTTAGCAACCAAACATTTTTATGCACCTCAGCCATATAAACTTTTATAAAACATGTCGAGAAAGAGACAAGTCAAATCATCCTCATTTTAATCTGACAGGCATCATTTAAATTTAAACGCATTTAAATGCATCAGTCAGCATGGTAAGCCCCAAAAAAATTAACCCAAAAAAAAAAAAAAAAAAAAACCCGACTACCCCCCCACATTTCTGTTCATTCCAATAGGACGGGGGTCGGCAACCCGCGGCTCTAGAGCCGCATGCGGCTCTTTAGCACTGCCCTAGTGGCTCCCTGGAGCTTTTTCAAAAATGTTTGAAAATGGAAAAAGATGGGGGAGGGAAATATATTTTTTGTTTTAATATGGTTTCTGTAGGAGGACAAACATGACACAAACATTCTTAACGTTTTCCAATGCTGTAAAAATGTGTAGAATAAATATTACATTTCAACATTTCTGTCAACGAAGATTTGCGTCATAGCCTGCGACACACGTTTCTATCAGCAGGGCGGGATGCCAGGCAGGTGGCTGTTGTAAACAAACCAGCGGCTGTGTGATGGGCCATGGATCCCAAAGGGAAAAAGAGAAAAATAACTGAGGAGAACAGAGGATTCAACGATTCTTGGACCGAATCATTTGCATTCATTGCCAATGCGGAAGGATTGCCTGAATGTTTGCTCTGTAGCGAGAAGTTGTCAAATAACAAAAAGAGTAATGTGGAAAGACATTTCCAGGGAAGGCATGCTACATTTGCAGCCGAGTACCCAGTTGGGAGTGAGAGAAAAAGTGCGATTGCATTACTTCTGGAGAAATTAGAGGAGCGCAAAAATAGATTTAAGAAGTGGATTGCATCTCCAAACTCCACTACTGCTGCAAGTTTTGTTGCAACCCGGGAGATAATAAAGCGTGGAAAACCGTTCACAGATGGAGACTACATGAAGGACTCATTCATCAACATATCAGAACACCTGTTTGCAGACTTCAAAAACAAAACTGAGATAATACAGAAAATCAAAGACATGCCTCTCTCCGCTAAGACAGTGAAGGAAAGGGCCATTAAAATGGCAGGCAACATCACCGATCAGCAAATCAAGGACATTAATTCAGCGCCAGCATACTCAATTGCCTGTGATGAGTCGTGTGATGTGATCGACATTGAACAGACTGTGCTTTTATGCAGGTATGTGAACTCAGATGGGCCGCAAGAAGAAATGATCCAATTAATACCACTGAAAGGCCAAACACGGGGGGAGGACATATGTGAGGCTGTGCTGAAGTGTTTAAATGACAATGGAATAAACACCAACCACCTGATTTCAGTGGCTACAGATGGGGCACCCAGCATGAGAGGATCAAAAAGGGGGTTTGTGACTTTGCTACAGAAAGCATTGGATCGAAATCTGCTTGCATTCCACTGCATCTTGCATCAAGAGGCACTGTGTGCACAAACATTCCCATCGGAGTGTATGGCGGTGATGAACCTTGTCATCGAGATGGTGAACAAGATAATTGCAAAAGCACTGAACCACCGTCAGTTCCGTGCATTGCTTGATGAAGTTGACAGCGAATATTCCGATCTCCTGCTACACAGCAAAGTCCGATGGCTGTCCAGGGGTGAGGTTTTGCGTCGCTTTGTCGCTTGTTTAGAACACGTGAAAACATTCCTGAAAAGCAAAGACCTGAACTACCCGCAACTGGAAGATACCGAGTGGCTCGAAAAACTGCACTTTTTGGTGGATATGACAAGCCACCTAAACAAGCTGAATGAAAGTCTCCAGGGGCGGGGAAACACTGCACTGCAAATGCTGGAAGCTGTTTTGTCATTCAAGCGCAAGCTGACTGTCTTTGCCAGAGATGTACAGCGAGGCACGCTCTCCCACTTCCCCTCCCTGAGAGAATTCAAAGAAGCCCATCACGATCACACACTCAACAGTGATTATTTACAAGGTGCGATCGTTGAAATGCAAACTGCATTTGGGAGCAGATTTTGCGAGTTCCGAAAGGAAAAAATGACACTGTCTTTCCCTGTCACACCCCTGGAGATTGACCCGTCCTTGTTGAGCACATTTCCAGGAGTAAATCAAGCTGACCTTGAAATGGCTGATATAGCCGACAAAGATTTATGGGTGTCCAAATTCAAACGTCTGACAGCCGAGCTTGAAGACGTCACTCGCCAGAAAGCCCAGCTTGCCCAAAAGCCACAAATGGAGCGAAATTGAAAGCCTCCCAACACCCGAGAAACTTGTCTATGACACATGGAATGCTCTTCCTGACAGTTATAGGAACATGAAGACATATGCATTTGGAGTATTATCCATCTTTGGATCAACATACCTGTGCGAGCAGATTTTCTCAAACATGAACTACATCAAATCAAAATATCGCAGCCGCCTCACAGATGAGAGCTTGCAGTCCTGCGTCAAGATTAGAGTTACATCTTACATGCCCGATGTTGAGAAGCTGACCAGTGATGTCCGAAAACAGAAGTCACATTAAACGGGTAAGAACACAATCCTGTCATAGGCACATATTTAGTAACAAAGTGGCTGTTTTTATAAAGTGATTTCTGATTTTCGTCAGTATATATTTGGAATGACACTTGGGGATATTATTGTGTTTTGTTGCTCAGGTCCCAGGATAGCTGCGTTGGTTGCGTGCCAAAAGAGAAGAGGATGCTGCTGCGTTTTACCCTTGCACTGACTTGCTTGGCATTTGCACAGAAATCAAACTTAAACTGTATTAATTTGATTTTATATACTTTACCTTTTCAAAAGGCTGCTGTTTTATTTTTATAAATGCAGGCTGCGTTTTATTGCACTCCGTTTGTTGCCCAGATAAGGGGCACGTTATGCACGTTCCATTTTGTTGTCAAAATAAAAATGACATCAAAAATCGGATTTCTTTATTGCATTTCTTTAATTTCATCAAAGCAATGAAACATAATTCATTAATATTGTAATGAAGTTAAACTCGAGGTGGCATCGTACAACAGAGTAGTCACGTGGTGCGTCATTCTCTACAGGATGCGCTGCAGGGAAAATAAACATTTAATCATGAAGGCTCATTATGTATTTGTAGCCAACTTAGTCATTTTGATAGTAGGCTAATATAGCTAATATAGATACATACAGCATGTGTTGCCTTCATTATAAGGCTTATATAAGGCTTTTAATTTTTTGAGGCTCCAGACATATTTGTTTTTTGTTTTTTGGTCCAATATGGCTCTTTCAACATTTTGGGTTGCCGACCCCTGCAATAGGATCAGTACGTATCTTTTTGACCATTACATAAAAAAGGTTCAAATGCCTTCAAATGATACTGATTTAAAAAATAAAAAAAAAAAACCTGTCAGGTTCGAACCAATCATACTGAAATTAAGAAAACTATATAACAAAACTCTCAGATGTCTTTATACAAGAAAGCTTCATCAACTCTGCCCTGTGCATTTTAGTCGATATCACGTGAGCAAGTGATAGTTGAATACTTGTTTTAATTGTTCATGCAAAAATCTGAATTTCGATTTAAAAAAAGGACCACTTATAATTTTCTGGCCTTTATCTCAAAAGTGGTCTGTGTCCGACAAGCGCTACTTTCGGTGGAGCGCCTCACAATTGTGTTTTATCCCCTACCATTAGCTAAAGAAACTATGTGAACTGTTGGGGTGGAAAACAAAGAGTGATAACTGTTTGTTTACCAAGATTATCCAAATACAGACAACTAAAAGAAAGCCCCGTTGCAGTCCAACACTTGCAGAATAAATATATAAAATGTAAGAGATCATGTACAGTGAGCCTGTTACTACCACAAAATAAACGTTAACAGGGTGAACTAGACACTGCTGCAAAACGGTCTTAAATCATACCAAAGAAGTTTATTTAGAGACAATGAACAAGTCAGTGTCCATTATCCCATTTATTACAGTTACTTACTAAACAAACCAATAATTTATCTAAATATTAATTTTAAATGATTTTACTAACATAACTAATGATCTAACAACTATTCAACACGAACATTTATGGGTCAAAAAAGTGGAAAAACCTCAAATTCATCCACAAATCCAAAGTTCAGCTCTTGCACACACTCAGTCTCAAAGTCTGGCAGTGACCAGATGCTGAGTCATCAGCACCATTTAAATTCAGAGTGTAAACTATATACAGTTGTAGCTCTATATTATATAAATAAAGAAAACATCGCCACACTCATTTTTCCATACCTGTTCATTTAGAAATGGCTGACAAAAGTGACCACTGACAGGTTTGAAGCCCCATGATGCTACAGCCCTCCCAATCCAAGAATATTAAACTCCAGGGGAGGAAGGGATTTCATATGTGATTTACTGAGAATAAAAGCCAGGCTAGCCAATCATGAGTGTTTGAAAGTAAAACTTGTATGATTCTTGAACATTATAAACCTGAAATCCACTGCCTGTTGTTATATCTGACCCCAAATTATTGCTGGCCATACTTGCTCTCGTCTCAGGCTTTGCTTCTGCTCCAGCCAATAAACACATAATGTATTGGCCATCAGTCATAATGCAGGTAATTCAGAAATGAGGTTACTGGCGTCGACACAAATGTTGGGTGGTGGACTTTGCAGATTAGCAAGCGGGCCGAGTTTTCTTTCTTTATACCAAAGTAATACCATTCTGCAGCACAAACACCAGAGAAAGTATTCTTCTTTTACTTTCGGCTGCTCCCTTCAGGGGTCGCCACAGCAAATCATCCGCCTCCACCTCACCCTGTCCTCCGCATCTTCTTTTCTGACTCCAACGACCTTCATGTCTTCCTTCACCACATCCATAAATCTCCTCTTCGGTCTTCCTCGAGGCCTTCTGCCTGGTAGTTCCAACCTCAGCATCCTACTGCCAATATACTCACTATCCCTCCTCTGTACATGTCCAAACCATCTCAATCTAGACTCTCTGACTTTGTCTCCAAAACATCTTACGTGGGCTGTCCCTCTGATATACTCATTTCTGATCCTATCCATCCTCGTTACTCCCAGGGAGAACCTCAACATTTTCATCTCCGCTACCTCCAGCTCTGCCTCCTGCCTTTTCCTCAGCGCCACTGTTTCTAAGCCATACAACATCGCTGGCCTCACCACCATCTTGTACACTTTTCCCTTCATTCTTGCTGACACTCTCCTATCGCACATCACACCGGATACTTTTCTCCAACCATTCCAGCCTGCCTGCACACGCTTCTTCACCTCTTTTCCACACTCTCCATTGCTCTGGATTGTTGAGCCTAAGTACTTAAAATCCTCCACCTTCGTTATCTCTGCTCCCTGTAACATCACCGTTCCTCCTGGGTCCTTCTCATTCACACACATGTATTCTGATTTTCTGAGGCTAACCTTCATTCCTCTCCTTTCCAGGGCATACCTCCACCTCTCTAGATTTTCCTGCACTTGTTCTCTGCTCTCACTACAGATCACGATGTCATCTGCAAACATCATAGTCCATGGAGATTCTTGTCTCACCTCGTCTGTCAGCCTGTCCATCACCATAGCAAACAAGAAGGGGCTCAGAGCTGACCCTTGATGCAGTCCCACCTCCACCTTGAATTCGTCGGTCACACCGACAGCACACCTCACCACTGTCTTACATCTCTCATACATGTCCTGCACCACTCTAACATACTTCTCTGCCACTCCAGACTTCCTCATGCAATACCACAGTTCTTCTCTCCGCACCCTGTCATATGCTTTTAGAGAAAGTATGATACAGAGAAAAAAAAAGAAAAAAAAAAAAGGAAGAATGAGTAAAGACAGCATGGCAAGAGGACACAAAACAATGATGTGCAAATGATAAGTATTTGTTTTATGTCTGCAGAAAGGGTTTTATTTGTTCAAACCTACAAATTTCTGTAGCATATACTTACTTTAACATCACACTTTAGAGACACATGTATGTCCACGTATTCATTCAACTGTCTTACCAACCAATCATGTGGCAGCAATGCAATACATAAAAAGCATGCGATTATGTGGCAGCAGTTTCAGATAATGTTCACGTCAACCATCAGAACAAAGACAAAATGTGATTACAGACACTCCCCAGCTTATGAACGAGTTACGTTCCGGAGGGCCGTTCGTTTGATGAATTTGTTCGCAAGTCGTTACATGGTGTTCTTTAGAGGAGAACGTATGTTTAAAGCTTGTATAAGTAACCTATATGAGCTTGTGCTGTATACAATCTCTCTCTCTCTCTCGCTCTCTCTCTGCATAATCTCTTATCATAAAATGCTAAAAATATAAAATTATTCAATTATTGATAATGTACAGAGTGTTCATTTTATATCATTATGTCCCGTGTTTAAACTCCTGGTTCCTCTCAAGCACAGCACAGTTGATCTGATCAGATTTAGAGAGTTTGTCTTATCCAGTTCATTATAATCCTCCAGTCAATTTGGTTCTTCTTTGAAGGTTTTGGCACGGAGTTCAGAAATGTATTGTTCTGCTTCTCTTCCATGACCTCAGTAATGTGTAAAATACGAGTTAGCCACGCCCCTCTGCCGGAGCCTAGTATTAAGTGTACCTTAGGATAATGTTTAATCATATTTCATACTTATATGTATGATCTATCTTTCTATAGATTTTATTCCATTTCTACTTGTTCTTCAATTTCATTTCATTTTCAACCTCAGACAGCCCTGTTCGTATCTCCGGATGTTCGCAAGCTGGGGAGCGTCTGTATATTATACTTTTCACATTCTCATTGCGGTACTTTTATTTGGTATTTCCTTTTGTAAATAATTAATTTTTAGTTTAACGAGAAGGTCCCAGGTTTCATGTTCTCCCTATGCTTTTGTAGGTTTCATCTCATATCCCAAAAACATATACAATTGGCTGTTCCACAGAGCCACTAGTTTTGTGTGGTTTTTTTTTTTGGGGGGGGGGGGGTTGAAGACGAGATGAGATGGGTGCCAGAATCCTTGCTCCCCTAATCAGGATTAAGCGGCTTAGAGAATGAATGGCTCGATTAATGAATTGACTAGTTTTAGCTGTTTTTTTTTTTTTTTAAATTCTCTCATGTTCATTTTTGAGGGTTTTAAAAAAAATTGTTTTACTATGCATTCCTGCCACTTTTGAGAACCACTCTGTTACCGTCTCATCTTCAAAGTGGTACAGCAACCACAGTACGAATCAAGCAGAAAAAAAAAAAAAAAAAAGCTTATTATTAGTCTTGCAATTAATTTTCCATCTTATTCCTTATTGGTTTTTATTTTAGCTTAATTTGTTTATAAATGAGGATTTTTCAATTTATTGCTAGTTTTAATTAAAAATTTGGTTTATATTTATTCTTACTTTCTATACTATATTGTAAACTATATTAACCCCATCCCAGCAAGTCTGACTGTGGCATGAGTGTTGGAGCTAGACAGGCTGGTTTTAGTATTCCCACAACTCTGTGCTCCTGGGATTTTCATACACAACTTTCCTCAGTATTCAAAGAATGCGACCAATCAGTTTGTGGCAATATGGCACCCAAAGCCCTAGGGGGTGGGAGGTGGGGGGGGGGGGGGGTCAATCACAAACACTACTGACATCTGTACTACACAATTAACAAGTTTTCATTGCTGTTGTGCCACCCCACCCTTCCACCCGTGCTTGCTATTCGGAAAAAAACTATTATTCTGTCTGATTCGGTCACATGAGACGGTGTGACAGTACTAGAATGTGTTTGTTGCATTTTCCTTTATGTTACGTCTATTAAAAATGTGTTTTATTAATAAAAACAGCATCAGTATTTAATTGTTTTTTGTATTTTAAACAGCATATACAGAGGTCTGTCTGAAAATGTGATGAAATCAAGTAAAACAAAGCTGTTATGTACACTGTGTCAAGTTCGACACTTAACAGACTGAATACATTTTATGTGGAACACAAGGACAATTCTGAACTCAAACTTTGGCCACCAACCTGCAGATATTTTTGGTAGGTTAGTCAATGCATTTATTATTTATCCACAACTGATCAGGATAACTAAAAGCAATGTTGTCAACATGGGTTTAAAATATTGTCAAGGTTCTCTGAAGAGACGGCTGCCTGGGCGAGTTTATTTTTAGGAAAGGTTTATGCTTCCATCATGACAGAATCTCATTCATAAGCACAGCTGTTATCCAAGGTTGTACCCTTTGGACAAACTAAAAAGCATAAGGGTGCTTTTTGGGAAAAAAAAAAAACAAGTCTACTTCTCATAATCAGACAAGATTAACGAAATCATTTTTAGTGTACATCACATAATGTACAGGAAACAAAGAAAATGATCGAACCAACGAGAGAGACTGGGATGGTAGGGATGATGACTAGGGGGTCATTCAGAGTTTACAGACACAGGCACATATCAATGAGTCTCGTAACAGATGGAAAAAGAAACACCATAAACAGGACTGAAATAGAAAGATAGATGAACAGAGTGGTAGCGAAAGACAAGTGTACGGGACGTGAGGTGCATGTGGAGACATGGCTTACCATTGTAGGAGAGACGAGGCTTACTGAGACACATAATGAAGTGAACCTCCATTTCATTGGACGCCACCGACTTGGAGCAAACAGGACACTTGAAGCCTGAAAGACAAAGGCAGAAGTTTGTAAAATGCAGTCAAGGAGCAGGACACACTGTCAATCAAACTGCATAGCCAATCAGAAACCTAGCTCGGGTTGCAATTTGTCAAAAGCCTTTACCACGTCTTTTTTTTTTGGGAACTGTGCCCGTGTTGAAATAACAAATGCATACAATGTTTTATTTCAGCCAGTGCATCAAGTTTATACTGGCAGCAAGATTAATTCAGCTAGCAAACAAGCAAAGCATACAGCTACTTAGCATTTGGCATCAAAATGGTTGCATTCACTCAGCTGGAGGTAATCCCAGATGCAGGTCCGAATGCTAGACTATGAACTGGATGCATGGATCAAACCTGAAGCCCATCACATGGCACATTTATGCATTTGTTCACAACTAGAGGCAATCTGGAGCACGCAATCCATCCTCTTGCATGAGGGAGGACACACCCTCACTGGTGCTTCAGTAAAGGGACACATTTTGTGTAAGAGAGTTTTACTTAATCATGGCTGATGTTGACATTTTTATCTCAGCAATTTCAGTTTAACATTTCATGACACAGTATCAGAAACCAAATGAACAAATCTATTCAAATATCAAATGATTCATTTTAGAGGTGTGAGGGAGTGAATATTTGCAGTTCGCTTTATGATCACCTGGTGACTATACGCTTGATGGTTGGCAGCAAAAAAGCAGAGTTCCATAGTCAACATTTGGAAAATAATCTACATTTCATTTATAGCTACAGTTTTGCCAGAGATATTTTAACATCACCTGTGTCTTTGTGTGTTAGTTTGCCTGTTAACATAATCCTGACCACACCCATCCAAGATTTTTCACCAAACTAGGTCCTAGGGATGATTTGATTTTAGGTCTGAAGTAAAGGTCAGTACAAACTCAAAGTGGAAGTTGGAGATGTGTGTATATGTATATATATATATATATATATATATATATATATATATATATATATATATACACACATACACACACACACTGTTACTTATGAATTTAATCCTTTCCGAGGGCGAAATCGTAAGTCGAAACATTCGTTAGATTGAAAAAAAAAAAAAAAAAAAAAAAATTCACATAGGAAACAAAAAAATTTAATTAATTTGGTCCAACCCCCTCCCAAACTCGTAACCTGACACAAACACATTTCACCTAATATATTACAGATAAACACGTAAAAACAATAAATATTTTAGAATACTACATGTACATTAACATTAATAATAAAACAAGAAATACAGTTTGTTAAATGTCATATTTAATCATATTCACGTTGATAGGCTGACACACACACACACACACGGTAGAGACGAGGCACATGCACACAGTACAGAGACAAGGCACACACACACACACACACACACAATGAAGAGGTGAGGAGCACGCGAGCACGCACACACACGGTACAGAGACGAGCTATGTGTACAGAAAAAGCACTGAGAAAACGATATAAATTGCAGTAAACATTATAGTTGTGTGCTGGGGGTGGTGAAATGCTTGATTTTTCTCTTTCTATATGGGGCGTTACAGAAAATAATTGAGAAGCACTGCACAAGGAATACACACAGAAGAATACAAGGCTAATCGGCTCAGAAAAGCCATTTCCCCAGCAAAGCTCGTAAGTCGAAAATTTGCTCATTGGATGGGACAGAAGCTCGCATAATGAAAAATGTGTTATAAAGGACTCTTGGAAGTCGAGGTATCACTGTACTTTCAAATGAGACAATTACCTTTGAAAGGTAAAATCCTTTTATTATTGCTAGCATAATTTTACCTTTAACTTTTTCACCTCATCTGCCAATTTCCCACCTACTAGCTCACTGCCACACAGGATGGCAATCATATAGGGGCTGCTCTTCCTGAGGAAAACAATCAAGTCAGCAATTCCATGTTTTCAAGTGGCTGCGTGCGTGTTCTGCATCTCAGCACAGCTAAACAAGTTCTAATTTATATCTACACGAGCTCACAGATCCAATGCACCGACGAACTGGGAAAGAGCATTGTCATATTGGGCAGCATGGTGGCGTAGTGGTTAGCACGTCCACCTCACAGCAAGAAGGCCTGGGTTCGAATCCAGGCCTCAGCGTTTGTGTGGAGTTTGCATGTTCTCCCCGTGCTTGCGTGGGTTTCCTCCGGGTTCTCCAGTTTCCTCCCACAGTCCAAAAGCATGCACAGTAGGTTAATTGGCTAAATAATCTGCGGAGAGTAAATTGGATAACTTGTGCCCAATCCCTTTCTTCAATGAATGAAATATGTTTCAATCAAATTCAATCAGAGTATTACCATGCCTCACCCAGGAATGGTGAAGCTGGGTCAATGACCTGCTTGGCCTCCTGGATGTGGCATCATCAAAACTCACTCCTGGAGGGAATATATGGAATTTCTAACCATGGCATTCCTCTCAGGATCGTCTCATAACGATAACAGGATGACGCTGAGCTCACAGACAATAAACACACCAACCACACTTGTTCTTGGTCAGAACAAGAAATCAAATCTTAAAGCACAAAACCGATGTAGGGCTGAAAGAAAGAAAGAGCAACCTGTGACCAAGTCTTTGTTTTCATGGAGTTCTCACAAATGACAGGAAATCGCTGTTGCCACCAAGTTTTCAAAATCCTATGATGACACGTTAAATGCTGAACCGGATTAGGTTTTGCAGTCACGTGACGCCAATATCTTCATGCGCCATCTTGGACGGCAAGCGTAATCCAGAACACCCCCCCCCCACACACACACACACACACACACAGGAACACGAGTCACTAAGCATGGCTTCAACAACAACAACCGATAATGACAGCGAAAGCAAAATATGCGAGAGTGTCGAAGGCAAAAGCAATGACACTATAATATTGTCAGACGTTGTCAATCTTCTGACACGTGACCAGAGGGCGGGGTATCTGAGTAAAATAAAGCAGCTGGGGATTGCCGATCCATATCTAATGCGTTAGATGTGTTAGAATCTATCCATATCTCATATATATCTAATGCGTCAATGTGTAGAACGCGACCATTCTTCCCTTCCTGCTTTTGCCTACTTGGATCTTTGTACACATTTTGTCCACGGCCCGTCTCCATTTACTGGCAAACAGTTAAAAGCTTACAAATCAATTGAGGCTTACAAGTATTTTGTTGCTGGATTTGTAATCTGTATGCAACAATGGGAGCCAGAAACCGGGAAGAGAGACTACAGTACAGTACAGTACAGTACCACCTCAGAACGGATAAGGTGCGCGTTCTATCCCCAAATAAACTAACATAAACAAGCGCCTATGCAATAATACATTACAATTATCACTGCTTATAATGGTTGTATAAATTCACATATTTTATTTATATATACGTCTATAAAGTGTATATAATTTTTTTATAGCATCAATTTTATTTTGTACCGGATGCTACCTCAATGACTATAGCCACTCTATGCCCTATATGATAATGTATATTTACCTGATACAAAGTGTTCGCTGCATATTCTACTGTATTCTGTAGCATTCCAGTCTTTCCTATTTACCGCTGCGATCCACTTGGCTTTTCCTTCCGGGTCAGATGGAAAAACGATAAAATGACAGTGCAGGCTTTACTCCTCTGTCTATTTGCACAGCCAACAGCGCAACCGGATATAACCATACAGTCACACTCACTGCTTATTTTGTATCACTCCGGGGAAATTAGTAACCGACAAACAACATCTAGTTGGGTAATGTTGAACCACTATTACTTATTTAAAAATGTTTAGCAATGTTGAATGAGCAAGCGCCGTCCGGATCATGCCGTCCAATATGGCGGATAAACAAAAGTCACGTGACAACGCGCCGTCACGTGCAAAGAGGTGCAGGGAGCGGAGTATTTGAGCTGAGAAAGTGTGTCAGTGGCCCAACAGGTGTTTAAATGTGTCAACAATGCTTTTGTTCCAGTAGAGAAGGAAGCCTGGAAAACGTTGGTACACCAAACATCTGGAACATCAAAAGCCATCAACACTCTGCCAGTGTGTGGTCAGGAAGTTAGGAATGGCTGCAAGCCATCTTAGGTGTTCATTATTCAATAGCTGGAACAATTTAGTTTGATATATGGAGGATAATCTTTAATCATGACACATTGCAGATTAACCTTGTTGTATGCGCTTTTATTTTTTAAACTTGTTTAGCATTTCTGTTCTCTTGTGCACATCTGCAGTCTCACATGGACTTCCTCTCTTGGTCTTTCTTCACTTCACTTATCCTTTAACATCCGAGGTTGGGGCGCCTTCATGGCGAGACTTGGGCTGATTTGGCCTGGCGGAGCCCATCCCTCTCCATTTCGTAGAAACACGCTGACGGATTTGCAGCCTACTCTTTACAAAAGTCAACAATGGTTCTTTTACATGCCTCTCACCATAGACAGTGAGAGACATGGCCTGCCTTTGATAACCAAGTTAGCCACACTGGTGGCTCTTGGTCTTTAATAGTACGTAATTTGGAAGGAAATAAGAGGCTGTACCACCGCTCTCCATCCCCACACAGGCTCCACATGCTGGCAAAGCCTTTAGCTTACTGACACAAATAAAAGCGTTTTAATTCAGCCTCATTGCATCTCTCGCTACTGTGACCATGAGAGGAATGCTATTTATTAACATCATATCAGTCAAGAGAGAAAATCTGAATAACATACAGATTTAAGCACAGTCAAAAGCGGAGCTCCTATCAGATATTTGTGTGTTATTTTTTCTGTTCTTAATTAATTCATTAATCTCTCGATGATTTACAATTTTAAACCATGTTCTGAAAAATTTACCAAAAATATTTTAAAATCATAAATTATTTGAAATTCATGCCATCTGGATGAAACAAAAACTTTGTATGCCTTCCCAGATATCAGCAAGCATCAAGTTCCTGCCAAAGAGACAACAGCCAAGCGACATTGAAATGCATAATGGTCAAGCAGCATCATTATGGATACAGACACCAGAAGGACAGACATACATCCCAAAATGTAAATATAAACAATGCTACAATTTGCATTTACGTTGATTTAGTGCAGCCCATGTCATGAACAGTTTTAGCTCACTGTGCCCAGGAATATCACACGTTCTGAATATTTATATAACAAATATTTTAAATTGCAAAGTATTACTTCAAGTTCAGGTTTCCCTAATATATCAGGATTTTAGTGTGAGAAGTGATGATAAATGTGAGTGTTTATTGAACACACATTGTGTGTAAACAACTTATGTCATGGGCCTGGGTCTGCTTGGCTTGAACAAAGTCTGGAACACACATCAGTGACAGTGCTGGAGGGGAAGTGAGTTACAGAATCTCTCTCTCGTTCTCTCTCTCTCTCTCTCTCACGCACACACACACACACACACACACACACACACACACACACACACACACCATCCCTGCCTGCACTGCTCTGCTCACCGCTCACCACACACACACACACACACACACACACACACACACACACACACACACACACACACATCCAGACATGCCTAGTGGCGATTACATTGTCCAGTGACCCGCTACGGGAAACATTGACCCTCTTAGACACACACGCCACACAGCAGACATCATCAGAACTATCACTCAATAACAGTAAATATGAATATCATTACTATAAATAATTATGTAGAATAATAGCTGTGTTTCCATGAATCTACA
>CM045733.1:50077500-50227500 GCA_024760905.1 Plotosus lineatus
CACTAAAGCTATCTAATCACTAACGCCATATACCACCTCCAGCGACAAATACAATTTAGAGTGCCGAACAGAAAACCCACAGATAGGCTTATAGGCATAACCGCCTAAACAAAGCTGAAGAGGATGTATGTATGTATGTATGAATTTAAGCTAAGCTAAAGCCAAGCGATAGCAGCGCGGTGAACACCTTTAACGATAAGGTCATGAGCCACTTCTGTAAGGTTTTGAAAAGAAGGTAGAAACACGCCACGTTAGAAATGTTCTTCAAGGAAAGAAAGTCATCCATGCAAAGCGGTAGCAAGAGGAAAAAACACCTTTGGCTGATTTACCTGAAGTTGTTATTGGAAGGGAAACCGCCGCCTTCTCCCTCTCCCTCTCTGTTATGGAATGGAAATCTCTGCTTGTCTAACTCTTTAATATTTACGTATGCCAACTGCTCACCACCACAAAAGTTAAAATTCTTATCTTTATTGTTCTTATGCTTTAACTTTTCTGTGGTTTTCATTTTAGCATGTTATGGTCTCTTAGAAAAGAGTTGCGCATTGAAATGCGTGTTGGAGAGGGGCGTGGCTCTAACACACTCATCTATGAAAACGGGTTGTGCTTTATTGTTGACAGGTTGGTAGTGCTCTAATTATTGTTTCTAGTGCACTAATGTCTTCCCTGTGAACAATAAAGCACAGCTGTTTTCATAGATGAAACGGGGCAATCGTAGTCACTGAGAGATTCTGAGAAACACGGAAATCAAACTAAAGCTTGAACTGCTTGAGCACAGAACTGAGAGATCAAGAGGGACAAGGGTGTCTTGAGCACTCCATCTTGCGTGTTCGAGCCACGCCCCTCTCCAACGCACATTTCAACACACAACTCTTTTCTGAGAGACCATAACACTAAAATAAAAACCACAGAAAGGTTAAAAAGTCTCTCACAACAGAAACCATAACATAATGTACTGTATTCAATAATTTTTTCACTTAATTTGCAGACCTATGGTATGAGTTACAGTACTGTTAGTTTCTGTTCAAAAGACAACGGAACGGATTAAAAACATTTACATTATTTGTAATGGGAAAAGCGGATTGGGAATCCGAACAAATCGGAATCCGAGCAGCCGTCTGGAACAGATTAAGTTCGAGTACCGAGATTCCACTGCATTGTTTTACCAGCAAAGAAACACATGCTTATTACTTGCCCTCGCAGAGAGAAAAATACTTCTCACAAAATCCTTATATCAGTAGTATAGTGCACAAGTCTCAAATCCAGCCTGCCAACTCATTTTATGTGGCCTGCAAGAGCTTTTCAAGAGTATCACTATTGTACATTCTTTGAATAAAATAATTCCCTATAAACCTAATTCATCATCTCTCCACTAGGTGGCCACAGCCTATTTCTAATAAAAAAGCTAGTTATTTTTGACTAAAATCAGATTGCATGCTAGCTGGTCGCTATTAAGCGTTGTCAGAAACTTCAAGTGAACAAAGAAAAAAAGGTGGCAAATGCTTAAACAAATCATTCTTGCCATGCAGACATCATCATTGCCCTATAAAATAGATGTTTTGTAATTATTCAGTCCTCAGTCCGCTTTAAATTTAGTGATGTGGTCCTCATCGAAAATTAGTTCCTCACCCCTGGCATACAGTATTCTTGGCAAACAAAAGAGAGTTTCCAATACTTTAACTAATTTTTCAAGGGAACATTGCTAAACAGTCAGAAACACAACTCACAAACACCTCGTGGGGACCTCGGCTACCACGCAGTGGCTAAATCTATGTTTGTAAATGTTACAGGGATCGCAGTGAGGTTTAGAAAAAATAGAGGAAACGGGTTTGGAAATAGAGGAAATTAATTATTTCAGCTGGGGGTCAAGGGGCCACAGGGCCACTTGTGGGGTACAGGAACAGAGCATGTCATGTAAAAAAAAATCATGCAAGTTAATCTGTTTTGTAACATGCATAAACACTAAACAAAACATCTTAAATAATGTAAAAAACACTAAAGGGTTATTTCAGTGTAGATAAACACACATAATTCAAGTAGCAGAGCCCTATGGCTCGTAATTCATGTGCAACATAATTATGAAATAATTATCAACTATTTTGAAGAATGATCACATAACACATGACATATTATCACAACAAACATTTGTGTTCAACTACTGAGTATACCTGCTACAAGTTAGAATGTTAATAGTATAACACTATAATTAAAAATGTCACAACATTTACTCCGCACTAGTAAACAGTCTTACACTGTACTTATTGCATAAATTTATTTTAAAAATAGTGGAATTCCACTAAATAGCGGAGATCTGGGATCGGATCCCTGATGTTAGCACTTTGTAGCAATGCTAACGTTCTCGGCATATCTATTTGTTAGGTTTTGCACTGTAAAACCTTTTTAAATTCTGCCAATGTCATAAGCATACGGTGCATCCAATATATACTGTATGTCATTATGTGATGCTAAGAAAACCAGAGTTAAAGTCTTCATTATATGTTGACAGTAGAATATACCAAAAAATTACATAAATAACCCATCATATATATTTTTAATGAAATCAAATTTTTGTTTCTTTTTTGTTTCGTGTACTACATTTTTATTCCCAGGTTGAAAAGGTCAGTATTTTGTGAAACGGAACATATTAAAGTGTAAAATATGAGACTTAATATAAAACACATTGCCAAAAAAAATTCTACCCTAGTTCTTCCATAACACAGCAGAATTACTGAGAAATTTAACTACACAGGGATAAGTTACTCACTGGTTCTTGTGACTTGTTACTATTTAAAATTCTAAGCTTGATAAGCATTAGAGGATTAAAAAAAATACATGTGTGCTTCTCAGAGGCAATGACACACAGGGGCCTTACACCAAATTAAACCAAATTTTGTTAAATAGGAAACACTTCACACTCCGTTCTCTATTACACTGCAAGTCTTTAGGCCACACAAGGGACAGTTTGTATTCATTCCTTCATTTCATATTTCATTTAGTGAATGTGTGCGATCAATAATATTATTATATCACAGCCTGTAAAACCATCAGAAGGAGAGACGGCCTTTGGAAGAGCAGATTAATAAATATGCATGTTAGTGACTTATGCAGTGTTAAGCTGGCTGAAAAGCCTTGAGAGAGGTCCAATCTCAGCACTGCCTTCCTTCACCCCTTAAACCTCCAGTCTGTTTTTAAGACACACTTGCACACACTCCCGTCTACTGCTCCTCCCTGACGAGTGACCCACTTTTCCCCAGCTGCTATTTTCAGTGTCCTTAAGGACGCAACAAGAGGCAGGGTGTTATAGCACCAAGAGAGGAATACACCAAATACATGAGGGACACATTAAAAAAAAAAAGGTAGTGAAGTAATTAAACAAAGAAATGGATGAAAAAAAACACAAATTCTGAGAAATGGTAGTAATAACACAGAGAGAAAAATATAGAAGACATGCCATTGGATGGGCAGCAGACTATCATCTAATAGATTTCAAGATTGTTTATTGCCATTTGTGCTTTTACACACCTAGGAATTTCTTGTGTGGTCAAGCAAAGAGTCAAGTTGTGAAAAAAACAGGAAGGCTCAGAACGGCAAAACACATACTTCTGTAGAATAAGTACCTAGAGTCGTATGTATAAAAGGGACCTTACACAGGCCCAGTAAACAGTACAATAATAATAATAATAATAATAATAATAAAGAATGTAGATTCAAGAACAAAGTCATTAGACACAACAACATAAATTATATTGCACTCAGCTATATAGTATTTTATATATATATATATATATATATATATATATATATATATATATATATATAAATATATATGTCTGTCTTCCTTTCGGCTTTTTCCCTTTTACTCGGGAGTCGCCACAGCAAATCATCTGATTTGCACATTTGATTTGGCAGAGGTTTTTTACGTCGGATGCCCTTCCTGTCACAACCCTTTTTAGCAAGGGACAGAAACACGCTGACGACTTTGCAGCTACTCTTTACGAAAGTCAGCAATGGTTCTTTTACATGCCTCTCACCATAGACAGTGACAGACATGGCCTGCCTTTGATAACCCAGTTAGCTGCACTGGGGAGGACAGTGACAACCTTGTGGAGAGTGGGACTCGAACCCCCAACCTTTGGATCAGCGATCCAGCGCCCTATACCACTAGACCACCACTGCCACACATATATATATATATATATATATATATATATATATATATATATATATATATATATATATATATATATATATATATATATATATATATATATATATATATATATATATATATATATATATCAGAATGGGTGGTTAAAAATGTAATGTCAGAAGCTCCAGTAAGTGAAAAAGATGAAAAACATAAAATTTAGGATGAAGGTTGCATCAAAACATGTGTGCGCATGTGCCTGGCGTGCACACACAACCACACACAGAAGTAACAAATGAAGGATATCACTAGTAAAAACAAATAGTTAATGGATGAAGTTTCTGAGGAGAAACAAATATTCATAAGGTGTTAAAGGTTACATGAACCCAATTCAATTGAGGGGTAAAGAACAAAGGAACGTGAAAAAATATTTCTGCTTCTGGAAGGAAGGTTAATTTCATGCTTAATAATCAAGTTCATAGAACTTTAACCTTGAAAATTCACAGGGATGCATGAGTCAGAAAAAAAAGATGAAAGGCTGGTCTGTGGACTTCATTTTTCCCCTCCAAAAAAAGACCCTTTAAATTATTAAAGGTAAAGTCGCCGATTCTGGTGAAAACTATGAACAATTATAATCTTTAATTTAGCATTCCTTCTCCAGCCGCAGTGCCAAAAACACGGCGAGACTAAACAATAAAAAAAATGCCTCTTTGCCCTCAGTAGTTGGATGAAAGTAAAAATAAACTAACAGTATTTTATGAAGTGTCAACACTGATCTTTCTAAATGCAGTTTATGGTATAATGGTTGCAAATAGAAAGAAACAAAAGAACAAAATAGCCCACTAACTACTGTTGGTTGTCAGATCTGAGAACTACCACACGCAGTGAAAACAAAAACAAACAAAAGAAAAAAACAAAAAAGTATTAATGTGAACATTTATAAATATTATGGCTTCAAAATGATCAAATTCATGTTAGATTAGCCAGATCAGCAGAAACACCAGTAGAAGACATCAAAGTAAAAGTTTTCAAGAACAATATCAGGATAACTTGTTAATTAAAAACTTTAAAAAAAAGTAAAACAAAACACAAAAGACATTAAGACGAGAAGGGAGACCATGAGAAAGTGGAAGAAAACAAAAGAAGGTGTAATTCTTTACCATACACACCACCATTTTAAATTAGAAAATATATACTGGGAGCATATTATATTTTGGATTGTCTTCAGAAACTATTCACTCGTAAAGATAATTTAAAAATTTTAAATGCTTCTAGTATAACTTAGTCATGATACTGAAGTCAATTCAAAATACTCTCTACTCTCAAGGAGGTTGGCAAAGGGAACTGGAAGATTTCGGCATTGTTTGAATGCTCTTGTATAAAATGTCTGTCCCAATTAGAAGTCAAATTCAATGATGTTTGTCTAAGCTTTCTTATTTGAGTCAAGTACAAAAGTAGCATTCTTTGTGCCCTTATCAGGGAAGACAATCCATGACTGAAGTGTGTGACGCAAAACACCAAGCAATAGTAGGAAGGCCTTAATGCAACATGCACACGCTAATCAGCTAATTAGACATAAACTCATTAGTAAATGACCTTGAATGACCCTCTTACAGTATCCCTGCATACGTGTGTCATCCCTATTGACCAGACAGGCAGCAGGAGCAGGATAAGCGGTGGATCATATTTATCCTGAATATATCAGTATTAATATTTAATGACATACACAATACAGTTGTGTAGCCACTTAGACATGAAAGGTGATTCTGATTAGGACAAGACACATGTGCAAGCACACTGAAAGCTCAGAATGTGAGCCTTTTCATTTCCATGTGGTTAACTGTAGACGGGATAACGGGAAAAAATTGAGGAAAAAGTTCAGAAAAAAGAGATGTGCATAATAATGAAAGATGCTTCATTCTAGCCCAAACACCATTTGTGAATTGTCAAGCTTTTGTATATGATCACAGATAATACACATATGTACCAATAAAAGGCTCTGAAATTATGGATTAGTTTCAATTTCTTGACTGTTTCCTACTTGCAGCATGGCATGTCAATTTCAATTTTGCCATTTAAAAGTATTAAATTCTACACAACTTCAAATAATTTCCAATCTTAGAACATTGGCAAAAGATTGGAGGCATTGGAATAAGACCGCAGAAGAATTTTTCTCTGAATACAAGACTATTTAAACATAGAATATTTAATGTGAAATTATGCATGTTTAAATAAATGTGAATAGATGTGTTCAACAAGGATGTAGCCTCCCTACCTTACTGAGATCTCCACTCCAACCCATGCAGGAAATATTCCATATAAACATGTAGCATTAGTGCAAACAGGTATTTAAACAACTGGACAAAGTGAAGTGTAAAAGGCATGAGAACAGAAAGTAAGATTTAATATAAAATTCCAACAGCTTCATCACTGTTAGTACAGACTGGGTTCCTCTCATCAGATAACACGAAGAGTAATGTTAAGTCGGGACTAATAAACACATGAGTCGAGCCGTGGTCTTGGGAGAGAGAATAAAACTATAGATTATTCCCAGATTCCTCGGCAGTTGTAGCTCAGGTGGTTAGTAGATGCATGACGGAGTATTTTAACCCATATGCTTGGGTTCGAAACTCATCTTGCTTATTTTAACTGTCATTTATAAACTTAATTTATTAGTTTTTGTTTGTATAATTTGTCTTGGTGTGAAACACAGCCATTACACGTTTAACATTATTGGACAACCAAGCGACTGGCTTACTGATCTGAAGGTTGGGTGGGGGGGTGTGGGGGGGGGGGGTTATCAGTATCAGTGGGTTATCTCTAGTGTTCCCCAGTGCAGCTAACTGGGTTATGAAAGATCAACCATGTTTCTCACTTTCTATGGTGAGAGGCATATAAAAGAACCATTGCTGATTTTGACAAGAGTAGCTGCACAGCTGTCTGAACATTTCTGCACTGGGATGGCCTGGTGAGCTGTCCAGGGTGTACTCTGCCCTCGCCCAGAGTCAGCCGAGATGGGCAACCTCCATGCTACCCAAATAATGATTAAGCAACTCAGAAAATGAATTAACATTGAAACAGCACACCAGATTTATCTGGATCAGATTTATAGTCTTGACGACGCTACCGAAGTGAAGAAAATATCCGCAGAAATAGTAGAAAGTAAACATCTGTAAACCATCATTTAATATTAGTTAACACGAAACCAAGTTAAACTGGAATATTCTATATTGATTCAAAGAATTTTTTTATGAGGACTCAGTTTTAAGGTTTCTGTTTTTATAAGCACAACCAAACCGAATCAATATCTCTGGTACCAATGTATTCATGTATAATCATTTAGTGAGAATAATCCTGACACATTAATTTCTGTTCATGAGCCACGATTTTCTACACCAAGTTAAATCAAAGTTATTTTTTCTTTTAAAAACAAACTACAGATCCAGATATTATCCATAATACCTGGATAATATATTAGCAGCTCAGTCTGTGGGCAGTGGTGGTCTAGTGGTATATGGTGCTGGATCACTGATCCGAAGGTTGGGGGTTCAAGTCCCACTCTCCACAAGGTTGTCACCCCACACACACACACAGTGCAGCTGACTGGGTTATCAAAGGCTGGCCATGTCTCTCACTGTCCATGATGAGAGGTTCATGTAAAAGAACCATTGCTTACTTTCATAAAGAGGGGCTGCAATGCCATCAGCGTGTTTCTGTCTCTTGCAAAAGGGAAAGGCATCCGACGTAAAAACCTATGCCAAATCAATTGTGCGATTCATTCACTGTGGCGATCCCTGATAAAGGGTAAAAGCCGAAAGGAAATCTCTCATATTAGCAGCTCAGTCTATACTGCCGGAAACTGGGGAGCCCTTGCTTTTGCTGTAGTACAAGCACAAGATGGGGATGCATTAATCTTTACATAAGCTTTTAAAAAAAGAAGGTGCTAGGTTTTGTTTTGGGTTTGGTGAAGGGGCTGGACAGACTGGAAAGATTTACAGTTTACAAGTTGTCAGGAACAATCATTTCAGATCAACAAAAAGTTTATGGAGCAGCTTTCACTAGCAAATAGTGTATGTACAGTAAATTCATGCTATAAAGATAGAATAACTTGTTAATAACTTGATAGAATAACAAGAACTAACTCCGACAAACAGCAGCAGCAGTTTGGAAAGGGGTGTAGAAACATTGGTGGCGGTGGGGGAGTGAGGTGCACCTTCCCTTCTTCCACCAGAGAGTAAATTAAGACCCAATAACGGTAACTGTCTTTCCGCAACCACATTTTGATGTGTGGCAACCGGTTTGGAAAAATCGGATAGCATGCATTGCCCAGATTAAACCGATGTCCTTGACCGGACCGACTACTTGTGAGGAATTACAAATCGAAGACAAATAATGTTTGTTTTACATGCACTTAGTCTTTTCAATAAACTTGTGGTAAACTGTTCATGTGTTTTATCTTTCAAAACAATATTTAACACAAGTTGGAAAACATCGAGTGTAGAGAAAAGTCAAAATTCCTGGCTGTGTTTTCATAAAACCCAAATGACTTTGGACTGAACTGGTTAACATGAAAGAACAAATCATTTAACAAAACAGTCAGTGATGCAGCCAAGAACAATCTTGACTATCCAAACTGAAAAAAACTCTTATTTCTGTTTTAAACTGAAGGGAATTTACCATTCAATAATATGCTGTACTTGGGAATGGAGGCACAAATAGGAAGGGGGTGCTTTGGTAAAAGGAACAGCACGGCCAGCAGTGATCAACAACCAATGAAATTCCGGTGTTCAGTGTATCACTTAACTCATGCTGCAAACAAATCAGCAGGTTGGGATTCCTCAAAAGTCCGTTTTTAAAACAATAAACTTGATGGATATTCTGTGTGCTTGTGTTGGTTTAAACTGCAGGAATGCACGCAAGAGTGATTGCGACATCTGTCGAAAAGCATTGTGTTTTTATATAGACCTTTTACCAGGTTAGTGCTGGAGGAAGGGACGCAAGACGTGGACATCTACCAGACTCCAGTCGATGTGCCGGACCACTGCGTAACGACAGACCAACATTTTCCAGACATTTACAGTGTTTGGCAGATGCTTTTATCCAGAGCATCTTACAATTATCATTTTTCTACAATTTAAACAATTGAGCTCAAGGGCCCCAGCAGTGCCACAGTGCAGCACAGCACAAAAGGAGGAGGCGTCACTTTGTGATGCAAACCAGCACTACAGCTGTACTCTTCAGTGGAAGTTCGTTTCGGTAACCTGAGCAATGGTAAACATCACGTAACTGAAACGGCCGTTCACTGCTTAATTTACTCACTGCTCCACCCTGCTGATGTTGCCCTTGAGCAAGGTACCTAACCCCCAGCTGCTCTACAGGCGCCCCAATGTGTATGGCAGCCCACTGTTCTGAGTGTGTGTGCGCGCGTTTGTGATCACTTTGAATGGGAGGCGATATTTAATCCACTTTAGTTTAGAATTAATCCAATCTAGCAAATAAATAAATAAATACTCCATCTTTGTTTGGAGACAAGGCACTGTAACTTTAATTGGGAAGGACGCACTGCAACCTTGTGTGTGAAAGAGATACACCATTTTTCTGCTTATATTGAACAGATTTCTAGAAAACCAAGCTCACATTTGCAACACTGGCAGGTACAGCCAAGAAGCAACATACTATATTTAAAAAAAAATCCTAAATAATTTATTCATGATGGTGATGCAAGAGCATTTGACTGATCTTACCCAATGTTAATAGTTAAAGAACTGTCTACTTACACATGGCAAGAGGTATCGTTCACAATGGCTTTAAGCAGTGGATATAGACAATATGCAAATACTGTAAAGTAGTATGTTGTGACAGCACTTATCAAATAAATGAAAAAAGTACGGGTCACTCAGTTAAATAGACAAAGTCAGAAAGACAGGGCGGCATAGTGGTAGCAAGAAGGCCTGGGTTCGAGTCCCAGCCTGGGAGTTTCTGTGTGGAGTTTGCATGTAATCACCGTGCTTGCGTGGATTTCCTTTGGGTATTCCAGTTGCTTCCCACAGACCAAAAACATGCACAGTAGATTAATTGGCTGTTGCAAATCTCCCCGAGTGTGAATGGTTGTGAGAGTGTTGGCCTTACGATGGCCTGGTGAGCTGTCCAGGGTGTACCCCGCCCTCACCCAGAGTCAGCTTAGATGGGCACCAGCCTCCCTGCGACCCTAAATAGGATTAAGCAGCCCTGACATTTCTTTCAAGGAACAACCATGTAAGGTTTTTTGTGAGATTACAAAACATTGTTGAAAACATACATTTTAATTTAAATATCAAAAGTCATACAAGTGTAGCGTGCATCTTGTTGAAAAGTGTACTGAAGCCTGTGTGTTTCTTATTTGAAGTAGAACTTATGGGGAAAGTCTGGACCTTAATAAGTTCAAGGCAGGTTATGCAGGAGACACCGTTTGTACAAGGCTTTGGGAAAGCAAGTGTGAGCGTATGACCTTAATCCCTGTGACACACTTTAGGTGTCATGGAGGAACAGCTGTAGATCAGTGGGACACCACACAGAACACGGATGCAGTAATCAATGATGATGAAGCAGAATTCAAGTCTGACACCCAAACCAATGAGTAAAATTATCAATGAACATATCACCAAACACAGGACCAAAGAAAAAGAAAAAAAAAAAAAAAGGGGGGGGGGGGGGGGCGCTAGTCCCAACTGAAAGAAAACCATTCATGTAAACCTGGCTAAATTCATTTGACTCAGGAAGGCCGAAATAACAACAGTGACAGAGAAACGTCAGTGGTGATCCTACTTTGCGGATTTCAATGGTTGCGTGGGAATCTTGGTCCCAATTAACTGCAGAAAGTGAGGGATCCCTATATTATATTTATTTATATATATATATATATATATATATATAAATAATATATATATATATAAATATATATATATATATATATATATATATATATACACACACATGCACACATATCAGATACAGACGCTCCCCGACTTACGTTTTTAATTGGTTCCTGACAGCTGAACGAAAGTGAACGTAAGTTGTTACACAGTGACGTATGACGTGTGATTTACGACGCTCATACTGTACTATACAACCATAAATACCATTAACGTATCTCATAAAACACCCCTAAATCAATTATTATAAACATAACATTGTAAAATAATATCAAATATATCAAATGACATCAACATTAATTTCAAATAAATTATATTCAAGCAAAATAATTTCAAATTGATAAATTTTAATCAAATTCACTCATTAAATATCAAATACGGTATCAAATATAACCTTTAACATTTCTATGATGCAATTTTTCTGCTTGTAAATGGTTCCGATGGTCGACGGATGGTCACATGACATGAAGCTGAGCCGACTCACTTTACATGAAGCTTAAACAGCCAATCAACGCTTACAATATGTGAGGCGCTCAATACCGAAAGTAGTGTACTTGCTGAAAGTAGTTTACTTGCTTGAAACAAAGCGCGGGTTATACGGACTTCAAGGGCGTAGGCTGGTCTGACCGTAGGGGGGGTGCACATCTTGGTTAACCGGAACTCGAGTCCGAGGGGCACGTGACCCCAATACCCCACATGACACCAATTTGCAGTCACATGACCCCAATACCTTCATGCGGCATCTTGGACAGCAAACGTGATCCAGAACACACACACACACACACACACACACAGGAACACGAGTCACTAAGCATGGCTTCAACAACAACCGATAATGACAGCGAAAGCAAAATATGCGAGAGTGTCGAAGGAAAAAGCAGTGACACTATAATATTGTCAGACGTTGTCAATCATCTGACAGGTGACCAGAGGGCGGGGTATCAGAGTAAAATAAAGTAGCTGGGGATTGCCGATCCATATCTAATGCCGCAGTCAATGTTTATGAATGTGTTAGAACGCGACCATTCTTCCCTTCCTGCTTTTGCCTACTTGGATCTTTGTACATATCTTGTCCACGGCCCGTCTCCATTTACTGGCAAAGAGTTAAAAGCTTACAAATCAATTGAAGCTTACAAGTATTTTGTTTCCCGATTTGTAAGCTGTATGCAACAATGGGAGCCAGAAACTGGGAAGAGAGACTACAGTACAGTACAGTACAGTACCACCTCAGAACGGCTACGGTGCGGGTTCTATCCCCAAATAGAGCTACACAAACAAGCGCTTATGCAATAATAAATTAAAATTATCACTGTTTATAATGGTTGTATAAATTCACATATTATATATATATATATATATATATATATATATATATATATATAATAATGTATATTTACCTGATACAAAGTGTCCGCTGCATATTCTACTGTATTCTGTAGGATTCCAGTCTTTCCTATTTCCCGCTGCGAGCCACTTGGCTTTTCTCTCCAGGTCAGATGGAAAATGATAAAATGACAGTGCAGGCTCTACTGCTCTGTCTATTTGCACAGCCAACAGCGCAACACGATATTTTAAAATGTTTAGCAATGTTGATTGAGCGAGCGCCGTCCGGCTCTTGCCGTCCAAAATGGCATGAAAACATAACTCACGTGACCCTGTGACGTCACGCTCTCAACTAGGGCTAATTTTAAGGGGAGGGCCTATCTTAAAATCATCTTGTAAAATCAGGCTCGGTTTTATTTTGTGGTTAGGTCTTATTTTCAGGGAAAAACGGTATTATTGCTTACTGAGAATATTATGTTTTTTGATTGGTCAGCTTGGGCGTGCACATGTGCAATGCCCGTTACACGTTAATTTCCGGTTTACTTCCTGACTCTAGTCATGCGAAACTTATCTCCGACTTTATCTTCAATAACAGTCATTAAGTTTATTTATAAGACTGTGAATACACATAATTTCTTGTCCAGCGGAACTCAAACCCCCCCCCAGCCTACGCCCTTGGACTTCCGGTCTTTTAAGTGCGCAAGGGCGCCGTTGAACTCGTTTAGTACTCCGCCTGCACTGATGTGAATCACTGATGTGAATCAGCAAAGCAGAGAGTTCTCTTTTTTGGGTTTTCATTCATTTTACAACTCTCTTTGCTTAACTGAGTATGCATGGTAGATTGTGCCGATCAGAGCAGATAGTTAATTCATCTCTGTGTGTGTGTGTATATATATATATATATATATATATACATATACACACACACACGATATCTTCTTTTCCTTTCGGCTTTTTCCCTTTTACTCGGGAGTCGCCACAGCAAATCATCTGATTCGCACATTTGATTTGGCAGAGGTTTTTACGTCGGATGCCCTTCCTATCACAACCCTTTAGCAAGGGACAGAAACACGCTGACGACTTTGCAGCTACTCTTTATGAAAGTCAGCAATGGTTCTTTAACCTGCCTCTCACCATAGACAGTGAGAGACATGGCCCGCCTTTGATAACCCAGTTAGCTGCACTGGGGGTATAGTGACAACCCTGTGGGGACTCGAACCCCCAACCTGAGGATCAGTAATCCTGCGCCCTATCCACTAGACCACCACTGCTCATATATATATATATATATATATATATATATATATATATATATATATATATATATACACACAGTATAACTGAACTGGGAAAAAGGAGGGGCACGTTTGTTAACAATGGACGCAGCGTCATTACGTCATTAAGTCAACGTGCTACATAGATACAATTTTACTTTTTTTTTTTAAAACGTAAATGAACAAACGGATGAACGTAAGTCGGGAGCGTCTGTGTATGTAAATATATATATATATATATATATATATATATATTAATACATACTCACATATCAGAAATTCAACTAGCCAATAATTGTCTATGAATGAGAACTACATCCATTCTTGGTAAAAAGAACAAAAAAAGAGTACATTTACGATTCTTCGTCACTAATATACATTTATTTCAAGAGTATTTTCATACTGTTTTTCAATACATCACACCACAGAGAATCATTTTTATAGGTTTTCCCTCTGTCTAAATCTTTCATCTCATCTAATTCACACTGCCGTTCAAAATCTGTGTTACAATTACAATTGTATGTTGAGAGCATGGTAGGTAAAAGGCTTTTACACCCGAGCCTTGTGGCTCATCCCCGGTTTCCATAGCATGAAGCGACCAGGAGTTCAACTCACCCTGTATGGGACGCTAGTCCATCCCAGGTTACCTTCCCAGTATATTTTTACTGGTACCCATTTATACTGCTGGGTGAATAGAGGCACACTTGTGGTTGAGACCTTGCCCAGGGGTCTTAGCACAGTGAGGGTCTCAGTGGGATTCAAACTCGCAACCTCCTGATCATGAGCGCAGTACCCTAACCACTACGCCACCGGCCCCACCATGTTGGGAGCATAAGTCTATCAATAATACCTTGTTGAATATTTGAATCATTTTTTCAGCTGGGTTGGTACAGATAGCAGCTCTCCGAGCAGTTTCAGCAGCCACAGCACGACGATGATTTTCACTCCCTTAATACTCCACAACACTTTCAGACTGAAAATTCGCACTACTGTCCACTTGGCGACTCTTGTAAAAAGCAGAACACAGCGTGACAAAACATGGGATGGGATGCTGCATCTTAACAGAGCTAGGCTGGCCATGCTCTGATATGGTTTTGTAAAGCCTTTGGCATTTTTCTACCTTGGAGTATTTGTTACCGGCCTTTATATCATACATTGTACGTGTATGGGGCAGCTTGTATGGAGATGATTTCTCTAAAAAGCACACATCAAAGCAAAATTTATATTAATTATGCAAAAGGTACAGAGGCTCCCAGCTGGATAAAAAAGAACCAGATACATTAGATTGGGTAATATCATTCCAGTGGGTCCATAAATTCAGGATCATATCTCTACTTTTCTTCTCTCCATCCTCCATCTTTACAAATACAAACAAATTTAATGTCAATCTGTGAAAAACAAAATGCAAATGCAACTTCAACTCCTGCTCGATTCAGTGAAGTCAAACACCCGAGCCTAGAGAGATCAAAGCCTGGCAACACTATGACTAACAACTTGGGAATGGGAGTTAGCTGGTTAGTTTAGGTCAGAATGTGCTGCTTTGCATCGGTATATACTACACAGGAACAACATATATTTCTACAGGTTAATGTTGCTTAAATCAAACAACAGACCCTTATGGTTCATCATGATCACTTGGAGCAGGCAACAACACACTTTAAAATGGATAAAATAAACTTTAAAATAACTGAGTAAATTCAGAATCTTCTGTTCATACTTGAATTTATTTGCTCCCTATAAACACAAACCGCACGCTCACCTTAATTAAAGCGCGCTTCTTAAGTCCTTTCTCTTTGAATGTGATGCGTTTGTTGCAGGTGACAAACGGAGCTTGTGAGATGAAGCGGGCTTATCCGGACTTCTCATCTTTCAAGTTAGCAAGTGCACTTGCAAGATCAAGCTCCGTGTGTCACTCCGTGCTAATATGCTATGGTAGCTCAATGCTAGCCGCACTCTGGCTAACAATAAGCCCAGGCGGAGTTCTCAGAGTCTCCGGCGCTTGGTTAGTAGTGGAAGGTTAGCACTTCCGGTCATACTGCTTGAAAATGTTCAGTCTCTGCGAAACAAGATGGACGAGCTTCATGCTCAGATTGCAGCGCAGAGGGATCTCCAGGACTGCTCCATGCTGTGTTTCTGTGAAACATGGCTCGAGGAGAGTACACCCGATGAGCCGATTGCACCTGCCGCCTACACGGCCTTCATCCCCTGCGATCCCAAGAGCCGTAGTCGTCGTTCGGCCCCTTCCCGCCTGGGCTTATTGTTAGCCGGAGTGCAGCTAGCATTGAGCTACCATAGCATATTAGCTCAGGATAGGAGTTGAGCGTTGTCAGTTGTAAACGCCTGAAGACTCCGATCTCATAGCTGTTGTAGGGTCGACCGGTCATAGATGAGCATAGTTCAAAACATGAACAAACAAAACAACACATAAAACAAATTAAAACAAACAAAGAAACAATTTGACTCTGAGAACTCCGCGACGTCACCCTCTAGGCAGCGCCATCTTGGAGACGTCACGTTCAATGTAAAAGGGCATGAAGCGTAATAAAGTTTATCCTTTTGGTATTGTTTGTTAAACATGCTACAGAACATAAAATCTCACGCACAAACATTCTAAACATTAACTTAGGTACTGTACTGGAATAATAATTGAAAAAGACTTTAATACTAGAGCTTTACAACAGTATATGCTGTATAATGTTTATATTTTATCATAAATAAATATAAGAGTAAAAATTAAAAACTTTTACTTAATCATTACATTTTACTACATTAATACTGTATTAATGAGTAAGACTGTCTATAGAATGTATTAAAGAAGCATATTTCAGCGCATGTAATAGATACATAGTATTTTACTTCCCGTTGCTCATTCGCGCATGTAATATGATACATGGGGTTTTACTTCCGGGTACAGAACTCGCGGATTATTTTCATTCGCGGGAGGGGCCGGAACCGAACCCCCGCGAATATCGAGGGCCTACTGTACTTCTGTAAGTCATTCTGGTTAAGAGCGTCTCCTAAATGCAATAAAGATTTGTAGTCTGAACAGAATATATTTCTGTAAGTAAAATAAAATGCTCAAGTTTGAATCCAGGTGGTTATCCAAACGGCGGCAGCTGTCATCCAGGAGAAATACCACAGTGATGACGGCAGCCGGGTGGATCTGGGAACTTTGTTACAGAAGGCAACCAATGAACAGTGTGTTGTATGCAAGAAGTTCTAAGAAAGGCAGAGAACTGAAAATATACCAGAAGACTGATCATCAATATTGATGGTGGCAATAGCTGCTGGCGGCGCCAGGCCGGGGGGGGGGGGGGTACCACTGGAAGTCGCCGAAACCCATACTCATTGAAGTAACCCGGCCTGGACGGTGGCTGACGAGGACCAGAATCACTATCAGTCCATATCTGCCTTTGAAGAAACTGGGCCAGCATGAGAGCATTAGGCTGGCCCAGGTAGGTTAGTTCGACTAACTTTATTACTCCCAGGTTAATACCACAGCCATCCATAATCAGGATTCCATGGAAGCTAACTGACTGAGCTCTCACAGTAGGGAGGGATGGCAAGTGCTACATTTCCTTGTCATTCACTATGATCGCCAGCCAATCACTATAAGCTCATCTGTATGAGGGGGCGGATAGCGGTTTCCTTCAGAGTTTGTTAGATCGCCCTCAAATACGGATGCACCGCAGTTCGAAAAGAGTCACATAGGGGGCGTGTGCATACATTAATGGTAATTGTGTGATGGAGAAGGTAATACTTGATGGCTGGGAATTGGATATGACTAAATTAGGGACAATAATGGAGGGGGGAATAAACCACACACACACACACACACACACACACACACACACACACACATATATACATATATATATATATATATATATATATATATATATATATATATATATATCCCCCACACCTTCCTATCTCATTTATAATTAATTTATCAAAAAAAAATACATAAAATAAAATCAACAGATTAATTGAATAACAAAATAAATAGTTCCAAAAAAGAAGGCATCATACCGTCTTTCATTTTCATGCACTTTCATGCATACTTAAACATATTTAGTCATACCTGCTAACTGGAATAGAGCAATCAGCAAGAAGACCTGGGTTCGAATCCAAGCCTGGGTGTTTCTGTGTGGAGTTTGCATGTTCTTCCTGTGCTTGCGTGGGTTTCCTCCGGGTACTCCGGTTTCCTCCCACAGTCCAAAAACATGCACAGTAGGTTAATTAGCTAAATAATTTGTGGAGAGAGCCTCACTAAGTTGGATAACTTGTGCCCAATCCCTTTCTTCAACGAATAAAATATGTTTCAATCAACTGGAACAGAGATAAACATTCAGCTTGCTCGTATGGGATTTTGTCAGAGTGAAAACCAGCATGGTTTTATCACACCGTCATACTATGGGTGCATTGATCTGTCTCTCTGTGGCTCAGTCAACAAGAATATCCATCCCATAAACAAATCAAATGGCCAATCTTACACCAAAAGATACACGGACACCCATGAGATGTGACCAATAGTGAACACATGCTACTGTGTAAAATCCACAGTGACTTCTTAACAGAATAAGGATCAATAATCAGCAAACCGAAGGAATTACCTTTGTTTTTGTACCATAAAACGAAGCCCAATAAAAACTTTAATTAAAGGGGGATCCTACTCATAATCCAATTCCTTGTTTTTGTACATATGGCAGTGTAAAGGTCTGCTAGCTTTCTGCACATTCAAGAAGCTGAATATCACGTCTTTACAGCTTTCACTAGTGAAAAGCAGAAGACACTGTCATTTCCAATTCCGAGTAGCAAGTGGTAAGTCTGAAGCTGCTGTTTCTGTCCTCTTTTCCTCTGTGGCGAGTACCAAGCTACCACTGTGTATGATAGAAACACTCCATAATCAACAAAGAACAATTCAGCAGCATCCTGCACTACAGAACTAAAACTGTTCGGTTGTAATGGACCCATACATACTCCATCTGTCTCTTGTGCAGTCACAAAGTTATGAAAAGGCTAAGAAATTGTGTTCAGAACTTTAAATGTACATGTGGATTAATTAAACAATAGTTAATTACCAATTATGCCCGAAAGGCAAAGCGGGATATTGAGAGAACTATTCAATGAAGCAACGAAGGTTCAGCCAAAAATTGTGTTGCTCCATAGTACAGAAGAACGTAAATACACAAACTACATCAAAATGTTTTCATTTTATTTTTCTCTTTTTTCCAGGACAGGGGCAGTTCAGGTTAACTTTGAGTGACTAAGTGATGTATAGCTAATGCTATGCGTTTATACTCATTCAAAAGTTTTAGTACACGATAGGCGGATATGCAACAAAAAACTAAAACTCCATTTTCGTGCTTCTTTTTCCAAAGTTTTAAAGTGTGAGAATGAGGCCTCATGTTTCAAGTGAACATAAAAATATATGAAAGTATCCGTCATTGTGATTCAAGGATTAGCCACTCAAGATATCTTTTAAATCCACAAAGAGTTGACAAATTAGATTGCACCATATTAAATGCTAATCACTCTTACCAACTCTTCTTCATAATCTTCTTCCTGACAATATCTTCCATTTTTATTAGCTAACATTCAAATGACAGGGCAGTAGTGGGCCTGGTGGTAAAGCGCTGGATCGCTGATCCTTAGGTTGGGGGTTTGAGTCCCATTCTCCACAAGCTTGTCACTGTCCCCCCAGTGCAGCTAACTGGGTTATCAAAGGCCGGCCATGTCTCCCACTGTCTATGTTGAGACGTTAATGTAAAAGAACCATTGCTGAATTTCACAAAGAGTAGCTGCATAGCCGTCAGCGTGTTTCTGCCCCTTGCTAAAAGGGGTTGTGTCAGGAAGGGCATCCGACGTAAAAACCTATGCCAGATCAAACATGCGATGCTTCGCTGTGGCGACCCCTGAAAAAAAAAAAGGGAACAGCCAAAAGGAAAAGAAGAAGAACATTCAAATGACTTGTACTTATGACAATACAATGTTAGCTGAAATAGCTGAACATGAAACTCAATCAGTTCAGTTCATTTTCTGTAACCGCTTAATCCTAATTAGGGTCACGGGGAGGCTGGCGCCCATCCCAGCCGACTCCAAGCGAGGGCAGAGTACACCCTGGACAGCTCGCCAGGCCATCGCAGGGTGGAAACACACTGACAGCTTTGCAACTACTCTTGTCAAAATTCAGCAATAGTTCTTTTACATGCCTCACAGCATAGGTGCTGGATCACTGATCCTAAGGTTGGGGGTTCAGGCCCCACTCAGCACAGGTTGTCACTAAACACCCCCCCCCCCCCCCCGCCACATGCAGTGCAGCCAACAGGGTTATCAAACTCAATCAGTTTTTAATAAATTAGAGGAGCACAGTGCAGGACATATACGCCTTTATATTTTTATTTTAAATAATCAATCTAATGTTATTGTAGTGATTGTCAGTCTACCCATTTGAAGGACCACAGGCAGTGACTGAGGTTTAGTTTAGTGGGGTCTTTTGTTACTGTCTGTTTCTGGAATGGTTGCAAAGCCACGACTGCAATGATAATGAATATACTACATATTCTGCAGCTCTCTGTTGGATGATCCAATTTTCTGATACGTGTAAACCTGTGAACCTACTGACTCAGTGCTGCAAAAACATATGCAGATTAAATACACTGTTCTACAGATTTTTTTTTTTAATTTTGTGCCATTCATGCTATTTTTTTTAACTTCCCCACACAGGAAGAAGGCCAAATTCCTGAAGCAAGCCATTAGGAATGCACAATAAAAACGATTAACATCCGGAACATGTAAGGCGTATAAACTCAGTGGTGCAAGCAGTCACACCTATAATCAGGAACTTCCGTTGGTCGAAAAATACTTGAGAAACTGATTTAAATGATAGTTCATTTTTCATATACAATCCTTCCAAAAGTATTGGAATGCATGGCCAATTCTTTTGCTTCAGCTCCGGCAACTATGGAATTGGGTTTGAGATATGTTTTGAGATATATTTAGACCATAACAAATGTGCGACTATAATCAGCTGATCCGGTACACACATGGTGGAGGTTGTGTCAGGTCTTGGGATTACCACGACTGCTTCTGCAATGAGCACATGATCTTAATTGATGGCAGCAGCAAAATCAGTTTAGAGGTCAAAAAATTATAGAAAAATGAATGCAACATTGTTAGGATCGTGCTGAAAGACACTAACAGAAAAAAAATGAAACCAAGAACTCCGTCAGGGGAGAAGACTGGACAAGTCGACCAGCAGACCTTAACAGAACTGGGAATTATACGTATTCATTTTTTGTTCACTACAAGGATGCTGTGTTCAAGCTTGAACACATCTGTATATAATTATCAAAAAATGCAACTCAGATTCATGTTCTGATCTCAGACTTTTCTGTAAAGTACAGCAGAAACAAAAGAACCAGCCTAGCCTTGAATGTAACTAATTAAATAATTGCAGTTGGTACGTAAACACGCACGCCATGACAATACAGATTTGCAGAAAATTTTTAAGTATTTTTGAAAGAAAGTCCGATGCTGAATGCAAAGTCAAAAAGAGTGAAAAAAAAAGCATAAAAAGATATGAACAAATCGTGCTATCATGAAATAGTCAACAAAGTAGAAATGCCTGTTAAATTTGTCAGCATGTGAGAATGGAGACCTCACGAAAGATTTAAATGAATAAAGGGATCCCTCACTTTCCGCGGTTAATTGGGACCGAGATTCTCCCACGACCACTGAATTCCACAAATTAGGATTGATCCCCCACACACTGACATATATGTCCATGTATATGTGTATATAGGGGGTGGCGTAGTGGTTAGGGTGCTGCACTCATGATCAGGAGGTTGTGAGTTCAAATCCCACTGAGACCCTCACTGTGCTAAGACCCCTGGGCAAGGTCTCAACCACAAGTGTGCCTCTGTTCACCCAGCAGTATAAATGGGTACACCAGTAAAAATATACTGGGAAGGTAACCTGCGATGAACTAGCATCCCATCCAGGGGCGTTGAACTCCTGGTCGCTTCACACTATGGAAACCGGGGATAAGCACCGGCCTGATGAGCCACGAGGCTCAGGTGTAAAAAACCCTCTGACTTTACCTTTTTATATGTGTACATAATATCAATAAATACATATTCAATGCTATAAATGCTTATCATAAAAATTAAACATTCAAAAATAATGCATAAGATGTAAATAAAATAAAATATAAATACACATACACATACAGACGCGCACCTCACATAAAAATGTAAGTAGTTTTGATGAGAGGTTTTGGGTTGCTTTTTTTTTTTTTTTTTTTTGCATAATTAGCCTTGGTTTGCAGCATTTTCCTTAACTTTCCCCCTCTATTCTTCCTTAGTTTCCTTATTTTTTAATTCAATAAATAAAAAATAAATAAATAAATAAATAAAAAAATAAAAAAAAACGCGATGCACTGAAGCCGCATGAATTGAAGTGTGAAGTCGCGAGGGATCGATGTATTCAATACTATAATAGATACACATTTACACCAGCGTATTCGTGCACAACAGGCAACAGGTGTGCGAGTGGAAACACCTTGTTAATTAGACAGGTAAAAAGGCCTAAGGCCAGACTAATGATAATGCTAACTTAACCATGACCATTATAACTATGGTGTGCAGAAAAGCATCCCAGAAGAGAAATACCATTTGTTTTGTGTGTTTGTGCATGCATGCTCCCATATTTCTAACAGACGACATAAAGATATGAAACCCTCCTGATTTTGCAGAAGGAGGCATGGTGGCTCAGTGGTGAACACAGTTCCCTCGGGGTGAGAAGGTTTGAATCTCAACCTTTCTCTCCCATGCTTGTTTGGGTTTAGTTTCACAGTGACCAGACGTGCATGTCAGGATAACTGGTCAGTCTAAATTGCTGACAGGTGTGAATGGTTGCTGTGTCTGTATAGAGTGGTGATTTCTCAGGGTGCACCCCACCTCCCACCTGAAATTAACTTGGATTGGCTCCTCCAGCTTCACTCACAATCCTGATGGACAGGCAGTATACATAATAGGTGGACGACTTTCACAGAACAAAAAGGTTCAGACTGGTAAGCATGTTTAAACATAATGTACTTCACAGTACAGACGCATGCAGTTCTGTGGAAAACCTGACAGCGAGTTCAGCCGTGACTGCGTTTCATCAAAGTTATGACACGGTGAACATGTCTTTTCTAGTTCTCCACAAGTGTCCTCATTGTAAACCACTTTATAATGCAACTACAGGGTGTACGAACATGACGTTTTGGTATCATGAGCTTAAAGTTCACAACAAGTCTGTGTAACATCTGTTTAAAAAGTTCAGAATATGACTAACTTGAGTTTTTAATAGATCGAGCTTAAAAGATTATACTAAAGACTTGAAAATTATATACACAGGTTTATTAGAGTAGGCTGCAAAGCCGTCAGCGTATTTCTGTCCCTTGCTAAAAGGGTTGTGACAGGAAGGGCATCCGACGTAAAAGCCCATGCCAAATCCATTGTGCGAATCAGATGATTCACTGGAGCGACTCTCGAGAATGGGAAAAATACGAAAAGAACAGATTATATAGTATTTCCACATGGACAACACAACACCAGTATTCTGTTAAGGAGCCATCAATCAACGCTCGAGCAAAAAAAAAAAAAAAAAAAAAGGGCTGTGATGTTTGTGACAGTGTGTCATGCCAAGATTAAATTTGGGATGGACAGCATGATGCTTTCTGCCATGCTGTCTGTGTGTGATTTTGTGGGTAATGTTGTTGCATTCTGGATCCACTTCTTCCTAGCCAATCATGTTCTTTCATGTAACCCCACCCCCTTTGCAAGCTGGAACAGAAGCGGCCCAAACATGGATCTTGCCATGACATCACAGTACTGCTCCCTCTCTGTTTCTCTCTGCTGCATCTTTTACCTTCAGCTGGAAAAGAACAGCTGTTTCCATGGCAACAGTTGAACAAGAGAGTAAGATAATGACATGGAGAAGAAAAGCAGGGTGTGTGTGTGTGTGTGTGTGTGTGTACACACAGTGGGGGCTGGGTGACACAATGACAGCAGCACACGGCCTCATTGTTTCTCCTCTGTATGAGGACACTGCTGTTGTCATGATTGCTGTCTTTGTCTTTCAGCTTCCAGACAGAATCATAAACTGAGCCGTAACGATGCCATCACAAAGGATTGTGGGAAACATGGAGATGTCTTGCTCTGTGCATGTGTATGTGTGTGTGTGTGTGTGTGTGTGTCTCAATGCCTTATCTTTAGCTATAGTCTCCATGAGCTCTATGGCAACAGTTGTCATGGCCTCGTGTTCAGCGCTCTGCTCGCTTAATTGGCCGCTCGTTTGCAGTAACGGCGGGAAATCTGGCAGCCCTCTCATTTGTACAGACTGATACACACCACACAGGGCACTGTGCAGTCTCTCTCTTGTATCCTCATGTCTGCCTCTCTATTGCCTCTAAGTGTCTTTCATCCTCCCCATTTCTCTCCTTCGCTCTCACCTTCATCTCTAACCATATCATCACTTTCTTCTTTCTCTCTCAGTTGCATACTTTCACCATCTCTTTGCTTTCATGTCTGTCACTCTTCCTCTTCCTCTCTTCCTGTTTCTTCCCTCTCACCATCAAGAGTCTATCTTGCTTTCATGTCCATTTCACACCCTTATCCACGAGGGTCTCTTTCATTTTCATGTCTGTCTCTCGTCCTTTCTTTTTTCTGTTCCATATCTCAGTCTCTGTCTTTTCCCCACTCATTACTCATCCCTCTTTATTTCTCTTTATAAAGTTTTCCTTATCTGTCTGCTTTAGTTCATCTCCATGTGCTGCTCATCCCTCCTGCATGCCCCGTCTCATTTTTTAGTTCTACACAGTCTTCATTTCTCCCTGCACACATTCTGCTCATATCAGGGTCTCTCTGTCCCCCTCTTTTATTGTCCTTTACTCATCCCATACCATACATCACCCTTCCTGTTTCATTGAGCATCCAGAGGCACTCAACATCCTTTTGGTCCCTTTTCGCTTCTGTCTCCGCCATCACTGAACCCTAGCAGTCTGTTCCAATCTGTCCTTCACTTATCTTCTTTTTCCTCAGTTTCTATTTCAAGCAGTCTCACTCTTTCTGTCTTTCTCATGTCAAACTATCATTGTCCTGGTTACTCTGTAAATCTCTCCTTTTCTCTTCACTGTCATATCTTAGGGTCTCTCTACGGTCCAGTTTGTCTCCCTCCATTGCTCTATCGTGCACCTCAAAAGTCAGTCATCACAATTTGTTATTCTCATCTCTCTCTCTCTGATTTATCTATCTATCCCATCTCACACTATCTTTTTGTCTTGGTTTCTCACTGTTCATTTTTACTCATATCAGACTCTTATTCCAGATTCTCTCTCTCTCTCTCTCTCTCTCTCTCTCTCTCTCACCTCATGCTTTGTCATCATCCTGAACACACACTCACTATCTGTCTCTCATCCCAACTGTTATGGTTCAGTCCCTCAATCATCCCCACTCTTAGCCTTTTTGTCTCCTGTTGTCCATGTCCCCATCTGTCACTCTCATTCCATTTCTCAGCTTCTTTATTCACCACTATTTCAACCTGAGCATCAATAACCTTCCCTCTCTGTTACTTCCTTTTACAGCAGTTACTCTCAAATATTCTTGCTTGCCCTTATCCTTCCTCAGTCACATCTCACTCTTCTATTTCTCCACTTTCCAGTCCCACCATCTTTCTCCAACACATCTCTTTTTTTTCTTCTGACATACTAACCATCTATTTCTTCCTCCTCTCTGTGTACTTCTCTTTTTTATACAGCGTCTCATCTTCTCAATATTTCATGCTTTTTTATATCATCCTTTTTGTTCTCCATTTCCTCTCTTCCTCTTAACTCTTTTGCTTCTTTTCAGTCTGCAAACCTCTTCCTTCCTGATTTTCTCAGTTTTTCCTTCTGTTTCTTGTATTCTTTACCCTCTTTTATGTCTCCTTTCTTCTTTTCATTTCAATCTTTCTCTCTCTAACTACCTATCTAGTGTTTCCTTGATTCCCCATCTTTTCTCCTCTTCTTCAGACTCTCTGTACAAATGCCAGTAAAGGGTTGAGCACCTGGGGGAAGGAAATGCCAAAACGTGCTGCAATGTTGTCACAGCAACATCTGACCTTATTCAGTCTTACAGTGCCATGTGTGTGTCAAGAATGTGTCCTGGTCCACCTTGTATGTGCTTGTTTACATCATGTGAATACAATGTCCATGTGGACATCGGTCTACATCAGAGAGAGGCTGAGGATTCATCTGCTTCACTTTTCATTTCAACAAGTCAGTTGAGTCTGTCGTGAATGTGTTTTGCATAAATGTTTTACATACTGTGATGTGCTAAAGGGTAAAAAAATGACATGGGGAGGAGACGTGAAGAGAGAGCGCGGGGTGTGTGTGTGTGTGTGTGTGTGTGTGTGTGTGAGTGACCTATATTTCTTTAGTACTATCAAATATCACAGCAGATATTTCATACTTCACATATAGTACTTGTCATTTGGTTGCTTATTGGTAATTCCCATTTCATCAGATTTGGGAGCACCAGCATGTCAGCTGCCTCCTCCAAATATCCCAAAGTCCCTTTTCACATGTGATGACTACATGTAATCATGAGGAACAGAAAGCATGTGTGTGTCTTGAGACCACTTGAGAAAACTCAAGTGTTACAACGTTCCACAGAGCCAGAATCACTTTTTTCTCTTTTGCTGTCACTTTCAGCTCTACAAATCAACACAACCCGAAAACACTGCTGCAGTGTATTATCCAGCGTGTTGGGAAAACCAATCAACTGCAAGCTTCCATCCCTCACTGAATTGCACTGATCAATAGCTGGGGATCTGGGTTAGGTCATATCCTTCCTGCTTTGTGGCACTTAAAACTGCAAGCAAAAATATACTGTATACATCGCCTAAAATATTCATGAAAAAGTGGAATAACAGACAATGTGTCTGAGGGGCACTGCGCTTTTCAGTCACAAAGTGAGACAACTCAAACAAAGCTATTAGTTAGTAATCTGGAAACTTAGTAAAATTTAAAAGCATCATCTCTTCAGGGTTCAGGCTAACCTCCTCCCTACCCTCGACAGTTCATCCAAAGCCAAGTTCTCCATGTTCACAAGCACAGCCACATCACTACAGCATAGACAGAACCTCAGCTTGATTCATCTATGTAAACAACATGCCCCATTCAACAGGAAAGAAACACACAATCTTATTAAAGGAGTAGATACCATATGGTTTAGCACGTGAACAAACATCACTACTGTATTTCAGCTTTCCAAAGCAAAAAGCCACATACATTTCTGCTTTGTTTATACTGTCATTGCATCACGAACATAAAAAGCTCAATTGCACTAAACATCAATGGCATATCTGTGATGCTGTGGTGTGATTTGGCTCCAGCTGCATAGCTGGTAATGCCAATAATTGTTGTACTTTTTTTCCATTATAGTAGGGTCATGCATGGGCGGGGACACAAATGGGCATTTGATTGGACATATTTCCCAAGGCAATGATTAGCCGCCACTTTATGGGATTACAGCGGTCACAGGTTATCAACATTTTTGGTGTGGATATTGGAGTTGTGTAAATACACAAACTAATCAATTTTTGGTGTGGTGTGATAACTAATATGGCCACCACATCTGCTCTCTCTCTCATTCTCCATATCACAAAGTCTCTCGCTGTCTCTCTCACACACACACACACACACACACACACACACACACACACACACACAGGAGCTCAAATAGAGATGAATTGTTCCTCCTGTTTTTATTTATTATTTTTAATGGCAGGTTTTAAAAATGCTTCCACTGACTGCAAGACGAAAAGTAAAATTTAAAAAAAATTAAAAAAGGAAAAAAAAAAAAAAAAAACAGAAGTGAAGTCGGCCCCCAATTTACGAAAGTAATCCATTCCAGAGCCCTTTTCGTATAGCGGGGATTTCGTAAGTAGGGGTCGCATCTTACATGTTAAACGCCTAATTCGTTCCAAGTCTCCAGTCCTTGGACTGGATAAACCCCATAAACCCTTTAAAAATGATAAAAGTACACCAATTTTGTATGAAATATGTGTTAAAAGTAAAAGAAATTTATATATTAAACCATTAAACCATTTTATTAACATATTAAACCATTTTATTAACATATTTTTAATTAAACCATTATTAAACATTTTTTATTAACACACACATACACACACATATATATACAACTCTCTCTCTCTCTCTCTCTCCCCTTCTCGCGTGAGCTGCGGGCCACGCCCACAAGACATGAATTCAAAGCGCATTCCCTGCTTGACAAACTCAACTTTAATTTGATTCCTTGAGGGATCAGGATACCGGATAAACTCAAATTCACCCACATTTATTAAACATTTACTGAATTAAACTACAGCGTTATTCCTTCTCTCTCTCTCTCTCTCTCTCTCTCTCTCTATATATATATATATATATATATATATATATATATATATATATATATATATATATATATATATATATAGTGGCCACGCCCACAAGACATGAATTCAAAGCGCATTCCCTGCTTGACCATTTACTGAATTAAAACAACATAAAAAACTAAAGCGTTATTCCTTCTCTCTCTCTCTCTCTCTCTCTCTCTCTCTCTCTCTCTCTCTGGCTCGAGGCCACGCCCACAAGACGTGAATTCAAAATACATTCCCTGCTTGACCATTTACTGAATTAAAACAACTTAAAAAACTAAATTAAAAACTAAAGCGTTATTTTCTCCCTCTCTCTCTCTCTCGCCGCGCTGCGGGCCACGCCCACAAGACGTGAATTCAAAGCGCATTCCCTGCTTGACAAACTCAACTTAAATTTGATTCATTGAGGGATAGGAATTCAGATGAGCTCAAATGCACCCACATTTATTAAACATTTACTGAATTAAAACAACTCAAAAAACTAAACTAAAGACTAAAGCGTGAAGCCTCCTTCTGTCTCTATCTGGGAGGCCAGCGGGATGTTGAGAGACAGCCAATGAGAGAGCAACTCCCGCGTCGTGTGAAATTTTGATTGGTGCTGAATTTTGAATTTCTTTTCGTAAGAGTGGGTATTTCGGGGACGGAAACTCAGGAAAATGTTTTTCGTAATCCGGGGATTTCTTACAAAGGGGCCTTCGTAAATTGGGGGCCGACTGTACTTCTCCAGTCTGAAATCTGGTGTCTGAAATGTTGCTGTTCTTTACTGATTCCACTAAAAGTGAAAGTCACAGGCTCAAAAGTCCGCTATTCCTGATTGGTTGTTTAAACAGCTAAACAACATGAGTCTTCATACTTCAGCCAATCACAGAGCTTGGTGATAAATGGTAACAGTAAACTTTATTGTCCAGCCACCAGTAACCATTGGTCACACCACTGCATCAATTCTAACTTGGTGACATGCAATGATTATTTTTTTAAAAACCTGTTATATAGATAATGGATGGGTATGTAATTCTACATTCTAACTGTACTGCAGACAAAACCCCCAAGCATATTATAAAAAGCTTGTCCAGTACCAAGATGGAGACCAAAAATTGTGATGAGCTTTGTGTGCAGATTGCAAATTAAAGAGAGTAGCTGTGGCAGCCAGATTAGACCGTGACAAAAAACCAAAACAAAACAAAAAATAAATAAAACACACTCACTTGGATACTTAGACAGTTCCATCGTCGACATCATCATCATCATCATCATCTTAGTCCACTTAATTCGGGGTCAGGTCACAGAGGCAGCAGCCTAAGCAACTTTTTAGCTCAGCCTAGCTACTTCCTAGAGCTCTTCCGATGGACACCGAGGAGTTCTCAGACAAGCTGAAAGACATAATCTGTCCAGCGTATTCTGGGTTGACTCCAGGGTCTCTTCCCGATTGGACATGCCAGAAATACCACACCAGGAAGGTGTTCAGGAGGCATTTTTACCATATGCACGAGCCACCTTAACTAGCTCCTCTCAATGTGGAGAAGCAGTGGTTCTACTCTGAGCTCCTCCTGGATGGCTAAGCTTCTCACCCTATCTATAATGGAGAGCCCCACCACCCTGCAAAGGAATCTCATTTCAGCTGCTTGTACCCACAATCGTTTTTTTCGGACACAACCCAAAGCTCGTGACTATAGGTGAGGGCTAGAACGTAGATTGACTGGTAAATTGAGAGCTTTGCATTGCAGCTCAGTGCAGTCCACCACAATCGACTGGTACAATCTCTGCTTTACAGCAGAGGCTGCAGCGATCTGCCTGTTGATCACCCGCTCCATCCTTCCCTCACTCATGAAGAAAACCCAAGATACTTGAACCCGTCCACTTGGGGCAGGACCTCATTCCAGACCCGCAGGGGGAATGCTCGCATGATCTTGGAATTGGAGGTGCTGATGCTCATCCCGGCTGCTTCGCATTCGGAAAACCCAAGATACTTGATCCCGTCCACTTGGTGTAGGACCTCATTCCAGACCCGCAGGGGGAATGCTCGCATGATCTTGGAATTGGAGGTGCTGATGCTCATCCCGGCTGCTTCGCATTCGGCTGCAAATCACAACAATGAGAGCTGGAGGTCCTGGACTAATGAAGCCAAAAGGATATTATTATCCGCAAAAAGCAGAGATTAATGATCACCAAACCAGAAGCCCTCAACATCGCAGCTGAGCCTAGAAATTATTACCATAAAAATTATGAACAGAATCGGTGACAAAGGGCAACCTTGCGAGACTCCACCACTCACTGGAGACAAATTCAACCTGTTGTGACCAATGTGATCCAAGCTCTAGCTCCAGTGATAGAGATCGAATGGCCCATAGCCATGGGTCCGGTAAACTGTACTCCTGGTGAACACTCCACAAGAAAGCAGGACGGACATGGTTGTAAGCCTTCTCCAAATCCACAAAGCACATGTGGCAGAATAGGCAAACCCCACCCCCAGGATCATGTAGTGTCTAGAGTTGGTTGGGAGTGCCACAGCCAGGACAAAAACCAAATTGTTCCTCCTGAATCCTAGGTTCCACCATCGGTAAGCTTCTCCTCTCCAGTACCCCTTTCCTGGATAGGCTGGGAGTGTGTTTACACGATAATTGGAACACACCCTCTGGTCCCCATGAAGCCCAACCACCAAGGAGATTTTTGACTACCTCGGCGACCTCAACCCCAGTGATGAATGGGCCCCCACTCAAATCCCCAAGGTCGTCCTCCTCCACTGAAGGCATGTTGGTGGGATTGAGGAGGTCCTCAAAGTATTCCTTCCACCTCCCAACAACATCCCCAGTCGAGATGAGCAGCTCCAACTTCCACTGTAAACAGTATTTGTGTAGAACTGCTTCCCCCTCCTGAGGCGTCAGATGATGGTCCACAACCTTTGAAGCCAACTGATAGTTGCTTTCCAAGTCCTCACCAAACTCCTCCCATTCCCATGGCCCATTAGGATTCCATGCCCTCCGCCTTCTTCATGATGTGGTTGTAGCACTGCCAAGGTGGGAGTTTAAGGCCACTCTGACAAGAAACTCCACCAAGTGTTCACAGGAGACCCTAACTACATGCTTGGGCCTGCTACGTCTCGAGGGCTCCCTCCCCTGTAATCAGAGCCTACACACTAGTGGGTGGTAAGCAGTTAACAGCTCAGCTCCTTTATTCACTCGAGTGCCCAGAACATGGGGACTTGTGTCCTGGCCTAGGGTGTCTTGGTCCCAAGTGCAGTTTGAACATTGAGGGCTATTTAGAATTAGTGCACAGAATGCAACTGTAGACAACACATCATAATATCCCTCATGCACATTGAGTGGCAAGAATGCATTTCAAAAAATAACCTACTATTCTGCACTAATTTGAGATATCAAAAGCACAATTGTTTAATAAAGTACAGCTAGGGGTGTTTAAAAAAGACTGGTAAAAGCAGAAGTCGAATCAACTCATTTATCCAATAAAAGGTAAGGCTTCTTGTTTTATGAATGTTAACACCGTATTCGACGTAATAAGTGCCCTACTCAAATAAGCCCCCACCCCCCACCCCATAGTCACTAGAGGTCATGCAAGTTATGCACCAAATTTGGTGAGCTGTTGTCTATCCTTCCAAAAAATATTGCACTAACAATCTTTGACAAGTCAGAAACAGAAAAATTGCCTCTGTGAGCTTAAAACGGTCAAGGTGACCCATGTACAATTCCACCCTATTCACACCTGACAGAAAAATATACACCAATACATCAAATTTTGTAACCCTATATCATGTCCTTCCAAAAGTCATTGCTCTAAACCTTTTGGCTTAGTGAAAGTATTTATTTAGAAAATAATAATACATTATTAAAAATAAAAACTCAGAAGGCTCTATAAAGTGTGGGGGGGAGATAAAATCTAGGTTAGTTGTCTTTCGGCTATTCCCTTCAGGGGTTGCTACAGCCAATCATCTGCCTCCATCTCACCCTATCCTCTGTATCTTCTATTCTTACTCCAACTACCTTCATATACTCCTTCACAACGTCCATAAATCTCTTCTTTGGTTTACTTCCAGGCCTTGGTAGTTCCAACCTCAGCATCCTACTACCAATATATTCACCATCCCTCCTCTTTACATGTTCAAACCATCTCAATCTAGCCTCTCTGACTTCGTCTCTAAAACCTCTTACATGTGCTGTCCCTCTGATGTACTCATTCCTGATCCTATCCATCCTCGTTACTCCCAAAGAGAACCTCAACATTTTCATCTCTGAAGTAAAAAATAAATAAATAAACACTGAAATACTGGTACCTGAAAGCTCAAGTAAAAGTAGGATGGATATTTAATTGATGTCTAATGCTGAAACTAATTATCTTAATCCTGCCATTAACTTTCTCCGTTGGTCATGAAATCCTGTTACACGTTGTCTAGTTGTGAAATTTTAGTTTTACACAAGCAGAAATTTACAAAGCAGGTGAAGCTGAGAGAAAGCAAGAAAAAGTCATTTTCAATCCTAAACTGATCAACATGACAAATCATACTGAAAAAGAAAACTTCGCTGTACTCATATTTTACTGTCTACTACCAGGCTGATGGCTGTGTGGCAGCTGTGTACTAATTAACTACTGGCTGACCTTTTCCCAACACTCAGATCTAACGTCTGGGGTGGCTGCCCAGAACTGCAATTATCTCTCCAGAAACCAGTCAGTCTGCTAATTTCTGTTTTGTTCTCGGCACTAATGGTTTTTTTTTTGTTTGTTTGTTTTTGTTTTGATGCTACATTGCTAGCTATATGCAATTCATCACAGCTAATAAGAAACAAAGTAAATAAATACATAAATAATATGTCACTTCAGGTCACTGGGTGAAGTAAACCTGTCAGTGGACATAAGCATATTTCTAATTCCCTGATATGAGCAAGTTCTACTTAAACTCCGTCATAAAAATAATCACAGAACAAAACTTGAAATCTGTTGAATAGCGACAGTAAACAAAGGCTTTAAATGTGTCTTATCCAAGAGACTAGTTAGTTTTGATCTGTAGTTACACGCAGCCTCTCCATATACAGTCTTCAACATTTAAAATAAAATTGATTTATGCTTTTCTGTGAATGCCTGTTGTGCAGCTTTCAACACGCCAAACTAAAATTCCTGTACTAGACAAGTAGTGGCGAAAAAAGTTGCCCTCATCCGGCTGACATATTTTGCAAGTCCAGATATGGTCAAAAATGTGCTTTGGGAAATGAGTCCCTGGTATCCTGTGAGAGAACCCACTCCTCAACCCATAAAAAACTAGTAGAAAAATAAAATATCTGATCATTCCATTAAAAAAAAAAAAATCAAACACTCTGGATTGACTGTTGTGTATTATAATACTAATTATTTGAAGTAAGTTAACATCATTGTTCCAAGCAACTAGTTTGCAAAATATTTGAGTTGTAGTTGAGATATTTAGGCTTTTATTGTTGTTGTTTTCAATGGATCATTGCTGTAAATGTTGCATACAAAAAATAAAAAACTTTCATAACTTCAAACTTATTAATGCAACATTCCTGAAAATTCCCAGGGTTGTTCTACACCCAAAGCTGTATATTATTTCCCATCTTATGGCTTGCTGAAGATTATACATAAAACTTTGCTGCTTCGGTGCCTTGTTCACCATTTTGCACCACATTACTTTTAAATTTTTATCTGTAATATTCATGTTTCAGTCCTTTCTTCACAGCTAGGTGGATATTAAAAGAAAAGAGGCACTAGGCATTAAAAGTGAAAGCAATGTAATTTTAAGTATATATTTCCCATGTGTGATAAAGTCTACCATAATTACCAATTATCCATCTAAGACAATATGGACATCACATACATATGGACTACTCGCCAATATTCAATGCGTCCAACACAAATAAATATTTTGGTATGTACTATATGGAAACATTCTTTTAAAATTACATTTCAAAAAATATTTCTTTTTAACCATCAAAAATCGTCACACGTGCTCTATAAAGACATCTCCTGAAATTCAAAATTTAAAAAGAGCCTTTTAACTGTGAAAAATGTCAATACCATATTTATGGCCAAAAGAACTTGTGCTTAAACAATAAATAGGTGATATTAGCTATTTTATCTGGCAACTTATTACTAAGTTCGTACTCGCCTACATTATGATGGTACAATATATCAAATATCGCAGTAGACCACATCATTAGCTAAAACACAACCAAGCCCATCTTTTCAAAGGTAATTTTTTTTTTTTATATAAAATCAAACGCTTATTAGCACCTGAAACATTAACAACAAAAAATAGCTTCCTTTTTGGTGAAGAATATAAAACAATGTTCAATTGTCAGAGGTTCTAATACACCAGAAAATGTTTGAAAAGTAAAAATTCTAGTTATGACCAAAAATTTTGGCAGAAAAAAAAAAATTGTGTTTTTGCAAATTTTGTTGTTTCAATTTTGTGTTGTTGATTCACATTGTTTCTAAATTATTATGCTGAGTGATCACAAGCATTTTAATGAATTGCAGAGAGCTTCTTTGCATAGAAAATAACTACCACAGAAAGCCAATTTTCACTGTATTTTAATCCTGGTGCAAAATGATTAACTAACATCATTTCAGTATCATATTATCAGCACAAGAAGCAAGTGTGAGTGAGTACAAGTCAGTTGAAGTTACACTACCATTTTCATTTCGTTTTAGGAGCAGACTAATTGCTATAAAAGTCAGAGACATGCTTGAAATCATCATCTTCTTGTGTTAGCAATGGTAACCACCAAAGAAACCAGAGCAGCAATCATTGCATTGCATCAAAATAGCCTCACATATAAGGAAATTGCTACTAAGAATTTTGCATCTGAAAGAACCATTTAACAAATCATAAAACACTTCAAGGAGACAGGTTCATCTGCAGCAAAGAAGGCTTTAGGACGTCCCGGGGTGTCCAGCATGCGGCAGGACTGTCTCCTCTTCAGGAGTCAGCTAGGGAATCGTGTTGCCGCCAATGCAGAGCTTGCTCACGATTAACAGCAGGCAGGTGTGATGGCATCTGCACGCACAGGGAGGTGAAGACTTTTAAACAAAAGCCTGGTATCAAGAAGGGCAGCAAGGAAGCCACTTCTCTCCAAGAAAAACAAAGCAGAAGACTGGTGCAAAATTATTTTCTCTGATGAAACCCCCTTTTGAATATTTGGGACATCTGGAAATACGGCTGTTAGGAGAAAAAAAGGTGAACGTTACCACGAGTCCTGTGTCGTGCCAATAGTGAAACATCCCGAGACCATCCGTGTTTGGAGTTGCTTCTCATCCAAGGGTGTGGGCTCACTCACAACCCTGCCCATAAACACTGTCATGAACAAAGAATGGTATCCAAACACCCTCCAAGAGCAACTCCCTCCAACGATCCAGGGGCACTTTGGTGAGGATTTGTGCATTTTTCAGCATGATGGAGCACAATGTCATAAGGCAAAAGTGACCACGAAGTGGATCAAAGATCATAACATTGATGCTTTGGATGCATGGCCAGGAACCTCCCCAGATCTTAACCCAATCGAGAACCTATGGTCAATCCTCAAAAAACGGGTGAACAAGCAGAAGCCCAGAAATTGTGAGTAACTTCGAGCACTGATAAGGCAAGAATGGGCAGCAATAAGTCCGGATGTAGTCCAGAATCTGATATCCAGCATGCCAAAGCGAATTGCTGAAGTTTTGAAGGAGTTTCAACGCCGTTAATATTGACTCCTGGCAAAAAATAGATGTATTTTCCACTAAAAGTCTCTAAAACATGTAAAATGTGTGTAATTGTTCCCGGGCATACCATAAAAACATGTGGGGGTGGGGATCTCACAAAACCAAGCAACAAAATTTGCAAAAATATAAAATTTGCATCACCGACAAAACTTTTTTTGCCATGACAACTCCATGCCAATAGCATGAATGCTTTAGTAATTGGGTATTCCTTCACCTTTTGTAAGCCTGGAAAACACCAAGGTGACACCTAGAACTAGCATGTTGAGGGACGTTCTGCACCTGCGTGAAAGGAAATAACTTTGTGGGCATTCCGGTGTCCCTCTTGAAAATGCAGACCATAAACACCGTAAAAAGAGCAGTGTTTATTCACCATTCTCACATGAATCTCACTTGAGTTTTGTATAGCTACATTTAAAATGTTATGTCTAATAGTGTCTGGTGGTGTAATGAATAGGGTGCTGGGCTAGTGATTGAAAGGTTGTGGGTGTGAATTCTATCAGATCCCCCACCATGCTTAGGGTACTAGTAATGACTAGTAATCTGTGACGGATTTGAATCCCACCCAGGAACAAATGAACTAGGTTACTTCATGCGAGAAAAATATTGATAATGATAAGAGATTAGGTTTGACTCTAAAAGCCCAGCAGACATTTACTTACCTTTTAACTCTGGGATAGAAGAAGTTGGTAAGTTGGCACTAGCATTCTGAGCCCCATTATCCAATGTAGTCACCTCCATCTCTCTTCTCATGAACTCTCAAACTAAACAGCCAACTGGTGATCTATATTTATGGCATTTCTTAGATGGCCTTCTCCAAACCAACTTTCATTTTGTACAACTAACAGACAAGAGGTAGAGTCTTGGTCACAGGCCCAACACAGACAGATTGGTGGGACCTGGGCTTGGACTTCCAACCTTCTACCCAGAGAGTAACTCAGAGCCTTAACCACTGAGCCACTTTCTTTCACTAAGGGACCAACTGCCAATTCAACACTTTATGAGGAATAAGCTAAAAATTAGCTTTTCATGGACTTTCGAAAAGAGTAGGCTACATTTGTGCCAGCCTGTTTCTGCTCTGGGATCACCTGGCCTATCCAGGGTGTATTTTACCCTCACCAAAGTCGGCCGAGACAGGCGCCAGCCTCCCTACAACCCCAATTAGTATTAAGCAGTTCAGAAAATTAATGGCTGAGCTTTTAGTGGTCCAACCAGCACTGATGTTCTGGACACACCTCAAAACTAGAATTACAGGGTTCACCGACGTTCGATGTTGCTGGCAAATGGCCAAACACTGGCTTGTGTGTCCCAGTCTTTGAACTTCAAATTCAAGAATTTTTCAAGGACTTTTCAGGCCAAATTCCCTCAAATTCAAATGAACCAACATGGATCATTTTCCTCAAATTTATTGCAGGCGCTGCAATGGGTTTTTATAATTTTTTCATGAGCCATGAGTCTTAGTACTTGCATTTTCCAGCTTTATAAAAACCTCTAAAAATGTTATTCTTGCACAAATACGTATGTATATGATTTTCCATACTTTTAAGACCCTCAAATTCATGAACTTCAAGAGCCCATAGTAACCCTGATGAAAACCATTTTGGACAATACACCTTGATATTTACAAAACCTAAAAAAATCTGCGGCGTGAGAATGTGAGCGATCAGAAAAAAAGTGGCATATTTCATTTAACTCTCTCCTATCCTGATCGATCATGTTCATCACAAAACTCACAAAAGGTTCACAGTACGTGTTCGCTAACACAACAGAAAAGCAAAACTTTCACTGTGACCGGTAATCTCAGACTCTATAAACCAGTCTAAAATCTGACAAGATCCACACAACTCATTATTTTCTGTTCTCATCGATAAGCAATTATTCTGGACTAGTGCAGGAGTATAATAATACAGTGGTACCTCTCCTTATGATAGTCTCAGAAAACGAAAAATCCAGGTTACGAAAAACATTTTCCAAAATTTTTTTGTCTCTGTATGAAACACACCAAACATGCCATTCAAACATTAAAACGTGCCATTCAAACATTCAAACAATGCACGAGTTGCTCTCCCTTTAGCTGTCTCCCAACATCCCGCCCCGCTGGCCTCCTATTGGCTAGGAGGGATGACGCAGCTCCCTTGAGCAGCAGCTTGTTTCATGAGTTTTTCGAGTGTGCTCATTGGAACTTTGTTTATTGGCTCAGGCTTTTAACCTTGCATAAACATTTGTAAGATTATAACTCTGCTAAGAACACATGGTCAATTAAAAAAAAAAATTCAAACCATGCACGGGTTGATCTCTCTCATTGACTATCTCCCAACATCCCGCCCCACTGGCCTCCCATTGGCCAGGAGGGATGACGCAGCTCCCTTGAGCAGCAGCTTGTTTCATGAGTTTTTCGAGTGTGCTCATTGCAGCTTTATTTTTTGGCTCAGGCTAAGAACACATGTTCAACACGAAGTAAGTACCTTAAAAGGTATGCTTTTATAATTTTTAAAGGGTAGTATTGGGGGCCTTGGAACGAATCACGGGTTTTACATGTAAAATGCGGTTCTACTTACGAAAAATCCAGTTTACAAAAAGGCTCAGGAATGGATTAATTTCAGAAGGTGGGGTACCACTGTAAAATAAAATAAAATAAAAAACAAAGGATTCCTGACTTTATTTGGCCCTCAAACCTTGCTGTGTCATACTGGGGACTCACTGGCTGAACATCTGGCTGGGTTTTTAAATACGATCACTTCAAACCTTCTTCTGAATGTGACCAGATTACGCTGAGTTTAATTAGTTGAATGCTTCATGTATATAACACCAAACAGATCAAAATAACCCCACATTATTATATGTGACTTGGTTTCATGGGTATAAAATGATAAATAAGCAATTATTACATCAGAATACATCACAGAATTTACGTACTAAAAATGGTAACTATTTGGAAGACCTTCGAGGTATGTTATTTTATCCTAAATTGATACCAGCACCATGCATTTCCTACTTGCTGTAGGAAACAACAGAAGTATAAACTATCGGCAAACCCACTTCTGTCAAATTACTGATAAACACTGACAAACAACAAACAAGCACACCCTTGAAAAACAACTGATAAACATACTACTGTTAAAACAACCAACAAATGCACTACTGAGAAGCAACTACTAAACACATCAATGAAAAACTATGGCTGCGTGAATGGGACTGGACAGCAAAGTGTAACCCACAGCAATTTTCGCAGCATCATCTTGCTGCACGTAGAACTGGCTTTTAATATTTTCATATGAACAAAAATAAAATTTACACATCTCTATTTTTACCATTTCCCTTGCTACTCTTCTCCCACCAGAGCCCGAGTAGTCGACATCTCCACAGTACAGTCAACTAAGCCTATACTGCTCCAAATGTATACAAATACTGATGGTCATGCTGAACATGATGACTGCTAAATAACTGTTCAGGTACAATAGCATGCAATGACACAAGGACCTCTGGAGAAGGCGTCTACTTTGGCTGCCTACACAACTTAAGACTCATACGTGATCATTACACAAGCAACGAGAAGGTAGTTGACGTTGGATGCTTCAGAAATCATGCATTTCATGTGCCAATCTCGCATGCCTCATGTTTCAGAATACGTACTGCATTTTTGGACAGCATTTATGCCCCTGAGAGGAATGCTGTACCATTAGGTGTTTCTCAAGGATTCCGTTCTTTGACACCCAAGAGTAGGAGAGGCATGATAGTACATGTCAGAGAGAGGCGGAATAAAGCTGCATCGGTGATTTATTGAAAAGATGAACTTGCGTTTTACCAAGCATGTTCACAGAAGAGATGGTGTTTACTTTGCATATGATGAAGGGGAACAGCAAGAGGCCAGCTCAAGGTGCTGGCTCAACTTCACAGTAGAAAGTTTTTTTAAAAATAAAGCTTACGCTTTCTTTCAAGTACAACCATAATAAGTGGACTAGAAGGGAATGTATACAAGATCACCATCTTCCGCTTAATCCGGGGTTGGGTCTCGGGGGTCAGCAGCCTAAGCACTGAGGTCCAGATGTACCTCTTCCCAGCCACTTCCTCCAGCTCTTCCAGGGGGACACTCCAGCCTGTTCAGGGTCAACTCCGGGGGCTCTATCCAGTTGGACATGCTCGAAGCACTACACCAGGGAGGCATTGGGTGGGCATTCTAACCAGAGGCCCGAGCCACTTCAACTGGTTCCTCTCAGCATGAAGGAGCAGCAATTCTTGATTACAAGATTGTAAAAGGAATAAACCAAACATTTATTTCTGATATAAAACTACAATGATGGCAGTCAATGAAGTTCAGTAATTAGAAGCAAGAAACGTGTTATACCACTTGTATCACAGTCATTTGTCAGAAAACATTTCTCTTGGAGTGAATGCATTCTACATGGTCTAATTTCCTTTTCATTAACTATTTGGCAAGTATTCCCCAAAGGCGAAGTGAATGTCTCTGATTAGTCCCAGAACATTGAGAGTACTTTTCAATTCAGTGACACCCACAGAGCATAAGATGAATAATTGCTCAAGTATATATGAAATGGAATTTATATATTTAAAAAATACAACCTAAGACAATATTTTTTATAGTTTATTGTCACATATTTTAACAATGGCAGAGGCAGGTGAGATGAGCTCTGAGTGCTCCAAACACGACTAAGCACTGTGTAGTTAAACACATCAATAATACAGGGTGGGACAGACGTGGTATACAGTTGCTGAACCATTTGTATACTATAGTGCAGGGATTCTCAACATGGTGCCCATGGGCACCAGGAAGCCCACAAGGACAATATAATTTGCCTGCGGACCTGTTCACTGCTATTTTTAGGGCAGGCCCACGGCTCCATTGAGCTGCATGTAATTTTTTGGAATATATTTTTAAATCAAATCAATATCGTCACATAGATGAATAGCAATAATTATTAATAATAACAACATATAATTAAAGGTAAATTGAGCAAATTTGTAATCTCAGAGGTGTGTATCGACCTGTATCCCTTCGCATTAATTGGTACCCAAGAAGTAGCTCTCAGTTTCAAAAAGGGTGGTGACCCCTGCTATAGTGACTATTTTTTACAGGGATTGTGAATAATGACACAAACACAATAAAGTTTTGGTATGTACTACACAGAACCACAAAGAAAAACAAACTAAAAATGAGATATTTCGGGCTTATTTATCCATTTTTATTGTGGGATGATTCCACCTGCTCCGAGTGACTAAGTCAAGGCATGAGTGTCCATCGTTATTTACGAATTATCCAATTTGAATAAGGTTCATAGACCCAAGATAGCATACCAATCACATTGCATCGTTCCTATATTGTATATATGAATTATAAATAAAACATTAACACAGCATGATTCCGGGAGGTACACAGTACAGTAAAACCTCCGCTGACGAACGCTTAAGCTCACGAACTTTTCGCCTCAAGAACATTAAATTTGCGAGCATATTGTCTCTGCTGACGAACTAGTTTTCGGCGGACGAATCAAACCAGTACCAGTACGCTAAGTCTACCACCATCTTTAAGAACAAGGAAGCTATTAAGGGTGCGTGTGTGGCTATGCGTGTTTCCAAACAATAGACGTTTCCAAACTCTCCTTCCAAAGAGTAAGTCCCTCCCTCTCTCCTCCTCCCACTCCATTCCATCAAGCCATCAACTACCATCACAAAGGTAAATAAAACGACTTTATTATACAGTACAGTTTATTTCTTTAATTACAATACAATAGACATTTATTATACATAAAATAAGGTATATTTTTGTGTAGTTTTAAGGCTTATTTAGTAGAAAATTATGTTTTATGGGGACCTGGGAACGGATTATTCCCATTTTAATGGTTTCTTATGGGAAATAAATGTTCGGAAGACGAACTTTTCGCCTCACACACACTTTCTGGGAACCAATTATGTTCGTGAGCAGAGGTATCACTGTATATAGACATGTTTCTTTGCGCTACAGCTCATTGCAGAACAGATCATCCTTACTGCTCGTATCTTCCAAACCAAACTATATGATAATCTGTTTACTATATATTTTTAAATAGCTTCGTCTTAGACATTGCTCACGTTGGTTTTGATGAAAAAGCTGAAACTGTGGCTAACTCCAGATGAAAGATCAGCTTCCTCACACTGACTTTATTTTGTCCATTTAAGTTGTAGAGAAGGCAGTTGGTTGCACTAGATCTTATTTCAGGGAAATAGGGGGAAAGGGGGCTGAATACAATACACGCCACAGTTTTCAGATTTTTATAGTAAAATTTTTTTTTAACGTTGCATTTTCGTTGCATTTAATGTTGCATTAGGCTGCAAAGCCGTCAGCGTGTTTCCACCCTGCGATGGCCTGGCGAGCTGTCCAGGGTGTACTCTGCCCTCGCCCTGAGTTGGCTGGGATGGGCACCAGCCTCCCCGCGACCCTAATTAGGATGAAGCGGTTACAGAAAATGATGAACTGAACATTGCATTTTTGTTTCATTTCATAATTATGCACTGCCTTCTGTTGGTCTATCACAAAAAAAAATAAAATAAAATACAGTAATGTTTTGCAATTGCAATGTGACAAAGAAAACCCCACACACAATCTATCTATATCTATCTATCTATCTCTATATCTATATATCTATATATCTATATATATATAAATATATATATATATATATATATATATATATATATATATATATATATATTGATGTGTTCACAAATCTATATAAATCTTTGTTAGTGAGCACTTCTCCTTTGCTGAGATAATCCATCGACCTCACAGGTGTGGCATATCAACGATGCTGATTAGATGGCGTGAATAATGCACAGGTATGCCTAAGGGTGGCCGCAATAAAAGACCATCTAATAAAAGGTGGTGTTTTCCAATAGAAAAGCAAAAAACAAACATGAAATTAAAGTGTTGGTTAGTAAGAATATATATTTTTTGTTAATAACAAGCCTTCGGCTAACTATTTAGCATACCCATACCAACCAATTAGTTCTGTGCTAAGTGGTTCTCCTCTAAAATATTTTTGGCAATGATTTTTTTAATAAAAAAAAAGTAATTACAAATTTCCTCAGATCCAGAGGACAGACTAGAACAGTTATTCTGCTTCTGCTCATTGCCTATGACTGTTCAGCAGACAAAGCATCTGATAAGACACTAATCTGTGCACAAAGGATAAAACTGCTTAATAGTGCCTAAGAAATCCAAATTCACATGGTAGGCGACAGATTCTGGTCTGGGCTGACAATGGGTATATCAAGGTTCAAATTATATTATAAATTTGGCAGGTGCAAATCTAGATGCAAAATTCCAATCACTTGCACGCATGCACTCACACACCTTTTTTCAACCTTTAATTTGCATTAAAGTAAATAATCTTTTATGATAAAAACTCATTAATTTCCACTGTCTAACCCAAAAACCCGAAAAAATGGTTTAGACAGAGAAATCAGATGATTCTTCTACAGTGTGAAGGCTGACGGTTTAACCTACATTTTTACTTACAGCTGACCATCTCAAGCTCCTTTTTACTTGAAACTCCTTTAAACAGAGCAAAGCTTGACCTCTGATAAAGCATCAATAAAACAAACTTGGAGATGTAGACATCTGACTCGTGTCTCTCTGGAGAACTTATTTGGGTTCTGTTAATGAGCATTCAAGGGCTTAGTTTGAGCAATCAAAAACCCAGTGGTACTTGAACCCAATGCTGGCATCCCTATGCGTTGCATGGTTTAGTATTTTTCCTGTAAAAGCACCCCCCGAAAGGTGTGCCAACTTCATGACAAACTGATGACAAGAGTCCGGCATGTTCGAGCAAGGGTATATTAATCCGGGTTCGAGCAAGAGAACAGAAGAATAAGGGTTTGGAAATCAACCCAAGTTCCATCGTGTGAGATTAAGCAAAGAAGAAGAATCAATCCCTAACCCCCCTACTCTGTAATCAACTCAGGGTTCCCTAAGCTTCATGATTTTGTTTCCTTCCACCCATTTTTTTTTTTTTTTTTTTGCTCTAGCATGCCAGACTCAAGTCATCAGAGGGGATTAGTGTTTCCCCAGCATTAGTGCACTTGTTTCAGACTCATAGAAGTACTTCTTTAGGAACAGATGAGTTCAACAGAACGAAAGACGATGTGAAAAAATGTGAAAAGATAAATGACATCACTCAAGTCACAACAATCTTCATGCAGATTCAGTAACATGAGCTCTATATTGCAGAAATCCAAAGCAAATGATTTCCTTTTAAAGGATTTCACCTGAATGAAGCATTTCCCAACCAAAACTTCAAACTTGTTTATTCACCATTCATCTTCAGTATCCATCAGTGTCATGGTAGATCCGGAGTTGATGGGCGTATGCTGCGAATATATGCTAGATGGGACACCCTCGCAAACTGAACACAAATCTTCCAATAATGAGGCAGCATGGTTCACAGCTCTAGCATTTTCGTTCATCACTATACTGTATTAGCATGTGAACAAATAGCCTGATGAAGCACTGAATATACAGTACTGTACATGACTGTGCCAAAGTATCGCAATAATGAAAAGCATTTAAAAAAAAGTTATCCTAACTACAGTGAGATTCTTCGCTCAGATAGTCTAATCATACTCAGCAATACTGGGGATAGGGGGGGGGGGGACATCTTGTGTCAACACTGCGAAGCCATTCAGTTTCTACCCTTCAGTTTGCATTAGTGGAGTGAATATATTTAATCTATACCATTTTCATTAAATTAGCAACTAATCAAATTTAAGTTTGCATTAGAGATGTGTGCACGCAAGATGTTTACATACAAAAACACACATGGTGAAATATAGGCCACTGGGTAATATGGGCTGTCAATATGAGAATCATGCTTTTGTCACATGGAAAGGTTTCGTCACATTGGTTTGATACTTCTGGAAAGGTGAGAGTGTTTGTTCATATTTTTCCTTTCATTTCTACTCTATGAAGCTAAACACAATAGTTTGGTACTTTACAGTACCAGTTTATTTTGTTGACACAGTTTGGTGCCTATTAGCAACTATATGGGTAAGAATTAGAATGACATGGAGAAAAGTTAAATGAGCGAAGTAGGTTTTAACAAACTTTGGAAATTCTGAAACGTTATGGAAAGGGTAGCATGGGCCACAAAATTTGGAGTAAAATGGGCCGGCCCAAATTACCCCATATTAACGAAATGTAAAATGGCATGCTCTTGCTCAAACTTTTGTTTGGCATAGATCTTTCCTGATTTTCCCTGTGAACGTTTACCTAAAGGTTCTTATCACTTATTTTTAGTTATATGCCTTTGGTTATGTTTATTTTCTTTTAAATATTGTACATGTCTCAGAGGAATCATATATGAATTTGTTGGTTTACTGCATTTCAAATCAAGTGGCTGATCACAAAAAAAATTGAATGGCTCATATAACCCTGCAATTGAGGTAATATGGGCCCTTTCATAAATGTTGTTATTATCACCATAGGTATTCATGGTTAACAGTTAGAAATCTGTAATTTCAGCATTTTACAGATCTCAATCCACCCTATTTGTTTTAGTTCCCTCAATATTTTTCAAGTGACAGCCCATGTTTATATATATGATATAGATTGTATAAATAACCTAAAATTAGAATATAAGTTCCACTTAATTTCAGATAACACCCATGTGAATTCCTATTTCCAATTTGGAATAAATCCGAAAAACCCTCCCAAAATGAAGTTCCCATGGAAAGTTTAAGTTTACAAGAAATTTGTAATTCCATATTCGCCAGCAATGGAAAATTCTGAACATACAGTACACAGATTTTTATTCTGATTGTACACTGGGACGTGTTTCAACGTGGGACTGTTCGAACACTCATGTTAACAGTATGTTTGGAATTGGTGATTCTAAGGAATTCACTCCAAATGTAAAGTGTGTGTGTGTGTGTGTGTGTGTGTGTGTATGTGTGTGTGTGTGAGAGAGAAAGGTAGAGAGAGAGAGAGAGAGAGAGAGAGAGAGAGTAGCACTAGTGATTAGGATTTGATTGGAATATGGTCGATCTTGATTTAACAACAAAAATGCGTAAGGACTGACTGCCGAACGTATTTATTTCTCTGACGCATTGACTGCCTAACGTATTTATTTCTATGACGCATGGCATATGGGAGCTCGGTTCAAGCAGGACAAACACTAAAATGTGGACTCAAGCAGTAAGCTATGTTCATCCACTTAAGTCTCACATGACTACGTCTGGTACAGTTGCGCTGCCCAATCCTGCTTCTTCCCCCATACTGTTCTGACACCTGACTCAAAGCATGAGCCAGTCATGAAGTTAAAGCAGGAAGAACACTTGAGTGTTCAGATCAAGCAGACTCACAGCCCAGAACTCAAACACTGAATTACAGGAAGTGGACTGTAGTGTTTATCATCTGCATAACCTCATATGACACTACACACATATGCTAGTATTTCCCAATCTTTCTTCTTTAGTCCCTCTATATTTGTGTGTTCCATCCCCTGCCCTGCAATCATGTTCCTTAAACAATTTAAAATCAATCACAATCTTTTCTGATTGGTTGCTGATGCTGTTATTGTTATGAGTAGTAGATCTGTCTGTATTGTTATTTTTATATGTTTCTGGAAATGTTAGAATACATTACAAATTTAAAAATAAAGCACAAAAATGTGTAATTGACAAATCAAATAAATATAGCCATTAAAGCCATTAAAATGATGCATATAATGTATGATGATGATGTGAAGGTTAAATGCCATCACTCCCCAGCAAGAGGGTTCAGGATTTGAATTTTGGACTTGACTGTGAATCTTGCACATTCCCCTTGTGCCTGCATGGGTTTCTTCCAAGCACTCCAGTTTCCTCCAATGGAAACCCAGTGGATTTGGTAAAATGGCTAAAGCTGCCCCTAGGTCTCAATATGAGTGTTAGTGGTTGTTTTTCTGATGATAGCCCTGTGACAGACTAATCAGTGTGCACCCCGCTTCTCATCTGACCTCAGCTGGGATTGGGTGCAGGGTCTCCATTTTGGTGTAATGAATAAGTGCTATAGAACGGGGCAGTGGTGGTCTAGTGGTATAGGGTACAGGATCGCTGAGCCTAAGGTTGGGGGTTCAAGTCCCCACAAGGTTGCCACTGTCCCCCCAGTGCAGCTAACTGGGTTATCAAAGGCCGGCCATATCACTCACTGTCTATGGTGAGAGGCATGTAAAAGAACCATTGCTGACTTTTGTAAAGAATAGCTGCAAAGCCGTCAGCGTGTTTCTGTCCCTTGTTCAAAGGGCTGTGACAGGAAGGGCATCCGACGTAAAAACCTATCCCAAATCAAATGTGCGAATCAGATGATTCGCTGTGGCGACCCCTGAGAAAGGGAAAAAGCCGAAAGGATAGAAGAAGAAGAAGAAGAAGAAGACGAAGAAGAAGGAGAATAAGCGCTATAGAAAATGAAATGGATGGATAAATAAATACATAAAATACATAATCCCTCAATATAGTATCTAACAAAAGAGATGCATTCTTCATTCACTCCTTTTCAGTAACTGATTCAACCTTGTAATGGTCGGTTCTGGTGTGGCCTGTCCCGGGAATGCCGACACTGGACATGAGCCAGGAGTATACCCTGGATGGGACACCAGTCAATCTCAGACAGCCCCACACACACACACACACACACAAGCATTTTAACCAGACTACCTTTTTTTTTTTTTTTTTTTTTTTTTTTTTTTTTTTGGAGAAGGGAGGAAACTGTAGAACCCACCAGAAAGCCTTGGGGACAAGATGAGCCCATACAGATGTGTGAATGCTCGATTCCTCCCTGCCTCATGACTGTTCTAATAATAAAAACCCAGTGATATTATAATAAAAACCCAGTGATCACCACAGCTGCAGGGAAGTCCTCACTCAGGCTGAGGAGGAGGAGGAGGAGGAATGCCAACATCTGCTCAAATCAGTGGTCTTAAAAACATTGAATATACACTTTATAATAAAGAAAAGCAGGTAAGTATGGATGCACTGCATAGTCTAGGATTCACCTGGTTCGGACTGAGCTGCTTGAACCTTATGAATGCGGGATCGCGAGCTAATGTCGGGTCCAGGTGCGTTTTCAAGAAAGATGAACGAGATCCGGATGGAAACACGCTTCTCGGATTTGGGTCATATAGAGCTGGGATCATGCATCTGACAGCCATGTTGTTATATAGTGTTGATGTTGATGATGTTGATGATGATGATGATGATGATGATGATGGTGCAGATGACTTACCGCTGTGTGCACTGAACCAGCGGGGCGCGATGTGCAGAGGCAGCGTGTCTGCCAGTGATCCCCGCGAGCCCAGGTACAGCACGCCGTCAGTGTGCCGCCCGTCTCCTCCTGTTTCGCGGTAGCCGTGAGCGCGTACCGAGTCCGAGCCTGAACCGGAGCCCTGTCCCGCAGCGGCCCGGTCCGGTTCCGTGGCTCTGGGTGGGGCGGCCTGCGTGGCTGCAGTGGTGGTGGTGTAGAAACCGAAGGGCACAGCGCCGTTATGTTCCATTCCCATACCTGCCACGGAACTCACCGAGCGGCTGCGGAGCCCCATCGTCCCCGCCGTCCGGAAGTGACCGAAGTGGGCCGATGGCGGCACCGCGCTGTCGTCTGTGGACACGCCAGGAAACGGGGGCCGCGGCCGGGCCGCTGTGCTCTGCTTACCCCCCATCTGAAAACGGGGCTCCGGGAAAAGACGGGGGTGGGGACGTGGAGGGAATAAAAGGGGTCGAGTCACCCCCCGAATGAGAGGGGGTCTGATTCCGAACCTCCTCAATCAACCAAAAAACAGACCAGACAGAAAAAAAAAAAAAAAAAAAAATCCGGGCTGTCAAGTCTGACCGAAGCGGTTGTGTCCGGCAGCCGCGCGAGCCCGCTTTCTCGGTCGGATCATCGAGTCATGGAGAATTCACCTCCACCGTTCAGAAAACAGGAAATCAAAGAAAGATGGAAGGCTAGTTTAGATGTAACGGAGCACACACACACACACACACACACACACACACACCAATGTACGCCCTCGTCAAGTGACTGACAGGACAGGCTGAGCAAAATCACGACAGAAACGATGACAAAGCTGGCGGCGCTGGGGACGGATCCGCAGCACACCGAGAACGTAGTCTTCTCCCTTTTCGTTCATTTCAAGTCCAGTTATCTCGGAACATTAGGCCATGACATGTGCGAGCAGATGTCAGCCAACTTGCGGCTGTTTGAGTGTGTGTGTGTGAGTGTGTGCGTGCGTCCGGCGGCGGCGTGTATTTCCAGGTGCGCTGCGCTTCCCGAACTCTCCGCGGAGGCGCCGCTGTTGCTGGTAGACGATGAGAGACAGTTGCTACGCATGCGCAGTTTGCCCAACCGCCAGATTGGACAGGCGCTTATTGCGCATGCGCGGATTTGACGGCGTGGTTAAAAAATTAGTCTGTTAGACGCGCATGCGCGAAATTGTTTGGCAATACAGTACAATTGAGACAGATAATGTAGTTATCTCACAGCAAGAAGGTGCTGGGTTCGAGTCCTAGGCTGAGTGTGTGGAGTTTGCATGCTCTTCTTGTGCTTGTTTGGGGTACTTTTTTCCACAGTCAAGACATGCACATTGTACACACCTGGGTGTAAGTGCAACAGGCTCTTCAGGGTGTAACCCACCTTCTTCTGAAGGGCTGAGGTAGGCTCCATACTCCCCTCTTAAAGCTGTTCAGCAAAAGAATGAGAGAGTGAGTGAGTGAGGAAGTAGTACAATAGGATGTAATCAATAGATATATTTTAAGAAAAGTATAGGGATGCTTTATTGAAGCACTTTAAATTGGCCTGTTTACCTTCCCAACACGGTGAAGATAAAGAACTGGTGAAAGATTGTATATACACTTCTGAGAAAAGCAAACATTTACATGCACACATCATGGACATTAATGTCATAATAATTGGGGTTATCATTTTTTTTTCTTTCATAGTTAAAAAAAACAAACCAAGTATTTTATGCATAAATTTAAATCAAATTTTAAGTTATCTGAAATCAACATTGAGTAAAAATCATTCTGTTTCCTGTCCGTTATACAATTTCTTTGTCTCAACTTTGAGTGAGAGCACACACATTTTTAATAGAAGTGAGTCAGGACTTTAGCTTCATCCATTCCACAACCAGCTTTCATATGTTTAGGGTCACGGTTCTGTTGGAACGTGTGCTGGTATGTGTACGTGAAGGTTTTCAGTGGAAGTCTTCCTCATTTGTTATTTCATCATGCTTACAGCCATTTAACAGTTGGTACAGTATTCATGATGTTGAATACCTCGTCTACACTCCTTTCAAAAATGTTTATTTTTGACCACCTGAAACAATTTCTTCTCTGCTCTCATAATATGTCATAATAATAATAATAATAATAATAATAATAATATAATATAGTAATATCAAATGATATATAACATATAACATAATAATATCAAAACGCTCTCATAATACGCATGTTTTTGGACCGTGGGAGGAAACCAGTGTGCGTGGAGGAAAACCCACATAAGCACAGAGAGAAGATGCAAACTCTACACAGAAACACGCTGTTAAGCCCAGGATTCAAACCCAGAACCTTGCTGTGTGGCAGAAGTGTTAAACATTACATTACTGTGTTGTGTTCCTATTTATCAAGCGAACTCTACTTATATAGCATGTTTTAAAACAACACCCACTAAACTTAAGTTCTATACATAAGGCATAGAATATATGCATTATTATTTAATATATATATTATTATTATATATATATATATATAATATATAATATATATATATATATATATATATATATTGTTTTTCACTCCTGTTTTCCTTGTTTATTTGTCTGTTTGTATTTTAATTAGGTTCTGTCGTTTATTGTTTTTCATTTAAAATAAAAGGCAGCACTCATGTTACATTATCAGACTCTTATAAATAATATAATATGTGTACAACATGTTGGACATATGGAATAAATATATTCTTCTGAAAGTGATGGTGATGAGGCTTCAGAGAAAGGGCACTGCATCTACTTTACAATGTGACAAATAATGATTAAAACACCATACTGTATGCTGGTTATAATATCATAGCAAAGATAAACAAAAGCATTCAGAGAGCTCAAACTTCAACTAAACCCACAAAACCCCCTCATTTGATATTTTATGGAAATCTACACAACCTTTTTTTTTTTTTGGGTAAGAGGGTTCACAGTACCCTCTGCTGGAGCTGCAGTACTGTGACAATTCCAAAAAAAATTTTTGATCTGGATCATCTCCAAAATCTAATGGAATCTTCCCTGTCCTTGTAGAAATTAATAACCTTTCGTTGAAAAAAAATAAATAAATAACACAACCACTTTGTGTAGATCATAACTGGTGAAAATGAAGGAGGAATAATATCATAGAATACATATAATAACAAAGCAAATCCAGGCAAAAGTGAGACAGTGATTAGTATTTATATCCCATTATGATAAACTACTTCTACAGTGTGTTGGAGTCCTGGATGTTTAATGACGCACAAAAATCCACAAATACCGTATATAGTGAAGGAATATTAATAAGGTGGAGTGTTAAGAGTGTGCAATGTAGAACTGTACTTTTTGTACACTGAGTTTAGAGACAGTTGCATATGTGCATTTCAAAATACAGCTCAGAGAATTTTCAGAATATATTAGGCTACTTTTTTGTATACATAACACAGGTTCTGCGTAAACATTGCTAAATCCTACCACGTACTGTTATAATGCAGCATATTTGACATGTCACAATTGCAGTTAACATCACTAAACATGCCTTGGAGCACATATTCGCACATATTCTCACAAGCATCCATGTAGCGTTACACACTGATTTAGTTCTTTTCCAACTATTAGCAAACCTGACTACACACTACACACTATTTCCAAATGTAACATATACCACTATTGCCATGGTCACTGACTCTGAAATACAAGAAATTTAAAATAAATAAATAAAAATCCATTTACATTTTTCAAAGTTAAACAGGCACTTTTTTCAAACTTTTAATTACAAAAGATGTTTAAGTGGCCACAGTGCAGCTAACTGGGTTATTAAAGGCCGGACATGACTCACTGTCTGTGATGAGAGGTTACTGTAAAGGAACCATTGCTGACTTTCAACCAGAGTAGCTGCATAGCCATCGCTGTCCTGGGTGTACTCTACCCTCGCTCAGAGTCGGCTGAGATGGGCATCAGCCTCCCCTTGACCCTAATTAGGATTAAGTAGTTCGAAAAATGAATGAATATACTGTATGAATTTCCAAAAGTACTGTATCTTGATATTTGACCAACTTCCATTCTTCTATGAAGGTTTTTCTCTAGATTTCGTGAGAATAGCATGAGTGGAGCAAGGAAGTTATGTTGAGTGATACCCCCATCCAAAAAATAATGGCAATCTTCATTCATTAATTTTCTCTTGTTTAATCTTAGAATCATACATAGCTTATACGTATGTATTATTTAATACCTAGTGTACTGTGTGTATATATATATATATATATATATATATATATATATATATATATATATATATTTTTTTTTTTGCAATTAAATAAAATTCAGATATAAATGTGTATGTAGAGAAAGTTGCAAAAATTACAAAAAAAAAAAAAAAAATCATAACAGCAACAGGACCATTCTTATGAAAATGGCGACATCTGTTGGCCATATGAAAATGGCGACATCTGCTGGCCATCCCATACAATTGTAGAGTTAAAAAAACCTCATTTTGAGACAATAAATAAATATGTCTGTCTTCCTTTCGGCTTTTTCCTTTTTTTTTTTTTACTCAGGAGTCGCCACAGCGAATCATATGATTCGCACGTTTGATTTGGCAGAGGTTTTTACGTCGGATGCCCTTCCTGTCACAACCCTTTAAGCAAGGGATAGAAACACACTGACGACTTTGCAGCTACTCTTTACGAAAGTCAGCAATGGTTCTTTTACATGCCTCTCACCATAGACAGTGACAGACATGGCCGGCCTTTGATAACCCAGTTAGCTGCACTGGGGACAATAAATAAATATATAAATAAATAAATGATGAAAGCAATACTGTGCAGAAGTTTTAGTACATGTTTAAAAATACTGTACAGCATAGATGCCTAAAATGTAATTCAAAGTTTCTGCACAAAAAACATTAAACCCAATAAAGCAGTAAACGCAGCATCAATATTAATAACCTAAACAAAATCTAATAACCTAAACAAAATCCATTCTCTCCTATGTGTGAGTGTGGCCCTGCGATTGCCTGGAGACCTGCCCGCGAGGTATGGGGTATGAGGCAGCCATCCGAATGAGTATTAAGCGCTTCGAAAATGTCTGAATAGATGAATGGGTCGCTTTTTCTGCGATCGACCTTTGTCTGTCAGTTCGATGTCATCCATGATCGACGCTCTACCCCTGAGAAGTCAAGTATCGCGCCAAACTTGATTTTTTTTGGGGGGTACTACGTGATTACTACCTTTAGGTGTTTGGGTTTTTGTTGCTGCTGATTTTATCGATCTCATGGATACGCAGTCCTACCTGCCTGTTCCTCCGGGGGTCGGAATGGAGGAGAACTTCTTTTCTCTGGACGATATTTTGCTGTCATACGAGCGGCTGCCTTGCAGAACCGACACCGCGTTCCCCAAACTCGGGTTTCTGGAGAAATCGGGGGAAACGCACGATATACCGGAGGTACTCGTGCTGTGTCTGATTTATAAAAGTTAGTTAAATAGCATCAGGATAGGAAACATCGCTTATTCTAAGCGAAGCTGTATGTTCTTAGACTTTAGCGTTCTGTGTGTCGGTGTGGAGAGTGGACTGTCACAGGGCTGGAAACTTGTTCGAATTTATCCGTATTCATACAAAAAAATACGGCAATACGATTCATTCAGACATTAGTACGAATTTCAAACTTTCATGAAAATATGTTCCTCTCGATTTTATTTGACAATTAATAATTCTGTTGAATTGCATAAAATTCGGCCAGTACAGTATTTACCTTCCTGGCAATGCCAAGTCTCGCGATAATCTCACGGGATGTTACTGTTGTATTTTACCACGTGATTCGCTAATCGGCAGCAAGGTAGGTCGATTTCCACGAATGAGCGGCTATCTTGCATGCACTCTGTGGTAACCAGAGCCAATCGTGAACGGTTGCGGGAAACCCAAAATGGCGACGAAAAGAAAGCATGAATTATTTCTTTTATCGGAAGAATACCGTGTTCAACAACTATCCATTTATTAAGAAGCATGACAGATGCCTTTTGCGCAATGGCAAGTGTGAAATTCAGCTTTGCGCTTTCAGGTGTTTATAATATTAAAACGCATATAAAGGGAGGCAGACACAGCCAGCTAGCGACTGGTTTGCTTACTTCATAACTTTTTTCTTGTCCTGAACGCTCTTGTTGTTTGTAAATGCTGATATCAAATACTGTACAGTGCTGTGCAAAAGTTTTTGTCTCCTGACCAATTTTACATTTTTTGCATGTTTATCACTGTCATCCATTTTAGATCATCACTTCAGCTCATCATTCAGTTAATTTTCTGTAACCGCTTAATCCTAATTACGGTCGCGGGGAGGCTGGCGCCCATCCCAGCCAACTTCGGGCGAGGGCAGAGTACACCCTGGACAGCTCGCCAGGCCATCGCTTGCAGCCAACCCTTGTCGAAAGTCAGCAATGGTTCTTTTACATGCCTCACACCATAGACAGTGAGAGACATGGCCGGCCTTTGATAACCCAGTTAGCTCCACTGGGGAGGACAGTGACAACCTTGTGGAGAGTGGGACTCGAACCCCCAACCTTTGGATCAGTGATCCAGCGCCCTATACCACCAGACCACCACTGCCCCTCATTTTAGATCAAGCAAACTTAAATATTACACTGTACAAAGATAAAAACACAAGTAAATAAAATGCCGCCAATTGCATTTATTAAGAGAAAAAAATCCCATATGAACCTACAAGGGCCTGTGTGAATAAGTAATTGCCCTCTAAACCTAATAGCTGTTTGAACTACCATTTGCAGTAATAACAAGTGTTTGCGATAAGAGGCGATGAGTCTTCCACATCATTGTGATGGGATTTTGGCCCATTCTTCTCTGCAGAATTGTTTAAGATCAACCAGATTGGATGGTTTTAAGGCATGAACAGCCTTTTTAATGTCATGCCATAGCATCTCAATAGGGTTCAGGTCGGGACTTAGACTAGGCCACTCCAAAACACTCGTTTTGTTCTTTTTTTAGCCATTCAGAAGTGGACTTGCTGGTTTCGGATCATTGTCTTGCCACAGAACCCAGATGCGCTTTAGCTTGAGGTTTCGAACTGCTGGACGAACATTCTTCACCAGGATTTCTTGGTAGTGAGCAGAATTCATGATTCCATCAATTGTGACAAATCACCCAGGTCCTCAAGCAGCAAAGCAGGCCCAGCTCATCTCACTTCCACCACATGTTTCACTGTTGGCACAATGTTCTTTTTATCAAATGCAGTGTTGCTTTTGTGCCAGATGTAATGGGATGCATTTCTCCCAAAAAGTTCAACTTTAGTTTCATCAGTCCAGAGGACATTTCCTCAAAAGCTTTGGAGATGATCAAGATGATTTTTGGCAAAAGTGGGTCATGTCTTGATATTTTTTTTTTTTGTCAACAGTGGCTTTCGCCTCCGAACTCTTCCAATGGATGCCATTTTTGCCTTGTGTCTTTTGATGGTGGAGTCATGAATGTTCACATTAACTGAGGCAAGTGAGGCTTGTAGTTGTTTAAAAGTGGTTTTTAGATCCCTTGTGACTTCTCCTGGGAAGGGTCACCACTGTGCCATGCTGTCTCCATTTATGGATAATGGCTCTGACAGCGGTCCTCTGTAGTCCCAAAGATTTACCAATGACTTTGTATCCTTTCCCAAACTGAGACATCTATAATCTTTTTTTCTTGTTTGCTCTTGAAGCTCACTGGATCGTGGCATAATGTGTGTTCAGTATGGCCTACCTCACCTTATCAGACAGGTTTCATATTGCAGATCTCCTGATTGGAAATGTCTGGCAGCAATCAGGTCTGGGTGTGGCCATGAAATTGAACTCAGTTTTCCCCAATAATACGATTAATCACAATTTTCTCTCCTTTTTAACAAGGGGGGCAGTTACTTTTTCAGAGAGGTTCATGTAGGTTTGGATAGGATTTTTCTCTTAAGAAATAAAATCACAACAGGAAAACGGTTCCGAAAAAGGCGCTGGAATGGTTTAATTTCGTAAAGTGAGGTACCACTGTATATAACCGTATATATATTGAGAATGAACAGCTTTGGCAATGACTCGGACCATCATCTGGGTTTGGGTTGCCGGGGCTGCAGTCTAAGCAGTGAGGTCCAGTCATCCCTCTCCACAGCCACCTCCAGTTCATCCCGGGGACACACAGGTGTTTCCAGGGCAGCCATGCTGGAGGGTCTGTGTCTCTTGGCTTGTCTGGAATCAATCATTCATTTCACAAATATCTTACTACTATTATGGTTGCAGGAAGGTCTAAGCTTATCTCAGCTGGCAGGGTGCACCCTGTACAGCTGTCAGAACACTGCAGGGTCATCTCTCTCACACACACACACACACACACACACACACACACACACACAAGGGCAATTAGGAACCGCAAATTAGCCCATCCTGCATGCCTTTGAATTGTGGAAACCCCAAGCCAGCATAGGGAAGAACATAGACTCCACACAGAAACATCCAGGCCTAGGAATTCTGTGAGGTGGATGCACTAACTACTACACCATTGTGCCAACCCCACATGTATAACTGTTAAATACTTTCAATTAAATTGTTAAATACTTTTCAGAAAGACAAGAGCTATACACTTTCTACCACCTTTACAAAGGACTAAAGATTCAATTTAATTCAATTAAAGATTGTTGTTTGAATGTATATTTCAACATAGAAAAATCTTAAACCAATGACAGATACACCATAAATAATGTAGATGCCTGCTTATGATGTTGTCTAGGGTACAAGGATGGAGATGCCCCTGTGGTTGGCGAAGGGCCTGTATGAGAGAAAGAGGCATGTGATCTCAGTGGACCTTCCTAAAGTCTATCGTGAAGGATGGAGGACAGTGTTTGCTGCTGATGCCAATGTGGTGGATCTTCATAAGATGGGACCTTATTACTATGGCCTGGGATCACAAATGCTGCACTTCGAGCATGTAGAGAACCCGGAGATTGCTCAGTCTATTTTACAGGTGCGTAATTGGTAGTAAATTTAATTTAGCTAGTGGGCTGTCTTCTTCTTTTCCTTTCGGCTGTTCCCTTCAGGGGTCGCCACAGCAAATGATCTGCCTCCATCTCTCCCTATCCTCTGCATCTTCTACTCTTACTCCAACGACCTTCATGTCTACCTTCACCGCATCCATAAATCTTCTCTTTGGTCTTCCTCTGGGCCTTTTGCCTGGTAGTTCCAACCTCAGCATCCTACGACCAATATACTCACTATCCCTCCTCTGTACATGTCCAAACCATCTCAATCTAGCCTCCCTGACTTTGTCTCCAAAACATCTAACATGTGCTGTCCCTCTGATGTACTCATTTCTGATCCTATCCATCCTCGTTACTCCCAAAGAGAACCTCAACATTTTCATCTCTGCTACCTCCAACTCTTGACTCCTGTCTTTTCCCTAGGGCCACTGTCTCTAAATCATACAACATTGCTGGCCTCATCACCGTCTTGTACACTTTTCCCTTCATTCTTGCCGATACTCTCCTATCACACATCACACCGGACACTTTTCTCCATCTATTCCAACCTGCCTGCACGTGCTTCTTCACCTCTTTTCCACACTCTCCATTGCTCTGGATTGTTGAGCCTAAGTACTTAAAATCCTCCACCTTCTTTATCTCTGCCCCCTGTAACCTCAAAGTTCCTCTTGGGTCCTTGTCGTTCACACACATGTATTCTGTCTTACTAAGACTAACCTTCAATCCCCTCCTTTCCAGGGCATACCTCCACCTCTCTAGATTTTCCTCCACTTGGTCTCTGCTCTCACTACAGATCACGATGTCATCTGCAAACATCATAGTCCATGGAGATTCTTGTCTAACCTCGTCTGTTAGCCTGTCCATCACCATAGCAAACAAGAAGGGGCTCAGAGCTGACCCTTGATGCAGTCCCACCTCCACCTTGAACTCTTCTGTCACACCGACAGCACACCTCACCACTGTCTTACATCTCTCATACATGTCCTGCACCACTCTGACATACTTCTCTGCCACTCCAGACTTCCTCATACAATACCACAGTTCTTCTCTCGGCACCCTGTCATATGCTTTCTCCAAATCCACAAAGGCACAATGCAGCTCCTTCTGACCTTCTCTGTACTTCTCTATTAACATCCTCAAAGCAAACACTGCATATGTGGTGCTCTTTCTTGGCATGAAACCAAACTGTTGTTCACAAATGCTGACCTCTGCCCTTAGTCTTGCTTCCACTATTCTTTCCCATAGCTTCATTGTATGGCTCATCAACTTTATCCCTCTGTAGTTGCCACAACTCTGTACATCTCCCTTGTTCTTAAAAATGGGCACAAGCACACTTCTCCATTCCTCTGGCATCTGCTCACTTTCTAAGACCTTGTTAAATATTCTTGTCAGAAAATCTACTGCTACCCCCCCTAGACACTTCCATACCTCAACTGGTATGTCATCAGGGCCAACTGCCTTTCCACTCTTCATCCTCTTCAATGCCCTCCTCACTTCTCCTTTACTAATCTTTGCTACTTCCTGCTCCTCAATGGTCACCCCTTCTACTCTTTTTTTTTTTCTCTCTCTCATTTTCTTCATTCATTAGCTCTTCAAAGTACTCTTTCCATCTTCCCAACACACTTCTGTCATCAGTCAATACATTTCCCTCTCTGTCCTTTATCACTCTAACTTGCTGCATGTCTTTCCCATCTCTATTTCTCTGCTGTGCTAACCTGTATAGATCATTTTCTCCCTCCTTACTGTTCAACCTATCATACAAGTCATCATACGCCCTCTGTTTGGCCTTTGACACTGCTACCTTCGCCTTACGCTGTGTCTCCCTGTACTCCTGTTTACTCTCTTCGGTCCTCTCAATGTCCCACTTCTTCTTGGCTAACCTCTTCTTTTGTACACACTCCTGCACTTCCTCATTCCACCACCAAGTTTCCTTATCTACTTTCCTTACAGAGGACACACCAAGTACTCTCCTACCGGTCTCCCTGATCACATTGGCTGTGGTTGTCCAGTCCTCTGGAAGCACTTCCTGACTACCCAAAGCCTGTTTCAACTCCTCCTTGAAGAAAACACGACACTCTTCCTTTTTCAGCTTCCACCACTTTGTCTTCTGCTCTGCCTTTGTCTTTTTCACCTTTCTCACCATCAGTGTCATCCTGCACACCACCATCCTATGCTGTTTGGCAACACTCTCACCAACTACTACTTTGCAGTCACTGACTTCCTTCAAATTACATCGCCTGCACAAGATGTAGTCTACCTGTGTGCTCTTACCTCCGCTTTCATAAGTCACCCTATGCTTCTGTTTCTTCTTGAAGAAAGTATTCACCACAGCCATTTCCATCCTTTTTGCAAAATCGATCAACATCTGTCCTTCTGTGTTCCTGTCCTGGATACCAAACCTGCCCATCACTTCCTCGTCCCCTCTGTTGCCTGCACCAACATGTCCATTGAAGTCTGCTCCAATGACCACTCTTTCACCTCTGGGGGTACTCTGCATCACTTCATCTAAATCACTCCAGAATCTCTCCTTCTCTTCTAGCTTACATCCTGCCTGTGGGGCATAAGCACTAACAACATTGAGCATTACACCTTCGATTTCTAACTTGAGACTCATCACTCTGTCTGACACTCTTTTCACTTTTAGAACATTCCTGAGAAACCCCTCCTTCAAGATGACTCCTACTCCATTTCTCTTCCCATCCACACCATTATAAAACAGTTTAAACCCTGCTCCTAAGGTTCTAGCCTTTCTACCTTTCCACCTTGTCTCCTGAACACACAGTATGTCCACCTTCCTCCTCTGCATCATGTCAGCCAGCTCCCTATCTTTTCCTTGCATAGTTCCAACATTCAAAGTCCCTACTCTCAGACCTAGGCTCACGCATTTCCTCTTCTCTCTCTGCCTACGGACATGCCTCCCGCCGCTCCTTCTTCGACGTCTTCGACCAGCAGTAGTCCAATTTCCATCAGCACCCTGTTGGTTGACAGCACTGATGGCGGTTGTTGTTAACCCGGGCCTTGACCTATCTGGTATGGGGGTAATACTTCTGATTTGCATGATAAAAGTTTGGCATTGGTTTTACGTCAGATGCCCTTCCTGACACAACCCTCTGCATTTCTCCGGGCTAAGGCATGTGGTGCCAACCCACCAGAAATATTCATACTGCTTTTCATGCATCACAATATGAGGTAAGTTCTATCTACCTCATCTGTACAAATGAGCTCACAGAACTCTCTGATTGGCTCTGGTCACTTTAAGTTTTTTGCTTGCTTGGGCATGGATGGCTGTAGCACCAGTGTTATTCAGACTTGTGATCGCTGGATTATCAAACACCACTACATGCTTTCATTCCCCTCCCCACAAGGTTGTCACTGCCCCCCCCCCTTCCCCAGTGCAGCTAACTGGGTTATCAAAGGCAGGCCATGTCTCTCGCTGTCTATGGTGTGAGGCATGTAAAAGAACCATTGCTGACTTTCGTAAAGAGTAAGCTGCAAAGCCGTAAGCCTGTTTTCTGTCCTTTGCTAAAAAGGGTTGTGATTGGAAGGGCATCCGACGAAAAACTCATGCCAAATCAAATGTGCGACTCATATGATTCGCTGTGGTGACTCTCGAGAACGGGAAAAAGCCGAAAGAAAAGACTACATACATGCTTTCATCCCCACTGCAGTTTTGCTTTGAGGTCGTGAAACATCTGCCTGTCAGTTGCTGTGTGACTGTGTATCAGTGCTCATGTTGAATTCATGTCTATCCATCAACATAGTCTATCTGTCCAGCCCAGGAAATTGGAAAATGTCTTGATTAAATTACTTTGTATTACTATGAGAATCGCCTCAATACTACTGTTCACGACATATACTGATATCACAGCTTTTGATTTTCTGGCGATAGAAATAAAAAGATGAATAATAAAAGTATAAACCATTTAGGAGTGATGCGGTTTGATCTGATTGCTGTCTTGGGATAATGCCTGAATTAAAATAGTTTAATTTAGTCATGTTCTGTGTAATGTATACTCAATTATTTTCTTCATGCTTTGTGGATACTTTTGAATAGTCCCTGTCTTGTTCCATTTGAGGGAATATTTAGCAATAGGTATTCCACCTCCTGAATGATTGTGATAAGTATTTATGCTGTAACAAAGATTAATTGTAATTAATGATGGGACTCAGCAATGCACAATCGCCACGGAAATGGACTCGGTTAGAAATATTAATTTTCCCTTGTATGCAGAGGAAACATGAGGAAATGAATTGTGAACACGACATGTAGGCAGTGAGCTGGACATGAAAATATGTTTCTGATGGAAATATATGAAAAAGCAAGTTAAATGTTTTGATCAATATTTACTCGAGCCATAAGTTTGCACTCGATGCATTTTAGAAATGGCTTTTATCAATACATTGCTCGAGCTTCAACTCAGTTCACTCATCACTAATAATATTTTATTTCTACTGATCATAAATTAATTTTATTTATTTATACAGACGCTCCCCAACTTACGTTTTTAAATGGTTCCGGACGGCCGAACGCAAGTTGAAAGTGAACGTAAGTTATAACAGTGATGTATGACGTGTGATGCTCATACTGTACTATACATCCATAAATACCATTACCGTATCTCAAACACCCCTAAATCAATTCTTATAAACATAACATTGTAAAATAATATCAACATTAATTTCAAATAAGTCACTTATTTATACTGAGTTACTTTACATGAAGCTAAAAACAGTCAATCAACGCTTGCAATATGTGAAGCGCTCAATACCGAAAGTAGTGTACTTGCAAAAGTAGTGTACTTGCTGTGGGTTATACAGACTTCCAGTCTTTCAAGTGCACAAGTTTGCTGTTGAACTCGTTTATAACACAGCCTGCACGGGAATCCAAAGTGGAGAGTTCTTTCTTTTGTGTAAGTAAACTTTATTCAAGAGATGCATACAAAGAGCAAGTACAAATCCTAATGAATATTAATATAAAAATAATTACACATTCTTAGGATTCTGCTAAAAGATAATAAATATCTGTAATTGTTCTGTAATTTGTGCATTCGGGTTTTCATTGTACAACTTTCTTTGCTTAACTGAGTATGCATGGTAGATTGTGCTGATCTGAGCAGATAGTTAATTCATCTGTGTATGAGACTTGCACCCATGCTAGTAGGCTTACACTTCTGACCAACCATATTTGCTTAGGGTTACAAAAGTCCGCAAAACAGTGTAAACACAAATCTTTGACAGACGTCTTAACACAAGGGTAACACGCTATGTAACTGATATATATACACACTCAGTCTGTAATTTGTAAACGATGAATGCAGCGTCATTGCGTCATTATGTCAGCATACTCGTAGATACGTCTAAACTCAAAATTTGCCTTTTAAAATTTTTTTGGGGGGAAAAAACCCGTAAAAACGTAAAACGGCTGAACGTAAGTCGGGGAGCGTCTGTATATTTATGTATTTTATTTTATATATATAATATATATATATATATATATATATATATATATATATATATATATATATAAGTGTGTGTCTGTGAGCCACTCTACCGAAAGTAGGCTCTTGGGTCCAAAAATGAGATTTTTACACAGTCAGATAGAGGAGGCCCAAAGCTGCAAAATACAGCAAAAAGTTTGTCAATACCTTGAAAACTGACTGAGATATGAGATTTCTTGTGTCAGCATTCAACTAGAAGTTTCAAAAGATGTTTTAGAGAAAAATGAGCACAAAGATTGCACTTCTTCCAAGATCATTAGTCCTTAGCAACCAAACATTTTTTTGCACTTCAGCCATATAAACGTTTAGAAAACATGTCTAGGAAAAGTTTTAGGAAGAGAGGATCAGAGAAATCATCCTCATTTTAATCTGACACGCCCTTTTTAAACCAATCAGTCACCGTGGTAACCCCCCAAAAATTAACAAAAAAACCCGACTTTTTTTCATTTCTGTTTATTTCAATAAGATCAGTATGTATCTTTTTGACCATTATATAAAGGTTCAAATGATACTGATTGAAAAAAAAACACTGTCAGGTTCAAACAATCACACTGAAATTAAGAAAACTATATATCTAAGAAAACCATATAACAAAACGCTCTGATCTCTTTATACAAGTAAGCTTAATCAACTCTGACCTCAGCATCTTCATCTTCATCTATATCCTGCTCAGCAGATAAGATCACATCTTCTTCACAAACACCACTCATCACACTTTTATTAACAGATGCCTCTTCTTCATCAACATCAAAATCATAATCTTCATCAACACAGCTGGCATAGTCATCATCAGTTTGTTTATACGTAAAAGGTATGAAACATTTAAGTATTTTTCAGGTCTTGACCAATTTTCGTACAAAACTAAACAACCCACGATCCAGCATGTCCAATCCAGACAAGATTACACACAAATCAAATGATCAAAAAAAAATTCCATAATCAAATTTCATAATCAAATACCAATACTCATACAATACTCATTAAGTTTCTAAAGTACTGTACATAATACTGAGCATATGGGATTTTCTTTGACTGAATTGCAATGGAATCATGTCTTTTTCTTAATATTCCAGCAAACCTGAGGTAACATTCATACACACACACACACAGACAAAGACTCTAAGCAGTGGGTGACTACTCATTTGTGCATCTATCGCACCATTTGCATTGCCCCACTCACTTCAGGCACTACTTTTTTTACATTTTGTAGACCCACCCATACATATATTTTCTTCCATTCAAATTGTACTAGTTCATCTGGATGCTGCTCATTTAACCGTTTGCACACTGTGTGTGAGTGAGAGAGGGAGAGACATAATCTTCAAGAACGCCAGGCATTCCGGCATATCTTCAAAGCCGAATTCTAGCGTCGAATATAAAGGGTACCTGTACCCAAAATTTACAGCATTAAAAAAATATCCACTATACTTTATTGTTAACTTTTAAACATCGCGTGATGTCGGTAGTTTATTTATAAGTTCACATTTCCTTTTCTTCTATATGACATTCCTTGCTCACAAAGGTTGAGCGCGCTGACATGTTGGCTTCTTTTCACCGGGGTTAAAGGTCATTGTGACATAACGTCATTGACAGTCGTATAGCCAATTGCAGAATGTCATGATATTTTCCTCAAGCAATTCATGTTGTTTACAACAATAGCACTCTTAATCGTTTTTTTTTTTTTTGACACACGCATTTTCCACATGAGCACCAAATATTTGCTGGTTGTTTGCTACGATTTTCCCGTGTAAGAACTTCTGCCGACTCTCCAGTATCGTCCTCCGAGTCTCCACTTTCCTGGTCCAATTTCACTAAATGTGGGTAGTCTTTCTTCAGTGATTCATATAAATAACCTTCTAATCCTTCTTCGAAACTGTCTTTGTCCATAGTTAAAAAAAAAAAAAAACTACTATAATGTCTGTTTTTTCAAAGTTTCGTTTAGCTTGTGTTGTATATGTCAGGTATATAGCCTTATGTTTACATTGCAATCTCGCAGTTCTGGTCGAGGCTTTGTCAATGATATGACGTCACTTTAAATACGCCATTTTAAAACCCCTGTGCTCTGAAGCTTGACATTAGTGAAGCGCTTAAATCGCTTAAAGTTGGTTTGTGAGAGAATATAATAAACGCCTTGTAGATGTATTGTCATTAGCTATACACAATACATCAAATTAGGTATATGAGCGCTTTCACTGCAGGTAAACTTTAACATCTATACTAATGCTGCTGGACATAACAGATGACATTTCACTCCTTTTCCAATCAGTGTGCTTGTTTCAGATCTTCCTTAGCAACTAGCCTCCATTGTTTACCTGCATATCATATTTATAACCTTTATTTTATTCACTGAAATGGCATTTTAATATCAAAACAGTATCCAAAATGGACAGACTACTTCACGGCCATTCTTCTGGTGTATAGATTATAGTGTGTCTTGTACCGAACTCGGTGAATAATTGCAACGAAAACCAGTAAGTTTTGCTACTGTTTTTATCTAGTTTTATGAGGGTACTCGCCAGAAAAATGGAGTGAGATTTAGTCGATTTCACGTGAGCAGGTGAAAGTTGAATACTTGTTTTAATGGTTTATGCAAAAATCCGAATTTCAAAATTTGGCTTTTTTTTTTTAATTTCCAAAAATTGGCCTTTGGTCTGTGCTAACTTTCGGTGGGGCACTTCACGTGTGTGTGTGTGTGTGTGTGTGTGTGTGTGTGTGTATATATATATATATACACACACACACACACACACACATACAGTCAGCCCCCAACGATTTCGTAAGTAGGGGTCGCATCTTACATGTTAAACGCCTAATTCGTTCCAAGGCGCCAGTCTTTTGGACTGGATAAACCCCATAAACTTTTTAAAAATTATAAAAGCACACCAATTTTGTATGAAATATGTGTTAAAAGTAAACCATTTAAACATTTTATTAACATTTATTAATTAAACCATTATTAAACATTTTTTTATTAACACACACATACACACACCTCTCTATCTCTCTCTTGTGTGCGCTGCGGGCCACGCCCACAAGACGGGGAATTCAAAGCGCATTCCCTGCTTGACAAACTCAACTTTAATTTGATTCCTTGAGGGATCGGAATTCCAGATGAGCTCAAATGCCCCCAAATTATTAAGCATTTACTGAGTTAAACTACTTAAAAAACTAAACTAAAGAGTTAAGCTTCCTTCTGTCTCTATCTGGGAGGCCAGCGGGGCGGAATGTTGAGAGACAGCCAATGAGAGAGCAACTCACGCGTCGATTGGCGCGTTTGAATTTTGAATTTCTTTTCGTACGAGGGGGTCGTTTCGTATCTCTGGGACGGAAACTCAAGAAAATGGTTTTCGTAATCCGGGGATTTCGTACACAGGGGTCTTTGTAAGTTGGGAGCCGACTGTGAGTGTGTGTGTGTGTGTGTGTGTGTGCGCATACATATGTATGTAGGGGCAGTGGTGGTCTAGTGGATAGGGCACAGGATTGCTGATCCTAAGGTTGGGGGTTCGAGTCCCCACAGGGTTGTTACTGTCCCCCAGTGCAGCTAACTGGGTTATCAAAGGCAGGTCATGTCTATCTGTCTATGGTGAGAGTCATGTAAAAGGACCATTGCTGACTTTTGTAGAGTAGCTGCAAAGCAGTCAGCGTGTTTCTGTCCCTTGCTAAAAGGGTTGTGACAGGAAGGGCATCCGACGTAAAAACCTATGCCAAATCAAATGTGCGAATCAGACGATTCGCTGTGGCGACTCCCAAGAAAAGGGAAAAAGCCGAAAGAAAGAAAGGAAAAAGAAAGAAAGAAAATATATATATATAGATAAACTTTTTAAAATATTTTTATTACTGTTGAAATTTTAATAGTAATAACAGAAAAACAATGCTCTTGACTAATTGGTGACGTTTGGTGTCATGTGACGTGCTGCAAGTATTGAATGTTTTGCAACCTCCCATTTCCAACGTTCCATCCAGTGATGTGCAGTATTGATCCGCTGATGTGGATCAGAACAGCTCTATTTTTTGTAATTTATCCGAGTAAAGTGAGGGAAAAGGTGTGTGTGTGTGTGTGGAGTGGAGTCGAGAGTTACAAAAGTAAAGGAATTGAACAATGGGCACACAGGGGCAGATAAATTTTCCCTCTCTGTTTTTTTTTTTTTCTTTCTTTCTTTTGCTATCTAGACATTTATTGGTCGTTTCCGCCGCACCATGGACTCCTCTCAGAATGCGTACAACGAGGACACGTCTGCGCTTGTGGATCGGCTGGACTGCCTGGAGAGGGCGCTGTTTCGCTCAGGACAGAGCGGTCTTAATGCTTTCCAGCACTGGGAGAAGGGCAGAGCGTCACAGCTCTCTGCCTCCAACCTGGTCACCAACTACCGCAAGAGGAAGATCGCTGAGCTGCAGTCCTGAGTTTCCAAGCAAGACTCGAACCGAGGTTTAGGTGTGTGTTTGTGTCTGGGTGTGCTGAGCCCAAGAATGAGAGTACGATGATGATCAGTGTGAGAGTGAGTGTTATTGTTATTGTGTTTATGTACTTTTAATAAAGAATTCTTTACTGTTTTGTAAGGATGTGTTACTTGAATGTTGTGCATTGCATATATTTTGATGCATAGATATAACTGCATCAACAATATTTCCCTGCAACCTCATGGCTACACACACACACACACATACATATATATATATATATATATTTGTGCTCAAAATAATAACATTGTGTTTAAAAAGTGACTAAAGCTCAAAATTCAAAATCCTTCTAAATAAATATTTATTTTCATGCACACCTTGCATTGGGAACTTGACACATTCTATTCCAAATCAAAACATGTAAAAAGTATATATCAAATTTGTTATTCCTTTAAAGAAACTGAAGAATAGTGAATTTTAGACTGTTAAAAAATCAACTGTTTAAAAAACCACTAGACCACCACTGCCCCCTAAAAATAGCTTTATAATAAGAGAAAATTGCTTTTTTTTTCTTGACAAACTCAAGCATTTGCTGTATAAATTGAAATGGTTTAAGATTTTGTTTTCCTTTGAATCACTGAACTAATATTTAGTTGTATAACTACAGTTTCTGAGAACTATATACAGGTCCTTCTCAAAAAATTAGCATATTGTGATAAAGTTCACTATTTTCTGTAATGTGCTGATAAAAATTAAACTTTGATATATTTTAGATTCATTGCACACCAATTGAAATATTTCAGGTCTTTTATTGTTTTAATACTGATGATTTTGGCATACAGCTCATGAAAACCCAAAATTCCTATCTCAAAAAATTAGCCTAAACGAGCTATTAACCTAATCATCTGAATCAACCAATTGACTTTAAACACCTGCAAAAGATTCCTGAGGCTTTTAAAAACTCCCAGCCTGGTTCATTACTCAAAACCGCAATCATGGGTAAGACTGCTGACCTGACTGCTGTCCAGAAGGCCATCATTGACACCCTCAAGCAAGAGGGTAAGACACAGAAAGAAATCTCTGAGCGAATAGGCTGTTCCCAGAGTGCTGTATCAAGGCACCTCAGTGGGACGTCTGTGGGAAGGAAAAAGTGTGGCAGAAAACACTGCACAACCAGAAGAGGTGACCGGACCCTGAGGAAGATTGTGGAGAAGGGCCGATTCCAGACCTTGGGAGACCTGTGGAAGCAGTGGACTGGTTTACAGATGCCGCATTCCCCAGGTCAAGCCACTTTTGAACCAGAAACAGCGGCAGAAGCGCCTGACCTGGGCTACAGAGAAGCAGCACTGGACTGTTGCTCAGTGGTCCAAAGTACTTTTTTCGGATGAAAGCAAATTTTGCATGTCATTCGGAAATCAAGGTGTCAGAGTCTGGAGAAGACTGGGGAGAAGGAAATGCCAAAATGCCTGAAGTCCAGTGTCAAGTACCCACAGTCAGTGATGGTCTGGAGTGCCATGTCAGCTGCTGGTGTTGGTCCACTGTGTTTTATCAAGGGCAGGGTCAATGCAGCTAGCTATCAGGAGATTTTGGAGCACTTCATGCTTCCATCTGCTGAAAAGCTTTATGGAGATGAAGATTTCATTTCTCAGCACGACCTGCCACCTGCTCACGTTGCCAAAACCACTGCTAAATGGTTTAGTGACCATGGTATTACTGTGCTCAATTGGCCTGCCAAGTCTCCTGACCTGAACCCCATAGAGAATCTGTGGGATATTGTGAAGAGAAAGTTGAGAGACACCAGACCCAACACTGTGGATGAGCTTAAGGCCGCTATCGAAGCATCCTGGGCCTCCGTAACACCTCAGCAGTGCCACAGGCTGATTGCCTCCATGCCACGCCGCACTGAAGCAGTCATTTCTGCAAAAGGATTCCTGACCAAGTATTGAGTGCATAACTGAACATAATTATTTGAAGGTTGACTTTTTTATTGGTCGGATGAAATATGCTAATTTTTTGAGATAGGGATTTTTGGTTTTTCTTTACTTTTTTGCCAAAATTATCAAAATTAAAACAATAAAAGGCTTGAACTACTTCAATTGTGTGTAATGAATCTCGACTATATGAAAGTCTAATGTTTGTCAGTACATTACAGAAAGTAATAAACTTTATCACAATATGCTAATTTTTTGAGAAGGACATGTATCTGTGGTTCATGGAGTCAACCAACTTCTGTCAGATGTGAACAGGGTTTCCAGTCCAGGATGATTGAACTACATTCCACAGGTCTTCTGTATTTTTTGGTTTTGCTTCAGAAGCTGCATTTTGATGTCACCCCACAAGTTTTCGATTGGATTAAGGTCCGGGCTTTGGGCCGCCACTCCATAATGTCAATCTTGTTGGTCTGGAAGCAAGAAGTGACCTGTTTACTGGTGCGTTTGGTGTCGTTGTCTTGTTTGAGCACCCATTTCAAAGGTATTTCGTCTTCAGCATAAGGCATGTGATTGATTCAAAATGATCCTAGATATGCGATAAATAGGCTCAACACTGTAGTATAAGAACAACTCCATATCGTGATGCTTGCACCACCAGGCTTCACTCTTCACAGTGGACTGTGGCTTGAATTTAGTGTCTGGGTGTTGTCTCGGGGCGCCAAGGGACTTAAAAAGAACAATCTTACTTTTATCAGTGAACAAAATGTGCCGTTTCTCTTTAGGCCAGTGGATCTCAAATACTGGGGCGCACCCCACCTGGGGGGGGGGGGTGACCCCAGAGAACTTGCTTTTTTTTTTTTGCCGTAATAGGATAAAGGGCAATTCTTCATTCACTACCAGCAGGTGGCAGTGGCTTCCTCACTGTCAGAGTGTGCTCAGAGGTAAAATAAGAAGTTAAGTTAATAAACACAACATGGAAGTTTTTAACAGGGACGGAAAGAGAGGCAGAGAGAGATGGAGACAGTGAGAGAAATGAAAGTCTCCTGAAAGCTAAGTCGAGGAGGTATGATGAAGCGGATGTAGCACTCGGCTTCACTTTGCTGCGTTGAGAAACGAGGAAAGACCGCTGTGTTTACTGTATCTGAAAAGATTGGCAGCGGACAGCATGAACCCAAATAAATTCAGGCGTCACATAAAGACATCACACCCCGATCACGTGATGAGCCGCGTGAGTTTTTTCATCGAAAACGTGCCGAATATTTTCAACAACCATTCCGCTTTATGATTGCTACTCCAGCAAACCAGCGAGCTCTGTTAGCATCAGATAAGGTGGAGTACCAAACTGCTGTGCAGAAAACCCCACTGCAGAGCAGAGGAACCGATCCTACCTGCAGCACACACGGTCTCTGTCATGCTGGATGACGTCAACACTGTGAAAGTAAGTGCAGGTCCCAGTTCAGCATTGAGCAGGAGCTGAGAGTTCAGTATCGAGCTTTAAACCCTGATTCAAAAAAGGTGTGCACTGGAAACGTGCTCATTATAGCCATTAATCTGGACTTAATCACTTTGACAATAATAATAATCATAATAATAATACAGATTGTTTTCTTCATTTTTGTTTTGTAGGCTGAAGCGTTTTATATATTGTGCTCCTGAGTTAATATTTCTGATCAATTTGAATTTTTTATTATTATTGATTGATTTCAATTAGTTTTATTTTTCAGTATCGAATGGTTCAAATTGTTGGTCAAAAATGGGGAAACAGTTAAGGAAAATGCTGCAAAAACAAGACAAATTATGCAACAAAAAATAAAACCCTAAACAAACAAAAACAACCCAAAACCTCCCATCAAAACTAGTTACTGTACATTTTTGAGAGGTGCAGATCTGAGTGCATGAACGTGCGTGCAAGTCTGTATGTGAGTGTTTTTATATTTTATTTACATCTCATTCATTATTTTTAATGTTCAATTGTTATTATAAGCATTTATGGCATTGAATATGTATTTATTAATATTATATACACATATATGTACATATATGTCGGTTGGGGCGGGAGTGATCCTACTTCGCGAAATTCGATGGTCCCGGGGGATCTCGGTCCCAATTAACTGTGGAAGGTGAGGGATCCCTGTATATGTATATGTATGTGTACAGTAGCCCCCCCGCCTATTCGCGATTAACCAGTCGCGGCTCCGCATACTCGCGGATTCGCGGCAACCCCGGATGTTACTTGCACGTAATTCAAATTTAGTCAATGGCTGAGAGCTTTTGTTTAGCCCTCCTGCTGATTGATTTCAGATCATTTGTACACCTCTTTTTTCCCCCTCCTTTGCACAAATATAATCGCGATTGCTTGAATTGTTAATTCACGTTTTTAGTGTATTTTTAATGATTATTTAAGCCCTATGATGCCACTCAAATGCCCTGCATCTTCTCTAGCTTCTGGTTAGGAGCCTGGGCACTTTATTATTTAAAATTTTATCACAGCACAAAATTTAGAAGTTTTTACTTTATCATAACTACATTTTACTACATTATTGGTGTATTAATGAGTAAGACTGTATATAGAATGTGTTTAAGAAGTATATTTTAGCATACGTAATATCCTACATCAGGTTTTATAACCTAAAAAATTTCCGGATTTTCAGGATCCGCGGGAAGGAGCGGAATGTAACCCCAGCGAACAATGGGGGGGGTTTGTGTGTGTGTGTGTGTGTGCGTGTGTGTATAATAAATAAATAATAAATAATATATTATATATATATATATATATATATATATATATATATATATATATATATATATATATATATATGCAGGGATCCCTCGCTACTTCGCACTTAAATTAATTCGGCTTCAGTGCATTGCGGCTTTTTAATAAATAAATATTCATTGAATTAAAAAATGTCACAAAAACAAGGCCAATTATGCAAAAAAAAAAAAAAACCCTAAACAAGCACAAAACAAAAAACAACCCAAAATCTTCCATCAAAACTGGATACATTGTTGCATCTGGCACATCTGTGCTTGTGCATGTGTGCCTATGTATGTATGTATGTGTGTCATGCAATACCATCTGTATGTGTGTGTACAGACGCTGTCCAGCTTACGAACGAGTTAGGTTCTGAACGGCCGTTCTTAGATGAATTTGTTTGTAAGTCGTTACAGGGCATTCTTTAGAGGGGAACGTATGTTTAAACTTTATGTAAGTAATCTATACGAGTTTGTACTGTATGCAATCTCTCTCTCTCTCTCTCTCCATCTCCATAATCATCTGTACATTATCAATATTGTGTTTAAACCAGGGATGGGAATTTTCCACCAATCGGCGGATTTCCGCCTTTATGTTAGTCAAATGGGTCATTTTTGAGATCGATGCAAGTCCGGTGTAAAAATCTGGGGGGGGTAGTGCCGTCATCACTGGTCATCTGGTCATATTATATCCAAATATACGAGGTGCTACCCTCATTTTGTTTATCTGTGTGGTTGTTGATATCGCCTAGTGGAGTGAAACACAGCTGGTTCTGGTTTATTGCATGTGTCAAGCATTGTAATATGCTATGCCAGTCTGGTCATCTTGCCGTGGGCCCGTGGCACAGAGAGCAAATGTCAGCTCATCAACAGAAGTGATCGAGAAGCATTATGTATAAATATGAGTATGAATGATATTATTTAAGTCTTATTATAGTATTAAATTATAAAGCTTTGTGTACATTAATAAATTCTACTCATATTATTAAACTCGGTATGCTACGAATAGGCCTACCGGTACACAGTTTAAAGCAGGGGTCGGGAACCTATTGCTCGCGAGCCAGATGTGGCTTTTTTGATGACTGCATCTGGCTCTCAGATAAATCAGGTGGCTTTTCTTAACAGAATAACGAATACATAATTTCACTGTCATTTAAATAAAAATAGAAAAAAAAGGCATCAAATAAAACAAAAACATATGAATAAATCTTGCGCATTTAAATCTATTCATCTGTTTTCAATTCCACGTCACTGTGGCGCGAAGCGGAGAGACAATCCTTTCTGTATGTGGGTGGGTCCGATACCTTGAAACTCTAATTTTATTGGATTATAACAACAGCCACAGACTGCGCGTGTTGTTTTGAGTAAAGAGATCAATTTCTCTCGTTTTTAAATCAGTTCATTTGCACGAAGCCAAGCACAGCTGGCAAGCAAACACAAATGGACAGACATGGAAAAACTTCAACCCACAGACCGGCTGATTGCCAAAACTTGGGATGCACTTCCTGTCACATAAACACTGCAGCGTGTGAGTCGTGTCGAGTCCTCACCCCGTATCAACCAGACTATAAAGCCATCAGCAAACCCATGCAGCACCAGAAGTTGCATTAATAGTAAGCAGCGCTGCAGTGGTGGGTACACGCCATTACACGCCGTCTACCCACTTGTTTTAGTGGCTGAGTTACGTGTACTGACTTAATTTGGTCTACTTTATAGCTGATCAACGTAAATTTCCGCGACTGTGTCAATAAAAAGCGGAGATGAAGTGATGAATAGTTTCAAAGCCAACGCCACAACCTCCTCCATGCACCTGCTGCATGCGCCTCGCTCGCTTCACTGCCATCGTGTACTCACTTATTTTTTTACATAAAGTATTTTTATTATTAATAAATAACTTCATTATGACAATGTCGTTTAAAATAAATTCAGAGTCTTACTTATATACTTACTTACTTACTTTAATTTAAAATTTTAATTTAAAATAAATTCAGAGTCCTATTATACTCTAAAATTGTTGGTCTTCTTTTTCAATTTAGTTGTATTCAGTATTAATTCAGTATTAATATATATATAAATATATATGTATATAAATATATATAAATATATATATATATAAATATATATATATATATATATATATATATATATATATATATATATATATATATATATATATATATAAAAATATACACAGTATACATCATCGCAGGAGGAAAGGGCAGAGCTAAAGAGAAGATCGCCGCTCTGCAGTCAGCCGTGGTCAGCATGTCCCCCGCCCAACTGGGAAGTACCATCTTCAAGGAATTCGAGAAGAGGAAGATGCTGTAATCTGGACGAGCGTCAGTGCACAACACACCATTGTTGGATTTTTTTTTCTAATGAAATGAAATCACAAAAAGATTAAAAACAGAGACACATGCTTGTGATGCAAAGTAAAAGAGAGTTAATTTTGCTTCATTCTGGCAGGAAGGGCGCACGCACACACACACATACACACACACACACTGCATAGTTTACCATTATTGTTTTCAGTTTGGCAGGTATTAACTCCCATATATATATATATATATATATATATATACTAGTCCTTCTCAAAAAATTAGAATATTGTGATAAAGTTCATTATTTTCTGTAATGTACTAATAAAAATTAAATTTTCATATATTTTAGATTCATTGCACACCAACTGAAATATTTCAGGTCTTTTATTGTTTTAATACTGATGATTTTGGCATACAGCTCATGAAAACCCAAAATTCCTATCTCAAAAAATTAGCATATTTCATCCGACCAATAAAAAAAAAAGTGTTTTTAATACAAAAAAGTCAACCTTCAAATAATTACGTTCATTTATACACTCAATACTTGGTCTGGAATCCTTTTGCAGTAATGACTGCTTCAATGCGGCGTGGCATGGAGGCAATCAGCCTGTGGCACTGCTGAGGTGTTATGGAGGCTCAGGATGCTTCGATAGCGGCCTTAAGCTCATCCACAGTGTTGGGTCTGGTGTCTCTCAACTTTCTTCTTCAATATCCCACAGATTCTCTATGGGGTTCAGGTCAGGAGAGTTGGCAGGCCAATTGAGCACAGTAATACCATGATCAGTAAACCATTTAGCAGTGGTTTTGGCACTGTGAGCAGGTGCCAGGTCGTGCTGAAAAATGAAAATCTTCATCTCCATAAAGCTTTTCAGTAGATAGAAACATGAAGTGCTCCAAAATCTCCTGATAGCTAGCTGCATTGACCCTGCCCTTGATAAAACACAGTGGACCAACACCAGCAGCTGAGATGGCACCCCAGACCATCACAGACTGTGGGTACTTGACACTGGACTTCAGGCATTTTGGCATTTCCTTCTCCCCAGTCTTCCTCCAGACTCTGGCACCTTGATTTCCGAATGACATGCAAAATTTGCTTTCATCCGAAAAAAGTACTTTGGACCACTGAGCAACAGTCCAGTGCTGCTTCTCTGTAGCCCAGGTCAGGCGCTCCTGCCGCTGTTTTTGGTTCAAAAGTGGCTTGACCTGGAGAATGAGGCACCTGTAGCCCAATCCACTACTTCCACAGGTCCCCCAAGGTCTAGAATCGGCCCTTCTCCACAATCTTCCTCAGGGTCCGGTCACCTCTTCTGGTTGTGCAGTGTTTTCTGCCACACTTTTTCCTTCCCACAGACGTCCCACTGAGGTGGCTTGATACAGCACTCTGGGAACAGCCTATTCGCTCAGAGATTTCTTTCTGTATGCCAAAATCATCAGTACATTACATAAAATAATAAACTTTATCACAATATGCTAATTTTTTGAGAAGGACTAGTATATATGGCTCTCAGAGGATTAGATTTTAAACTGTCTTTTTTTTTGGCTCTCTTAGTCAAAAAGGTTCCCGACCCCTGGTTTAAAGTATTTGAAGTTAAAACTAGGCCCACTGTATGCCAATAACTGTAAATAAAAATAAAATATTAAATAATTATAATAATTAATTTTCATAAGGTTCTCTTTAAAAATATTCCTTCCAGGGGACATCAATTAAGCTACTTTTTGTAACTATAACCCCAACCTCTTGGGGGGGCTTTGCCCCCCCCCTGAACCCCCCAGCAAGTGCGCTGCCCCAACACCCCCGCAGGGCGCCTAGGCGGCCCCCTTGACCCCTGCCAATTTTTCCTTCTTTTCCATAAAGTCCTGTTCACCTCCCTGTTAAACTCCTGGTTTCTCGCAAGCAAAGCACAGGGGATCTGATTAGATTTACAGGGAGTTTCACTCTTATCCAGTTCATTATAATACTGCAGTCAATTTGTTTCTTCTTTGAAATTTTTAGCAGGAGTTCAGAAAATTATTGTTCTGCTTCTCTTCCTGGACCGATCTAAAGCACGTATCAGCCACGCCCCTCTCTGCTGGAGCCTAGTATTAAGTGTACCTCAAGATAATGTTTAATCATATTTCATACTTATAGTTATGATATATTTTTCTGTAGATTTTATTCCATTTCTATTATTACTTGTTCTTAAATTTCATTTCATTTTCACTTTCGACCTCGGACAGACCTGTTCGTATCGCCGGTTGTTTGCAAAACTGATGTTGGTAAGATGGGGAGCATCTGTATTTATATTTTATTTCCATCTTATGTTATTTTTTTAATGTTTAATTGTTATTATAAGCATTTATAGCATGGAAATGTATTTATTGATATTATATACACATATGCATGTATGTATACGTCAGTTGGGGGGTGGGGGGGGTGATCCAACTTCGCGGATTTTGATGGTCGTGTGGGGATCTTGGTCCCAATTAACGGAACGTGAGGGAACCCTGTATGTATATATATATATATATATATATATATATATATATATATATATATATATATCTCATCTCATCTCATCTTCTTCCGCTTAGTCCGGGGTCGGGTCGCGGGGGCAGCAACCTTAGCAAAGAGGTCCAGACATCCCTCTCCCGAGCCACTTCCTCCAACTCTCCCGGGGACACACCGAGGCGGTCCCAGACAAGCCGAGAGACATAGTCCCTCCAGCGTGTTCTAGGTCGACCCCGGGGTCTCTTCCCGGTTGGACATGCCCGAAACACCACACCAGGGAGGCGTCCAGGGGGCATTCTAACCAGATGCCCGAGCCACCTCAACTGGCCCCTCTCAATGCGGAGGAGCAGCGGATCTACTCCGAGCTCTCCCCGGATGGCGGAGCTTCTCACCCTATCTCTAAGGGAGAACCCCGCCACCCGGCGAAGGAAGCTCATTTCAGCCGCTTGTATCCGTGATCTTGTTCTTTCGGTCATTACCCAAAGCTCGTGACCATAGGTGAGGGTTGGAACGTAGATCGACTGGTAAATTGAGAGCTTAGCCTTGCGGCTCAGCTCCTTTTTCACCACGACGGACCGGTACAGGCACCGCTTAACAGCAGAGGCTGCAGCGATCCGTCTGTCGATCTCTCGCTCCATCCTTCCCTCACTCGTAAACAAGACCCCAAGATACTTAAACTCCTCCACTTGGGGCAGGACCTCATCCCGACCCAGAGGGTGCATTCCACCATTGCCCGACTGAGAACCATGGCCTCGGACTTGGAGGTACTGATCTTCATCCCGGCTGCTTCGCACTCAGCTGCGAATCGCTCCAATGAGAGCTGGAGGGCCCGACTTGATGAAGCCAAAGGACAACATCATCCGCATAAAAGCAGAGATGATATCCGATGGCCACCGAACCAGAACCCTCATCGCCTCGACTGCGCCTAGAAATTCTGTCCATAAAAATTATGAACAGAATCGGTGACAAAGGACAGCCTTGGCGGACTCCAACTCCCACCGAAACGAATCCGAGCTGCTGTTACCAATACGGACCAAACTCTGGCTCGGTGATACAGCGACCGAATAGCTCGTAACAACGGATCCGAACGCCGTACTCTCGAGCACGCCCCACAAGATCTTTCGAGGGACACGGTCGAAAGCCTTCTCCAAATCCACAAAGCACATGTGGACAGATTGGGCAAACTCCCATGCCCCTCCAGAATCCTGTGGAGCGTATAGAGTTGGTCAAGAGTGCTGCGGCCAGGGCGAAAACCACATTGTTCCTCCTGAATCCGAGGTTCGACTATCGGTCGGATCCTCCTCTCTAGTACCCTGCATAGACTTTACCAGGTAGGCTGAGGAGTGTAATTCCCGATAATTGGAACACACCCTCCGGTCCCCTTCTTAAAAATTGGGACCACCACCCCAGTTTGCCAATCCAGAGGTACAGCCCCGATGACCACGCGATGTTGCAGAGACGTGTCAACCAAGACAGTCCTACAACATCCAGAGTCCTGAGGTATTCCGGGCGGATCTCGTCCAACCCGGAGCTCGACCACCGAGGAGCTTTTGACAACCTCAGTGACCTCCACTCCAGTGATGGGCGGACCCTCACCCGAACCCCCAGGGTCTTCCTCTTCCACGGAGGGCGTGTTGGTGGGATTGAGAAGGTCCTCAAAGTATTCCCTCCACCTCTCAACAACATCCCCAGTCAAGGTAAGCAGCTCCCCACCTCCACCGTAAACAGTGTTTGTGAAGAACTGCTTCCCCCTCCTGAGGCGTCGGATGGTGGCCCAGAACCTTTGAGGCCAACCGATAATCACTCTCCAGGCCCTCACCGAACTCCTCCCACGCCCGAGATTTTGCATCTGCGACAGCCTCGGCTGCAGCACGTTTGGCCTGCCGGTACCCGTTTGCTGCCTCAGGAGTCCCACAGGCTAATAAAACCCGATAGGCCTCCTTCTTCAGCTGGACGGCCCCTTCACCGCAGGTGTCCACCACCGGGTTCGGGATTACCGCCACGACAAGCACCGGCGACCTTACGGCCACAGCTATGGGCTGCCGCCTCAGCAATGGAGGCACGAAACATGGCCCATTCAGATTCCATGTCCCCGCCTCCTCCGGGCGTGGTTGTAGCTCTGCCGGAGGTGGGAGTTAAAGGCCTCTCGGACAGGGGCTCCGCCAAACGTTCCCAGCAGACCCTGATTACACGCTTGGGCCTGCCAGGTCTGGAAGGCAACCTCCCACACCACCGAAGCCAACTCACCACCAGGTAGTGATCGGTAGACAGCTCAGCTCCTCTCTTCACCCGAGTGTCCAGAACATATGGTCGCAAGTCCGATGACACGACTACAAAGTCAATCATCGAACTGCGACCTAGGGTGTCCTGGTGCCAAGTGCACTTATGGACACCCTTATGTTGAACATGGTGTTCGTGGATAGACAAACTATGACGAGCACAGAAGTCCAACAACGACACACCATTCGGATTCAGACTGGAGAGGCCGTACCTACCGATCACACCCTTCCAGGTCACACTATCGTTGCCCACATGGGCATTGAAGTCTCCCAAGACAACGAGCGAGTCTCCCGAGGGAGCGTTCTCCAACACCCCCCCTAAAGACTCCAAAAGGGTGGGTACTCTGAACTGTCATTTGGTGCATAAGCACAAATAACAGTCAGGACCCGTTCCCCCACCCGAAGACGGAGGGAAGCTACCCTTTCGTCAACCGGGGAGAACCCCAACATTTGGGCACCGAGACGGGGGGCAACAAGAATACCCACACCGGCTCGCCGCCTCTCCCCATGAGCAACTCCAGAATAGAAGAAGGTCCAGCCTCTTTCGAGATGGATGGTTCCAGAGCCCAAGCTATGCGTTGAGGTGAGCCCGACTATATCTAGTCGGTATCTCTCCACCTCACGCACCAAATCGGGCTCCTTTCCCGCCAGAGAGGTGACATTCCATGTCCCGAAGGTCAGAGTAAGCAGCCGAGGATCAGTCCGACAGAACCCATGCCTTCGGCTGCCACCCAACTCACACTGCACCCGACCCCTAAAACTCCTCCCACGGGTATATATATATATGGGTACCCCCGGGCATTTGCCTGTCAGGGAGCAGCGCCCCTGCCCTAGAGGAGCCTCGGGGGGTGGGGTTTGCACCCCCGCCCTCTTAAAAAAACGCCAGTAAAACGCACTACTAAACGCTGGAGTTTGCTCCGGGGGAGTAACCCCAACGCCTGCCTTAGGCGGCGTATGAGGGAGGTGGGGAAAAGCCTCTGGGACCCCCACTCTATGATGGGGGTGAAATCCTGGAGCAACCAGGTCGGGCGTGATTGGGTGAGTGATGCGGGCGGTGCAAAGGTGTCGGACACCAGCTGCTTTCGGTTGCCTCGGTTGAATCTGAGGTGGTCGGTCCGGGTCAGCGCATGGAACGTGACTTCCCTGTGGGACGACTCTCACCTGCCTCTGGTATCAAGGGAGCTTAGTCTGCTTGGCGTCGGCATTGCGGCCCTCTCTGAGGTGCGGAGGCCTGGGTCCGGCGAGACAGGTGTCAGTGGGTACACCTACTACTGGTCTGGCCGGGCCGACGGTCTTCACACTCAAGGAGTTGCCGTCGCTGATCGATTGGCTTCTTTGGTATCGGAGGTGGTCCCGGTCATCGAGCATATTATGCGACTGAGGGTGACTCACACAGTGGGGACACTCTCTATCGTCGCAGTGTACGCTCCGACCGGGGTAAGTGATCGATCTATGAAGGAAACCTTCTTCGACCAGCTCAACTCGGTTGTGTCAGGGGTTCCGGGAAGAGACACCCTGATCGTACTGGGGGACTTCAATGCGACCACTGGCACTAACCGGAATGGCTACGAAGCATGTGTCGGTCCCCACGGCTCTGGACGCCATGATGAAATGCTTAATGCTTCTTCTTGACTTCGCAAAAAGTTGGGGCTTAAGGATTGCTAGCTTGTGGTTCCAGAGATCGGATCCGCGACGCTGGACTTGGTTCTCCAACGACGGCATCACTAAGAAGGAGATCGACCATGTTCTCGTAGGTAGTCGCTGGCGGCTGGTCCAGAACCACCGTGTCTTCAGAAGTGCCCAGCTATTCTCGGGAGACCACGGGCTTCTGGTGGCGACTCTGAAGATCCGCTTCAGGCGAGCTGAGAAAGCCCTAGATCGTCAAATGTGATTTGACGTAAGCCAACTCAGGGACCCTGATGTGGCTTCGGAGTTCGCCAGTAGGCTTGGGGAATCCCTGGAGGATCTGGGCATGGGTGCAGGCACGGAGGTTCTCTGGACTGGTTTCAGAGACTGCATCCTGGAGGTGTCCCGTGGCTGCATATCGGGGTCGCCCAGATGACCGGCAATAGCCATCTTCTCTGAGACCATCGACGTCATCGAGAGAGCGAGACAGGCTCGACTCCACGGCAGAGTTGGTCTGGCCAGGGACCTGAAGCGTGAAGCCGTCAAAGCGGTGCGAAGAGATTGGGAGGCTGCGGTCCACGATCTCTGTGAGACTGTCGAGGGCCACTTGAATTCGAGTGACTCTCGCCCGGCTTACAGGGTGTTGCGGAGCCTCCGTTCCTCTCAGTCCACATCGCGATGTCAGATGGTGAAAGCTGCAGACGGTAGTGTCCTTACTGAAGAATCGGAAGTGAGGACACGTTGGGCCGAGTACTTTGAGGAGTTGTATTGTGCTGACCCTCCTGCCCGGAGCCTGGCCGTTGGGGATGCTGAAACTCTTGTTGCCGACCCTCCCCCAGGCTGCGACCCGCCAACTCTTGAGGAAACTCGGAGAGTGGTGTGGCGCTTGGCGGATGGCAAATCTGCGGAAGTTTGTGGTATCCACGTGGAAATGCTTAAGGCGGGAGGTGAGGCCGTCCTCAGGTGGCTGTTCGTTCTTGTGTGCTCTGTGTGGAGCACTGGTGTTATCCCAACTGACTGGAAACGGGGCATCGTTGTCCCGATCTGGAAGGGGAAGGGCGATACCCAAGAATGCAACAGTTACCGGGGGGGTTACTCTCCTCTCAGTTCCGGGCAAGGTCTTCACACGGATTCTACTGGACAGGATCCGACAGCAGCTTCTAGCGCACCAGCACCCTGAACAGTCTGGGTCTACACCGAAGAGGTCTACCGTTGACCGCATCCTGGCGCCCCGCGTCCTATCTGAGCGCTTGCGGGAATTTGATAGGGGGTTCCTTGCCGCCTATATAGATTTTCGCAAGGCGTTCGACTCAGTGGATAGGGAGGCCCTCTGGGGCATACTTCGTCTACGTGGGATCCCGTCAGCTCTGGTCCAGCTGATATCGTCGCTGTATTCTGGGACAGAGAATGCTGTGAGGTGTGGGGGCTCCACCTCTGACTTCTTTTTGGTGTTCTGCTCCCCACTCTCTTCAGTACTGCAATGGACTCGATCATGGTGGCGGTATCAGGTGGATCGGCCTGCGGTGTGTAGTTCGATGAGGTTCAGATTACTGATCTGGACTTTGCCGATGACGCAGTGATCTTCACGGAAACGGTGGATGTCCTGACGGAGATTCTCTGTTCGTTGGGTGAGGAGGCGAAACCGCTTGGTTTGCGAGTCTCCTGGATCAAAACCAAGATCCAGGCTTTCGGCGACCTCTTGGTTGCTGCTGTTGACTCGTTCGCTGTGGGTTGGGAAAGAGTAGAGATCGTGGAGTTTTTCACTTACCTTGGCAGCGTGGTCCATCGTTCCACTGATTGCAGGGCTGAGATCAATCGTCAACTTGGTCTAGCCTATGGAGCGATGGACTCGCTGGACAAGACCATGTGGCGGTCGAGGTATCTGAGCAGGCGGACGAAAGTCAGAGTCTTTCACTCCCTTGTGTTCCCTGTCTTGCTCTACTCAAGCGAGACATGGACGCTCACGGTTAAGCTTGGACGACGACTGGACTCCTTTGTTACGACTTCCCTTCGCCGCATCTTCAGATACCGCTGTTGGGACTTTGTTACCAACCAGAAGGTGCTCGGGGATGCGGGGATGGTAAGAGTAACCTGCTTGATCTGCGACCGTCAGCTGCGCTACTATGGGCACTTGGCGCTTTTCCCGCCTTCGGACCCAGCACACCGGGTCCTGTCCATTCGGGATCTTAGGGGTTGGAGCCGATCGCGGGGACGACCGCGTGCGACGTGGTTGTCGCAGCTGAGGGCTGCCCTGCTGGGGGGTATGGGACCTGCGCAGGCCTGGTGGATCGCCAGGAGACAGCTGGATGAGTGGAGGTGGCTGGTGGACGCAGTGAAGTGCCCTCCCGGTGCATGCCCTCATACCTGACCTATATATATATATATATATATATATATATATATATATATATATATATATATATATATATATATATATATATATATATATACACATACACCTTGACTATTCGCAGTTTTGCACTCGCGCTGCTGCATATTCGCATATTGCCGAGTAACTGTCATGTTGTTCAAATTCAGTCAATGGCTGTTCTCCCTTTTGATAAAAAATTAAATAAATAAAAAGTAAAAAAGAATGAGTAGTGTAAGTTAATGTTAAGTGCTATTCTTGAGTTCAGACGCACTTACTATTGTTTCTTGACTTATTGTTTATTCTTGTTTTATTATTATTTATTGATAATAACAGGATTATTAAAGTCACTGTACATGTGTTATTATTGTGAAATTTTATTATTGTTACATGTTTATCTTAAATATATTCCAGCAAAAATACATGTTTGTGTCAGGTTATATGAGTTTGGGAGGTGGTTGGAACAGATTAATTGGTTTTCTATTGTTTCTTATGGGATTTTTTGTTTCACCTAATGAACGTTTCGACTTACGAGCTTGCCCTCGGAACAGGTTAATAGCATAAGTCGAGGTACCATTGTGTGTATATATGTATGTATGTATATATGTACGTATGTATGTACGTATGTATGTATGTATGTTTGTATGTGTATGTGTATATATATTAGTATATACTCACACACACATACAAACAAACCAGATTCCAAAAAAGTGGGGACACTATACAAATGGTGAATGAAAACTGAATGCAATGTGGTGCCAAATTTCAATAATTTATTCTGAATAGAACATAGTTGACAGGTCAAAAGTATAAACTGAGAAAATATATCATTTTAAGGGGAAGAATATGTTGATTTTAGATTTCATCGCGTCAACAACTCACAAAAAAGTTGGGACAGGTGGCAATAAGAGGCTGGAAAAGCCAATTGCACTTATAACGAACAGCTGGAAGACCAATTGCCACTAATAAGGTCTACCATAAGGGAAATCACACAATGGGCTCGGCAATACTTCCAGAAACCATAGTTGGTGAACACAATCCACCATGCCATCCGCCGTTGCCAGCTGAAACTCTACAGTACAAAGAAGTCCTCATATCTAAATAGGACCCTGAAGTACAGGCATTTTCTCTGCGCCAGGGGTCATTTTAAATGGATTGTGGCAAAGTTGAAAACTGTTCTGTGGTTAGACAAATCATGATTCAAAGTTCTTTATAGAAAACTGGAATGCCATGTCATCCCGACTACAGAGGACAAGGACGACCCAAGTTATTATCAGTGCTCAGTTCAGAAGGCTGCATCTGTGATGGTATGTTGGGTTTCTCCCCGGTTGATGAAAGGGTAGCTTTCCTTCGCTTTCAGGTGGGGGGGGGGGGGGGGGGGGCTGATTGGTGTTTGTGCTTATGCACCACATGACAGTTCAGAGCACCCACCCTTCTTGGACTCTTTACGGGGTGTGTTGGAGAACAGTGGGACTCCCTCGTTGTCCTGAGAGACTTCAGTGCCTATGTGGGCAATGATAGTGTGCCCTGGAAGTGTGTGATCGGTGTATGGCCTGTCCTCTTCATGGTTTGTCCATCACAAACACAAGTGCACTTGGCACCAGGACACCCTAGGCTACAGTTCGATGATTAACTTTGTAGTCGTGTCACTGGACTTGCGGCCGCATATTCCGGACACTTGGGTGAAGAGCGGTCACCCTCCAGACTTGGCAGGCCTAAGCATGTAGACTGGGTCTCCTGGGAACGTTTGGCAGAGTCTCCTGTCAGAGGGACCCTTAACTTCCACCTCCGTCATACCTACAACTACATCCCGAAGGAGGCGGGTGACATGGAATCCAAATGGGGCATGTTTTGTGCCTCTATTCTTGAGGTGGCAGCCCTTAGTTGTGCTTGGAATTTCATTGGTGTCTGTCGTGGCTATAAACCCGGTAGTGGATCCCTGTGGTGAAAGGGGTTGTCTAGCTCAGGGAGGACCTGGAAAGTGACTATTGGTTGGCCTCGAAAAGGTCCTGGACCAGCATATGACACATCAGGAGTTCAGGAGGGGGAGCAAGTTCTCCACATAAACTGTTTACAGTAGAAGTGGGGAGCTGCTCACCTCAACTGTTCTCAGGAGGCAGTAGGAATACTCTTGAACCTTCTCAATTGCATCAACATGCCCTCCGTTGAGGAGGAAGACCCTGGGGGTTTAGGTCACCAGGGTGGTCAAAAACCTCCTTAGTGGTCGGACACCAGGTGGTGAATGATATCCGCCCTGAATATCTCAGGGCTCTGGATGATGTAGGACTGTCTGTGGCACGTCTCTGCAACATTATGCAGTCATTGTATTCTGTATTTCTTTATTGGCAAACTGTGGTGGTAGTGGAGCAGTTCAAGTATCTCAGAGTCTTGTTCACGAGAGAGTGTAGGATGGAGCGGGCGATCGACAGGTGGATTTCTGCAGCCTCTACTGTAAAGCGGAGCTTGTACCCTTCCATTGAGGTGAAGAGGGAGCTGACTTGCAATGCAAAGCTCTCAATTTACCCATTAATCTACATTCCAACCCTCACCTATGGTCACGAGCTTTGGGCAGTGACCAAAAGAACAAAAATTCCAGGTACATGCGGCTGAAATAAGCTTTGTTCCAGGGTAGCGGGTATCTATCTTAGAGTGAGAAGCTTGGTCATCCGGTAGGAACTTGGAGTAGAACTGCTGCTATTCCACATTAAGAGGGGCCAGTTGAGGTGGCTCGGACATCTGGTTAGAATGCCTCCTAAATGTTTCCCTGGTATGGTGTTTCGGGTATATCCAACTGTGAAGAGATCCCGTTGTCAACCCAGAACACCCTGGAGGGATTGACTCTCAGCTGGTCTAGGAATGCCATGGTGTCCTCACAGAAGAGCTGGATTAAGTGGCTGGGGAGAGGGACGTCTGGGCCTCATTGCTTAGGCTGCTGCCCCTGTGACCTGACCCCGAATTAAGTGGTAGACGATAAAGATGATGGTGGAATTTTGGTTTTAGTAAAAGGCATGGCCTCCTTTTTTGTTTGTGTCTGTAAAGAATTTTTTTCTGAAACGTAGTGTTACGGTTAAATACTTTATCATATTTAGTTTGGTGTGTACTGAAAGCAGATAGTTTATCATCCGAAAATCATCTCCTATGTTGTTTGGCCAGCTGAGGCTGTGCATCAGTGTCTACATTCTTGTGATGGAACTGAAGTTAAAGGCCAGCTTAAACACTAAATAACACTGAAACATCTGTGTGTTAATGGGTACCAGTATTGTGTGTGTGTGTGTGTGTGTGTGTGTGTGTGTGTGTGTGTGTGTGTGTGTGTGTGTGTGTTCATTAGTGTATTCATCCAACGTTTTCATGAGGGTCATCTAAGGTTTTTTTTTTTTTTTTTTTTAATATGACATTCATTTCACTTCTGTCCACATTTTCCTTTGTGTGAATAAATAAAAACCTTCACAGCTTTCCTTTTGTCTCAGTCAGAAGCATGAAATAGTTTCTGTGAATTAAATGAAGGTCATTTCAGTGGGGTTCGTGATGGAACTTATCGATTTAGCCTCTAGCACATCAATCATGCAGTCGCTACAGCCTCGGTTTGTTGGACAAGTTCGATTTTATTGACGTTGACAGAAAAAATTATCAAATCTAAAGGCTGTCTGTTTAATGTCCCAGTTTTTATGTCATGAGTTAAATTAATGTTCTGGTATGTAACTTTTTAAAGGAACAATATACAGGATATAGGGGAAACTATCTGTTTAAATGGGATCTGGTATGAAATACTGTATACTATACATACTGATAATGTAAGGACCATGTTATCTTCACATTTTGGGGGGTGTCCTCACACCTAAACATTGAGTACATACTTTATACCTAAATGGGGTCTAAAGTGTATTCTGAATGCCCAGGAAATGTTTCCTTAAGCTTCAAATCTTACACTTCTCCTTCCAGACATTTCTATTCTCAACATTCTTTGACCAATATATTCTCTTCGTCCCTCTACATATACCAAACAATTTCAATCAGGACTGTCTCATTTTAGTCCCAGGCACTCCTACCTGTGCTGTCCCTCTAACATAAGCTCATGTTAACTTCCAAAAGCTTGTAATGGGGGTTTGGGGGCACTTTCCCAACAAGCTTAGATTTTCTGCTGCCACAGTATCCCAGAATGAAGATGAAAGAAGAGGAATCAGTCTTTGGTGTTGGTTGCAAACTTAAAATCCCAAATTTTAGAGTGAAAAAAAATTAGGATCATAGATCTGGCTAAGCATGAGAAAAAACAAAGGACACATGATGGGCACCCTCTTGTTCAATATACACTTGAAAATTGTTTTTTTTTTTTCCGCAATTACAGTAGGCCCTTGTTATTCGCGGGGGTTTGGTTCCAATGAATGAATATAATCCGTGAGTTCTGTACCCGGAAGTAAAACCCCATGGATCATATTACATGCGTGAATGAGCAACCAGAAGTAAAAGACTATGTATCCACTAAAATATGCTTCTTAAACACATTCTATAGACAGTCTTATTCATTAATACAGTATTAATGTAGTAAAATGTAGTAATGATTAAGAAAAACTTAATTTAAAAAATATACATGTGCTACAGCATATATATATATATATATATATATATATATATATATATATATATATATATATATATATATATATATATATATATATATATATATAAATAATGGACATTTTTCAATATTTTGCTTTAACCTGAATATTGTTTAAAAGCATACTCCTTCCAGAATTAAAGGGACCTCATTTACTTTCCAGGTATGCTAAATATACGTGAAATACAGGATTGTCTCTGCGAAATAAAATGGAATTGGTCACAATGTCTTTCTGAAACAACTGTCCTTCTGCAGGCACAACAGACTTGTTATAGTAGACACTGCCATCTTTTTTATTTTTCTAAAAATTATATGCCTTCTTCTCTTTCTTTTCCACTTTTTAAGAATTGGTGTCCGAGATCATTTCTTTGGTCATGCAGTCTTATTTTTATTGTTAAACAGGTAAATAAGAGATACCAAGCTTTAAGCTGCATTGGTTTCACAATGAAATGTTTGTATTCAGTCAAAAAAAAAGCCCTAAGAATGGAAGCTATAACTTTCTGACAGTTATTCACTAGTGAACGGGGACTTTTAAACTCCACTGAGCTGGTTATGGGTGAAGTGGACTGATAGATGAAAACAAACCAACCAAACACTTTTTTTTTTCCCCGAGTCTCCGCAACAGTGTTCCAAGACAACATTTGATTTTGATTGTTTAAAGAATGGACAGAGTGTGCTCAGCTGTAATATCAACCGATGGTGACTACAATTGTGGTGACCCGATGGTAGGGTGCTGGTTTACTGATCTGAGGGTTGGGGGTTCAAGCCCTACCACTTTCACCAAGTTGTCACTGCTGTTCCCTTAATGCAGCTAACCGGATTATCAAAGACCAGCCATGTCTCTCACTATCTGTGGACCATTGCTATTGTTTTGTAAAAGAGTAGGCCATTGGGTTGCTCTCAGCAGGTTTCTGACCTGTGATGGCTTGGAGAGCTGACTGGGGTGCACTGTCCTTGCCCAGTGTCATCTGAGATAAACACCAGATTCCCTGTGACCCTAAGTAGGACTAATTGGTACAGAAAAGTAATCAGTTACTTTAAGTCAAAAGTAATAGTCATATCTTTTCTTATTCCTCCAATAGTTTTATGTTCTCTGCTTTAATTTTGAACTACATATTTGAACTGAAATTCACACACAGTGATCCCTCGCTACTTCGTGCTTGAGTTTCTGCAGCTTCAGTGCATCGTGGGTTTTTCAAAAATAAGGAAAATAAAAAATAAGGAAATTAAGGAAAAATAGGGGAAACGTTAAGGAAAATGCTGCAAAACAAGGCCAATTATGCAAAAAAAAAAACCCCAACAAAACTACTTACATTTTTATGTGAGGTGCGTATCTGTGTGTGTATTTATATTTTATTTACATCTAATTGTTATTATAAGCATTTATTGTGTAAAATATGTATTTATTGATATTATATCCACATATACATGTACTTATACGTCAGTCAAGGGGATCGATCCTACTTCGCGGAAATCAGTGGTCGCGTGGGAACCGCGGGAAGTGAGGAATCCCTGTATTGTAGTTTCACACCCATTTTCTGGGCAGGTTCAAAATTATTCACCAAGACAGTGAATACGGATTTATTTTGATTGTACATTTTGACAAGATTGCTTATGTGTGATCAGGTCTTACATAATAACCTGTATGAACCTGTTCAACAGCGGTGTTCGAATCTAAAACATTTGACCAGTAACGTATATGTAGGACGAAGAGGATTATTAATAGCTGATTATGATTAATATTGCGAGAGGTTAGAAAGTGTCATTAAATGAAAAGCTTTGGCATGGCACGTTCTTCTAAACCCCAGAGAAATGAAAACATGCATATAATATTAGACTCTCATGTCGACAGACTTTTGTTGGAGAAGTAAAAGGGTGTAATGTCTCTAATGTGTTAGGTTAATTATCCGAGTTTCCTTTGCATATGTCTGGTCTTCTTGTTCAAAGCTTCAGAGCTTCTTTGAAAATCTTTCAGTGTTCATAACTAGGGGTGTAGCTAAACCATAGATGTGTGAGGAGAATATCACTGTTTTTGTAATGCTGATGTGGTGTTTACTGAATTTAGGCAAAGCATATAAGGCATGTCAAGGGTCTCGGTGTGCCACACTGTACAGTTTATTCGAACATCTTCACGATTTCTAAGACTTATTAGTGAAGACCTGTATCAACCCTGGATGAAGTATTCTTTATTAATAAAACAGATACTGTGTTGGGGGTTGATGGTGAATATTTCTGCTTGGTTTTTACTACCAGTCGAGAAGAATTAGCATCAGAAATGGTGGGAAGTGCTTAGTGTGTCTGTGTGTCATATTGTGACAGAAGCAGGGAGAGATTTCACTTGAGACAATAATTCAAAAAATAACAGATAGTCCTGGAGACAGAGAGAGAGAGAGAGAGAGAGAGAGAGAGAGAGAGATAAAGAGGTGTGAGGATTACATGGCTCTGAGCTCACACGCCCACACTCGTCCTCCATTTCTTAATCTCTCTGCTCCTATGCTGCTAATAGTACATAGCATTTTCGTCAGGAGGGATGTTTGGAGTATATTCTGTCTGCGTTCCATTTTTTTCTTTTGTCATTCTCTCTGGTTGTTTAAGATTCATCCCTTCCATCTATCTTTTCTCCATCCATCCATCCATCCATTGACAACCTTCATCATCAATGAGCAAACAAACTGTGTGTGGCAGGAGTTAAAAACCCCACACACACCTCTTTAAGCACAAAACATTTTAATCACAGTCTACGCCATCACAGAACAGCTACCATCCAGGTGATTGACTCTACCAAATGCCCCCCAAACACACACACACACATGAGCTCACAGATGGCTACAAGTAGCTTGTGTCACTCCGATAACACAGAGGACATGAACACCACCCAGAGACCAAGACCGGGTATGCTCTCTTAAATGCATGTCCATTGATGGCTATGACATCACTGGATTTAAATTTGCACCAGAGGTTCCCAGCCCTGGTCCTGAAGGACCCCTGTCCTGCACATTTTAAAGCGTTCCCTGGTCTGACACACATCAAGTCATGAAGAGCTTCTAGTTCTAGCAGTGTATAAAGTTGTACAAGTGGGATGTCCCAAGGTAATAGCACTTCTCTTGTGGCACATCTAGTGTTCAGGTTATTTGACAAACTGGCGGGACATTCTGACAAAGAGACACTGAAACAACACAGCAGAGGGACACAGAGTCTGGTTCCAGTAGAGTATCTCTAAGCAGTCTGCCCATTACATGCGGCATTCCGTAATTAGTTAAGTCAGGTGTGCTAACAATAAGGAAAACACTAAATGTCTAAAGTAGGGCTGGGAATCCCTGCTCCAGACAAGTTGTCATAAACCCTGTTGACAGACACACAGTTGACCACTAATAAAGTCTTCAGAAGTTAAGAAGGCTTTGAGCAACTAAAAGAGGTGTGTTGGATTTTGGCTGGAGATGAATCCTGCAGGATATCTCCAAAATCAGGGTTGGTGATTATTAGTGTACAGTATGTTTTTGCACCATACATACATACATTTTCTGAAGGAGTCCATTAATTGAGGAAAACTGGAGCCAAGTTCGTTTTTAACAAGTTGTTAAGCTCCACATCTTGGTTTGCAGTGTTGGCTATTGTATACGGTGTGCTATAAGTGGGTTGTGCTTCTGCCTCATAACTCCGGGGTCCCGGCTCAATCCTGAGCTGAGGTGTGGAGTTGTACTTGTTCTCTTCTCGCCATATACATAGCTGACTATAAAAAGTACCCATACACATTAAAATGTGTGCATGATGCCCAATTATGCCTTATCACGTTCCTAGAACTAGCTCAAGAGCCCCCACAACACTTACAAGGATAAGGTGCCTATGAGAGATTTTTGTAGTGTAGCCTGTCTGACTGTCTCTCTCTCTCTGTGTGTGTGTGTGTGTGTGTGTGTGTGTGTGTGTGTGTGTGTGTGTGTGTGTGTGTGTGTGTGTGCGTGCATGCGTGTGTGTGTGTGTGTCACTTTCTCTGTTTTAGCACCTCAGTTGGAATCCATTACTAGTACAGGTAGATGATGTGTGGAAGTGGCTGTGTGTGAGGCAGGATGCTGATGGTGCTAATGGCAGGCTATTATTGGGTTTGGTCAAAGTACTGTTGAGTGGGTGATCGGACAAAAAACTATTATGTAATATTATAAATTCATGCTAGAGAATAAACGACAGAAAAAGTGGAAAAATCTTATATTTCAAGATGGTGTGTGTGTGTGTGTGTGTGTGTGTGTGTGTGTGTGTGTGTGTGTGTGTGTGCGTGTGTGTGTGTGTATATATACAGGTCACGGGGAGGCTGGTGCTCATCTCAGCAATGCAGCTACTCTTGTCGATAGTCAGCAATGGTTCTGTTACATGCCTCTCACCATAGATAGTGAGAGACATAGCTGGCATTTGATAACCCAGTTAGCTGCATTGGGGGGACAGCAGTGATATCCATTGACAGTGGAACTTGAACCTCCAACCTTAGGATCGGCAGTCCACCGGGCCACCACTGCACGCGCATACACACACACACACGCATATATATATATATATATATATATATATATATATATATTAGTTAGTAAGCAAGAGTGTAAAGGTGGCAATTCACTTAATAGGGATGTTAAATAAAGATGGAATATAGTATTATCTCTTAGAAGTAAAATAGAATCAGGCACAGTGTGCCTTTCTGAAAGCATTTGCTCGTGCCTCTGTGCAATAATGTTAATTGACTTCCCCATCTTGAGGTGAAAGTGCAGAACCATCCTCATTACAAGTTCAAAAGCTGTCCTCCTAGACCCCAATCATATAAGCAGCAAAAAATCAATAGGTTTTAAGTAATTTAAGTAACTCTGTGTGTGTGTGTGTGTGTGTGTGTGTGTGTGTGTGTGTGTGTGTGTGTGTGTGTGTGTGTGTGTGTGTGTGTTTTAATGTTTGCTCCACTAGTTTCTATTTGTCAACAGATCTCAGATCTTTCCACTTTCTACTAATCGGTGTTGTGCTGCCAGGATATTGTAAATGTTTAGGTCTTGTTAGTGTTATTATAAACAGACACAGAACCACTTGGACTACTGTTGGTCGAAGAAGGAGAGGCGGGAGGCGTGTCCACAGGCAAAGAGAAGAGGAAAGGCATGAGTCGAGGACTGAAAGTAGGGACTTTGAATGTTGGAACTATGACAAGAAAAGGTAGAGAGCTGGCTGACATGATGCAGAGGAGGAAGGTGGACATACTGTGTGTTCAGGAGACCAGGTGGAACGGTAGCAAGGCTAAAAGCTTTGGAGCAGGGTTTAAGCTGTTTTATCATGGTGTGGATGGGAAGAGAAATGGAGTAGGAGTCATCTTGAATGAGAGGTTTGTCAGGAATGTTCTAGAAGTGAAAAGAGTGTCAGACAGAGTGATGAGTGTCAAGTTAGAAATTGAAGGTGTGATGTTCAATGTTGTTAGTGCTTATGCCCCACAGGCAGGATGTGAGCTAAAAGAGAAGGAGAGATTCTGGAGCGAGTTAGATGAAGTGATGCAGAGTATCCCCAGAGGTGAAAGAGTGGTCATTGGTGCAGACTTCAATGGACATGTTGGTGCAGGAAACAGAGGGGACGAGGAAGTGATGGGCAGGTTTGGTATCCAGGACAGGAACGCAGAAGGACAGATGTTGATAGATTTTGCAAAAAGATGGAAATGGCTGTGGTGAATACTTTCTTCCAGAAGAGACAGGAGCATAGGGTGACTTATAAAGGTGGATGTAGGAGCACACAGATAGACTGCATCTTGTGTAGGCAATGTAATTTGAAGGAAGTCAGTGACTGCAAAGTAGTAGTGGGTGAGAGTGTTGCCAAACAGCATAGGATGGTGGTGTGCATGATGATGCTGATGATAAGAAAGGTGAAGAAGGCAAAGACAGAGCAGAAGACAAAGTGGTGGAAGCTGAAAAAGGAAGAGTTGAAACAGGTTTTGGGTGGTCAGGAAGTGCTTCCAGATGACTGGACAACTACAGCTAATGTGATCAGGGAGATGGGTAGAAGAGTACTTGGCGTGTCCTCTGGAAGGACAGTAGATAAGGAGACTTGGTGGTGGAATGAGGAAGTGCAGGAGTGTGTACAAAATAAGAGGTTAGCTGAGAGGAAATGGGACATAGAGAGGACCGGAGAGAGTAAACAGGAATACAGGGAGACACAGCGTAAAGCAAAGGTAGCGGTGTCAAAGACCAAACAGAGGGCGTATGATGACTTGCATGCTAGGTTGGACAGTAAAGAGGGAGAAAATTATTTATACAGGTTGGCACAGTAGAGAAATAGACATGGCAAGGCTGTGCAGCAAGTTAGAGTGATTAAAGACAGGGTGGGAAATATATTGACTGATGACAAACGTGTGCTGGGAGGATGGAAAGAGTACTTTGAAGAGCTAATGAATGAGGAAAATGAGAGAGAAAAAGAGTAGAACAGATGACTGTTGAGGAGCAGGAAGTAGCAAAGATTAGTAAGGGTGACGTGAGGAGGGCATTGAAGAGGATGAAGAGTGGAAAGGCAGTTGGTCCTGATAACATACAGGTGGAGGTATGGAAATGTCTCAGAGAGGTAGCAGTAGATTTTCTGACAAAAACATTCAACAAGGTCTTAGAGAGTGAGAGGACGCCAGAGGAATGGAGGAGAAGTGTGCTTGTGCCTATTTTTTAAAACAAGGGAGATGTGCAGAGTTGTGGACACTACAGAGCGATAAAGTTGATGAGCCATATGATGAAGTTATGGGAAAGAACAGTGGAAGCTCGACTGAGGGCAGAGGTCAGCATTTGTGAACAACAGTTTGGTTTCATGCCAAGAAAGAGCACTACAGATGCAGTGTTTGCTTTGAGGATGTTAATAGAGAAGTACAGAGAAGGTCAGAAGAAGCTGCATTGTGCCTTTGTGGATTTGGAGAAAGCATATGACAAGGTGCCGAGAGAGGAACTGTGGTGTTGTATAAGGAAGTCTGGAGTGGCAGAGAAGTATGTTAGAGTGGTGCAGGACATGTATGAGAGATGTAAGACAGTGGTGAGGTGTGCTGTCGGTGTGACGGAAGAGTTCAAGGTGGAGGTGGGACTGCATCAAGGGTCAGCTCTGAGCCCCTTCTTGTTTGCTATGGTGATGGATGGGCTGACAGACGAGGTTCGACGAGAATCTCCATGGACTATGATGTTTGCAGATGACATTGTGATCTGTAGTAAGAGCAGAGAACAAGTGCATGAAAATCTAGAGAGGTGGAGGTATGCCCTGGAAAGGAGAGGAATGAAGGTTGTTGTATGGTTTAGAAACAGTGGCCCCGGGGAAAAGACAGGAGGCAGAGCTGGAGGTAGCAGAGATGAAAATGTTGAGGTTCTCTTTGGGAGTAACGAGGATGGAAAGGATCAGGAATGAGTACATCAGAGGGACAGCACATGTAAGATGTTTTGGAGACAAAGTCAGAGAGGCTAGATTGAGATGGTTTGGACATGTACAGAAGAGGGATAGTGAGTATATTGGCAGTAGGATGCTGAGGTTGGAACTACCAGGCAGAAGGTCAAGAGGAAGACCAAAGAGAAGATTTATGGATATGGTGAAGGAGGACATGAAGGTAGCTGGAGTAAGAGTAGAAGATACAGAGGATAGGGTGAGATGGAGGCGGATGGTTTGCTGTGGCGACCCCTGAAGGGAAAAGCCGAAAGGAAAAGAAGAAGAAGAAGAAAAAGAAGTAGAAGCAAAACAAGATGTGCAAAACAGGTGAATTAGAGATGGTAAAGCTCATGAGCTGAGGCCGAAACATTCAGCCAAAATGAAAGGATAAGGGAGAATAAAACACACATGCTATACAGGAGGGAATGGGCTTCTTTAATTTCACCCACTCACTCTTTAAGCATGACTGGACCGCTGAAGATTTTTTGGTTTACATTCGGCTATAAGCACTGACACAGTGTAACCAAACGATTTTGAAACAAAAAAAATCTGACAGAAATACTAAACCAAGTTTATACAATAGACTCATATTTGTGATTTCAGATGTTAAAGTAGATATAGTCTTACATTGTTCATAAAGTATCCACTAACATTGCTTGTGGTTCAAACTAGTGGCAGCTTGTGGTTATTAAATCAGAACACTGCAGTATGTTACACAAACAATATGTTTATAATAAGCTCATTGTAACATATTGCTTTGGACCCTAAGACTAATAATAAACACAGCTAATCAATATTATTATCCCAGCACAGCTAAAGGGAGATTTTAATTTTGATCCCTGACTTATGAACATCTGGGACGTGGCTCTGCCCTCTTCTTTACTTTTCAGCTTCTCCTCATAAATATAAGTGCCAAATATTTTTGTAAGCAGACTTTTCCAGTGTGTTATTTCAGTATAAAAAGCAGCTAAATCTACTCGCTGAAGAAAAAAGTCACAGCTATATATCTAACTATACTGTACTTCTAAATACCACATTTCAAAAATTAAATTTCAAACAGAACTTGATACCTTATTTACAACACAGTTTATTAACAGTGTTTACAAAGCATACATTCTTTAGATTCCAACTGGTTCTGATTGGTGCTGCTGATATTTTTAAGTGTGATATGTCAGTCATGTTTATTCCTCATTTACTGATTGGCAGCCGGGTTTGAAGTTCCTCCCCCTTGATAGATCTGTCAGCCATCATAGGCAGAAATCATGCATTTGACTATATTGTGGAATTCAGACATTTTCCAGCCTCCATACTATTTTTAGAATGTCTGTCGTAAAATATCTGGATACCATATGCATTTAACTGTAGCTGAAAATGACCTAGATGACCTAAATCTGCAGAAATACTTAATGGTACCATAGTATGCTTACATTTCGGTATCCCATAATTCAGCTGGAGACTCTGAATAAATGAAGAGGAAGATACTGCCCATGGAAAATTATAAATAAAAAACGTACATATTATTTTAATGGTTATTATTCCTACAAAACTCAGGAACACAATTTCTGCTGTCCTCTGCACACACAAGCTCACAGATGTCCATGCACGACTGAATAAAGTCACTATAATCAAAAGAAGAGGGATGGTATGCTATTCTGCCCATCCAGAGAACAGGCTGATCCTAAACCAAGATGGCTGTGAAATCATCAGCATTTAAACTTGTAATTTCCCAGTGGGTCAAGCTAACACAATTTGAGGGCTCTGTTTAACATTACTTGACGCTTAGATAATACATCAAGCATGTTAAAATAACACAGTGACTCTGACACACAAACGCCAGATAACTCAGACTGTCAGTTGTGGTTTACTTATCTCCCATCACCCCTTTCTCTGCCAACATCTCAGACCACACATCCTTTATTATCATTACATATAAACATCAATCCTGTAAATAGCCTGGCTTACATCAAACGTTTGTTTTGTCCAATTCACATTTTATCAGTGATAATGAAAATATTAAAGGCACGTCCTGCGCAAAGTATACCCCATGTACGGTCAACTCCATAGTGTTTGAAAACATCAGTATTTAATATAACTAAGTATTATCTTTCCTAAACAGAAATGTAATGAATAATTTCTCAATTTAGCTCTAATAATGGGGTACAGAAGTGTTCAAGACCTTCAAGGCAAGTTTCCAAATCCACCATTGACTTTCATTCACGGAAAATACCCAAAAAATGCTCAAGTTTGACGTCATTTAAAACCACAGAAAAACATTAGTGTTAATTTTCCATTATAATCTACAGCATTATTCTTCTAGAGCGACATCATGACATGCAACAGAGGGATCCCTCATACAACTGCCAGTCTGGGGATGTGAGGGGTGAAAGATAATAGACTTTTACTTTGCATTCAAGCAAAAATAAGGCTGTATCTGAACGCGTCTAAAGATTTCTCTCTTTCTCATCTATCTATGCATGCATTTGTTATCACCCTTTGCTATGTACCCTTATCCGGAGTAACTTATATTTATCCTTTTTACATACAGCTGGCCAATTAAGGGTTAAAGTGCCCAACAGTGGCCACTTGGTGATAGTGGGGCTGGAAACCCTGACTCGGTAAGCGAGAGCCTTCACCACTGAGCTATCACTGCCCTTAATTCTCCATTAATTATATTTATTAGGGTCATGTAGGTCCACCACAGCACCAACACAGACACAAACAGCCATTCATTCATTTTCTGAATTAGGGTCACGGGGAGGCTCGGGCCCATGTCAGGGCAGAGTACACCCTGGACAACTTGCCAGACAGAAACACGCTGAGGTGCTATGTAGTCTACTCTTGACGAAAGTCAGCAATGGTTGTTTTACATGCCTCTCACCATATGCAGGGATACATGTACAGGGATAACCCAGTGAGCTGCACGGGGGTTGGGGGGGTGGGGGGAGGCAGTGACAACCATTGACAGTGGGACTTGAACCCCCAACCTTAGGTTCGGTAATACATTACCTTACCACCAGGCTACCATTGCCCTATGATAGACACTCTCTTATACAATATACACTTGGGGGGGGGGGGGGGGGGATTGGTTGCAATTACTTACAAAGTGTACTTTTAAGCCATGCTGCTCAACTTATAAGACAATATTAAGAACCAGGTCTTCATTAAAATTAATCAAAAATTTTCAAATGAGTTTTATTCTTTGCTGATTATTAGTCATTTTTTTCCCTGTTTTCCAAAATCATCATCTTTTTCTTTCGGCTGTTCCCTTCAGGGGTCGCCACAGCAAATGATCTGCCTCCATCTCTCCCTATCCTCTGCATCTTCTACTCTTATTCCAACGACCTTCATGTCCACCTTCACCACATCCATAAATCTTCTCTTTGGTCTTCCTCTGGGCCTTCTGCCTGGTAGTTCCAACCTCAGCATCCTACTACCAATATACTCACTATCCCTCCTCTGTACATGTCCAAACCATCTCAATCTAGCCTCTATGACTTTGTGTCCAAAACCTCTTACATGTGCTGTCCCTCTGATGTACTCGTTTCTGATCCTATCCATCCTTGTTACTCCCAAAGAGAACCTCAACATTTTCATCTCTACTACCTCCAACTCTGACTCCTGTCTTTTCCCCAGGGCCACTGTCTCTAAACCATACAACATGGCTGGCCTCATCACCGTCTTGTACACTTTTCCCTTCATTCTTGCCGATACTCTCCTATCACACATCACACCGGACACTTTTCTCCATCCATTCCAACCTGCCTGCATGCGCTTCTTCACCTCTTTTCCACACTCTCCATTGCTCTGGATTGTTGAGCCTAAGTACTTAAAATCCTCCACCTTCCTTATCTCTGCCCCCTATAACCTCACCGTTCCTCTTGGGTCCTTGTCGTTCACACACATGTATTCTGTCTTACTGAGACTAACCTTCATTCCCCTCCTTTCCAGGGCATACCTCCACCTCTCTATATTTTCCTCCACTTGTTCTCTGCTCTCGCTATTGATCACGATGTCATCTGCAAACATCATAGTCCATGGAGATTCTTGTCTCACCTCGTCTGTCAGCCTGTCCATCACCATAGCAAACAAGAAGGGGCTGAGAGCTGACCCTTGATGCAGTCCCACCTCCATCTTGAACTCTTCTGTCTCACCGACAGCACACCTCACCACTGTCTTACATCTCTCATACATGTCCTGCACCACTCTAACATACTTCTCTGCCGCTCCAGACTTCCTCATACAATACCACAGTTCTTCTCTCGGCACCCTGTCACATGCTTTCTCCAGATCCTGGGATTTAACTGCCCGCCACAAGCAACCATTCACAATCAAATTAATGCCTCTGGATAATTGATAGTGTCAAGTTGATCTACAGTAACATCATTTCTCTGGACTTTGGGGGGAACTGAGGAACTCGGAGGAAACCCATGCAGGCTTAGGGACAACAGAAAGGCTTCATAGTCTGATAACTTCATGAAGAAAACATGGTTAACCAAAAACCATTAGTTTTTAAACCAGAACTTGATGCTGAACAGAATATCCTAAATCAAAGTTTTATGCCATGAAACTTTTTAAATTTAAGGGTATTTTGACGATCTCCCAAGGTCGTTATCTATATGTTTTCTTGGTCGGCTTATTGTGTTGTTTATAACAAGCACTTCCTCTACTGAACTTTTACTGCTCAAGAATATTTGAAGATATTCCATAGTATTTACACACCTCAATATTATTGTGACCCTTAAAACTAATGGGAAATATATTTGAAAATATTGTCTAATTACTGTTTATATTATGAACGCTAACCACTACAGCACCATGACGTCCATTTTCCATGCTGTAGAATAATATTGTAAATATTCTATGTCAAATTAATAGGAAAGTAAATCAGACACACATCAAAATTACACACATCTAGGAAATGCTTGTGTCTGGCTTATATTGTTTTCTGAGATGCTTGATGTGTAAAACTTTCTCATTTACTAACAACTCTAGGAGCCATGCAGGGTTGAAAATTTAAAGTAGGCGTTTTTCACATGCATGCAGGTGATATTCGGGTGCTATACACCCTTGATGATGATCCAGACATGCATTCGTACCAGAATTAGTACAGAGATTAAATAGCTGCTGCTATGGTTAAAAAAGAAATCCAAGGCCGTAGTGTGAGACACATTTAATGTCACACAGACACACAGCACAGTTTCTCGTGTCCTGGAAATCTAATGAGGACACATCGATTAGCTGGGTTTCGTCATCATGTTTCTCGGGAGACTGCTTGGTTTGCCTGCAGCTACCACAGAAGGTCAGGCAAATATCATGATGTGTATCATCAGCAGCAGCCATAACACATTCCCAAATGTCTGACTATCAGCAGTCCACTGTTTCTGTACCACACCTATATCATTCCAACTGATTAAAATGAACTGCATAGATATAAATCAAATGTTAGACTAGCTTCTGGATTATGAAACTGTATGGACTGCTATTTTGTACCCTTGTTGCTACTTTTAGATATAATTTATCCACAATTTAAGTGTTTATCAAGGATATCTTGTTATTATAATATAGTATACAGCACAGTTAAGTATGTTTTTTATTTTCTTTTAAATAATGGTTGACTTTAGGCTATGTCAAGTGTTTGTGCTTGCCTCAGGTACCTCATAACTGTGTACTACCTGCCATGGATTGTGCGATTCGATTCGTCAATAAACCAGCCACTGCACCAGCCTAGCTGATGAGGAGGGTGTGCAGACACCTACAGACCTAGGGTGTCAGCGGCCAGCCGCACCTGAAGAAGATTTGATTGTGAATGGGGTTATTTCCCCGACTAGAGCAGCAATAATGAGCAAAGGCACTTCTACCTTGCAGAAGACAGGAACAGCTGGAGGAAAAGTGTATTTTCATTGGTGCACCAACTGCCTCCCAAGGCTATGGTTCTTATGATGATGATTGGTTGACTTTATTCCTTCACTATCAACTTACTTTCCAAGCTAAGAATTATGCCTTTAAGCGTCTTCTCAGCTGCAATGTTCTGTATATTTAGGAATTTACATAAATTATATCCATCCATCCATCCATTGGTATCTACTGGTCCTTCTCAAAAAATGAGCATATTGTGATAAAGTTCATTATTTTCTGTAATGTACTGATAAAAATTAAACTTTCATTATTTTAGATTCATTGCACACCAACTGAAATATTTCAGGTCTTTTATTGTTTTAATACTGATGATTTTGGCATACAGCTCATGAAAACCCAAAATTCCTATCTCAAGAAATTAGCATATCATGTTCAGGTACTCTAAACGAGCTATTAACCTAATCATCTGAATCAACCAATTAACTCTAAACACCTGCAAAAGATTCCTGAGGCTTTTAAAAACTCCCAGCCTGGTTCATTACTCAAAACCGCAATCATGGGTAAGACTGCCGACCTGACTGCTGTCCAGAAGGCCATCATTGACACCCTCAAGCAAGAGGGTAAGACACAGAAAGAAATCTCTGAGCGAATAGGCTGTTCCCAGAGTGCTGTATCAAGCCACCTCAGTGGGACGTCTGTGGGAAGGAAAAAGTGTGAAAGAAAATGCTGCACACCCAGAAGAGGTGACCGGACCCTGAGGAAGATTGTGGAGAAGGGCCGATTCCAGACCTTGGGAGACCTGTGGAAGCAGTGAACTGGGCTACAGGTGCCTCATTCCCCAGGTCAAGCCACTTTTGAACCAGAAACAGTGGCAGAAGTGCCTGACCTGGGCTACAGAGAAGCAGCACTGGACTGTTGCTCAAATTTTGCATGTAATTCGGAAATCAAGGTGCCAGAGTCTGGAGGAAGACTGGGGAGAAGGAAATGCCAAAATGCCTGAAGTCCAGTGTCAAGTACCCACAGTCAGTGATGGTCTGGGGTGCCATGTCTGCTGCTGGTGTTGGTCCACTGTGTTTTATCAAGGGCAGGGTCAATGCAGCTAGCTATCAGGAGATTTTGGAGCACTTCATGCTTCCATCTGCTGAAAAGCTTTATGGAGATGAAGATTTCATTTTTCAGCACGACCTGGCACCTGCTCACAGTGCCGAAACCACTGCTAAATGGTGTACTGACCATGGTATTACTGTGCTCAATTGGCCTGCCAACTCTCCTGACCTGAACCCCATAGAGAATCTGTGGGATATTGTGAAGAGAAAGTTGAGAGACACCAGACCCAACACTGTGGATGAGCTTAAGGCCGCTATCGAAGCATCCTGGGCCTCCGTAACACCTCAGCAGTGCCACAGGCTGATTGCCTCCATGCCACGCAGCACTGAAGCAGTCATTTCTGCAAAAGGATTCCCGACCAAGTATTGAGTGCATAACTGAACATAATTATTTGAAGGTTGACTTTTTTTGTATTAAAAACACTTTTTTTATTGGTCGGATGAAATATGCTAATTTTTGAGACAGGGACTTTTGGTTTTTCTTTACTTTTTTTGCCAAAATTCTCAATATTAAAACAATAAAAGAACTGAAATATTTCAGTTGGGGTGCAATTAATCTAAAATATATGAAAGTTTAATTTTTATCAGTACATTACAGAAAGTAATGAACTTTATCACAACATGCTAATTTTTTGAGAAGGACCTGTATATTTCTTTAAAAGAGATGACAGTGTTGCAAGAACAGCAAATATTTTCACTAAAACATGTTTTTCTGCCAAATGCTCAGTAATTTTATATTCACAATGCATCTTATTTCAGCAAAGTGATTACAGTAATAATAATAATAAAAAAAATAGAAACAGTGATGGGTGCAATACACAGCAGCAAAAATGGGAATGAGTAAAATTTATGACAGTGTTCATTTACTAAAGTGTGAGTCTCCATTAAGATTATTTGTAAGGTAACAGGAGTGCAAGGAGCACTCTGGTGAAGTAAAAAATAAAAAACATTCTTACAACAGTTATCAGCATTTCTTTTCTTTTTGTTTCAAACAACATTGACACAAAATACATTAGCTGAGCGTGTTATTCTAAGAACCGAGTGTAATAAGTGGGTAAAATAAGTGTAAGAATAGCAAGTCATAATGTGTGTAAGTGTACCGAGAACCAAATTACCGAGTAAATGAATGAATGTATAATTTATTTTAGTCCCATTTAAATATAGTTGTTATGAATTTGCACATACACATATTAAAAATACAGTGTGTCTCTCGCCTTTGCCCAAAGATAGACTCCAACCTCCACGCGACCCAAACCAGGATTACGCAATTCAACAATTGAATGTAAAATGAATGAACACAAGTGCAGGAAGTTGATCATGACCAAAGCAATTTTTCTGGAGCAGTTCAAATGAATGTAGAGACAAAAACAAGTATCTCTCGCACCTAAACAACACCTAATATTGTTCATTCAATATGTTCTGATCACATCTTCCTTAAACATTCCAAATAAATTAACCGGAGTAGGGAAAATCCTGTCTCCAATCTTAAGCATGCTTTAATTTTTGTGCCTCATTTCTGAGAGGATGGGATCTCCACTCTTCCTCTTCCTCTTCATGTTGACTCATGATGAAATCCTACATTTGAATTAATACAATTATTCACTTTTCAGCACCCAAGGATTTTAAGATTGTTTAATTACTCAATCAGGTACAAGTCTTCCTGGGTAAATCAAAGGGGTTGCTTATTATACAAGCTAATATCAACCAGTCAAAAGACGAACAAAACCACCACAAGCACACAAAAGATGAATAAAATGAAATGATTTATTCTGATATCTATACAGTACATAGCTCAACACATAACACATTCCCAAATGTCTGACTTATCAGCAGTCCACTGTTTCTGTACCACACCTCTATCATTCCAACTGATTAAAATGAACTGCATAGATATAAATCAAATGTTAGACTAGCTTCTGGATTATGAAATGTATGGACTGCTATTTTGTACCCTTGTTGCTACTTTTAGATATAATTTATCCACAATTTAAGTGTTTATCAAGGATATCTTGTTATTATAATATAGTATACAGCACAGTTAAGTATGTTTTTTATTTTCTTTTAAATAATGGTTGACTTTAGGCTATGTCAAGTGTTTGTGCTTGCCTCAGGTACCTCATAACTGTGTACTACCTGCCATGGGTTGTGCGATTCGATTCGTCAATAAACCAGCCACTGCACCAGCCTCGCTGATGAGGAGGGTGTGCGGACACCTACAGACCTAGGGTGTCAGCGGCCAGCCGCACCTGAAGAAGATTTGATTGTGAATGGGGTCATTTCCCCGACTAGAGCAGCAATAATGAGCAAAGGCACTTCTACCTTGCAGAAGACAGGAACAGCTGGAGGAAAAGTGTATTTTCATTGGTGCACCAACTGCCTCCCAAGGCTATGGTTCTTATGATGATGATTGGTTGACTTTATTCCTTCACTATCAACTTACTTTCCAAGCTAAGAATTATGCCTTTAAGCGTCTTCTCAGCTGCAATGTTCTGTATATTTAGGAATTTACATAAATTATATCCATCCATCCATCCATTGGTATCTACTGGTCCTTCTCAAAAAATGAGCATATTGTGATAAAGTTCATTACTTTCTGTAATATACTGATAAAAATTAAACTTTCATTATTTTAGATTCATTGCACACCAACTGAAATATTTCAGGTCTTTTATTGTTTTAATACTGATGATCATGAACATCTCATCCTCTTATTACGCACTGCTCATGTTTGAACACCACTCACTCACTTACACATTTGCCAATCTGCTTAATCAGGTTCAGACTGGAGCCTATTTCCACTGACAGTGGATCAAGGCGAGGTACAAAGTGAACAGCTCGCTAGACCATCACAGGGCCAACATACATATAATTCACACTGACACTCACACATGGGACAATTGGAAACAGCCAGTAAGTCTAATGTGCATGTTTTGATCTGGTTTATTAAACCCGATACCTAAAGGAAACCTGTGCAAGCATTTAGAGAACATGTAAACTTCAGATCTGGTATTTGATCCAAGGAGTTTTCTTTCTGTGAGGCAGACGTACTAACCGCTACGCCATTGGTTATATAACCCACCCTGCTAAATACAGTACAGCATACGGCATATTATTATATTGGTAAAAAAAAGAGGGTTTGTTCATGTCAGAAATTGTCAGGAAGTCTGTAACTTACTGTAAATGACTGAGTGATTCACAGGACGCCCTGCGATAAACTGGGATATCACTCGAGCTCATTTCCAATTATACCTGGGATAGACTTTGGATCCACCATAATTCTGATGAGTATAGCAGATACTGAAGATGAATGAATGGATCCTGAAGAGGTGTATTTTGAGTCCTAGCCCTGGGTTTGGTTTTATCAGCCATTGAGCTTTCTTTGCTTTTTCGTCGGCAATAGTTTCCATAACAAATTTTCTAATTTCACTATTTTTTTTACTGGATTTTCTGTTTCCTTTGATGTCTGCATTTTCCCTCTAGGCCTTGACATCTCTCTCTCTCTCTCTCTCTCACATACATATACACATTGTGTGTATGTGTGTGTATATATATATAGATATAGATATAGATATATAGATATATATTTATAGGGGCAGTGGTAGTCTAGTGGATAGGGCACAGGATCGCTGATCCTAAGGTTGGGGGTTTGAGTCCCCACAGGGTTGTCACTGTCCCCCCAGTGCAGCTAACTGTGTTATCAAAGGCGGGCCATATCTCTCACTGTCTATGGTGGGAGGCATGTAAAAGAACCATTGCTGACTTTCGTAAAGAGTAGCTGCAAAGCCATCAATGTGTTTCTGTCCCTTGTGAAAGGGTTGTGACAGGAAGGGCATCCGACATAAAAACCTATGCCAAATCAAATGTGCGAATCAGATGATTCTCTGTGGCGACTCCCGAAAAAAGGGAAAAAAGCCAAAAGGAAAAGAAGAAGATACGTGTGTATATATATATATATATATATATATATATATATATATATATATATATATTATCTGTCCCTTTGTCTCGTCTGCCCTTCTCTTCCTCTAACTGTACCTGTCTCTCTGTCCTTTATTATGCACTCATGCTGCATCATCTAGGATGACACGTGCTCTCTGTTTATCACAGTGCATGGTGGGAGGGAGTAAGGAAAGGGAGGAGGGAGGGAGAGGGAGAGAGAGAGAGAGAGAGAGAGAGGTTCAGAAAGCAAAGCCCTCATAGAGGAGCAGCATCTCAACAAAACACACATATACACACATCCTCATTCACACACTCACAGGAGGAGCAGAAAACAAAGATAAGCCATCTGAAATCAAGTCCACAGAAGAACCAGCAGACTCAAAGCCTTCAGGTGGGCGATATACAGCTCTTTATATCTATTTACTCTGTTTCATTTACTCTCAACTGTATATGTGAAGCTAAAATGCTATTCTCCAAAGTGTGTGTACAATATAGGCTCATGCTGACTTTCAGTTGGTGTGTGTGGCTAACAGCTACGTGTTGAAGGACACTTAAAGAGAGACGGAATGTATGACAGATTATGGTCCCCTAATGACCTTTTCAAACACCCAGCACAACACAGAAACCCATTTTCAGACTCGTAGTGTGTGAGAATGGTGGGCTCCTTATGCATTATTTCATTACTGGCTGTGGAAGTGAAGGTCGCTATATTTAATTTATTAACCTGCAAAAAAAGCTGCGTCAGATGTCAGAATGGATCTTGCTGAAAGTCAATCTGGACACACCTTTCGCTTTAACAGGTGGCACTCTGGGATTCATCAGGCCCTCCTATGTGCTTGGGATATATTTGGAGCCAGTGTACTAACTGATAACAATGCCTGTCTGGTTTTGACCTAATCATCTACCACACTTCAGTTCATTTTTTACGCCCGAGCAGCTGGTGAGAAGCCAGACTGCAGCATTGAGCTCGAACTTTACTCTGGTGGTGTGGTCCCAATCTGGGGCTTGTTTTTCTTTTTCTGGTTTCAGGGTTTTGTTTGGAGCTTTTAGAAATCAGGTTTTGAAAAAACTTGTCCCTCCCAGCATTGTCTCATGTTAAATGCTATTTGAACAGTAGTGATGATTACTGCGGGTCTTGATTTTGGTTTGAACTATATGCCAAAGCAGTTCAATTTTTTCTAACGTTGGGGATTCCACTGAGATCAGTTGTGATATTATGTTTTCTAACATCAGTGACACTGTGTTTCAGTGATATTAAAGAGTTCCCTAGAGGAGTTTGCATAACGATTCAATTAATTGAGAAGTCATTATAACTCTATTGTATATTATAATAGATGTTGTGATGTATGGTGGGCAGTGGTGGTCTAGTGGTTAGGGCGCAGGATCGCTGATCCTAAGGTTGGGGGTTCGAGTCCCCACAGGGTTGTCACTGTCCCCCCAGTGCAGCTAACTGGGTTATCAAAGGCAGGCCATGTCTCTCACTGTCTATGCCAAGAGGCATGTAAAAGAACCATTGTTGACTTTTGCAAAGAGTAGGCTGCAAAGCCATCAGCGTGTTTCTATGACCTGGAGAGGGATGGGCTCCGCCAGGCCAAATCAACCCAGGTCTCGCCATGAAGGCGCCCCAACGACATCCTCAGGATGTTAAGGGATAAGTGAGTGATATATGTATTTTGAGTTAGCGAAGAGTATATTGTAGAGTACCTGCTTCGCTTGTAGCCTATAAACACATGTGCATATACTGTTGTCTTTGTCATTTGGTTGAAGGCTGACCTCGTCATATTGACAAGGAAAAGCAGGATTTTCAATACACATACATTATTAAATCTGCATAAAACTACATGGATACATTTTTGGGCTCAGCTGGGAAATCTCTCCACTACTGAGTGTCAAAGTGCCTTTGAACTAAAAACATGTGCACAGTTCTTTATGAATGATAAGACAAGATTTGTGATTAACCTGTATGATATGAATATTTGAATATTCCAGCAATGAACTGGTGAGCAAATTGTCTTCTGTGGGATCGCTTGGACACAAACTGCTAAGAAAGCTTACATGCAGTGCCTGCTCCATGTTACATAACGATGCAACACACACTGTCTTGCCAACTTTCTTTCTGCCTCAGTTATATATCTCACAGACTCAATCCTCCCTGTTAGGTCTGAACTGCAGAAAGTCAAACAAGTGTTTGTCTTTGGTGTCTAAGATCGTACATACTACAAAATTACTTTACCTCCTTTTTTGTAAAGTAACTAAAGCTAGTTATTTTTTCACAGTAATTATTTGTAATAGCTCTAATTTTGTCTTTTCTCAGCTTTGCTTTGCCTTTCCCCGACACCTCAACCCTGAATGATATCACTGGGTGTTTATTTTGCATCCACAATTCAATACAAAAATGCCTTAGATATACACTTTAATGCTTTTTATGTGTATAGTGCAAACTTCATCAGTTCTTGTTTTGTACTGCTAGATGGGGCCCGGATTGTTCTGGAACTTCCCCTCCAAGACTAGCTGCACGGTTTCACAGACCCTGCTGCAGACGATGTACGTAGTTCTGCTTGCAACCGTAGCTCGTAGACTTTACTCTTTTTTTCTGGCATTTAGTCCATCCTTTTATTTCCTTTTGTCCGTTTTTTTTATTTTATTTCACATTAGTTCCATTGACCAAATAGTCATGATGTCTGCCCATGTCACCTTGAGGAGAATACATTTATAGATCTGTGTTGCATGCAAGCAACCAATCATTGCTCAGCATGGAGTCACAGTCATTGATTGCAAGTTAATATTGGTAGATTGTCTAAGTTACTGCTTCTCACTCGCCAATCAGTGCAAGCTTTATGCAAAAATTAAAAATAAAAATAATGCTATTAGATCACATGAATAACAACTATTCCTTCATCCCTATGTATTTTTATGGGGGATGGAGGGTTGACAGCAAAACAAAGTGCGTTAGTCGACTTGCTGACAATGCCCTTGTTTGCACTTCTCACAGTTATACACTCAGCATTAATTTTGGTCTATGATGGAGATGAAGATACTGTAAATTTTCACATGGAGAAAAACAGGTGCAGTAGAAGAGCTTATCGAAGACAATGGTGTGTGATCCACCGGCTGTTCATAAAAGTTCTGCTTCATCGTGGGCTTTCTATTTAAAGCAACAAACCACCTGGATTAATAGAGGATTTAACTACATTTGATAGTGTACAGGATGTGAGAAACCAAGTTACTAAGCAAGAAATGTGGACTGAAGTAGTCAGAGTGTCTTGATGGTGGGTTTGATCAGGAACATCTTTAAAATGCCCTTTATTTTGGCAGTGGTAAAATCAGTCATGTAGAAAACCACACATTGCTTTACCATCTGTCGGCCTGGCACTGTCCCTCGGCCTTCGAGCCATCTTGGTGAGAGTCTGTGTAAAGGAGTTGGAAGCATAAATTTCTCTAGAGTCACATGGTGTCTCTGATGCTATGACTGGAAAGAAAGATAGACTGTTCTTGTGCACTGAAACCCAAGCTCCCACCAGAGGTGAAAAGTAAGCAGACTTACAATAGCACCCATTGGTTCACTATTTTTATGTTTTTACTCAACATTTCTGGTGCTAAAATTATCAAGTATCTTTAGTGCATACTGACTCTTTGAGATCCTTGAAGAAGTCTGAACTGAGCACATGAATCGATAATATTTTTATGAAAAATATTGTACCATATTTGGTCTGCAAAGGAGGTATATTCGAGTAAGTCAACTTCATGCACAAATTCTTATATACAGTGACATATTAAACGTAAAGACTCCTCATTATATACTCCTCAGTGTATATATGTGTGTATGTGTGCGTGTGTATATATATATATATATATATATATATATATATATATATCCACAGTGGTACCTCACCTTACGGTAGTCCCAGCAAATGAAAAATCCAGGTTTACAAAAAACATTTTCCAAAATTTTGTCTCTGTATATGAAACAAGTTCTTACGAAACGTGCCATTCAAATATTTAAACATGCCATTCAAACATTCAAATGTGCCATTCAAGCAACCAAACGCGCCATTCAAACATTCAAACAATGCACGTGCTGCTCTCCCATTGGCTATCTCCCAACATCCCGCCCCGCTGGCCTTCCATTGGCAAGGAGGGATGACGCAGCTCCCTACCATTGGCTACTATGAAGCACTCATAATGCTTTTCATGTAAAGGACAGAGTTACTGTTGTTTCATGAGCTTTTCAAGTGTGCTCATTGCAACGTTATCTTTTGGCTCAGGCTTTTAACCTTGCATAAACATTTGTAAGATTATAACTCTGCTAAGAAGACATGGTCAACACACGCACGCGCACACACACACACACACACACACACACACACACACACACACACACACACACACACACACTCATACACACACACACACGCACACACACACACACACACACACACACATGCGTATGATTCCCAGTGCGAGTGAAAAGAAGAAGCGGGCTCATGGCATGTGGTTGAGTGATATTTCAAAGGAATATGACCAAACCTGTCTACCATTGGTACGATATTGAAGCAGAAGGAGGCCTTAAAAGGTATGCTTTTATAATTTTTGAAGGGTTTGGGGGTAGTTTTGGGGGCCTTTGAACGAATCACACGTTTTACATGTAAAATGCGCCAAAAAAGGCTCTGGAACGGATTAATTTCGTAAGGTGAGGTACCACTGTATGTATGTACGTATTTCCGCCCTGTGATGGCCTGGTGAGCTGTCCAGGGTGTACCCTGCCCCTGCTCAGAGTCGGCATATTTACAGACATATTTATATTTATATATACAGGGATCCCTCACGTTCCACAGTTAATTGGGACTGAGATCCCCACACGACCATCGAAATACGCGAAGTAGGATCACCCCCCCCCCACCGATGTATACATACATGTATATGTGTATGTAATATAAAAAAATACATATTCAATGCTATAGATGCTTATAATAACAATTAAACATTAAAAAATAACATAAGATGTAAATAAAATATGTAAATAAATTATAAATACACGCACATACAGTTGGTATTGCATAAGAAGAAGGCACACATACATACGCGCGCAGCTGTGCATGCACACACAGATGCAACAATGTAAGTAGTTTTGATGGGAGATTTTGGGCTGTTTATTTGTTTTGTGGGGTTTTTTTTGCATAATTGGCCTTGTTTTTGTTGCATTTTCCTTAACTTTTCCCCCCTATTCTTTCTTAATCTCCTGTTTTTTTTAATTCGATGAATATTTATTTATTAATTTTTTTAAAAATCTCGATGAACTGAAGCCACATGAATTGAAGCGCAAAGTAGCGAGGGATCCCTGTGTATATATATATACAGTAAAACCTCCGCTGACGAACGCTTAAGCTCACGAACTTTTCGCCTCAAGAACATTAAATTTGCGAGCATATTGTCTCTGCTGACGAACTAGTTTTCGGCGAACGAATCAAACCACGCGGTCGAACAGCGCCACAGTGGCGGCCACGAGAAACTGACGCACGCTCACGGCGTCACAGTTCGTCACCCCCTTTCTTTGGATGCGGAAGTGGTTTGTGTTTGATAGACATTTTGGACCATATTGAGTGTACTTTTGCTATTATGGGACCGAAAAAGACCTCACCACAGGCGGAGATCATTGAAAAACACGAACGAGGTGTGCGTTTGTGTGACTTAGAGTCCCAGTACCAGTACGCTAAGTCTACCACCATCCTTAAGAACAAGGAAGCTATTAAGGGTGCGTGTGTGGCTAAGGGTGTTTCCAAACAGTAGGCGTTTCCAAACTCTCCTTCCAAACAGTAAGCCCCTCCCTCCCTCCTCCTCCCACTCCATTCCATCAAGCCGTCAACTACCATCACAAAGGTAAATAAAACGACTTTATAATACAGTACAGTTTATTTCTTTAATTACAATACAATAGCACATTTATTATACATAGAATAAGGTATATTTTTGTGTAGTTTTAAGGCTTATTTAGTAGAAAATTATGTTTTATGGGGACCTGGGAACGGATTATTCTCATTTTAATGGTTTCTTATGGGAAATAAATGTTCGGAAGACGAACTTTTCGCCTCACACACACTTTCTGGGAACCAATTATGTTCGTGAGCAGAGGTATCACTGTATATATATATATATATATATATATATATATATATATATATACACAGTAGTGGTACGAAATTAATCCATTCCAGAATGGGTTTCGTAACCTGAATTTTTCGTAAGTTGAACCGCATTTTACATGTAAAACGCATGATTCATTCCAAGGCCTCCAAATACTACCCCTAAACCCTTTAAAAATCATAAAAGTATACCTTTTAAGGCCTCCTTCTGCTTCAATATTGTACCAATGGTAGACGGGTTTGGCCATATTCCTTTGCGATATCACTCAACTGCATGCCATGAGCGAGTGTGTGTGTGTGTGTGTGTGTGTGTGTGTGTGTGTGTGTGTGTGTGTGTGTGTGTGTGTGTGTGTCTGTGTGCGTATATATAAGTTATATATAAGTTTTTTTTTAATTTATGCTGTTTTCTGTTTATTTTCAGCTTTCATGTAAGTAGTTTGGTTGATACCACAAAATGAATAACACAAATACCAGTAAAACTCTTATTGTTCTGTTATTATTCATGTTTTCCACCTCGATGGGAATAAGCACTTACTGTTCCACTCCGCTGGTAACATTTTAATAAGCGCCCATCCACTCCATTTTTAAGCGGAGTTATAATCTTACAAATGTTTATGCAAGGCTAAAAGCCTGAGCCAAAAAAATAAAGGTGCATTGAGTACACTCGAAAAACTCACAAAACAACAGTAACTCTGTTCATGTAAAGGAGATGCAGCTCCATAATAGCCAATGGGAGGTAGCTGCGTCATCCCTCCAATCCAATGGAAGGCCAGCAGGGCGGGATGTTGGGAGATAGCCAATAGGAGAGCAACTCGTGCATTGTTTGAATTTTTGAGATGGTGCTTTCGTAATGTGAACTTGTTTCGTATCCAGAGACAAAAAATTTCAGAAAATGCGTTTCGTAACCTGGATTTTTCGTTTGTTGGGACTTTTTTAAGGTGAGGTACCACTGTGTGTGTGTGTGTGTGTGTGTGTGTGTGTGTGTGTGTGTGTGTGTATATATATATATATATATATATATATATATATATATATATATATATCAGTATGTGCGACTAGCTATGCTGCAAGCACTAGCAGCGAAAGAGTTTAGTTGTTTTCAAAGAGGGTGTATTGTGGGTCAATCCATAGGTGGACCCTGTAAAAAATCTTTACTGAAAATATATTAATGATATTGCAAATATGCTGAAAGATAAAACCCGGTTAGATGGTACAATTTTCAACAAATGTCTATTTATAGTTGATAAAATCACCCATTATAAAAGAGCAAATACTTTGTGTTACTAAAATCCCTTTGTAAGGTATGGGAGTGTTTAAAACATAAAACGTTATTGCTCCAAAGTCTCTTCTAAAAACAGTCGTGAAACTCATGAGACAATGATAAAAAGTTTAGAGGCAATGAAAAATCCATGAGAAAAACACAAAAATCTCCCTATTATCTTAATATCACCCCGAACCATGTTTATACTGTAAATATCTGAATAATCAAGGTTCAGATCAAGGTAATTGGTAATGTAAGCTAAAAATGGTTCTTTAGTTTATGTTTTGATTCTCTTCATTGTTGGGAAACTGTTGCCTCACAGTAAAAATGCTGGTAGCCTGTTCAGTGAGTCCCACCTCTCACCTGAATTCAGTTTGGATTTCCCCACAATCCTGACTCATAAGAAATCGAGAGAATTGATGGAATGATCTTCACTGTATGATCGGAAATGAAGAGCAAATGCATTATCACACCATCAAGCCAAGATTATCGAGTCTTGTACAGTCTCCTAAGCAATATTATTATATGATAGTACTTGTAGGACAATCTGATTGGTTTGGTGCACAGGCAATAAATCATGTATCTGGACCAGTGCATATCGAATGTAGGACGTTTTGGCTAACGGATATTTTGGCCTGGACGTTTTAGACTGGACGTTTTGGCCATGGACATTTTGGCCAGCAGAGGTTGCTTGGCACATTAATTATCAAGTATTAGTGTATATATATATATATATATATATATATATATATATATATATATATATATATTGACTACTTACAAGAAAAGTGTTTTTCAACCTTCTAGAGGTGTCTTAGGTAAGGTAAAAAGTCTGTTGGGTTTTTACACCCGAGCCATAGTGGCTCATCAGGCCAGTGCTTATCCCCGGTTTCCATAGCATGAAGCGACCAGGAGTTCAACTCCTCCTGGATGGGACGCTAGTCCATCGCAGGTTACCTTCCCAGTATATTTTTACTGGTACCCATTTATACTGCTGGGTGAACAGAGGCACACTTGTGGTTGAGACCTTGCCCAGGGGTCTTAGCACAGTGAGGGTCTCAGTGGGATTTGAACTTATAACCTCCCGATCATGAGAGCAGCACTCTAACCACTACACCACCGGCCCCACAAGTGTCTTATTAAAGTACTAACCCTAACCCTAACACAAGTCCAAACACATATTTGGCCAAAATGCCCTGCCCTGGAAAATCTGCTGGCCAAAACGTCCATGGCCAAAACGTCCAGTCCAAAATATCCGTTGGCCAAAACGTCCGTTCACCGTGTATATCAGACTGGCAAACTAGCTGCTAGCTAGCCGCACTGTGTGTGATGATCTTTAGCAATTTCCAGAGAAGAAGTCAGCCTTTTCTAGAAGAGAAATGATATACAGGAAATATTATAAGGGATACAGTGAAGAGTTACAAAGAAGTGCACAGCTTGTCTGAAAGTTCTTGTTAATCAGAGAAAGGGAAACATGCCGAAATCTACCAAAGCACTCACCAGTAACAGATAAGGATGCCTTATTCACAAGTGTGTAGTTTGGCACCATAAAATAAGCTACATATTATCCAAGTTTGCTTGGTCTGTTGCAGAGAAACATGAGCCCTTGATCTTTTGGCACAGACCATACCTGTACTGAAGACCTCAGACAGATTAATAAGTAGTTTATCATACAGAGCAGGTTTCATTTTGAGGAGCTGCCTCAATTTCTGTAAATGCATCAATTCAGGAAAAGAACTGACGGATTTGTCTTTTTATGTTTCATCTTAAACATTATCCATTCTGTCTTGTACTAGGTGTAATTAAATGTCTTTAAAAGCATAAGCCACTTTGTAATTGGATGTTTTTCCTTCAGTTCTTATGTCTATTTGAGATGTTGGATTGCAATCCTTTGCAAACATGCTAAAGATCAGGATTTCTCACCTCTTGTCTTATAAATTGCCTGTGCCTGTTGTAATGTTTCCCTTCTACCAACATATGACAAGCTAAATATTGACCTGAAAGCAAGGTAGCCCACAGGACTAAAGTTTGAACACTGTGCAAGCCTGTGTCATCAGCTAGCAGCAAAGTTAGCATAAAAAAAAACAACAATTCCTGCTTATTAGTATTTCTATTCTTTACCTCATCTGGATTTTTTTTGGTCTTCTACATTAACCTGTACCATATCATTATATCTATGTTTTCAACAACCAAAAACATTATTTAAATTATAACTTTCCTTTATGAAAATAGTTTCCTGTGTCTGTCTGTGTACCTTATTAGCATTTTCAGTAATATGGCTGCTATGTCATTAAAGAGCCTAGATGACAGGAAGGATGCCGTTTGTGGCTTTATTGGGTTTGTCTTGTCTTGTTTATCTTGAGAGTAATTATTTTTTTCTATGATTATTTCCAGGTTATTGAATCAATTGTTGCTTGTGACAGCCAGGCATTGTTATCTGAATTCAGTCTGCTGCCCCATATACACCAGATGTGTACTACAATTCAATTTTACACACACACACACACACACACACACACACACACAGACACACACACACTTGTCATACCATCCTTTTGGGGGCCTCTGAGTGCAGCTATTTAATGCAATAACTACACTTAAACATCTTATCTGTTTCTCAGGAAAAAATGCCCCCATATTAAAGCATAATTAATCCGTCCATCCATCTAATAGCTTTACTGCTTATTCATCAGAGGTTCAGGGGATGCTTGAGCCAATCTTATCTGTCTTTATTCAAGACCCTGAATGCTATTGCAGACCCCCAGTGCAGCTAACTGGATTATCAAAGGCGGGCCATGTCTCTCACTGTCTATGGTGAGAGGCATGTAAAAGAACCATTGCTGACTTTCGTAAAGAGTAGGCTGCAAAGCCATCAGCATGTTTCTGTCCCTTGCTAAAAAGGGTTGTGACAGGAAGGGCATCCGACGTAAAAACCTCTGCCAAATCAAACGTGCGAATCAGATGATTCGCTGTAGTGACTCCCGAGTAAAAGGGAAAAAGCCGAAAGGAAGACAGACAGACCTGAATGCTATTGCAGAGCTAAGGCACAAACATGCATTCATCCTCACACTTCCACCTACAGGCAAATGAAGCACTCACAAAAACAAAAACCCAAAGATTTTCCTTGTGGGGACCAGATAAATGTCCCCATATACTCAAAACTATCAGCTATTCCTATCCATGAGGACATTGTCCCTGTTTTTAGCTATTGACTGGGACTTGATATAATCAGTAAGATTTATTCCCCACATGAATAGCTAGGCTTTAAGAGAACGCAACTGAGCCTGTTACTTTTATCACCTTAACAATAATAAACATTATTCTGTCAAACTGCTGTCAAGTTCCACCCATTCACCAGTTCTCCTCTATCACACAATATAATCAAACTGAAGAACTGTCCAACAGCCAAGCGTGTTTTTTTAAGCTACTGCACAAGGCTGTCATAGAACAACTGGGTAAATGAATTAATGAAAGAGGGCACTATGTGCAGTCTTGTTTATGTGTGAACAGATACACATGGTTGTACGTACTGTACTGCTGTGTGTATGTCGCACGCACTGTGGAAATGTACGCACCGTTGTGTATGTCACTTCATTTTTCAAAATTAAATGAGTAAATAATAATTGTTGACAATTTGGCATAAAATTGTTGAACAAAAAATATGAAGACATTCTGCTACTGGTCAAGAATGGTCTTCGGGATGCTAACTTTAACTCAGTAACCCTTCTCATTGAGATGCATCACATCACTCGTCTTGGATGATGCATGCATTTGTGTGTGTGTGTTGGGGCTTCTGTAAACAACATGCAAATAGTCATCACTGCAATCATTACACCTGTGTTTCATTCAGTAGTATGTTGCCTAGGAAAGCAGCATAATTATGCAGTGTTTGCTGTCCGAAGACAAAGTCAGACCTTGTTTAAATTCAGGGTGGGAGAGGGGTGTACCATTCCTCGAGATGGCCATCCAGTGATCAGATAAAAGTTTCAGAGAAAGTTTTTAAAGAGTATAGAAAGAGAACTTATGCTTTAAAAATGGAAATGGTTATACAGTATTACCTTTTTAAATGATATGAAATTTTAATCTTTATGAAATAGGTTAAAAGCTTAAAATAGCACTTCAATCAGTATGCATATTGAAAACACAGGCAAGCGTTGAAGCAGGAATAACAGAACAACCCAGCAGGGTTTGTCGGTTCTGCTTGAGGTTGCCATAGAAACACTGACATGGTTGCAGAGCTCAATAAAAAGACTGTGTAAGTCATCATGGTTTGATGTGATAGAGAAGCTATTTTTGGGCAAGGGGAAAAATATGAGACAATATGGATGTCGGATGTCTCCTTTCAGAAGCTGAGAATGATTCATAATCATCTGTGAGTCAACCCTAATGGAATGTCAGTATATGGATTTTGCCAGAGGAAGGTCTATAAGGAAGAAGATGAGGTCCCATGAGTACTGAAGCAGCTGTCCATTAGAAAGTCTTTTATGTGAGGGAAACTATTTCTGAATAATAAAAAAAACGAAGCAACAACTGTCCCACTGGATTGAACTTGATGAATAATGTAACAGGTTTCAGCAGGATTTGGTACCGACTGAAAGAGTTTCTTGTTTTCGAGCCTCTTCATTAACACATTTAAGAAAAAGAGAGAATGCATGCTGGCTGCTGTTGTCACAGTTACCCAACACTTTGGCTGTGATTGTGTGATTTTTATCTGCTGTTATGCAACCAAACTAATCAACCCCTCAAGAGCCGCTGAATCATTCCCACAGCATTAGAGTCAAATGGTTGACTGCCAATAAATTACTGAAAAAAAAAAAAAAAAAAATCCTAGAACATGTACAACCATATTGAAAACTTAATCAGGATTCAAGATAGTTTTATTGATCCCTAACAAAAAATTAACCCCCCATCGTGCACGCAAAACAAAAACAACAAGCACCCATTAATAACTTGAGGATAGTATACCTGACTTTTACCATCAATTACTTTAACTGGATAAACCTATCATGTACTGCAGGCACTTATTATTCCAATACTGACTGTCGGCCATCTGTGACTTGCAAATCTCCTGTAAATTAATTTTAGATTCATTTATCACTATGAATTCATAAACACTGACATTCAGCACATTTAAAACCTTGTTCTAAATATATGTTGAAATTTAGTATATACTCTAAAAATGTGCAATTTGATTGTCCCACCAAGGATCTCAGGACTTTTATTCCAGAGTGGCGGACACCTCATAATCACTTCAAACAGGCAGGGTCATCATTATCACACTTCACAATGAGTAAAATTAACCGTAATATTTGTTTTAGTTTGATTTTGATGTGTTTCTGTGTAGTAAATACTAAAAAACTTTTACAAAGCAGTTCTATTTCAGGGTAATACGCACTAGACTCTTAATAAGCAGGCTTAAAACGCACTGTGCTCGACTGACCTAGCTGTGTAATATTTAAAGGGTACGTGTGGTGAATTAGTCTAACAGCTATTAAAAACATTCACGTGTGACATCATTGGTTTCTTCCGGCAACATCAGTCCTTGCCCCTCTTTGTCAGAGTACATAAGTATGCTGCGACACTTGACATGCTCAGAAACACGTTGCCTGGTAGTGATACAAACTCGTTGGTCTGTGTAACTGACCCCATATATCATGACCCATGATCAGCCAGTGAACTGCATAAACAAGTGCAGAAACAGCAGAAAACATCTCTTTTTGTTTAGGGTGAGAAGCTCAGCTATCCGGGGTGGGGAGTGGGGGGGGAGGGGCTGGAGTAGAACCGCTGTTCCTCTGCACTGAGACGAGCCAGTTGAGGTGGCTTGGTCAACTAGTCAGAATGCTTCCTGAACAGGTGCGAGGTTTCGGACATGTCCAACCATGAAGAGAACCTCGGGGTCGACCTAGAACACGCTGAAGGGATTATGTCTCTCGGCTGGTCTGGGAACGCCTTGATGTCCCCCTGGAAGATATGGAGGAAGTGGCTCGGGAGAGAGAGATGTCTGTACCTCATTGCTTAGACTGCTGCCCTCGTGACCTGACCCCAGATTAAGCGGAGAAACATGAAGATGAACATGGAGATCCCTTTTTGTTCCAAACAAACAGACGACAGGAAAACCAAATGGGCAAGACAGTGGCTGCGTAAGCCATTGTGGATTTTTGGCTCTTATCATGCTCATCTAGGACAGCATTCTCGTCCTTGGAGTCACCAAATGTAACGTCTCACTGTCTTCAAGAGACTGTTTCCTGGAAACTGCTAACCATAATTGCTTCTTGAATAGTTTTTTTTCATCACAATGCCACTTGCTGAAAGTGTCTACTGATTTACTTATGCCTTGCAACCCCTCCCAATGAGTTCATGTTATTTCTGATTGGAAAAAATGACTGCTAACCATAGGTTGAGCCTCAGTCAGTAATAAATGGTATAAAAGTACCCAGTTTTGAGCTTTGTTTTTGGTCATTATAAGCATCTGTATCATTTAACCATATTCCATTACGCATAACTTGTGCTATAAGGATGGCCAGTACATGTCTTCTTTTACTTTCGGCTGCTCCCTTCAGGGGTCGCCACAGCAAATCATCCGCCTCCACCTCACCCTGTCCTCCGCATCTTCTTTTCTGACTCCAACGACCTTCATGTCTTCCTTCACCACATCCATAAATCTCTTCTTTGGTCTTCCTCGAGGCCTTCTGCCTGGTAGTTCAAACCTCAGCATCCTACTACCAATATACTCACTATCCCTCCTCTGTACATGTCCAAACCATCTCAATCTAGCCTCTCTGACTTTGTCTCCAAAACATCTTACGTGGGCTGTCCCTCTGATATACTCATTTCTGATCCTATCCATCCTCGTTACTCCCAGGGAGAACCTCAACATTTTCATCTCCGCTACCTCCAGCTCTGCCTCCTGCCTTTTCCTCAGCGCCACTGTTTCTAAGCCATACAACATCGCTGGCCTCACCACCGTCTTGTACACTTTTCCCTTCATTCTTGCTGACACTCTCCTATCGCACATGGCCAGTACATGTATGGTATTTAAATTTTTTTAATTCATTTCATATTCTGTAACTGCTTAATCCTAATTAGGGTCGCAGGGAGGCTGGTGCCCATCCCAGCCGACTCTGGGCACAGGCAGAGTACACTCTGGACAGCTCGCCAGGCTATCGCTGGGCGGTATTTAAAATATGGTTAACTACTTCACCTTTGACCACCAATGAGTACATATATATAAAATGTACTAAAATGTTATAGTTATAATGATTATTAATTATAAAGTTTTAAATTTCAGTTAATATTACTTCCTTTATTCACAGTAATCATTCCATATTTATTTCCTTATTATTAATTAATTGTTAATATTATTAATTATTGTTAATGTTTTGTTTTATTTTATATGATTATTTTTTCAGTCCTTCTTTCATTCCTCCATTATCATTCATTCATTCAACTTCTGAACCACTTAATCCTAATTAGGGACGCAGGCAGGCTGGTGCCCATCTCAGCTGATTCCAGGTGGGGTACACCCTGGACAGCTCTCCAGGCCATTGCAGGGCAGACACTCATTCAAACATTCACACTCACACTCACTCCTAGGGGTGATTTGGAACAGCCAATGCTGTTCCAAACTGTTCCAAGCTACTGTGCATGTTTTTGGACTGTGGGAGGAAACCGGAGTACGTACCTGGAGGAACCCACACAAGCACAGGGAGAACATGCAAACTCCCACAGAAACGCCCGAGCTGGGAATTGAACCCAGGACCTTCTTGCTGTGACCACGACATCCATTATCTATACTGCTTTTCCGGCACATTTGTGGAGAATGCTGGAGCCAATCCCAGCTGTCTTCAGGCAAGAGGTGGGATAGACATTGAAAATGTCACCGGTTTATTGCAGAGCTAACACAGGAAGAAACAACCATTTTTCCTCACATCACATCTCTTGGCAATTAAAAGTAGCCTGATGACCTAGAACTGTTGGAGAAAACTGGAATATCTCGAGAAAACCAACTTGACCAAACACCACAAAGAAATGTCTCTGTCAGCCATACACCTTGAACTCAGGACCTTCTTGCTGAGAGTGCTAGCCAGTATGCTGCCATGACTTCCAGTTCCTGGTTACTGAAAGTAAAATCTTAATTTTTTTTTAAAAGTCATTAGTAAGACTAAATAGACACATTTTAAATCGCACTTTAATTAGTTGAGTAAAGGTAGATCATATGATCTCAAACATCTGAATGAGTATTTTTTTAAACGTTAAGCACAACATGATTATTTGGATAGATTCATAGTATCTGAATTGTGATACTTGTTTTTTCTCCCAAGACCTTGTGGAAATAACTTGTACTAATGAGTTAAGTGTCCACATGTTAAGTCACAAGTAATAGCCATTCAATGGTGTGCTGTTTGTTTGCCAATGCTGTTTGTTAGAGATTCTTTATGGGATTTTCATGTTCACTTAAGTATAAATGCATTATCATGTGTGTGCGTGCCTGTTTTTGCATACAGTTTCATGGTAAAATAGCACAATGCTAATGTTTCACTGTGTGAATCGGTGAAATGACCTGCAATAAATTACACTGAGTTGAATCCATTCACCGAGGTTGATTAGCATTAGCAGGCTGAGATGTTGTTTTCGACTGAATAGGCATCCTGCTAAGAGATGGAGCTGTTCAAGCCTGCATGACTGACTCTCTCTCTCTCTCTCTCTCTCACACACACACAAACATACAGTCCTCTGATTAGTTTATCCCTAATTATGTAATAAGGTACTGTGTAAGTAATGTTGAATTTGGGTACTGAAATATGGTGAATATGTTAAAATTGGATGCTGAGGGATAAATCTGATATTGTAATGATGCTCTGAAACAGCCTTATTAATTTCAGGTATTTGTCTGTTGCTATGGTGATTTCAGGTTGCTCTCCAAGATGGCTGGCATGAAGGAGCAGCAATTCATCGAGGAGAAGCCACTACTTCCAGAAACAAGGGGCCAGGACACAGAAATGGTGAGCCTGTGTGTGTGTGTGTTGCTGCTACATTTGATGCATCTAAATATAGTGGAAAAGGAGAGATATGAGTGTCCTAATTTTGAGGGTGCAGATGATTTTATATCTCTCTAAGCCCACATAGCACTCCATTTCAGTTTCAGCATACGTCTAGAGATTATTAACAGGATGTGAAAAGCATGAAATGTGGGGGCAAGAACTGCGTCATTTTAAATAATGTTGAAAATGACAGCTTTATAAAAATTAATAGAGGAAGTGTTTCATACTACTGTATTAATCATATATTTTTTTGGGGGGGGGAGCAACTGGTTAGGGTTTTTTTTATTGCATCTGAAAATTTGTGAGCATAACTAGGATCTGAAATATGACTATTAGCTGCAGGTGAAGCAATTCACTTCTATTTGTTTATGTGCTCCTTGGTCAGAGAGCCACAGGCTGGTACATCATGTTTATTAATACCAATATTTTACTTTGCCTACATTTCCTACTGCCATCAAATAAAATACAGACAAATAGCCATAAACACTAGAAACACTAAAAACTGAGATTAACACAAACAAAGAAACCTCATAGACCATATAAGTTTATTTTAAACTTTATACTTCAAGCACTACAGTGATGTGATGCATGCGTTATCTGTGGTGGTCTGGGAAAACCCATTGGTCATTGTTGGGACTGAATTCTAGCAAACAGCAACAGTTTAAGAAAAACTTCAGAAAACATAAATATATATCACCAATAAGAATCAGAACTGTTGTGACTTGCTTATATTTTTGAATGCAGAGATTCCACAATATAAATAAGATGCCAGTTTCACAAACATGGGTATATAAGTACTGTACTTTTAAGAGTAAAAAAAAAAGAGTTTTAAAAATGCTAGCTTCAGGTTATTTTGTTGTATTGAACATCAGTTTATGATGAAGAAATAATGCACAAGCTTTGTTGCTTACACTGCAAAAATCAAAAGGGACCGAGTTGTGATTTTCATCATCATCATCATCATCATCTTCCTTCGCTTAATCCAGGCTCAGGTTGCAGGGGCAGCAGCCTAATGAGGTCCAAACGTCCCTCTCCCCAGCCACTTCCTCCATCTCTTCCAGGGAGGACAGCGAGTCATTCCCAGATTAGCCGAGAGACATAATCGCTCCAGCGTGTTCTAGGTCGATCCTGGGGTTCTCTTTCCAGTTGGGCATGCCTGAATTACCAGATGTGCAAGCCATCTCAAGTGGCTTCTCTTAATGCAGAGGAACATCAGTTCTACTCTGAGCTCCTCCTGGATGATTGAGCTTCTCGCCCTATGTCTAAGGGAGAGCCCCGCCACCCGGCGAATTAAGCTTATCTCAGCCGCCTGTATACATAGTCTTGTTCTGTTTTTCATTATACCCAAATCTCGTGACTATAGGTGAAGGTTGGAACATAGATCAACTGATAAATTGAGAGCTTTGCATTGCAGCTCAGCTCCCTCTTCACCATAATGGACCGGTACAAGGTCTGCTTTACAGCAGAGGCTCCAGTGATCTGCCTGTCAATCTCCCGCTCCATCTTACTCTCACTCGTGAACAAGATCCCTAGATACTTGAACTCCTCCACTTGGGGCAGGACGTCATTCCAGACCTGGAAGGTGTGCATTCCACCTTTTTCCGTCTGAGAACCATGGTCTCGGACTTGGAGGTGATGATTTTCATCATGCTCGATTCACACTTGGCTGTGAATCGCTCCAATGAGAGCAGGAGGTCTCGGATTGATGAAGCCAAATGGACAATGTCATCTGCAAAAAGCAGAGACAAGATCCAATAGCCACCAAACCAGGACCTCCTCACCGGAAATTAATTCAACCTGTTGTTACCAATGCGGACCAAGCTCTGGCTCTGGTGATACAGAGACCGAATTGCCCGGAGCAAAAGCATTGTTTTCCCAGAGCACACCCCACGAGATTACGCAAGGGACTTGGTCGTAACCTTTCGCTAAATCCACAAAACACATGTGGACCGAATGGGCAAACTCCCATGCCCCCTCCAGGATTATCTAGAGTGAATAAAGCTAGTTGACAGTGTCGCAGCCAGGCCGAAAATCACATTGTTCCTCCTAAATTTGAGTTTCAACTATTGGTAGGATCCTCCCAGAGATATTTAGGGCGGATCTCATCCACCCCTGGAGCTCGACCACCTTTAGCACAGGTAGCTTTTTGACTACCTCAGCAACTTCAGCTTCAGTGATGGGTGTACCCCCACCCAAAACCCCAATATGTTCCTCCTCCATGGAGGACGTGTTGGTTGGATTCAGAAGGTCCTTGAAGTATTCATTCTACCGCCTGACAACGTCCCCAGTCAAGGTGAGCAACTCTTCACTCCCACTGTGAACAGTATTTGTGGAGAACTGCTTCTCCCTCCTGAGGCATCAGATGGTGGAACAGAACCTTTTTGAGGCCAACCAATAATCACTTTCCAGGCCCTCACTGAACTCCTCCCACGACCAAGATTTTGCATCAGCAACAGCTCAGGCTGCAGCACGTTTGGCCTGCCGGTACTTGTCTGCTGCCTCAGGAGACCCACAGGCCAATAAGACCCGATAGTCCTTCAGATTCCATTTCAGTCGCCTCTTTCAGGACATACTTGTAGCTCTTCCAAAGGTGGTAGTTAAAGGCCCCTCTAACAGGAGGCTCTGTCAAACATTCTCAAGGGACCCTAACTACTTGCTTGGAACTACCAGGTCTGGAGGGTGGCCTCCATCACCAGGTGGTGGTTAGCTGATGGCTCAGCTTCCCTTTTCACCCAAGTGTCCAGAACATGCAGCCACAAGTCCGGAGACACAACTACGAAGTAAATCATCGCACTGTAGCCTCGGGTGTCTTGGAGCCAAGTGCACTTATGGACACCCCTATGTTTGAACATGGTGTTTGTGATGGAAAAATGGTGACAAGCACAGAAGTCCAAAAATGAAATATCATTGGGTTGAGACTGGAGAGGCCATCTACCAAGCACGCCCTTCCAGGTCACACTATTGTTGCCCACATGGGTGTTGAAGTCTTCCAGGACAATGAGGGAGTCTCCAGGAAGACCGTTATAAATCACACCCTGTAAAGACTCCAAAATAAGGTGGGGGCTCTGAACTGTTATTTGGTGCATAAGCACAAACAACAGTCAGGACCTGTCCCCCCACCCGAATGAGGATGGAAGCTACCCTTTCATCAACCAGGAAGAACCCCAACATGTCTCACACCAACTTGCCACCTCTCTTCATGAGCAACTCCAGAATGGAATAAGGTCCAGCCCCTCAAGATGGGTGGTTCCAGAGCTCAACCATATATTGAGGTGAGTCCGACTATATCTAGTCGGTATCTCGCCACCTCACGCACCAGCTCAGGCTCCTTCCCCACCAGACATTCCATGTCCCAAGAATCAGAGTCAGTAGCCAAGGATCGATAGAACCCATGCCTTCAGCTGCCACCCAATTCACACTGCATCCGACCCCTATAGTCCCTCCCACAGGTGGTGGGTCCATTGGAGGGAAGACCCATGTCTCCATTTTGGGATGGGCCCAGCCGGGCTCCATGAGCAGACACCCGATTACCAGGAGCTCGCCTTCGGGCCTCTCCCCAAGGTCTGACGCCAAGGAAGACCCCGATGACCCATGTCCAGGCAAGAGAAAATGTGTCCTTTTATGTTTCTCCATAGGTGTTTTTGATCTGCGCTTTGTCTGGACCTTCACCTAGGACCTGTTTGCCTTGTATGACCCTTTTTTTGGGGGGAGGGGTTATTACACCCAAGCCAGAGTGGCTTATCAGGCCGGTGCTTCTCCCCAATTTCCATAGCATGAAGCGACAAGGAGTTCACCTCCTCCAGGATGGGATGCCAGTCCATTGCAGGTTACCTTCCCAATATATTTTTACTGGTACCCATTTATACTGCTGGGTGAACAGAGGCACACTTGTAGATAAAACCTTGCCCAGGGGTCTTAGCACAGTGGGGGTCTAACTGGGATTTGAACACACAACCTCCCAATCATGAGCACAGCACCCTAACCACTACGCCACCAGCCGCACCTTGTATGACCCAACCAGGGGTTTAATGTCCAACATAGCTCCTAGGATCATTAGGACACGCAAACCCCTCCTCCACGACAAGGTGGTGATTCAAGGGGAGGTTGTTGTGATTTTTGACTGTGAATTTAAAGTTATGACAAATTGAGCCACTAGAACAAAGTGGTTAGCATGTTCACCTCACAGCAAGAAGACCTGGGTTCAATTCCCAGTTCATCAAAAATACACAGCAGTCTGTCAATTGATAAACAGCAATGTAATGGCAGAATCAAATGACAAAAAACATCAACAATAACAGTTATGCTAGTCAGGCTGTGAGTGCATGTTACTGCACATCAAGTGAATATTTACGGTATGTTTATAAAGGAAAATTGTGACTCGGAACAGATGTGTCCTTTCAGTTGTCAGGGAACTATGAGCATGGGAGTTGCTGGGATTCGTAGTCCATAGAAGCCATGTCTGTAAGCCACTGTGAATCCTGGGAAGCAGAATCTAGTCGTGACTGTAGCGAGGATGTGACAACAAGAACAAACAGTGATCATTCAAGTGACTGTCTCTTCCCTCAGGAAATATTTACAACAAATTAAATTAAGTATGATTTCAGTAAATACTCGCTGCTTTTAGAGAGAATCAATGTGTATCTTAATATCTTCAGCTGTTTTTATTTAATACTGTTTTCTCCCTTTTCACTTTTGAAGGTAAGCAGATTTTTGAATTGCTATAACTTTACATTTTTTTCAAGTTAGTGCAAAAGAGAACTATAATCTACTCTCTCTCATATATATATATATATATATATATATATATATATATATATACACACACACACACACACACACACACACACACACACACACACACACACTAGTCCTTCTAAAAAAATTAGCATATTGTGATCACAATGCATATGCATATTATTTTATATGCACAATGCATATTTTATCACAATATGCTAATTATATATATATATATATATATATATATATATATATATATATATATATATATATATATTCGCTGTGACCCCCTAAAAGGAAAAGCCGAAAAGATATATATATATATATATATATATATATATATATATATATATATATATATATATATATATATATATATATATATATATATATATATATATATATATATATATACACACACACACACACACACACACACACACTGTATATCCAAATACACAAAAAAAGGTATAGTGGATAGCATTGAACAATTGGGAACTTTGACTATGCAATGATGTCAACTGAGCCTGAGGTGGATAATGGTTTTAGTATATACCAAATGGGGACATGAGAAAAGTAAACTAAATAATATTTTTGTTTATTTTTCCATTTTTATTTGATTTACGCATTATCGTGAGTTTGCAGGGTAGACAACTATCCCAAGATCTCAAACTAATTGGATTTCCATGTACTATATACAAAAGTAGAATATATCAAAACTTGACCAGATGAGGGTAATTCCCAGGCTGCCACACACCACACAAGGTTTCGTCAGCAAACTCAAGAAGGTTATGTAAGTTTGGCGCTAAAGTAACAAAGCCAAGCAAGGTGAAGGTTGTATATAGTGTAGCACATATCATATCCCACACATATACAGGACGCTGTGTATTTTTCCTGTAACACGTGTTTATGTGTAATGAGGCAGGCAAGAGGAGCATGTGTGAACGCAGGACCCTGCCCCCAGCCAGCACGCCCTGCCCGCAAGTGGCATGAGATCGCTCGCCATTGGCTCGGTGTGACACGCCGCCACCGGACCAGCGGGGGGTGCATCCTGGTAACGAATACACAGGCCACGTCCACTTCGCCGAACAGTAGATTAGAAGTAAAATAAGCTCTTCAGAATTAAATCCACTGTCTCACAGCACTGCAGAGTTTTTCTTGATTTACATTTGGCAGAGGCTTTTTCCTTCATTCATAAATGGTATAAGGCCATGGCCAGTTGTCCCACCATGACCATATGACCATGGTTTTTGGTCTGACCTGGGATTTGAACCATAACCACTGAACAAAGAAAGTGATGCACATTTTAGTTATTTGGTCTGTCTGGGCAGCTCTTGCACTTACCTGTCTCCTATTGAATATAACTGTAACTGCAGGAGCAATGTGTACAACACAACATAAAAATAAAATAATTATCTAGGAAAAATCACTAAAACAATACACAATATATGAAATGGAGCACCAATCAAAGAATCAGCACTGGGGATACTAAACACATTTCAATTGTTTTAAGATAGACTTTCTGTGGTTTAGGATGAAGTTTTGTGGTTGAGTTTAAATCCCAGGTGTAATCCTTGTGCATCATTGCTTGAATTGGATTCTGCCTCACTTCGTCCATTTGAATAAAAGCATCACCCTAATAGATGAATAAATAGAAAACTCTGCAGTGATCCATGTCTATGACAGTATCCTGATTCTGAGCTGAATCTCATTCTGACCATGTGACAGTCATGGAAGCTCCATATGATCTTCAGATAGAGACTGGAGTAGAAATCACTGTTGATCACTGATGTGTGACGATGCAGTGTTGGCCTTTCATTAATTTATAGGTTGCACTTTACCACAAACAGGTCCACAAATTAAACAATATACAGTACAAATATTGTACAATACTTAAATAATAATGATTTAATGCATAAATTAATCCTTAGCACATCAGGAAATAATGTGAACAACCAACTGAGACAAATAACAACTGCCACTAATAATACTAATTATTAATAAAGTATTGTGACTCATACAGCAATAAAAAGATAATCTGTATGTATAATTACTATATACATACACATATATATATATATATATATATATATATGAATGTGTGTGTGTGTGTGTGTGTGTGTGTGTGTGTGTGTGCACGCATGCGTAAAAAATTGAGTATATGTTTAAATATTTATTTATTGTCAAAGACCTTTTTTACATCCAATTTTCATCTAAACCCAAACACAGGACTTTATTAAAAATATAAATATACAGTTCAAATTGATTACATTTTCTCCTGGGGTTTCAAACACACAGATTGATTATTTTTTAATATGCAATTTTACTACAATATGCCAGTCATTTCTGTGTGATCATTGTCATCGTAATCACTATTTTTCTAATTTTGCAATGCTAAAATGTTTTGATAGCATGTGTTTGTGATTAAAAAAAAAAAAAATCAAGATAAATCATACCAGATCTTTTACCCCCTCAATTTTAATGTGCTGTAGCAACCAAAAATATCACACAACATTTTGAAAAAGACATATAACCTATAGCCTGGTGAAAGAGAGCAGACTTTCAAAGAGTGTAAAAGATTACCGTATTTTCTGGACTATATGTCGCTCTGGAGTAAAAGTCGCTTTGTCCAAAAAAATGCACAATAAAGAAGAAAAAACATACATAAGTCGCACTGAACTGTAAGTCGCAATCTCATTGAAACTGTCTACCTTGGCTTGGTAATCTGCTGGCAGTTTTTGTGATGTTGTGGTCCTCACTCTGATAGAAAGGTGATTGCATTGCATGAAGCAGTAACACCAAGAAAGTCCTCACACCTCAAGACCTCAAGAGCTCATTTATATTCATCTCAACTACTTGGACGTGGAGACGCAACTGCACTGTTGACAAGCCTCTCCCTGCAGCACGTTGCTCAAGCACCCATGTGAGAGCGCGTTCCTCTAGCTGTGGCCATCTAGCTTTTATCCTACGATTAGCTTTTTTTGTTTTCTTCACTGAGTAATAATACAGTAATCTCTGTTTTTCTCCAGTCCCTCTCGAGTTTCTTGTTCAATTCAAACTTTCTTTCTGCTGCTTGATTACCATTTTCTGCTGCATATTTCACAACTTGCAGATTGTAATTGGCAGAATAGGATTTTCTTTTTTGTGCCATTTCTTCAGCGGTACAGGATGAGCATGTGCTGGTACCCAAACCTAGAGTGCCCTCTTGTGGTTGTGTGTGTAAAAATAACAAAATTGATATTATGTTTGTTATAATTATGACAAACAGAATTATATGTAATAATTTCACATATTAGTCGCTCTGGAGTATAAGTTGCATCTTCAGCCAAAGTATGAAAAAAGTGTGACTTGTAATCCGGAAAATACGGTATTAACACACGAGGTAGAAAAGTGTAAAATATGATTTGAAAAACCAAGAAAGAGCTTACTAAGTTAAGAAAGCAAGAAAAAGCCAACCAAGAAAGAGCACACAAGGTGTATACCTAGGTCAAGACTTTAAATATTTTTTAAACGCTTGTGATAATGGTACTGATGCTACTGATGTAACACCTGGTTGAACCGATGTGTCCATTTCTTTACTAGTACATAACAGGGAGGATCGATAGCATGCACACACACCCCCTCTGTGACATGAAAGTCATGTCAGACATGATACTAGCCACCCACCTCTTTTTGAACTGCTCTGCATCCATATTTGGAAGTAGTCTAACACACTCGGAGGGAAAATGCTATCCACCCCCTCGTATGAATGAGCTCACAGATGCCCGTGTTTGACTGGCGATCACTGTGAGTGACAGAGAAGTGAGCATATGCCATCCCTCCTTCCCGGGAGAGCTCAGCCAATTAGCTCCCATGGATTCCTGATCATGGACGGCTGTAGCATTAACATGGATTCAAACTTGCAATCTCTGGATTAATAGTCACGCACCTTGTCAATGCTCCACTTTGGAGTTGTTTCATTGTTGATTCAGATTTGTGCTTTGGTTTTGGCTTGTTTTCTGCTGGAAGATGATATTTTATTCATCGTAATCTGTCTAGCACATGTCTGCAATGTTTACTTAGGTTTTTTTTTTTTTTGCAAACTAGATAGCCCCTATCTATGCTGAAGAGAAGTAGTCCTGCAGTTCGATGCTGCCACTACTATGCTTCACCCTGTGTATGGTGTTCTTCAGATGATAAATTGTCTTGTGATTCTACCAAACATACCGTATTTTTAAATTATGCGTCAGACCATATCATATTTTTGTGCAACACTTTTGTTATAATAGGCTACCATAATCTAGAGAACAGGCATGAAGGATACACGAGATTGCTATTAACTACATTGAATGACCAATATTTGACAGACCTTGCAGCTCCTTTAAGGTTGCTCCAAGTTTTTTGGTAATTTACCTGATAATGTTTTATCTTGTTTTACACTGTAACTGCATACTTACAACATGTGTTGTATAATTTATGAGGATTATGTTGTCAACTGAATCCAAAATACTCTTAAATCTACAAAATCTACAAAGAATTTGAACGTTAGGCACTACTGAGCACAATCACACAAAACATCTTTTTTCCTTTGATTAGTTTTACACCTGAATTTCGAACTTAAAAAAAGATCTGAAATGGTTTATTTCTTACATGATTAAAATCTGCCATTTTATGCAGGGTGTGTAAATTTTTTAAATCCACTGTATGACCTAATTGCTTGTTAATGTCTGCACTTTATTTCCTGATGTGCTTAGGATTAGTGCATGTATTCATTCATCATTATGAAAGCATGAATAAAGTATTAATATATTGTTCGTTGAGGACCAATTTGTAAATATATTACCAACATTACCAATGATAAACATGTCTCTTTTTTGGGTCATAGATAACAATTTATGTAATCATTGATTATATAAATTGGTTACAATTATCTAACTGCACAGGTTTGTAAAAGATCTTTTTTATAATACATTCATAAATCAAGTCAATCATGTTAAGTCAGGAGGCTGTAAACAAAACAAAATGAGCAAAGATGTGTGATTTGAGTGTTGACCTGCATTCCACTACTGTGTGTAATGTGTTCTTGTCGACTTCCCAGCATAATTTCCTCTCGAGAAAAAAACAATTCCATCTCTTTTTCTTTTTTCTTTCTTTTTTTGTTTCCTTTTCTAAAACAAAATAAAATGGATTTGGTTTCCAGATGTTTTCCAGACGTATTTATTTAGGTTAAAGACCGCTTAAAATTTTTCAATTTAATTTCAAACTACTGTATAGGTAAAAAAGTCTTAAACTACAAAAGTTAATATAGACATCTGTCCCAACTTACTGATGGATAGTAAATTATTGAAAAGTAAAACTAATTAACACCAGTTTTATTAATAATCTACACTGTTAGCCAGCATGATAATTTGGAATGCTACTTCCTAGCTGTGACAATACAGGTTTCTGTATTAAACACATAGTGTTCATAACAGCAGATTGGATATAGTTAAGCACACTAGGTTTCATGGGCAGCAGAGTGGCGTAGTGATTAGCATGTCTGCGAAGAGCCAAGGCATGGCGAGGAAGTTTCTGTGTGGAGTTTGCATGTTCCCCCTTGCTTCTGTGGGAACTTTCATTTTCTCACACACTCCAAAGACATGCACATTTGGCCAGTGGCTGTTCCAGATTGCCCCGAGGTGTTTGTATGAATTGGGTGTGTATTGGCCTTGTAGTGACTTGGCAAGTTTCCAGAGTGTACCTTGCCTTTGGACAAAGTTGGCTGGGATAGGCTCCAGCCTCCCCACAGCACCAGTGATATAAACGAATTCACATTAATGAATGTAATTTTCAGTATATCATTTCTGAACAATTAGATTTGTTAGGAATTCAAATTGACTCCCTGGATCTGTCGGATGTGGCTGACCATTAATCTACAAATACCAAGCTGTCTTGGTAACAATCTATCATCACTGCAGGTGGATACTGATCTAGGTAGCAAACACTTCTGAGCCATGAAGGGAAGTCGATGAGGGCGTGTTAAAACACTGCTGGAAGCAGGTGCTTAACTCACATAAGCATGTCAGTTTGCACACGCTTTGCAGATGACTGGTCACGCTGGGTGTCATTGGATTTGTTCACGCTAAGTGTTGTGGCTTGTACTAAGTGTTGTCCATGGTGGCATTCAGTCTACATCATGTTTAACCACAGGCCAATGTAGCCTGTAATCACATAACCACCGTCCCAGACTTTATTTTGGGGAATCCCTGAAACCCGCTAATCTGAATGCAACAGCAAGCTCACATGTATTTCTCAGTCCCTCACAAGCCGGATTGGCTCAGTCTCCAAGCATTTACATTTTGTGCAAATGACCAAGTGATGGTAAGTTTGTTTTTGTAGAGCTTATTCTATAATCTTGCAACCAGTCGTTGTGGTTCTATTACTAATACTTTACTAACATATCTGTCTTAACTGTTCAGCAGGGAGAGTACCTATGTTCCCAGGGCCACGTTTTCCACAGTTCTATGTATAATTAAAGGAATTTGTTTAAATCTTAAAGGAATCAATTGCTTATAAAGAAAGAAATCTTAAAGTAAAGCTAAATTCAAAGATAATCTACAGAATGCATTATTGGGAATGCAGTCTGAGAGATACACAAGTCCCTGGGGACATAGCAAAAGTGATATAGTATCACTGAGTCAGCTTTACACTGATAGGTGACTTCTGACCACTGAATCAAGACGGGTGGATGGGTGGCCCTTCCTTCAAACAGTCCACTTTCATATGTGTTTAATCTATTATTTATCATTTACATCATGAATAATATCATGCATATCATTGTGTAGTGTTTTAAATGATATGCATGCTGAATCATGTTCTTGTACAATTTATTTTAATATGTGTCTTAAACAGTTGTTTTATATTGTATTATATTTTCAGCATCTTTGCAGTTTCAAATAATAAATTTTTTGCTTTTGAAGCCTTGCAAGATTCTGCTTAGACACAGTGGGCCGTAATCAGAGTTGGCAAGTGAAGTCCAACATTTGCATTCATATTTATATTGGAAAGTTTGCAAAGAATTCACATTTACAGACACTTCAGTCCTTTTTAGCACTCTCTATTCAGATTATGCCAATGTACACCACACAGAACTTGGTGTCGAAAAAAAACCCGGATGTGGCTATGTAAAATTTAAAGGGACATTACTAATGAGTGGGATTCCATTCACTTTATAGACTAAAGTAAAAACATTCAAACTGACAGACTAACCATACATTTTGTTTGTCTGAGATCTAAATATTGATGTGAATCAGTAATTTCTTTACAAATCTCCACAATGGGCACAATTCTCCCATACTGCATAAGTGGAAAAAATGGTGCAAAGTCTTCAGTTTTCAGTCTACTCGCTCCTCGACTTACGTTTTTTTTTACTTACTTAACACGACGGCAGTTACATGCTTCATGCGTAGCGAACCGAAAATATGGGTACGTCTTAGATAAATAGCATTTACTACATGAATTCTGTCCTTGACTTACATGCTTTGCAGTTGCACGTAGGATGAAGGTTGAAGTAAATCAAGAGCCAATACATGGTGGAAAAGGTTGACATTAGGCCTACTTTTATCTTTACTATTGCATATGTACAAATAAAGGTAAATAAATGTCTAAATTTGATTTGATATTTCTTGTAACATGATTAAATTGTCAAATAGGCAAACATTTAAACAGAGTTTCTGTTATAGAAATCACCCACATTCCGTACTGATACTAATCAAAACACATTTTTATTATTAAATAATCCAAACACATTAAATATGGCTTCATAAATTGGCCCAGCACACTTATTATTGACAAATATTATACTTTATTGTTGGATTTATGTCATGAATACATTCACTATATGGACAAAATATTATGGACACTTGACCATTAAACCTATATACTATAACTAGTTTATAAAGTTGGTGCCAGAAAGATGAAATTGTGCAGAATGTCTTCATCTGCTGTTAGATTACAATTTCCCTTCAGTAGAACCAAGAGGCTCAAACATGTCTGTCACCCTGAGCACACAGTGAACTCCCTGAAGACATGTCTTGCCAAGATTGGAGTGGGAGAACGTGAGTCGCTTGCACAGAGTACTGACCTCAAGCCCACTTAACACAGTTCGGATGAATGAGAAAGTCAACTGCCCCAGGTGTCCCTACCTGACACCAGTGGATGAATGATCACAAATAACCCAAGCCATACTCTAAAATCTTGTGGACAGCCTTCCCAGAAGGGACAACTTTATTATAACAGCAAAGAGGAATGAAACCTGGAGTCCAATGATCTAGAAACAGTGTTATATTCAAATGTACAATGAGTCAAATGTTTATAAAGTTTTGTCCATATAGTGTATATTTAAAGTAATACTGAACTAAATGATAATTCATGTCTGGTTTATAGTTTAAATTGATTTTCATGATATCCACATGGTAACTATAGAAGTTCATTGACCATGTGAAAATATATGAAAGTTTCAGGGTAGGTGCAATCTGACTAAATCAGGGGAAATATATACAACTGCATCGTGCATAACTAGAAGCATTAAAAAGATGACTGGATTGATTGATTGGTTTTATTTGATTGCAACATTCTCGAATAATACTCATAGTGCAATATATCAGTCAATAATAATTTATACCATACAATTGTTTATAATTTTGGGTTTCTTAGATGGCATAAAAAGCAAAAATTATTTGTACAAAGCTTAGACCAATATATTACTAATAAATAAAGTAAACTGGTAAGTTATTTGCATTGATGATATAAAATGAGGTATTCAAGTATATATAAAAATAATATATAAAGTTTATAAAAATAAAATGACAAGACTAGACAAGAACAAGTGTAGATAATACAGTGGTACCTCACCATACCCAGCAAATGAAAAATCCAGGTTACAAAAAACATTTGCCAAAATTTTTTGTCTCTGTATACGAAACAAGTTCTCCTTACGAAACGCGCCATTCAAACATTAAAACGCGTCATTCACACATTCAAACAATGCACAAGTTGCTTTCCCATTGACTATCTCCCAACATCCGGCCCCGCTGGCCTACCACTGGCTAGGAGGGATGACGCAGCTCCCTTGAGCAGCAGCTTGTTCATGAGTTTTTCGAGTGTGCTCAGTGCAACTTTATTTTTCGGCTCGGGTTTTTAACTTTGCATAAACATTTGTAAGATTATAACTCTGCTAAGAAGACATGGTCAACACAAAGTAAGTACCTTAAAAGGTATGCTTTTATAATTTTTAAAGGGTAGTATTGGGGGCCTTGGAACGAAACATGCGTTTTACATGTAAAATCTGGTTCTACTTACGAAAAATCCAGGTTACAAAAAAAGGCTCTGGAACAGATTCATTTCGTAAGGTGAGGTACCACTGTATATTTAATAAAGATTTTCTAACAGCTAATTATGCAAATGTAGAATAACAAATGCAATAAATAAAATAAAATAAAATAAATACAATAAAATAAGATAAAAAATACCCTGGATAAGTGTAGTTGACTTCATGGGAGAATCGCACCCTACACAATCTCAATTCAGCTCTGAATATGGCACTGTGCATAATTTGATGTCTACACCTATGCTAACCTGTTTCACTTCGGTAAACTTGTCATGTGTTGTTATAGAATGTCCACTTCCCCACACTAACCTCTCTGCTTCTTTACACTGGTGTGCAGGAATTTATCCATAAACCACCTGAAGAATGAAAACAAATGAGAACCAGTTATCACGATCTGTTCAATGCTAACCGGTTCCTGTTTTCATTCTACCTTCTTTAGCTTCGTAAGTCATCTGTATTACAGCGTATTCAACAGAAGAAAACAGTCCTGTGCATCTGCAATCAGCCGGAAAGGATTTCTCTTCTCATTTCTCTTCATGTAGAAAATATTTAACAGTGATCATAGCCATCCAATTAGTGTTCTTTCAAACAGCTCCAGTTACTTTTGTACTTGTGTGCGACTATTCCAGGACTCCTGACTCAATGTTTGTTCATGTGTTGCAGGAGAACTGTGAGAGCTTCATGCCTGTAGGAGACTGGAAGGTACTCAAATATTTTCTTATGAATTTTGAGTGTTATTACGGAATATACTTTAAAATGGGTATCGAATGATTACCCATTCGTTTATGTGGTTCAGTGATAACTAATGTTAAAATGTTATATTAATCAGTCAGATTGTGACATTTGCTCACAGATACAGTTGCTCACACAAGTTTCTAAAAATTGGGGTCCACCTTATAAAACACTTTGTCAAGCCAACATTGAGTTCCAAATCATAGACCCAGGCTACATCCAAATATGCACACTTGCATACTTTTACCATACTAAAAAAAAACAGTACGAAGGATTGACAAATACAGTACTCAGTACATTTTGAAGTATGCTAAGCCACCACATTTGATTACCCTACAGTATCCCATAATTCAACTGGAGTTGAGGAAGAAGAATTTACTCACTCACTCACTCACTCACTCACTCACTCACTCACTCGCAAAACTACATAATCCTATTAAGGTAGCAGGGAGGCTGGTGCCTATCTCTGCAGACTCTGAGCAAAGGGGGTACATCCTGAACAACTTGCCAGACCATCACAGGAACAACAAATACACAAAATTTCTGGAGGGCAAGTTGTAACAAAGAATTAGCATATCTTTTGACTGTGAGAGGAAACCGGAACACCCAGAGCAGGGGTCGGCAACCCGTGGCTCCGGAGCCGTATGCGGCTCTTTAACCTCTCTGATGTCGCTTCGTGGCTTTTAAAAATGATGAACATGTACTTTACAGTAGCTGACGGGTGCAAACATGCTTTATATACAAAAACCACTGCATCACCGAAAACAACGGCAAAAAGAAAATGGAGCTTATTTACTCACATCAGAAGCACTCCGGGCTCCCAGGGGTAGAGAGTTAAAGCAGCTTTCACCTGAATGACTGAAGAATCTGGCTAAGACAGAGTCCTGCAATGGTCGGGTACCCTTGCAAACAACTAACCTTGCAAAAATGCTCTTTTAGGGTTGAAAATTACATAGATTAAAATTAACAGTCACGGGCATGGGCAGATATTTATTTGGTGCAGGCGGGGTGATTTTGTGTGTGTGTTCTTGTGGACATGGCTATCATTATATTAAACAGCTCCATTGAGATTCTCAGCGTTTTTGATCTGCTGTGTTGGTGGAGGGAGCATGTGATGGTATTTTGGCAAAATCGTAATAGTAACTCGTGCTCAAACTGTGACTTCATGAAATAATAATAAAAGAAAACATGCAGTAAACATGTAACAAAAAATAGATATGCAGTGGCATAGTGGTACCTTCATTAGCATTAGTCATCTCACAGCAAGTAGGTCCTGGGTTCGGAACTTATGACCAGCGATTTTCTGTGTGGATTTAGCATGTTCTCCATGCATGTTCAAACATGCATGTTTGGTGTCCTGTGGGTTATTTGGATTTTTCCTACAGTCCAACAATATGCAGATTAGGTCAGCTGGTTATTTTAACTTGTCCATATGAATGCCAGTCTGAATGTTTGCTTGTGTTTTTCTTACCCCTGCAATCTGTTGTCTACCAGTTAAAGGTCTACCCCACCTTTCATTAGCTGGGATTGGATCTGAGTTTCCATGTAACCATGACATATATATGGTATAAACCAGGGGTGTCAAACTCGTGCCACAAAGGGCCATGTGGCTGCAGGTTTTTGTTTCAACCAAGCAGCAGCACACCTGACTTTGCTCATTTAATCAACTCATCTGCGTCTTCAGGCAGCTGATTGGTCAATCTGTGTGCTCTGTACAGAGACTGACCAATCAACTGCCTAAACATTCAGCTCAGTTGATTAAATGAGCAAAGTCAGGTGTGCTGCTGCTTGGTTGAAACAAAAACCTGCAGCCACATGGCCCTTTCTGGCACGAGTTTGACACCCCTGGTATAAACAATGGATAAATTAAAAAACATGTCTTTAAATACCCATTTTGTAGCCTTGACTTGGTTTTTTTTAAGCAATACTAGCTAAATGTTCAGCATGTATGCATGTTCCTGTTGTCCTCATTCATGTATTAATGCGGACTACAAACTCTTTGAAATTGAAATATTAAAGAGAAATCAATTTTTAAAGGTGAGGACCTTCAAGTAATAAATAAAACAGTAATTAAATGCATCTTAATTTAGCTATATAAATTTGTCTGTGTGCATAAACAAGCTGGAGATGCACCAGTCATGGTAAGTCTGTTGGGTTTTTACACCCGAGCCTTGTGGCTCATCAGGCCGGTGCTTATCCCCGGTTTCTGTAGTGTGAAGCGACAAGGAGTTCAACTCCCCCTGGATGGGACACTAGTCCATCACAGGTTACCTTCCCAGTATATTTTTACTGGTATCCATTTATACTGCTGGGTGAACACAGGCACACTTGTGGTTGAGACCTTGCCCAGGGGTCTTAGTGGGATGTGAACTCACAACCTCCCGATCATGAGCGCAGCACCCTAACCACTATGCCACCGACCCATCATGGTGGCAATAAAACTTGAAAAATAGACAGCATGGTGAATCAAGATGTTCCAATCGCCTTAGATTAGATTAGCGTAAAATCAGTATTTTATTCCGGCACATTCACTGAAATAAATGTGGGCTACCATTAAAGAAAGGAATAGAAGGGATCTGTAATTGTCATAACTGGGCAGGACTTGAGCTTAAAACACAAAATAATAATCCAATAACATTAGAGAAACAAAAACTATTAATAAAAAAAATGCAGATTGGCTGTGAAAGCATTAAATGGCATTTTGTATAACCTCTGACAGTGCAGCCTCAGATCACCTGAATGTTTAAGGACTTGCATTTGGATGACACTATTGAAGCAGGAAGTATTCATACAGAAATCACTCCCTGATTTGCTGAATTTACATAATCCTATAAATATCTCAGCTGACACTGGATGAATGTGGGATACACCCTGAACAGCTCACCAGACCATCACGGGGCAACTTGAACACAACCATTCACACTCACCCCTAGAGGAAAGGGCAGTGGTAGCCTAGTGGTATAGGGCGCTGGATCGCTGATCCTAAGGTTGGTGGTCTGAGTCCCACTCTCCACAAGGTTGTCACTGCCCCCCCACCACAGTGCAGCTAACTGGGTTATCAAAGGCTGGACATGTCTCTCACTGTCTATGGTGTGAGGTTCATTTAAAAGAACCATTGCTGACTTTTGACAAGAGTAGCTGCATAGCCATCAGCTTGTTTCCACCCCACGATGGCCTGGCAAGCTGTCCAGGGTGTACTCTGCCCTTGCCCAGAGTCAGCTGAGATGGGTGCCAGCCTCCTCGTGACCCTAATTAGGATTAAGTGGTTTCATAAAATGAACCTCGAGGCAATTTGGAACAGCCAATTAGATTAATTGCTGTGAGACTGACAAGCTAACCACTACACCACTGTGCCACCCATACAGAAATTAAGCAAACTTTTTATGAATGATGACCGGAAATAAGTTTTGCATCGTTTTTAAGTATTCATGCACAATGCGCATAATTTATTTTTCACTTTTCATTTTGCATCCTGTAATTAAATTATGTTCAAGCAGACTTTTTGCCTAGACCTTTAGAGGCCTGCAGCTCATATTTTGAGACTGAAAATAAAGCCTTAGTGTTCTGTGGCCAGAGCGACTGATCTGTAGATCCCAGAAGTAGGAGCTCAGATGTATTAATTATTCAAGGACTTGTGCAGTAAATCTCTCCCATATGGTTTGTGTATGAAAAATAAAGCAAAAAGGCTTAAACTAAAAGGGGAGATGCACACAGCTGAATCATTGTAACGAGGGTAGACGTGAAGTCAAAGTCAATTTATCTTGTCATTCAATCCATGTACCTGCGCAGTGATGATATCAGATATCAAGATTTTAGGATGAAAATGATACAACTATGTAGAGTGTAGAATATTTAAAGTATCTGTGAGAGTGTAATATTCCAAAAATATGTAGAGTATATAGAATACGAGAGTGTCGTATTCCATAAAGAACATAAGATAATTCTTTTTTTATAGAGTATTTGCACAATGAGTTCATACCACCTGCACATGCATTGCATGCTGCATGCAACAAGATGAAAAAATGAATGGTCTGAATTCCATTCAGATTTACGTTAAACAGGGAATGGAGGAAAGATCATTTTATAAAAATGGCACTGAACGTATGTTCCAGCTGTTAAAGAACAGACTAGCACTCTCGCCTCAGCACCAAATGGGTAATAACCAGGTCTAGAGAGCCTTCTAGTGGTTAAAGGAACCATCAGCATGATCTTCAATGGCAGAGAGCTCTGTTCAGCCACAGCTCTGCACCTGGTCACGCATGCCCATGAATGACACCTATGTCCATCATGATTTTTCATAAAACGTGACCAACTTGACTTACCAGGTTTTGCGAGTGGACTCACCAATTGCCACCTCGCTTTATCAATATTGCTAAATAGTCTAGACACATTATACTGATATCCACTATACCTTTAGAGAATAAATTTTGCATATTCATTTTTTATTGAATTCATTTCTTAATTTTTAAATTTCTGCGATATTTTCAACATAAATATACATTTATAGATTAAAGATATTATGATGGTGAACTAATATTTAGTTGTGTAAACACTGTTTCTGAGAACTGCTGTACATCTGTGTTTCATGTAATCAGCCAACTTCGGGCATTTGAGAACAGGTTTTCCAGTCCAGGATGATTGGACTACATCCCAACGTTCTTCTGCATTTCTTGGTTGGGCCTCAGAAACTGCATTTTTTTATATCACCCCACAAGTTTTCTACTGGATTAAGGTCCAATGATCAGGCTGCCACTCCATAACATCAATCTTGTTGGTCTGAAACCAAGATGTTTCCTGTTTACTGGTGTGTATGGGGTCATTGTCTTGATGGATCACCCATTTCAAGGGCATTTCCTCTTCAGTGTAAGGCAGCATGATCTCTTTAAATATTCTGATGTATTTTCATTGATCCATGATACCTGGTATGCGACAAAGAGGTCAGACACCGTGATGTGAGAAGCATCCCCATATCATGATGCCACCAGGCTTCACTGTCTTCACAGTGTACTGAGTCTTGAATTCAGTGTTTTGGGGTCGTCTTGGGGGGCCACTAGACCCAAAAAGAATAATTTTGATTTAATCAGTCCACAAAATGTGCACCGCTTCTCATTAGGCCAATCAATGTTCTCTTTGGCAAATTATAACCTCTTCAGCATGTCTTTTTCAACAGTGGGACGTTGCAGGGGTTTCTTGCCGATAGCTTGGCTTCATATAGGCATCGTCTAATTGCAACAGTTCTCACAGGTAACTTTAGACCTTCTTTCTTCCTGGAGCTAATTGGTGACTGTGTTCTTTCCATTTTGGCTCATCTTCAATAGTTTTTCCACTTTCTTCCACATCTTCCAAGTTTTGTTTGCCATTATATATATATTTATTTGTGATCATTTTAGCTGAGCAACCTCTCATTTTCTGCTCTTCCTTATATGTTTTCCACTTTCCAATCAACTTTTTAATCATGGTATGCTGTTCTGAGCAATGTCTGGAATGGCCCATTTTCCTCAGAATTTTAGAGAGAAATGCTCTATAACCAGCATATACAACATTTGCTGCCTGTCTTCCGGAAATAAGGACAATAATTGTCTCTTGTTTTTCAAAGAATTAATGACCTCACTAATTGAACTCCATACAGCTATTATTTTGAACATGCCCCTTTCAATTAGTTATTCATCCATTTGTTTATTTTCTGAACCACTTAAATTCTAATTAGGATCATGGGGAGGCTGGCGGCCATCACAAAAATGGTGATTCAATTACATAGAATCAGCTGCATACATGTCGTGACTGTTGGATTTTATTGCGTATTATTACTTATTATTGCAGTGGTGGTCTAGTGGATAGGGCACAGGATTGCTGATCCTAAGGTTGGGGGTTCGAGTCCCCACAAAGGTTGTCACTGGCTCCCTAGTGCAGCTAACTGGGTTATCAAAGGCGGGCCATGGTGAGAGGCATGTAAAAGAACCATTGCTGACTTTCGTAAAGAGTAGCTGCAAAGTCGTCAGCGTGTTTCTGTCCCTTGCTAAAGGGTTGTGACAGGAAGGGCATCTGACGTAAAAACCTATGCCAAATCAAATGTGCGAATCAGATGATTCGCTGTGGCGACTCCCGAGAAAAGGGGAAAAGCCGAAAAGAGAAGAAGAAGAAGATTATTACTTATTATGGGTCTGTTGGATTCTGTTGGTCTACTACATCTGCTAGTTAATTACTTGCCATGTAGAAATATAATTTTTAACAAAAGCAGTGATTGATCAAGTTAGTAATGTCTAACTGATACACAACTGAACACAACTGCATATAGAGACAGGTCAGATATGCATTTTGAAAACATTTTATATTTCGGATTTTACTAGATAATACACAGAAACATAAGTAAACCATGCACTGTAAAGGTGTTTTAGTACATGCTACACTGTATAGAAACACAAGAAAAACAAATAAATATTATATCTATCTTATTTATTTTTCCACTTCAAATTGTGATGATGATTCAACCTGTTCCAAGAGTACCATGAAGTTCCATCATTTTGATTCAAGCATTATCCACTTTTTAATGACAAGTTTGTCGACCAATCAAATCGTAATGAATCATCACGGGGTGGAGGTTTGCTGGGTATAAATAGGAAAGTAAATGAGGAATACAGTACAGTAGTTGTGTGGAGATAATTGGGAGAGAGGGAAGAGGCAAGGCCACGCCCATCAGCCTGGAGAAAGACATGGGAAAAACACTGGAAAACAAATCCCCAAAACAGCTCCTCTTGTGGTGAAAACATGCAGACTCATGAGTACAGGAAATTTCATACTAAAGTCGGCTGCAATGGGCTTCAGCCTCCCAATGAATGTATTCGGATTAAATGTTTCAGACATTAAATCAATTGGTTCACACTTCAATACCTATAGGATATCTTCATTATGCTACTAAATGTATTTATTGTTTAAATTCGGATGTAAATATTTAATCTCAGAATAAATTATACTTTTTGTACATTTTTTGGTACAACCAAAAATTAATTTGTGCAGTGTGATTGGCATTGTGTACCTGTGAGTATCCAAACATATGGAACACTCAACATGAAAAGCTTTCCGTTAGCATTTAATTGAAAAATTTGTGAAAATTGTGTGCAATAGTTTGTGGGAAGCACTTTGTGGTTTGCTGATGGATTCATGGAATACTTGAATAGCTTAGCACGGTGATCCTAGGACCGACAAGCCCTTTGTGTGACGTTTGCACATTCTCCCGATGCTTGTGTGGGTTTCCTCTGGGTGCTTTAGTTTCCTTCCTTAAAGATATGCACTTTAGGTCAACTGGCCATTCTAAATTATTGTGTAAGTTTTAGCTTTGCAGTGGCTTTGTGATCTGTTCAGGGTGTATTCTGCCTTTTGCCCAAAGTCAAATTGAATTTGCCCCAGCTTCCCTTGTTACCCTCAAAGATAAGGGCTACACTCTCAAAAATGGTACCTTTTTGAGAGACAATTGTGTACCTTTTAGTGCAACATCATATTTGTGCTAATAACTAATAACTATTAGACCATGTATCTTGGCCGGTTTTCTTTTGGAACTCTCCAGATACATAGAAGAAAGGTCCTTTTATTTTGCATCACTTTGTCGGCTCCCATTTCTGCCAATAGCACTGTACTGTCAAAATGTATCTGTAAATATAGATATGTTCTTGTATCATATGTTGCGTAGTGAACTTTCAGCCAGACCCAGAAATGCAGGCGACAGTGTAAGATGACACAGAGCTGATTTATTATTGAGGGTGAAACGATAAACGCGGGAGACAAACATGATAACTGAGTGGTGTTGAGGAGAAACACAAGAAACAATAAACACTGGGAAACTGAGGCGCGGGAAACTGGTCGAGCACATCTGCAACCAGGGGCCATAGAGAACACAGGGAAGTGAAGGCGTGATGCAGTACAATCTTCTGGCACCAAGGTGAACCTGCTGCTTGTGTTTATAAAGGAGTAGATTAGGCAGTGGGATCAGGTGTGCGAGCTGCAGTCAGTCGGCGTAGGTCAGCCATGCCCCTCTGCCGGATCCTGCACTGCTGGGAAGAAAACAGTTAAAAGAGCCACTAAATTCAAAGTCCCCCCAAACACAGGCCATAACAGTACCCCCCCTCCCCCACCCCAGGGACGCCACCTGGCATCCAACCAGGCTTATCTGGGAACCGGCTGTAGAACTCGGACAGCAGGTCAGGATCGAGGATCAGGGAATGAGGGATCCGTGAGCGTTCCTTGGGACCATACCTTTCCCCCTTCTACCAGGTACTGGTCGCCACGACCCTGCCTGCGGACATAAAGTATGCATTTGACCGAGTATACCAGGTGTCACTCAACCAGACGGGGGGGGGGGGGGGGTGTCTGTAGGAGGGAGAAGGGGGCTTTCCACTATGGGTTTCTTGAAGGAGACATGGAACACAGGATGCACCTTGAGAGCCTCTGAGAGTTTCAGCTGGACGGCACTGGAGTTGACGATGCTCTTGATGGTGTACAGACTGATGTACTTGGGAGCCATTTTCTTGGAATCAGCATGAAGGGGAGGTCTCTGGCGGAGAGCCAAACATGTTGCCCAACCTTGTAGACCAGTGCTGTTGTTTGATGACGATCGGTGATCCGCTGATTCCGGGCTGCCGACCTCTCCAGGGCAGCACGAGCCTCCTTCTAGACCCGGCGTGCTCTGTGGAAGTGGGCCTGGACTGAGGGGACAGCCACTTCGGTCTCCTGACTGGGGAACAGAGGGCGTTGGAACCTGTTGATCACCGTGAAGGGAGACATACCAGTGGCGGGGGAGACCATGAAGTTATGGGAGTACTCGATCCATGGTAGGTGTGTGGACCAGGAAGCTGGGAGATGAGAGGCAACGCAAGGAGGATTCCAGGCTCTGATTAGCTTGCTCCACCTGACCGTTAGATTGTGGGTGGTAGCCGGACGTCAAGCTGCTGGAAACACCTAGGGTGTCACAAAACGCTTTCAATACCCTGGATGCAAACTGGAGGTCTTGGTCGGAAACAATATCCTGGGGGATCCCATGGAGGTGGAACACGTGTTGACCTAGTAGGCCAGCTGTCTCCATAGCCAGTGGGAGTTTGGGTAGGGGATGAAATGTACTGCTTTTAGAAGCGGTCCACTATGGTCAAGATGACAGTGTTACCTTTGGATGGGGGTAGGCCCATGACGAGGTCCACGGCAATGTGCGATAAGGGGCGATGAGGTATGAGGAAGGGTTGGAGGAGATTTGCTGGTGCACGGTGGGAAGACTTGTTTCAGGCATAGGTGGCAGAGGCTCCAACAAACTCCCTGGTGTCAGCCGCTATGGTTGGCCACCAGAAGAGTTGTTGGAGGAGAAAAAGGGTCTGGTGACCCCTGGGTTGGCATGCCAATTTGGACGCATTTTCCCACTGGAGCATATAGTTGTCCCTGAGGCACCCTTCGGGCTCTGGTTCCCCTTGCTTGGCATCCTGGACCCCACTGGGCAGCTCCAAGCACAGGAGGCAGGCCAGATGGTTTTTGTGGCGGTGTCTTCCCCTGAGGAATACTGTCAAGAGAGGGCATCGTGTATGGTATTACGTGAACTGGAACGGTAAGTGAACGTAAAGTTGAACCTCCCCAGGTAGAGGGACCATCATGCCTGCCAAGAGTTCAATCTCTTTGCTGCACGGAGGTAGGACAGATTTTTGTGGTCTGTCCAGACAATGAAGCGATGGGCACCTTCTTCCAAACAGTGCTGCCAATCTTGGAGTGCCAGGACCCCTGCCAACAGCTCACGGTTCCCCACGTCATCATTTTGTTCTGCTGAGGATAGGCGACAGGAGAAGATTGCACATTGGTGTGGTGCACATTGGTGGTCTGCAGGGGAGCATTGGGAGAGGATAGCCCCCACTCCTGAATCTGAGGCGTCCACTTCCACCACGATCATTCCAGAAATTCATTGTGGTTGCCAGATAAGCTGAGCTTGACGGGCTCCATTTTCTGCATGATGTGATCAATGAGTCGGCTGTCTATGGCTACCACCTCTTCAGAGGTTTTGAGTTTGTATACAGGGAGATGATGGAGCTTAACCAGCTTCGAGTCAGTAAAGTTGTCATTGCCACCCAAGTCTATGAAAACTTCAACTGGCCTGGTTTGTCATGTGACGTAGTTTACCTTTAATCTGGATGCGTTTTCGAGGAGATGAGGAGGCTCGGCTCACCTCCGCCCTTCTGCCTGATTGCAATTCCGGCACCGCTGGACAATGGGCGAGGTAATCCCCTTCTCGGCACATGCAGAGACAGTTGTTCAGTCGGTGTTGTCTTTCCGCTGGTGTCAGCTTGGTTTGGCCAAACTGCATGCTGGTCTCCTCGGGCTGGTGGGAAAGAGGCCGAGGAAGTTGGGGACGAAGTGGGAGGAGCAGTGTTGGACATCGTGGAACCGCTCAGAGACAGGGTGGCGGCACCACACTGGTCTTCCCAAGATCTTTCTGTCTCGCTTTCTTTCTCAGTCTGTTGTCCACCGGATATCTAGAGCAATCAGGTCCTCGAGTGTAGTTGGCTGATCCCGCGCAGCTAGCTCGTCCTTGAGCTTATCAGTAAGATCTTTAACAAATGTTCCTTGGAGCGCAGGGTCATTCCAGCTTTTCTATGGCGAGAATCCAAAAAGCTTTCTATGGCAAGGATCCGGAAGGCTTTGCATATTCCGATACCGACTGTGAACCTTGTTTGCGGCGTAACAACTGGCTGCTCGCCTCCCCTCCTTTTGCCAGGTGATCAGAAACTCTTTTCATTTCAAGCACGAATCGGTCGTAGTGTGAGCACAACTCTGGGGTATGGGTGGCAACTGCTAATGCCCAAGACAAGGCTTGATCCGTAAGCAGGCTCATAACAAACACGGTCTTGGCTTGGTCTGTGGTGTACGTGAATGGCTGCTGGCTGAAGACAAGCAAGCACTGGTGGTGGAACTGAGCACATGTGCCTATAGTGCCTGAATACCTTGCTGGCATGGGGATGAGTGGCTCTCGGCATGTGGTGAGCAGGGCTGGTGCTGTTGCTGGTGCGGAAAGTGAAGGGTCGGTGGGCAGGGTCCGGGTGGCGAGCTGGGTGACAATGGTGTCCATCCTTCTACTGAGCTGAGCCACGCTGGGGGTCAATTGTTGAAGGCTGTCCAAAACCCGGTGCAGGGTGGAGTTGTGTTAGCCCAACAGGAGTCCCTGGCTGGACAATGCCTGCTTGAGCTGCTCGGTCTCTACTGGGTCCATGTGGCCAGAAGATTCTGCTGCGTAGTCAACTTTCAGCCAGACCCAGCTATGTAGGCAACAGTATAAGATGAAACAGAGCTGATTTATTACTGAGGGGAAAACGCTAAAAGCAGGAGGCAAACACGATAACTGACTAGTGACAAAGAGAAACACAACAAACAATAAGCACTGGGAAACTGAGGTGTGGGAAACTGGTCAAGCGCAGAGCTGGAACCAGGGGCCAGAGAGGACACAGAGAAGCAAAGGCGTGATGCAGGACAATCTTCTGGCACCGAGGTGACCACGCTGCTTGTCTTTATAGAGGAGTAGATTATGGAGTGGGATCAGGTGTGCGAGCTGCAGTCATCCCGCATAGGTCAGCCACACCCGTCCGCTGGAGCCTGCACAGCTTGGGAGAGAACAGAGTTAGAAGAGCCGCCAAATTCAAAGTGTTGTCCCCCCCCCCAAACAAAAAAAAAAAAAAAACAGGCCATAACATAATGCATTCATTTATGAGGTCATGAATTATGTATGTATGTACGTATGAATGGATATACAGCCAGCAGGACTGCTGTAAAACACTAATTCAGAGATATTCGGGTGTTATTCCCCCACTCTGATCAGATTTTTGTGGTTAACCATCCTTAAAGCAATGATGCATATCAGTCTTTATTGAATGCTTCTGTCCTTTAGAATTCACTGCATGTGCATACTGATTTCTATGGCAGCTGTTTCCATCACTGCCATGGGATTTCTTGGGGTTCATCATCAGTTTCCCTGTTATGGTGCTGAAGATATTGTCACTGTTGCTGCTGCTATTAATGGTGTTTTTTATTTTTTATTTTTGATACCCTGCCAGGACTGAATGGTGATAGTGATACACCTGCACAAACTGCTTTGAGCAAAAAGACACATGGTTTCTAAGCTGGCAGATCATTCATGGTGCATGGTAACAGGACTACATAGGACTCGCCACAATCCTGACATCAGAGCTGTGCCACAATAAGACAGTAAATCATCTTATTCCCCGGCTTCCCCCTGATTATGACATTTATTGTACAGTCACAAGCCATATATGGTACCAGTCTAAGTCTAAGGTAATTAAAATTGTATTAGCTTACTGCTATTATTATCGCTGTTATCACTGGTGTGTTATATATGGTTTACCACTACAGTCATGGGTGATGCGCTTATGACCAGATTGCACCAGATCTGAGGGGAGACAAACAGTAAAGAGGAGGGAGGGGGATGGGGAATTAAGATAGGACTGTTTAGCATCCATGACCCACAAATGCTGCAGAAGGGAGAATGCGGAATGACAACAGGCTTAGAGGCAAAATGACGGAAAATCCAGCCAATCATGTACTCTCAACAGCCAGTAGGAGGCTGGGATGTGCTGTAAAGGTGGGGTGAGGGAAAACGAGTGCATGAGTGCAGAAAGAGGAGAGAGAAAGAGGTAAACATCATAGCAACAGAAACATCTCAGCATCCTCTTGCTATCTGGATCCTAATCCTAATCAACTTAAACAAAAAGGGCCATTATTCAGTCCTTTTCTTTCTCTTCTGCATCCTCATCATCCTCTTCAGCAGCCATGCCTGAGTGTTGGGATGGGGTGAGTTCTATTAGGATTGAATATGTGAGGGAATTTTCAAAGTCAGATGTGTGGCCTTGGATGTGTATTTTTTAAGGATTTGAACATGCCAGTGTCTTTGGTTTCCTTTGCTCGTACTGTATACGAGAGTATTAATGTTTAGCATTGAATGAATGTACTATAAAAAGCATGAAATTGCTGCTTCATGGAATTGATGTGAAGAGTGGGACTATTAGAATAAAAATATCTTAAGTACTTACTATAGCAATGTATATATATATATATATATAT
>CM045733.1:50230000-50252500 GCA_024760905.1 Plotosus lineatus
TATAAAAGCGGAGGTAGGAGCACACAGGTAGACTACATCTTGTGTAGGCGATGTAATTTGAAGGAAGTCAGTGACTGCAAAGTAGTAGCGGGTGAGAGTGTTGCCAAACAGCATAGGACTGTGGTGTGTAGGATGACGCTGATGATGAGGAAGGTGAAGAAGGCAAAGGCAGAGCAGAAGACAAATTGGTGGAAGCTGAAAAAAGAAGAGTGTCGTGTTTTCTTCAAGGAGGAGTTGAAACAGGCTTTGGGTAGTCAGGAAGTGCTTCCAGATGACTGGACAACCACAACCAATGTGATCAGGGAGACCGGTAGGAGAGTACTTGGTGTGTCCTCTGGAAGGAAAGTAGATAAGGAAACTTGGTGGTGGAATGAGGAAGTGCAGGAGTGTGTACAAAATAAGAGGTTAGCCAAGAAGAAGTGGGACATTGAGAGGACCGAAGAGAGTAAACAGGAGTACACAGCGTAAGGCGAAGGTAGCAGTGTCAAAGGCCAAACAGAGGGCGTATGATGACTTGTATGATAGGTTGAACAGTAAGGAGGGAGAAAATGATTTATACAGGTTAGCACAGCAGAGAAATAGAGATGGGAAAGACGTGCAGCAAGTTAGAGTGATAAAGGACAGATAGGGAAATGTATTGACTGGTGACAGAAGTGTGCTGGGAAGATGGAAAGAGTACTTTGAAGAGCTGATGAATGAGGAAAATGAGACAGAAAAAAGAGTAGAAGGGGTGACCGTTGAGGAGCAGGAAGTTTCAAAGATTAGTAAGGGAGAAGTGAGGAGGGCATTGAAGAGAATGAAGAGTGGAAAGGCAGTTGGCCCTGATGACATACCAGTTGAGGTTTGGAAGTGTCTAGGGGAGGTAGCAGTAGATTTTCTGACAAGAATATTCAACAAGGTCTTAGAAAGTGAGCAGATGCCAGAGGAATGGAGGAGAAGTGTGGTTGTGCCCATTTTTAAGAACAAGGGAGATGTACAGAGTTGTGGCAACTACAGAGGGATAAAGTTGATGAGCCATACAATGAAGTTATGGGAGAGAATAGTGGAAGCTAGACTAAGGGCAGAGGTCAGCATTTGTGAACAACAGTTTGGTTTCATGCCAAGAAAGAGCACCACAGATGCAGAGTTTGCTTTGAGGATGTTAATAGAGAAGTACAGAGAAGGTTAGAAGGAGTTGCATTGTGCCTTTGTGGATCTGGAGAAAGCATATGACAGGGTGCCGAGAGAAGAACTGTGGTATTGTATGAGGAAGTCTGGAGTGGCAGAGAAGTATGTTAGAGTGGTGCAGGACATGTATGAGAGATGTAAGACAGTGGTGAGGTGTGCTGTCGGTGTGACAGAAGAGTTCAAGGTGGAGGTGGGACTGCATCAAGGGTCAGCTCTCAGCCCCTTCTTGTTTGCTATGGTGATGAACAGGCTAACAGACGAGGTTAGACAAGAATCTCCATGGACTATGATGTTTGCAGATGACATCGTGATCTGTAGTGAGAGCAGAGAACAAGTGGAGGAAAATCTAGAGAGGTGGAGGTATGCCCTGGAAAGGAGGGGATTGAAGGGTAGTCTCAGTAAGACGGAATACATGTGTGTGAATGACAAGGACCCAAGAGGAACTTTGAGGTTACAGGGGGCAGAGATAAAGAAGGTGGAGGATTTTAAGTACTTAGGCTCAACAATCCAGAGCAATGGAGAGTGTGGAAAAGAGGTGAAGAAGCGCGTGCAGGCAGGTTGGAATGGATGGAGAAAAGTGTCCGGTGTGATGTGTGATAGGAGAGTATCGGCAAGAATGAAGGGAAAAGTGTACAAGACGGTGATGAGGCCAGCGATGTTGTATGGTTTAGTGACAGTGGCCCTGGGGAAAAGACAGGAGTCAGAGTTGGAGGTAGCAGAGATGAAAATGTTGAGGTTCTCTTTGGGAGTAACGAGGATGGATAGGATCAGAAACGAGTACATCAGAGGGACAGCACATGTTAGATGTTTTGGAGACAAAGTCAGAGAGGCTAGATTGAGATGGTTTGGACATGTACAGAGGAGGGATAGTGAGTATATTGGTAGTAGGATGCTGAGGTTGGAACTACCAGGCAGAAGGCCCAGAGGAAGACCAAAGAGAAGATTTATGGATGTGGTGAAGGTGGACATGAAGGTCGTTGGAATAAGAGTAGAAGATGCAGAGGATAGGGAGAGATGGAGGCAGATCATTTGCTGTGGCGACCGCTGAAGGGAACAGTCGAAAGGAAAAGAAGAAGAAAAGAAGATACACACACACACACATTCACACACACACACACACACACACACACACACACACACACACACACACACACACACACACATCTTCTTCTTTTCCTTTCGGCTTTTCCCTTCAGGGGTCGCCACAGCGAATCATCTGCCTCCATCTCACCCTATCCTTTGTATCTTCTTCTCTTACACCAACGACCTTCATGTCCTCCTTTACCACATCCATGAATCGTCTCTTTGGTCTTCCTCTAGGCCTTTTGCCTGGTAGTTCCAGCCTCAGCATCCTATTTCCAATATACTCACTATCCCTCCTCTGTACATGTCCAAACCATCTCAATCTAGCCTCTCTGACTTTGTCTCCAAAACGTCTTACATGTGCTGTCCCTCTGACGTGCTCATTCCTAATCCTATCCATCCTCGTTACTCCCAAAGAGAACCTCAACATTTTCATCTCTGCTACCTCCAACTCTGCCTCCTGTCTTTTCCCCAGGGCCACTGTTTCTAGCCCATACAGCATCGTTGGTCTCAACACCGTCTTGTACACTTTTCCTTTCATTTTTGCCGATACCCTCCTATCACACATCACACCGGACACTTTTCTCCAACCATTCCAACCTGCCTGCACACGCTTCTTCACCTCTTTTCCACACTCTCCATTGCTCTGGATTGTTGAGCCTAAGTACTTAAAATCCTCCACCTTTCTTATCTCTGCTCCCTGTAATCTCACCGTTCCTCTTTGATCCTTGGCATTCATGCACATGTATTCTGTCTTACTGAGGCTAATCTTCATTCCCCTCCTTTCCAGGGCATACCTCCACCTCTCTAGATTTTCCTGCACTTGTTCTCTGCTCTCACTACAGATTACAATGTCATCTGCAAACATCATAGTCCATGGGGAATCTTGTCGAACCTCGTCTGTCAGCCTGTCCATCACCATAGCGAACAAGAAGGGGCTGAGAGCTGACCCTTGATGCAGTCCCACCTCCACCTTGAACTCTTCTGTCACACCGACAGCACACCTCACCACTGTCTTACATCTCTCATACATGTCCTGCACCACTCTAACATACTTCTCTGCCACTCCAGACTTCCTCATGCAATACCACAGTTCTTCTCTCGGCACCCTGTCATATGCTTTCTCCAGATCCACAAAGGCACAATGCAGCTCCGTCTGACCTTCTCTGTACTTCTCCATTAACATCCTCAAGGCAAACACTGCATCTGTGGTGCTCTTTCTGGGCATGAAACCAAACTGTTGTTCACAAATGCTGACCTCTGCCCTTAGTCTAGCTTCCACTATTCTTTCCCATAACTTCATCGTATGGCTCATCAACTTTATCCCTCTGTAGTTGCCACAACTCTGCACGTCTCCCTTGTTCTTAAAAATGGGCACCAGCACACTTCTCCTCCATTCCTCTGGCATCCTCTCACTCTCTAAGACCTTGTTAAATGTTCTTGTCAGAAATTCTACTGCTACCTCTCCTAGACACTTCCATACCTCCACCGGTATGTCATCAGGACCAACTGCCTTTCCATTCTTCATCCTCTTCAATGCCCTCCTCACTTCACCCTTACTAATCTTTGCTACTTCCTGGTCCTCAACAGTCACCTCTTCTACTCTTTTTTCTCTCTCATTTTCCTCATTCATCAGCTCTTCAAAGTACTCTTTCCATCTTCCCAGCACACTTTTGTCATCAGTCAATACATTTCCCTCTCTGTCCTTTATCAATCTAACTTGCTGCACGTCCTTCTCATCCCTATTTCTCTGCTGTGCCAACCTGTATAAATCATTTTCTCCCTCTTTACTTTCCAACCGAGCATACAAGTCATCAAACGTGCTCTGTTTGGCCTTTGACACTGCTACCTTTGCCTTACGCTGTGTCTCCCTGTACTCCTGTTTACTCTCTTCGGTTTTGTCAATGTCCCACTTCTTCTTAGCTAATCTCTTCCTTTGTACACACTCCTGCACTTCCTCATTCCACCACCAAGTCTCCTTATCTACTTTCCTTCCAGATGACACACCAAGTATTCTCCTACCTGTCTCCCTGATCACATTCGCTGTAGTTGTCCAGTCATCTGGAAGCACTTCCTGACCACCCAAAGCCTGTTTCAACTCCTCCTTGAAGACAACCCGACACTCTTCCTTTTTCAACTTCCACCACTTTGTCTTCTGCTCTGCCTTTGCCTTCTTCACCTTCCTCACCATCAGCATCATCCTGCACACCACCATCCTATGCTGTTTGGCAACACTCTCACCCGCTACTACTTTGCAGTCACTGACTTCCTTTAAATTACATCGCCTGCACAAGATGTAGTCTACCTGTGTGCTCCTACCTCCACTTTTATAAGTCACCCTATGCTCCTCTCTCTTCTGGAAGAAAGTATTCACCACAGCCATTTCCATCCTTTTGCAAAATCTACCAACATCTGTCCTTCTGCTCCTGTCCTGGATACCAAACCTACCCATCACTTCCTCGTCCCTCTGTTTCCTGCACCAACATGTCCATTGAAGTCTGCCCCAATGACCACTCTTTCACCTCTGGGGTACTCTGCATCACTTCATCTAACTCCTCCAGAATCTCTCCTTCTCTTCTCGCTCACATCCTGTCTGTGGGGCATAAGCACTAACAACATTGACCATCACACCTTTAATTTCTAACTTGAGACTCATCACTCTGTCTGACACTCTTTTCACTTCTAGAACATTCCTGGCAAACTCCTCCTTCAAGATGACTCCGACTCCATTTCTCTTCCCATCCACACCGTGATAAAACAGCTTAAACCCTGCTCCTATGCTTCTAGCCTTGCGACCTTTCCACCTGGTCTCCTGAACACACAGTATGTCCACCTTCCTCCTCTGCATCATGTCAGCCAGCTCTCTACCTTTTCCTGTCATAGTTCCAATATTCAAAGTCCCTACTTTCAGTCCTAGACTCATGCCTTTCCTCTTCTCTCTCTGGCAACGGACACGCCTCCCGCCTCTCCTTCTTCGACGTCTTCGACCAACAGTAGTCCAATTTCCATCAGCACCCTGTTGGTTGACGGCACTGATGGCGGTCGTTGTTAACCCGGGCCTCGACCGATCCGGTATGTCATTCTTTCTTGTGATTCGCATAGTTTATTTGGCATTTGTTTTACGCCGGATGCCCTTCCTGACGCAACCCTCTGCATTTATCCGGGCTTGGGACCGGCGTGAGGGAGAGACACTGGTTTGTGCCCCCCCCTCACGGCTGCATTACATACACACACACATATACTGTATATATATATATATATATAGAGGATTTTCTGGTAGAGCAAATAACAAAAGGATAGTGATAAATGGAGTTTCAATAGAAAGTCTTTGTCCTGTCCTTTTGTTTTATATATATATATATATATATATATATATATATATATATATATATATATATATATATATATATATATCCCCCAGTGCAGCTAACTGGGTTATCAAAGGCGGGCCATGTCCCTCACTGTCTATGGTGAGAGGCATGTAAAAGAACCATTGCTGACTTTCGTAAAGAGTAGCTGCAAAGCAGTCAGCGTATTTCTGTCCCTTGCTAAAGGGTTGTGACAGGAAGGGCATCCAACATAAAAACCTATGCCAAATCAAATGTGCGAATCAGATGATTCGCTGTGGCGACTCCCGAGAACGGAAAAAAGCCGAAAGGAAGAAAGTGTATATATATATATATAGAGAGAGAGAGAGAGAGAGAGAGCTGCTTTCCGACTTACGTTTTAGTTCGGTTCCGGATGGCCAAACATAAGGTGAAAAAAAATGTAAGTTGTTACCGTATGTTCCAGTGACGTATGGCGTTCAAACTGTACTATACATTCATAAATAACATTACTGTATCTCATAAACTACCTCTAAATTAATTATTATAAACATAACATTGTAAAATAATATCAAATGTATAAAATAATATCAACATTAATCGCAAATAAATTAAATTCAAGCAAAATAATTTCAAATAGATAAAATTGAATCAAATTCACTAATCAAATATCAAATACTGTAAACACTGTAAACACAGCAAAACTGTAAACACAAAGATCACAGAGACGACGTCTTAACACAAGGGTAACATTCGGTGAACTGGGAAAAAGGAAGGCACGTTCAGTCTGTCATTTGTAAACAATGGACGTAGCGTCATGTTTAAGTAGCATATTATGTCAGCATACTACATAGGTACGTCTTGTACTACAGACAGCACGCTCAACTCAAAATTTGACTTTTTTTTTTTTTTTTAATCGAAAAATACGTAAAACGAATGTACGTAAAGCAGGGAGTGTCTGTATATACATTTGTAGAGAAGTGGGATCAAAAGGTTGCTGGTTTGATTCCACTTGCTAGTTTATGTGGTGGTAGCAGGAGTGAGCAGCACCTTTCCTTACTTCACCTTCATGACTGAAGTGGCCTTGAGAAAGGCACCTAACCCCAACTGTTCTCTGGATGTAGCAATGTGTGGCAGCTTACTGTGTGGGTGTATGTGTGTGTGCGCCTGTTTGTGTAGTGTATGTGCTCATGCTCACTTTGGATGGGTTCAATGTAGAAGATGGGTTAAATCCTTGCAGGATATACAGTATATTAAAAAACAAACAAACAATGAATAAACAAACAAAGGCCACTTTCGAAAATTCTCTCTCTCTCTCTCTCTCTCTCTCTCTCTCTCTCTCTCTCTCTCTCTCTCTCTCTCTCTCTCTCTGAATGTGTGTGTATTGGGGGTTGGGGCAAGACAGAAAACGGTCAGCTGGGAAACTAAATGCTACGAGCAGCATCCATCTGTCCAGGAGACTCCATTTCCTGCTTCTGTTCATCTCCAGATAATAAGTGTCTGAAGGAAGGAGAGGAAAACGGGAGTGATACTGAAAAATCTATTCAGAATCCCATCCATCCTTTTCATAATCCTCTTTTTACTCATTCCTTTCATTAATTTTTCTGTAAAAAAAATTGCTCTATTTGAAAAAAATGCTCTAGTTAGGTGGGCTTAGGCTCACAACTTCTACAAGGAAAAAAATCATATGAATGGTCCACGTTCAGGGATGTGATCTGTGATCAATGTGTAATTACATGTTTTTTTCATTCACAAGATGGCTTTTCTTAAAAAATAACAGGAATTGAAATACGGAAATGAGGAAAATGTTTATACTATATTTTCTACTTTTTTTGTCTTGTTTCCATGATCAAACAATATCAGGCTGAAGCTCAGTGCTCATAGTTCCCTGTTGCCTAGCAATAGTGGGATAAAGAAAAAGAGGGTTTGTTTAAATTTATTCTCTGTATTACATGTGCTCCACTCTGTTTTCACCTCTCCAGCCATATGACTGCTTGCTCATTAATATGCATCATGAACCCTGAAGCATGACTCTGACAGAGGGAGACAGAAAGGTCAAAAAGACGAAAGAAACAGTTAGTGAGGGAGATAAAAAACAAGAGAGGAAGTGCAGAGAAAAATGAAGGATAAGGAGAGAAATAGGCCAGGAAAATGAATCATGATCTGGTTTTATGTGCATTCAACTCCCAGATAGTCAGCGTGTGCTCCAGATAACGTGTGAAAAAAATTGTTAGCCGCGGTAACACACATAGGGGTGAACATCCAATTAGCCTACTGTGTGTGTTTTTGGAGTGTCGGAGGAAACCGAAGTACCGGGAGGAAACCCAAACAAACACGTTGAGAACATGCAAACTCCACACAGAAACACCTGAGCTGGGAATCGAACCCAGGACCATCTTTCTGTGAGCGGACGTATGAACCACTATGCCAGTGTGCCGCCATTATATTATTTTTCATTATTAAAACAATTAAATACATTTTTAAAAATTATTTAAACTACTTGCTACTTGGAGATATCTTATAAAAAAGGTATTCAAAAGTAAAAATTATATCACTTGATGAATATTTAATTTATTTCTTTTTTAAGATGCTTACAGTTTAAAGATGTGTTTGGAAAAAGTTTAAAATGTATTTAGCATGTATTTATAAACTGGTGCTTGCATTTCTGTAATTGGAATGAGTCATTCAAAAAAAGTGCACTTATTATATTATAATTTTAAAATTATTTTTCATGGTATTTAATCCTCAATCATGGCAATCGAACAGACATATACCATGTTTTGTGGGCTATAAGACATACCGGATTATAAGGTGCACTATCAGCGAATGCTGACTGACCGACCCAGTTTTTTGTGTGTGCATAAGCCGCACTGGATTATAAGGCGCATTAAGTGAAACAAGTCAGATCAGTCAAACTTTATTCAGCTCATTCACAATAACTCTCAACATTGTTCAGTTGTGACAATATAAAACAATAAACTCACTTTTTCAGTTTATTCCTGTTCCACAAATACATCAAATTCTTCATCTTCAGTGTCAAAGTTTAATAGTGCCACGATTTCGGCATCAAGCCTGGATCCATCTCATCATTATCTGAGTCAGTCTCGTTCCTGTTAGCTGATCAGTGATGATTCCTGCCTTGATCAATTCTCGGACAACACTTGAGACTGATAGCTTAGTCCAGGCATTTACAATTCATTGGCAGATATTGGCGTAACTCGCGTGTGAGAAATGTGTGTTCGTCTTTTGTCATCCAATGCTCTCATGCAGATTGCAGTTTAACTTTGAATGACCTGTTGATACTAATATCTAGCAGTTGAGTTCTTTGATTAATCCACCAGGAATGATCGATGGATTGGTTTGCTTTACCTGGGTTTTGACGGTGTTAGTTAGATGGGTGTGCATGGAGTCACAGATCAATAGTGACGAAGATGTGTGGATAAAGCCTTCCGGTCTCTTCACGTAAACTTCTTTCAGCCACTCACCCATCTTATTCTCATCCATCCAGCCCTTTAGGTTAGCCTTGATGATGATGTTGGCTGGAAACTTTTCTCCTGGCAAAGTCTTCTTCTTGAAAATGACCATGGGTGTTAGTTTCTGGCCATTAGCCTAGCAGCCAAGTACTACAGTGAAAGATGACTTCTCGTTCCATGTGGTGTGTATAGATCCTGTACTAATCAGTTTTCTTGACAGTTCAGTTCATGGGCATGTCAAAGCCGAGGAGGACCTCGTCCATGTTGGTGATGTGTTCTGGCTGGGTCTTCATTTCAGTGATTTTGTTCTTGCAGTAGGTGCAGAAAATGGTTAGTTTTTCTTTGTAATCCCTTGGCAGTTACTGCGAGATGGTAGTTCTTGTGCGGATGGAGAGATTACACCTCTTCATAAAATGGAGGCACTAAGAAAGACCCCCTCAAAAGTCATTCATCTTCATTTCACGTGCTACCACTGTTGCTTTGAATAGAATAGAGACTAGAGACGCTTCTACCTGCTTTATCTGTTTATCCTTAACTGTGGCCTTCTCGCTTTGTTTCCTCGGAAACTCTGTTTGGTCCTCTTTACTTAGCGCAGGTCATCTTCTTGCCTCCTCCACTTTCATACCATTGATTCATTAATGTTTAATTCTCTGGCCACTGCTTTTTTCCCATGGTGTACTGTGTGACTGATAGCCTTCAGTTTGAAATCTGCCTCGTAAGCACGTCTCTTAACAGGTGCCATTTTGCAGTCCTACACCCACCATAATATTACCCATTGAAACACAACACATATTATGTAACACAGTACGGTGGCCGTAATGCTCCAGCTATCCATCAAGCGGTGTGGCCTCATCAACACATAAGACGCACCAGATTATAAGGCGCACAGTCAATTTTTGAGAAAATTGAAGGATTTTAAGTGTGCCTATAGTCCAAAAACTACGGTATATAAACTACATGCATTAAACTGTGATCGCTCTCTCTCAAAATCTAAATTATAATTAATATATTTTTCTGTCTCTCAGATAAATTGTGCTTCAATGCACTATTTCATAATGAAGACATGCAGGAGATCACTAAACATTTTGTGGTTTGCCACATCGATGCTCCAGGCCAACAAGTCGGAGCCCCTCAGATGCCAGCAGGGTAAACATCTGCATTAATACATACATAAATGTATATACTCAGAAATTAATATATAAATACATGCACAGTATTATGTTTATTTTAATTTTTTTTTTTTTTTATTGAAGATACCAGTACCCCACTATGGACCAACTGGCTGGTATGCTGCCTAGCGTGGTGCAACACTTTGGGTAAGTGTATAAAATAGCTTGATTTGGAATTATTATTAAGAAGTGAAAGTATGGCTGATAGAATATTAGATAGAGTATGAGAGTTGGTTAGTTTCATTGGGGAGTGTGTGTTGTGAGATTAATATAATTTAGACAAGTTAATAATGTAAGATGAGTGAGGCAGTGGTGATACTGGTGGAAAGGGGCACTGGATCGCTGATCCTAAGGTTGGAGGTTCGAGTCCCACTCTCCACAGGGTTGTCACTGTCCCTCCAGTGCAGCTAATTGGGTTATCAAAGATCGGCCATGTCTCTCACTGTCTATGGTGTGAGGCTGTAAAAGAACCATTGCTGACTTTTGTAAACAGTAGCTGCATAGCCGTCAGCGTCTTTCTGTCCCTTGCTAAAGGGTTGTGTCAGGAAGGGCATCTGAAATAAAAACCTATGCCAAATTAAACATGTGAATCAGATAATTCGCTGTGGCAACCCCTGGAAAAGGGAAAAAGCCAAAAGGAGAAGAAGATGAATGCAAGATGAGTTGGTGTACAGATACACTGCTCATTTTGTGTACCCCCGTTAGCAGACTGTACCTTAAGGTAGTACACTATGCATTAAGTACTTACTGGCTTGCTCTGAGTAGGAATTTCAACAGGTTGGTGTTGTATCAAATTGAGGACTACATGTTGTGTTTTTACTTGAAATTATGTCATTATCCTGAGAGGAAATGCCATCAGATGCCATTTTAATAAAAATTTGAAAGCCCAATCCCTTCTGTAGGTAGCCAAGACCATGATCACAGATGGTGAGAAGTCGGCAGCATTGTACCACATAAAGTTTAATTTCTTTGAGGAAATCATCCAGGCACTCCATACTAAAACGCTTCACAATGTGAACATACAGGGGGTGGACAAAATAATGGAAACACCTTAAAAAAATCAACAAAATATGATTTAATATGGTGTAGGTCCACCTTTTGCAGCAATTAAAGCCTCAATTCTCCGAGGTATTGATTCATACAACTTGTGAATTGTTTCCAAAGGAAATTTAAGTCATTCTTCAGTTAGAATACCCTCCAACTCTTTTAGAGACAATGGCGGACTTGTGCTTTTCTGAGGACGTTTTTCCCTCTCTTTCAAAGGCAGTCATTACTTTTGAGACAGTCCCTCTTGAAACACCGAACATTTGGGCAGTTTTTGTTACACTAGCGCCGACCATACGAACACCAACAATTTGGCCTCTTTTAAAATATGAGAGGTCTGCCATTGTGGGGTATGATTAATGTTTTCAATATCTGAAAAAGGAAAAAAAAACATTTATTTTACATCAATATATCAAATAACAAAATTATTATACAAAAAATAATAACATATGCCAAGTTTTGATTGTTTAAATTATATTCAAAGATTATGATGCCAAAATGTTAGGTGTTTACATTATTTTGTCCACCCCCTGTAAGTACTGTATACTCAAAATAGCAAGTACAAGTATGCACAGTGAGACATAGCATTATTGAGTGTTATATATTGTTGCTATTGTTTTATTATTTTATTAATCTGGGATGGATGAATTTGCTTTCATTGATGATATTGGTTAATGTGTGTGTGTGTGTGTGTGTGTGTGTGTGTGTGTGTGTGTGTGTGTGTGTGTGTGTCTGTGTGTGTGTGTGTGTGTGTGTGTGTGTGTGTGTGTGTGTGTGTGTGTGTGTGTGAAATTAGTGTAAGTAGAATGGGTTAGTATGGTTACATGAACAACATTTTAGCAGATGGCCTCATCCAGGAAATTACAGTACAGCTCATTTCTGATCAGTTGGAGATTAATGGACCTGGTGGTAAAGTATTGGGGGTTGAACCCTCAATCTATTAATCAATAAACCAGAGCCATCATTGCATCAATGGTTAGCTAAAATAGGTTAAGGTCTATGACTTTGTTTAAAATTAGTGTTAATAAAAGTGTGACGGGACTACATTAATCTATATCCTAACATTTTATTATTATTATTATGATGATGATTATTATTATTATTATTATTCAGTTCATTTTCTGTAACCGCTTAATCCTAATTTGGGTCACGGGGAGGCTGATGCCCATCCCAGCCAACTTCGGGCGAGGGCAGAGTACACCTTGGACAGCTCGCCAGGCCATCGCAGGGCGGAAACACGCTGATGGCTTTGCAGCCTCCTCCTTACAAAAGTCAGCAATGGTTCTTTTGCATGCCTCACATCATAGGCAGTGGGAGACGTGGCCGGCCTTTGATAACCCAGTTAGCTGCACTTGGGGGGACAGTGACAACCTTGTGGAGAGAGGGACTCGAACCCCCAACCCTTTATAGCACCCTATACCACTCGACCACCACTGACCCTATTATTATTATTATTATTATTATTATTTATCTCCAGATTTAAGAGCATTGTGGGAATTGGAGTAGGCGCTGGTGCATATGTCCTCGCCAAGTTTGCTGTAAGTATCACTTCCTTCCTTTTCTCTCTCTCTCAGTTTCACTCAACAGGACCACATTTGGGGAAACTATCAAGGGGACTGATAATCATTTAGTAGTTAATTTAATAGGGGGCAAGATTTTTATTCTGTAAAAACTTTATTGCCTAGAAATAGAATAGTTGATCAAAGTAGTTGATCATCATCATCTCTCTATTTCTCTCTCTCCCCCCCCCCCCCCGTCCTCTGTGTGTGTGTGTGTGTCTCTATCTCCTGTTTTCTCTAGCTGATCTTCCCTGACCTTGTCGAAGGGTTGGTTCTGCTTAACATCGACCCAAACGGGAAGGGTTGGATTGACTGGGCTGCTTCTAAGATATCTGGATTGACCAGCACACTGCCTGACACGGTCCTACCTCACCTCTTCAGCCAGGTGAAGACACATATAGACTAAAATCTGAAAACCTGCCATGAAATGTGCTGAATCCTTGTTTTAGGGCAGGTTTGGTCTAAAAACTGCTAAAATATTCAATAAGTTATTTTCAGTCAGTAAATGTGCAGTGCAGCATTGCCCTGAGAAAGCAGTCAAAAGCACAGTGTTGGTGGTACCTAGTATTCCATTAGAGAAAACAATTTAGGGATGGATAGGATTTTTCCCACTGCAGTGGTATGTGCTGTAGGTTGAGATTATTGTCTTCAGTATAGCTAGTGGTGCTCTCCATGAGTGTACAGGTTAAGTAATCTATTTGGCATGCAGCCAAATACAAAAGGGCCGACATGTGGCTTTACATGGTGTCTGATGCTATAATGAATGTAGCTTGTAACACTAATGTGGCTCCTTTGTAGCTCCAGGAGAAATGGTTATGGGCAACAGTTAAAGCAGGGAAAGCTATTGGTGTAGGCTACTGCACTCAGTGCAATACTAGAAGTTTAAAAATTGAATCAAATGATTCCAGCTTGAGTGAAATAGACTACAGTATTGATTGATTTAGTTTGGTGTCTCTCACTAGACTGGCTGTTCATTAATATGTTGAGTCAACCAGACATACTCATTAACTCTGTTCAGTTGGGTGAACTGGTTCAGTATCTGCCATATTCATCTCTGAATCAACTTTAACTGCCAAAAGTGTTTGTCCATTTTTTACAAATAATTGAGTTAATTCAAATAAACATGAATCAACAATGGAAAGGCTCATTACACTTAGGCAGTCATTCCTACAGTATTTGAACATTGTGCATTGTTTAAACAGAATGTACGGTACGTGTTGATTGCAAAAATCATTGCATTGCTCATTCTACAATTTTTTCATCATCAATATATTTCCAGCTAACGCACAGAACAACAACAAAAAAGAGGTGGAATGGTTCTTTTAAATTCAGTTTAATTCAATTCCCTTTCGAAATAAGAAAACCTGGACGCATTCTGGTCATTCATTTTATGATGGAAATAAAACCCTAGTTCTGGAAGTTCCTCCCAACACTGTTGCAGAACTTCATAGAGATATATTCTACTAGTTGGTCACTTTGCATTCACCCCTCTGAGCGGTTAATCACAGAAGCAATTCAATTAAGTTTAAGCCTGAAGACTGTGTTGGGGCCGTTGAATTTAAAGCCAACTTTCTTGTTCTTTTCTTCTAAGTTATATCTGATCTATAATTTACCTTTAGTACTTTTCAGCTCATTCACAGGACTTGACCTGCTTAAATTTGAATAGTACTGAAAAACTGTTTATTGTAAATATTTTGAAGGGGTGCATTAGATTGAGATGGTTTGGACATGTACAGAGGAGGTATAGTGAGTATATTGGTAGTAGGATTCTGAGGTTGGAACTACCAGGCAGAAGGCCCAGAGGAAGACCAAAGAGAAGATATATGGATGTGGTGAAGGCGGACATGAAGGTCATTGGAGTAAGAGTAGAAGATGCAGAGGATAGGGTGAGATGGAGGCAGATCATTTACTGTGGCGACCCCTGAAGGGAACAGCCGAAAGGAAAAGAAGAAGATTTTGAAGGGGTGCACATTAATGGTACAGCTGGGGGCTGATATTCTAGTGGGATGAATAGAATCTGTTGACATATAGTTCAAAAGAGTCTGTTTCTTCAAAAGGAAAAAATTGTCAAAAATGGTATTATATTATAATATATTATTTTCCAGGATATTATAAGAATTCCTTAATTCAAGGCAGTAGTCATGAAATACAGGACTGAATTTATTTATTTATGCAAAGACAATGATAAGGCAAACTAAATGTTCATGTATGAGAATATACTTCACAAAAGACCCATTTCATCCATCCTATTTATTTATTTACTTATATATGTATGTGTGTATGTTCGTACTTGTATCTATTTTTGCACCCCCTACTGATAGTACCTCAAGAGCCTGTAACAGTGAATTTCTCCATTGTGAGATTAATAAAGCTGTATCTTATCTTATCTTATCTTATCTTATCTTAACACAGGCAATACTTATTGCGCCTTTCCTCTGCAGGAGGAGCTGATGAACAACAGCGAGCTGGTGCAGAGCTACCGGCAACAGATCAACAACACTATTAACCAGTTCAATCTGCAGCTCTTTTGGAACATGTATAACAGGTAATCAGGATAAGCATGTAGCAGATATACATATGAAACTAAATGCAATTTAGACATTGCCAGAAGATTCTGGGTTTGAATCCTACTTGGAAAAAAATTGTAAGAGTTTTACATGTTCTTCCCACACTTGTGTGGGCTTTCTCTGAGCACTTGAGTATATTCCAACAGTCCAAAGACAGGCACAATAGCTTAATTGGCTGCTCTGAATTGCCCATAGGTGTGAATTGAATGAGTGTCAATGGTTGTTTGTGCCCACAGCACAGCTAACTGGGCTATCAAAGGCCGGCCATGTCAGCATGTAAAAGAACCATTGCTGACTTTTGTCAAGAGTAGCTGCAAAGCCGTCAGCATTTTTCTGGCCCGCCATGGCCTGGCGAGCTGTCCAGGGTGTATTCTGCCCTCGACCAGAGTTGGCTGAGATGGGCACCAGCCTCCCTGCGACCCTAATTAGGTTTATGCAGTTCAGAAAATGAATGAATAAATGATTGATTGCATCTATGCCTTGTGAAAAACTGGTGGTCGGCCATGCGTGCAATAGCAGTTTTTCAGAATTTTAATCAGATTTTGGCCTACTGAATGCGTAAAATACTATCTTACCATAGAGCTCATGAGACCAATTAAAATGACTGATATATACTTGAACTCTGATAGGTAACTTCAATAATATTTGTCAAACAGATCACACAGAGTCCCTGTGATGGTCTGGTGAACTGTCCAGGGTTTACCCTGTCATTTCCTTCTACAGCCCAAACACATGCACATTAATTGGCTGTTCCAAATTGCCCCTATATGTTAGTATAAGTGTGGAGAGTTGTGTATGTTTGTCCTGTGAAGGTCTGGCAAGTGGTTCAGGGTGTACCTTTCCTAGCCCACTGTCAGCTGGGGCAGGTTCCAGCCTTTCGGCAACCTTACTAGAGTTAAGCAGTTCAGAAAATAATTGGGTCAATGATTTTTTTTAATGCTCACTAATGCCCCATTCATCATAATCTAGTTTTTGTGAATACCTACATGTGAAAAATGCTCACAGTTGTGAATGCAGGGCTGTTCAGGGTGTACTCCATTTCTCTCCTGAAGTAAGCTTGGCTTGGCCCCAGCTTCTCCTGTGACCCTTTTGGATAAAGATTACAAATAATGGACAGATGAGTGGATGGATGTGACCCATACATAGATAGACAATCCAATGTACGGAATTAATTTAAGATTTCAGTCATACAATTAATATAAACATGTTGGTATATGTCAGACAATCAAATTCTCCATTTTATGCGGACGTTTGAGTTTCAAACATGTGTTGGATCAGAACAGATCTATTGATGTGAAATGTCTGTGTTCATCCCCCAGCCGTAGAGATCTGGAGATGAATCGCAGTGGGACTGTGCTCAATGCCAAGACACTCAGGTACGTTTTTAATACATCGTACATTTATATATTTCTATTACTAACATTTCTCATGACTTTCATTAATTTTCACACCACTTCATGGCAGCAGTGAAAGCAGATGCAAATGCAGATTAAAGGTGGCTTTAAGTAAGCACAGGTAGGCAGTCCAAAAATACGATCCAAAATCGTAATCAACAATACAGGCAGAGTTAAGTCGATCAGGCAAACAGAATTCCAGAGACAAATTACTATTTGAAATAAAGGAGGCAGGCAAAGGTAAACAAACAAACAAATAAAAAAAAAAAAACACTGACAGTAATCACAGAAAACAAAGGTCTGGTAACAAGCCACATGAACAAGTGCAGAGTCTGTATATAGTGTTGGTAATTAGTAAGATGGGAACCAGTTGTACAGAGCATTTGAGTCATGAGAATGCATGGTCAATAGTCACATGACTAAGATTAGTCTCGTACGTACTGAGAGTATAGTTCTGGGTATGCTGTGAGGGAACTGATATATTATTTTTCTTGCACTTTCATTCAGTTGCCTTTTTTTCATCTCTCTTTTTTCATTTTCACTACTGTGATTTATTTTCATCTCTCATTTCTTCTCACTTCTCATATATTGTCTCTAATTCTCTTTCTCTCATCCATTCTGCCTTACTGTTTACTGCTCTCTTTACTTAACAGTCTTTCGTTGTTTTTTCTTTCTTCTCCTATTGTCTTCATTTTTCACATTCTCTCTTGAAAAATACCGGTGTAACTCATACAAATAATCCAAATTACTTGATGCATTTTATGCATTTTGGGCATTCTTCATCCTCTTTTGTCTTTCACGCTTTGTACATAATTGCATAATGCACTGTGTGTTACTCTCTGTCTTTCTCTTATATCTATTTTTCTGTCAGATGCCCTGTGATGCTGGTGGTTGGAGATAATGCTCCGGCGGAGGAGGGTGTGGTAAGGGTTTTTCTTTTATCTTTCATTTCTGTTTTCTTTCTTCACACCTATACATTTTTCCATGCAATTAAATCCAAAACGCGAAAGCATGCTTATTCATTCATTTGCCAAACCGCTTACGCTTATTGGGTTTGCAGTGTACATCCTGAACTGCTTGCCATACTACTGCAGGGCTAACACCCCCCCCCCCACACACACACACACACACACACACACATGCATGCATGCATGATCACATTTAGGGGCATTCTGGAACAGCCAATTAGCCTAATGTGCATGTCTTTGGACTCTGTGAGGATCTTGAGTATCCGGAAAAAAACCCATGCAACACAGAGATACATATATGCAAATTTCACATAGAAACGGCCTTGCCATGCCCTGAATTCGAACCCAGAAGCTGCTTGCTGTGAAGCAGAAGTAAGTGCTAACCACTAGGTCACCTTTCCACCCTACTTTATTATTCTTTTAGTGACAACACATTTTCATTTAAACAGTCATAGTAGGCATATCAAAACTGATTAAATATCGATTACATAGTATATACAAGGGGGCAGTGGTGGTCTAATGGTTAGGGTGCAGGATCGCTGATCCTATGGTTGGGGGTTCGAGTCCCCACAAGGTTGTCACTGTCCCCCCAGGACAGCTAACTGGGTTATCAAAGGCAGACCATGTCTCTCACTGTCTATGGTGAGACGTTCATGTAAAAGAACCATTTCTGACCTTGGTAAAGAGTAGGCTGCAAAGCCGTCAGCATATTTCTTTGACCTGGAGAGGGTTGGGCTCCATCAGGTCAAATCAGCCCAAGTCTCGCCATGAAGGCGCCCCAATGACATCGTCGGATGTTAAGGAATAAGTGAAGTGAAGTGAAGTATATACAAGTGGGGCTGGTGGTGCAGTGGTTAGGGTGCAGGGCTCACGATCGGTAGATTGCGTGTTTGAATCCCAGTTAGACCCCCCCACTATGCTAAGACCCCTGGGCAAGGTCTTAACCACAAGTGTGCTTCTGTTCACCCAGCAGTATAAATGGGTAACAGTAAAAATATACTGGGAAGGTAACCTGCGATGGACTAGCGTTCCATCCAGGAGGAGTTGAACTCCTAATCACGTCACGCTATGAAAACATATACGGATATAAGCACCGGCCTGATGAGCCACTTGGCTCGGGTGTAAAAAGCTCAACTAACTTTACCTTTTACCCTTTACATAGTATATACCACACAAGAACAGTACAATCAGATAAATCTCCTAATCATGCAATTATAAAATATTATACTGATTGGATAATTCTTTAATTAAAAATGACACACTCACAATTTGTCACAGTAACTTGGATCAGGCTGCATCATCATCATCATCATCATCATCATCATCATCATCATCAATGAGTATTACTTAAGGATTAAAATAGTTGTTTGGATTTAAGCATTAACCAAGAGGTTATAAAAGCGTACATAAGCTGTAAAACTCTTCTCTTTCTATTTATACTTTCTACACATTCTCTTATGTCCCTATGGGTTTTGTGTAAGTTTTTCGGAAAAACAGAGGTAAGCCAGCCTTCACACTCTTTTTCTTTGTCTCTGAGACAGTGAGACAAATCCCCACACCGTCGACCCAGTTATTTTAGCTACATTTTATAGCTACAGTATGTATCAATTCCAGGTCACTACACCATCACATCGCATCACATCACATCAAGCCACTGGACTCATGAGTGGAAGTGAGACAATGAAAGTGGCATTCAGTGAGACTGAGGGCAGAAATAGTCAGCAAACAGTTTAGAAATATAACAAAATACATTTTGTATTAAAATAAATTTATGTAACAAATTTCCAAGTACGCAGTGATAGCCTAGTTGTAAAGGTGCTGGATCACCAATCCCAAGGTTGGGCGTCCAAAAACCCCACTGTCAACGGTTGTCACTTCTGTCCCCCAAGCGCAGCTAACTGGGTTATCAAAGGCCGGCCATGTGTCTCACTGTCTATGGTGTGAGGCATGTAAAAGAACCATTGTTGACTTTCGACAAGAGGAGGCTGCAAAGCCGTCAGAGTGTTTCCACCCTGCGATGGCCTGGCAAACTGTCCAGGGTGTACTCTGCCCTCACCCGGAGTCGGCTGGGCTGGGCGCCAGCCCCCCTGCAACCCTAATTCGGGTTAAGCGGTTACAGAAAATGAACGATGAATTTCCAAGTACAGGCAGTGGTGGCCTGGTGGTAAAGCGCTGGATTACCAATCCCAAACCCAAAATTAATTACTCAAACCCCACTGTCAACGGTTGTCACTTCTGTCCCCCAATGCAGCTAACTGGTTTATCAGAGGCCGGCCATGTCTTTCATTGTTGATGGTGTGAGGCTGTAAATGAACCATTGTTAACTTTCAACAAGAGTAGACTGCATATCTGTCAGTGTGTTTCTGCCCTGTGATGGCTTGGCAAGCTGTCTCGGGTATACTCTGCCCTCACTCAGAGTCAGTTGGGATACATGTTAGCCTCAGTATGACCCTAATTGTATGGAAGAAAAAGATGGAAATCCTTTGAGTGCCATTCACAAAACCGTGCTGAATGAAATCAACTGTTGCTAAGATCGGAAAATCAGAGTACGGAAAATGCTGGCGCTGTTGTAAGCCATCTGTCTGACTCTGTGAGGTGAATCTGAAATCTGATTGGTTAAAGAAACAGCCTCATCGCTAATATAATTTAAGTGACATCAGCCAGCACTGCGGATTCTGAAGGCCCTGGCTGGATTTGATTGACATGGCAGCTGAAATCTGATTGGACAAAAAATCTATCATTCACATACTGAAAGCAGTGCAGCAAAGAAATACATTACGAAATGAAGAGAACGACTGATGTGAATAAATTCATACAATTTAATGAAACAAATACTAGAATTTAAGTTGCAAATGTAGGTCAGTGCTTCTGATAGCTTCTGATAGCGTGTAGGCCATCAGATAAGGCTTTGCTGGCCCTCACGGCCAACCACTGCATAATGGTATTGCTATATTTGATCAATTTTAAAATGGTAAATCTGTATTTTCTCACTTTTTCAATTATGTACAAATATAAATTTGACTTTCATGAATAATGAAGGATTTTCTAAAAGAAAAATTTTCTAATTTTCGGCTTCAGGTTGAGTGCAACTCCAAGCTGGACCCGACCAACACCACTTTCCTGAAGGTAAAAAAAAAAAAACGTTATTCATATTACATAAAAAAATTACACACATAAACATGAGAATTTCTTCACATATTACTGAATCATCCACTGAATGATGTAATTTCTGTGATTTAAAGACCTGTGTGTTTTGTTTCAGATGGCTGACTCGGGTGGACTTCCTCAGATCACACAGGTCAGATCACACAAGTCAGCAATGGTTCTTTTACATGCTTCTTACCACAGACAGTGAGAGACATGGCTGACCTTTGATAAACCAGTTAACTGCACTGGGGGAACAGTAGTGACATCCATTGACAGTGAGGCTTGAACTCCCAACTTTGGGATTAGTAATCCGACCATGCACAGTGTGCTATTTAAAGATATATTATTTATTTTTATACGGGAGCTGTAACCTAGTTTTGCAATGTGCAAGATATATTTCCTCAATAGTATAAATAAACAGTTTAATTTAATTAGCAGTTTTAATATTTTTACACCACCTTCTTCCCTGCCAGTTTTTACTAACTGACTTGAAACGAATAAAACCATCTCAAAACAGGCACATAAAATGAATGTCTTTTAATAATAATAATAATAATAATAATAATAATCCTGCAATGGCGTGATGAGCTGTACAGGGTGCACGCTGCTCTCGCCCAGGGTCAGCTGAGATGGGCGCCAGCCTCTCCGAGACTCTACTCAGGCTAAAGCGGTTCAGAAAATGAATGAATGAATGACCTGGCAAGCTGTTCAGGGTGTACTCTGCCCTCGCCCAGAATAAGCGATCAGAAGAGTAATCCATGGAGGAGGAAGACACTGGGGTTTGGGTGGGGGTCCATCCATCACTGGGGCTGAGGTTGCCGAGGTAGTCAAAAAGCTCCTATGTGGTCAGGCTCCGGGGGTGGATGAGATCTGCCCTGAATATCTCAGGGCTGTGGATGTTGTAGGACTTGCTTTGTTGACATGTCTCTGCAACATTGCGTGGTCATCAGGGGCTGAACCTCTGGATTGGCAAACTGGGTGGTTCTCCCTCTTTTCAAAAAGGGGGACCGGAGGATTTGTTTCAATTATCGTGGACTCTCACTCCTCGGCCTACCAGGGAAAGTCTATGCAGGGGTACTGGTGAGGATTATCTGTGATAGTTGAACCTCGGATTCAGGAGGAACAATGTGGTTTTCATCCTGTTTGCAGCACTCTCGAGTAGCTCTATCTATCCTAGAAGGGGCATGGAACTTTGCCCAATCTGTCCACATGTGTTTTGTGGCTTTAGCGAAGGGTTTCAACCATGTCCCTCTTGTGGGGTGTGCTCTGGGAGTACGGTGTACTGGACCCGTTGCTACGGGCCATTTGGTCTCTGCATCACCGGAGGCAGAGCTTGGTCCGCATTGGTAACAAAAGGTCAAATTCGTTTCCGGTGAGGGTTAAAGTCTGCCAAGGCTTAGTTACTAATTCTGTTCATAATTTTTATGGACAGAATTCCTAGCCACAACTACAGTATTGAGGGGTTCTGGCTTGATGGCCATATGATCTCATCGTTTTCATCATCATCATCATCTTCCTCCACTTAATCCGCGGTCGGGTCATGGGGCAGCAGCCTAAGCAAATGACGTCCTTCTCGCCAACCACTTCCTCCAGCTCTTCTAGG
>CM045733.1:50257500-50450000 GCA_024760905.1 Plotosus lineatus
GTGTAGTGTACATGAATACAGTAGTGTACACTACTATAGTAATGACTACTTTATGAAGTCCACTGTTCCTAGAGTGTGTCGCACTACATCTTCATTATAGCGTACACTGTTTCAGACATGACATCTAATAGTAGTGCACTATTCTGAAAATATACGTATACTCCACCTGTTAAGTATAGTATACTCATTGAAGTGCACACTTCCTCCCGTCAATATCACTCCATCCAAATCGAGTTCATTAATTCGACTGTTTACTCATCTATCTGTAACTTTATTTAAAGGTAGCATACTCCTTATGGTGTGCACTGTTGGACATGTACTACACGTACAGTACTGTACACTACTCTGTATCTATCCGAATTAGGAATGTTTATTTAATTATTCATTTGTAGTATTTTTCTTCTTGATCATTTCATCCTACTTTAGAACATTAACTGTATTGTGCTGTACTTTTATGATTATTCTATGTACTGTACATGTCACACACTACTACATTTAAATCTGGTTCACAAAGTGTGTGTGCATTACTCTACCAGTGACTACTATTTGATTTTAGTGTATTCATTGTATTGCAGTGTACACACCTCCACCATCGAGCTCTTGATAGCTTCCCATCTCCATATTTTCTTCAACCAAATACACTACACTGATTGTGTAGTACACAAGCTGTAGATGGCACTACTCTCAGTATTTCACTTCTCCCAGTCAAATACTGAGTGTAGTAGTATTCTAGAATCAGATATCGCCCCCTTTAATATTCTTTAAAGTCTACTACAGTGATTGTAGTGTACACTTCAATAGCATTGATTTCCGCCAAACACTATCTACAGCATACGCTATACGACCAACAAACACTCATATTACAGTAGTTGTATGCTTATAGCGATGGCGAGCACTCCTATCTTGCATAGAAGTGCTTTTGCCTGGGGATCGGTCCACCAGTCTCCATTACCCTGCGACCCAAACTAAACTAACCACAACCTGAGGATGAACCTGTGCACAAGTTGAGAGGTTATAGGTTGTAAGCCAGTCTGTGGAACTGGGAACTTGTGTCAGAAGAGAGAACATGCCATCCTTTCAGGGTCATCTCTGGCTGTTAAATGTAAAAATGAAAGGCAATGCTATATCCATCAGCTGAGATGTTTGGTGAGAGGTGCTCATTGAATATGTTTGAAATGCATAATAGCCATGAGTCCTCATTGTGTCAAAGTCGCTTTCTCTAAACTACCCAATATCTTTTCCATCTACTGAATGTCACTTTTCCCAGCTTCCGCAATCTTCAAAAAAGGAAGTGAAGTATTGAGTACTGCGTGGGGTGTTTCCTGTTTATTTGTGTCTGTGAGGGATGGGGCTTTCTGGAGCATCATGCTGCTCCAAAGTCAGAATGTAGGGCAAATCCCAAACCCATGAAATTCCCTTCCCCTAAAACTCAAGGTGCCCCATCCCTTCCAAATGCATGCAGTCGCCCCAAAAGGGCTAATCAACCCCTCGTCTTATTTGTCAAGGTGCCGCTCCTAATGCACACGCTTATGATGTCCAAATAGAGCAATCGATTGCAAATGATCTAAAACAAATTGCTTGTTTTCTCTGAAAAGCAGTGGGGGGAGGGAGAACTGTGGAGACATGAATGATATTTTCAGTGTTTGGATGGTGTTTGACTGTGAATATTTCTATTAGAAACTAGATGATGAAGTAAACATGATACTAATAATCAAATTAATGTTGCACTAGTGTTCAAATGTAGCTTAGAGTGTTTAAAGGCATGTGTAAAAATTGAATCATGATGGACAACAGAAATAGGAATACAGTAAATATATAGAGATGCAGGCTTAAAATATAACTTTAAGTACGTAATGACATTACTCTGTAATCAATGGGTTTAAATCATGAGGAAGTTAGAGTAAAAACTGACCAGGTTAGCCATCAGTAGAAGAAAGGGTTTCACAGTGTAAGTCTTGATATTGGACAAGCTGTAATTTTCTCCTGCCTCGGTTTGCATGCTGTATAAACTCAAAATTGTGTTTCATTATTTGTCTATCAGTGGTCAAGCATGCCTCCTGTTCTCCACATAGCTGAGTGTTTCCCACCATTGATCTGAGGTCAGGTTTTGATTCTGACATTGTGGTAAATGGAACCCAAGTCAGATCAGGCTCTGAACATGACCTAGGATGTTTTATTGGGGCTCTGTCCCAAAAGACATTGACTACTTCTCGGTCTGGAGTCAAAACACTCTGTGACCTGCTTTTCACTTCCTGAGCCTCACTAATGCGTTCATTACTCTTTCTGCTGTAGATATTTGCTGTTTTTAGATAATAACAAGCAAAAAGGATTGCATTGTCTTGTGAAAGTATACAGTTCTCACTCCCACAACAAAAAATTTATTATTATTATTATTATTATTATTATTATTATTGTTATTATCCATCATTTTGTATTGAGCAATAATTAAGTTCTTGTGTTTTTTCATATGGTTCTTCCTTTCCACATTTAAAAAGAAGTCTGTAGAGACAGTAGGACTGGACCTTTCCTGCCTGCCTGATTAAAACAAGTGTTCATGTAAAATGTAAATCTATATAGAGGCCATCAATATATGTGTACTGATTATGTAACAATGAAAAAATGAACAAGAAAGTAACAATAAAATAATGTTGTCCTGGTATTATGTGTGGTGTATCTGTAATTGCTTGATCTTCCACAGAACATGTTTACATTAAGTAGTTATCATGTTTTATTTAAAGAACACAGTACTGTATGGACAAATGTTCAGATTCAGGTAAAGGGAATCTTTGGTGCTACAACTTAAATTTTAAAAGAATAATAGTAAATGGTAGACCAACCAAAAACTCATTCATTCATTTTCTGAACCATTTAATCCAAATTAGGGTCTTGGGAAGGTTAGAGTCTCAGTCAACTCTGGGTGAGAGTGGGGTACACACTGAAACGCTCGCCAGGACAAACCGAACATTTCCTATCAATTTAGATTAATGTACATTCTCTTATTTATGGACAGTGAATTCACAGATATTCTGAATAACAAAGTTGCTGTTTAAATAAGGAGGGTGGGAAAAAGGTACACAGCTACTGAATCTGGTCTAACACCACACCAGGGGAAAAGACAAAGAAACAACTCACTCACAGTGTTAAAGAATCTATTAAAAATGCCTGGATCCAGAATTTTAATCGAATTCTCTCCAATATTAAATGGAAATTTCCTTGTCCAAAGCTGTCCCTCTGGTAGAAATTTCACTAAATTGTATACATATTATTTTGCATAGTCCAGGACACATAATACAAACTGAGAATAAAACATAAGTTCATTGGCGGAGGTAACACAACTTGAAAGTTTACAGGGGGTGACATTGTTTAACAGCAATAAAATTAGTCTATATTGTCAACATTTTGTAACAGAGAGTTAGTTGTAAGTTATGTTTTAGGAAATTTTGTTTTCTTACTTTGAATTTGAATTACAACTGATACAACTAGTAGCAGAATTCATAATAAGAATTAAAAGACTTTAATCCAGAAAGGGAAATTATCCGTTGCAGTTGCTCAGCAAGCATTTAAAGAAAAAACTGAAATGAAATCAAAGTTAAATAAATAACCTAGTAATGAGTACGATCAGCAGTAGTGCAAGTAACATTAAATTAGAACTGTACAGGTGTTTACCCATCGCAAAAAGCTAAGTATGATATTTATATAGTACCTGTGTAAACATTTTAAATCATAAATGTTTTGTTTTAGTGTGCCTTCTTCTGTATAGGAACCATGCAGGATATATTCCACAACACCAGCACTTCCTCCAGTTGTAGGCTCAGATTGAAGATTGGCGTAGTATCACATTACTCATTTGGAAGTCTCAGACTTTCCGCACCAATGAACTGATGGACTTGGCTGAGTTTAACTACACAGAGATCTCACTTGGTCTGCAGAGATGATCAGGAGCCTGGAATTCTTGAGACTTCTTGGTTTGTGTGTCATGAGGTATACTGTGGTTAATAACATGATCAAATGCCACTCATTAGCCAAAAGCTTTAGATTGCAGAAATTCACATGAATTCACATGAAATTCATATCATTTATTTTTAGTCACTGAAATTTTGCTAAATGGTTTCTGAATTCAATTTTACCTGTGATTTCTTTCCCGACCGCTAAGCACACCAAGGTCCAAAATGATCACTTGTATGGCAGGTACATGACGGCCCAAGGCTAATAAATTCAAATGTGTCATCTGGGACCTCCCTGGATAAGGAGCACATGCTGTTGAATGCAGCAGAATCTATAACCCAAGGTCCTTCTATGACTTGTGGGGTAATAATTTTGCTCTTGTTGTGCCACTCTTCCTGATCAGTTTTATATTTAGGATTGCTGCATTCCATTACTCTGTGATTTGGCTTTTGTTTGACAGGGAGAGGATTTTGGCAGTTATTAAATTCTTGTTGAATCACGCTCACATTTGTTGATTTTCTTGACTTCGCTATAGTCATATTCTCAGGCTGTGCCATCTGCCATACTTTTCTTGATCGAATCCCTGCAGATTTTCTTAATTTCTTGATAGGTTTAGGTTCAATAGCAATTCCCTGCACACTCAGGAATTCCTCAAGTTGGATGTGCCTACCAATCATTGTGGAATATGCATGTAGATTGCCACTTTACTGGAAATTTCCCCCCAGACTTCTTTTTGGGTTTTTTTGTTTTGTTCTGGGTTTTTTGTTGTTGGTCTTTTTTTTTTTTTTTTTTTTTTTTTTTTTGTAGTGCGATTGCGAACTGTACTAGCCCATTATCACCATTCTTTGATTTTGGATTTTCTGCTGTTGGCTTAGAGATGAATTTAGCCACATTTTACTCAGTTTCCAGCTTCTTTTCACTCTGAAACACACACACACACACACAGAGAGAGAGAGAGAACTCACATGAAAAGGCTTATTCATTAGCCAGATAAAATACAAACAGTGTAGCAGAACTACATTAGTTTAACATTGTCTACTGTAGTTGGTTGTCTTACACTGTGATGGTGAATGTAGCCCAAAATCATTTCATTAAAAGTGTCGATCGCACTGGAAGGTTGTCAGTTTTTTCTTAATTCAAACTTTTATCGTGCTCGGAATTGTGACGTCATAAACGGCCAATTTGTCCGTGTAAACAACGTGGGCTTGTCGTGAGTACATGTTGTCATGGTAACGAATTTACTCTAGGCCAGAGCATGACGTTTCACCTCGTGTTTAAGCACTATTTCAGACAAGAAAACAAACGACATTTTTTTAAATATAATGCTTTAATGAACGTGTTGAAATTACTTGAAAACATCCCTACAAACAGCTATGCTGGAAATATTGTATAAACACAGACAGTGAACGTGTTCGAAAGTGAAATAATAACAGTTGAGAAACACCTCGGGTCTATACGGGTCACGCATGCGCAGTAGAAATCCGGCCGCGATATCTGCGCATGCGCCTTTTAGATCTGCTGAAGGATTTCACTTCCTAATTTATAATACAGTGGTGTGTTTAGAAAGAGAATTGAAAACTCAAATCAGAGTCTGGTGCTAATCGCAGGTTCATAATGAGACACGGTTTGTTTCACAGATTTATTCGTTTGAATTCTCAGGAATGTTTCAGGCACAATATCCGAGTCTTTCGGGATTTTTCGGGTGCCACGAACGAGCCTTTAAAACAGTGGACTTTCACAGTTAGTCCTTTTCTGAAAATCCGTTGCCATTTACACTGTAATGTCTCTGTCAAGCCTCTGGATGCACACGCATTTCCGGGAGCCGACCGCGTATTTGTTAGCGTTCACGGGCGCCGGGGTGATGACGTCACAGCACTGGACACTCTTCAAGTTCAGTATGATGAGCAGACCAAGGAGCTCCAGGTTGGCAGCAGTAAGGCGACCAGCAGCACTCTGTCTGTGGAGCTCACAACTCCCATTAAAAGTGGTGTGTGTGCTCTACGTTTCTTCCATGTTTTGGTGGTGTAATATTATTTAAGGTTACATTATGCTCATTGTCTTCTGTTGAGGTCGGAAGGGTTGAGGTACACTGGAGGCATAATTAGAATCACGTGATCTCAGCTTCCCTGAAATAACATTCCCTGAAATAACACTTTTCCTTCTGTGCTACAATGAAGAGAATATTTGTTCTTTCATGGTGTATATTTTGCCTAGGACATTTTTAGTAATAATTAAAACATTAAAAATTAATCCCCCATTGTTGTAAAAACTCTTGAAATGTGTGTGGAAAACACAGTACACGTTTTCCTGCTAATTGATAAAGGTCTTGTGATGGTATTACTCCAGACACCAGGAAAGGTAAAGTCTGGTAACCTTATTTTTGAAATTTGTATTAAACTTTATTTCTGTGATTGCACTTTGGATTTCCTCTATATACATGGGAACTGCACGATTTCAATGGGTTGATATGTGGGGATAATGGACATTATCCTGAGTGGGATGATGCTTGAAGTAAACTGGTTGACAAACATTCTCACAATCACAGTAGGTGACATCAACATTATCAAGCTTTAAAAATGAATAAAAAAACATAAATAGCTAATTTCATATTTTTTTTCTGTGTAGTAAATACTGAAATAAGTTTGAATAGAGAGTGTTACACAGAGGGTGACATGGTGGTGTAATGGTTAGGACCTTCTCAGAGTCTGCCTCATAGCAATAAGGTCCTGGGTTTGATTCCCAGCTTGGGCGTGTCTGTGTGGAGTTTGCATGTTCTCCCTGTGCTTGTGTTGCATTTCCTCTGCTACAGTACTTTGATTTCCCCCCCACACAGTCAAAAGACATGCACAGTAGGCTAATTGGCTGTTCCAGATCACCCCTAGGTGTGAGTGTGTGTATGAATGGTTGAGTGAGTGTTGGCCCTGCAATGGCCTGGTGAACTGTCCAGGGTGTACCCCGCCCTTGCCCAGAGTCGTCTGAGATGAGTGCCAGTCTCCCCATGACCCTAATTAGGATTAAGTGGTTCAGAAAATTAATGAGTATTACACAGTGCTTATGCTCTATGTGTGGAGCTCACCTAATCTGCCTGTATGGTGGTAGAGTTATAGGGAAAGTAAAGTGATGGGTGGAAATTGGATAGAACTAAATTAGGGAGAAAATGGGATGGGGGGTGGGGCGTACACCCTGGACAGCTCACCAGGCCATCACAGGGCAGAAACACACTGATTGCAATCCCGTGGCCTTTTTTCAAATGATGACAATGGTCTTTTACATGCCTCTCACCACAAACAGTGAGAAGCCGTAATGGTTATAATATCTAAAAAGAATAATAATAGTAATTCACCTAACTATTAAAAATCTTGATTTAGTTTTTAAAAAAAATTTTTTTTTTTAATGTTCCCATGTAGTATGTATTAAAACGTGTATTCTCCGCAGGCTCAGTCGATGCTGCTGAATAAATGTTTTATGTTCCCTCAAGGACTCTTCAGCAACATCCATCTTGCATTCCGTGAATTTAGTAGTTAGTAAATGTTGTTGCTTTTAGAACATAATTTCTATTGGGTCGACACTTTTAAGCACAAATGAACAAACCTTTGTCTCTGCAGATCTTCATGTTGTAAGTTATGGGAATGGCAATGTGAGGATCCAGAACATGGAAAGTGATTTGTGTCAAATAGAGACAGAAAGAGGTCACTGCATTCTCCAGTCTCTCAAGGTAATGTGCTGTCAAACTGAAAGCTCTGTATTACTATGCAAGTCCTACCTTCAGTTATCAGCTTTAAAAAAAAAAAAGAAAGAAAATAAAAAGTTTTAAAAAAAAGGACCAAACATAAATATATTATTACAGTACTCATAACTTATAAGCTTTTCATTTGTGGAGTTTTGTCTTTTAGAGTCATAAAGTGCAGGTACGGTCTAGTGGAGGAAACATCACTGGCATGGGCACTATTCATGGCAATGTGGAGATTATCACTGCAGGACACAGTGTAAACATACTGTATATCTTTTTACATCTGGTATTCTACACGTATAAGTATTTTTACAATTTTGTTATCATTTATTGATTTAATTTCTATGAACGCTGTAGAATGTTGACATCAAGAAGATCCAGGGAACGTCCATGAATATGTCCACGGAGCATGGTTCCCTAAATGTGAAAACCATTTATGCAGAGTCCAGTGCTGTGGTCTCCTCTTCAGGGAAAATCCATATCGGGCATGTTCATGGTGAGAAACCCTAGTGATTTGCATTCATACATTCATTATCTGTAATCAATATCCTTCAAGAGCATGGGAGGAGCTGGAGCCAATCCCAGCTGGTTTTGTACAAGAAGTGTGATCTCTGGCACGTAGTGTATTGTATAGCTTGAAGGTTAATACAGTTTCAACCATTCACACTAGCCAGATTACCTAATCTGTATGTTTTTGGCTGTGAGAGGAAATCTGAATACCCTGAAAAAAACCCCATATAAACCTGGAAAAAACTTCTGGAGGAGCTTCGCTGACATTAGGATCCAGAGCCTTCTCACTATGAGGCCACTGTGGCACTCTGACTAATTTCTTTCATTTCAAAGGACACAATATTTAAAAACTCTTAATTACTATATTAAGTTAACACTGGATGACAAGCCTAGAATCTTTGATGTTGTGAAGCTTCCTGTTGGACATGATGATGTACGTACGTAATATTTATAGAAGGTGCAATGGACGGACCTGACGGAAAACCAGAATTCCGTCAAAGTGAAATCTCTAAAATACTTAAGAGAAAGATCTCAGTGGTATCTGTGGATTTGTCAAGGAGCAACCACTTGTTGATATTTGTGTCTGATATTGTGACCACCCATCTTGCCTAGCTTTGTGAGACCTATGTACTGGAGGTGACCTTAAAACCATGATGTTTCACTTTCATGCATGACTGGCTCTCCGGTGAACTCTGGGTCCAGCAATTTTCTATATGGTCAGTAAAAACATTGATAGCGTAGCAATATGATATTAAATTATTAATTCATATCAAATATATTTACTTTCTACATATTTCTGCTAATAACTGTTTCCATGTGTTTGGGCCTTGGCAAGCAAATCGTGGTGTTCTAGCTGTGTCCTGTACAGGACCTGTATGGTGTATGGTGTCATTGCTAGAAATATGATGTACAGTTGGTGCTGAAGTTGACATTGCTATTGAGTCCGAATGGAGCTTTTGATGGAGTCATCTGGGGGTGAACTACAACCTTTGTGGAGCCGGTTGTTTTATTTATAGTTTTCCTTGCATGACGGAGGTTACCTATGTGTACCAAGGGATCTGAAGTGTCTTACTGCTGCGTGCGAATAAATGCAAAGAAATAAACATTTAAAATATTTAATCATTGCGATTTACTTGCAAATTATTTTCCTTTGCTCTAAGATTTACATCCGCAGCATTTGACAGACGCTCTAATCCAGAACGACTTACAATTATCATTTTGTTTTATACAACTGAGCAATTGAGGGTTAAGGGCCTTGCTCAAGGATCCAACAGTGGTGACAGTGGGGATCGAACCTCAGACCTTCGCATTAGAAACCCATTGCCTTTACCACTAAGCAACCACTGCTCTTAGATCTTGAAGTTTTAAACAGTTTTTGAAAAAAAAAAGATTTTATAAATGGCCTGAAAGCTGCATCAATACCTGTGTTTTATGGATATTTAATTAATCAAGCACTTTTCATTATTTTTTACTAATTATATTTTGCTACTTACTTTGATCCAGAATTTGATGTTGCATAATACAGTAGTGAAAAGTCTTTTGTCCAGCCTAGAATGGATATTTTAATATTTAATTAGTTATAAAAAGTGTAAATAAATGTACAATTTCCTTTTGCTTTCACAAAATAATCTGAATAATTGGGAGGATTAATGTAAAGCGGAGTTGATGAAAATCAGTTAATAGGTTGGTGAGATATGGGCTTTTATACACAAATGTCTACGGGTGTCAATGACTGTGTGTGTGTGTGTGTGTGTATATATGTGTATATATGTGTATATATGTGTATATATGTGTATATATGTGTGTGTATGTGTATTAAATGAAATTAATCTCTGGAAACTAAAGCAGGGGTCCCCAACCCCTGGTCCACGGACTGGTACTGGTCTATGAATCATTTGATACCAGTCTGCAAACAAAATCTTTCATGATACAAATTATAGTTTTTTTATTAGAGCTTTTGGATCTTATTTTGAAAAATGACTGTTTTTGACATTGCCACAGAAGCACTGAAAGCCCTTGTTCCGTTTCCAACCACACATCTTTGTGAGGCAGGGCTTTCTGTGGTGACGGCCACCAAAATAAGACTACAGAGTGTACTTTAACCGGTTTGCGGAAACATTTTCATACATAAAACTGGTCTCTGGTGCAAAAAAGGTTGGAGACCACCGAACTAAAGGGAACAGGTCTTTTTGTGAGTCACTGGAAATTTCAGTTGTGCAGTATTTGCTTTTTTTAATGTGTTGGATCATCACTACTACTTGGTTCACGATTGCATAGAATAACCTTTGGAATGCACCCCTAAACATTAAATGTAAAAAAAAAAGGGGGGGGGGGTGACACACCTCCTCTCGTACCCGCCCTGCACTCTGAGCACCATGGCTACGTCCAGCTAATCCTCGGGCATCACCCAATATATTTTCAGTCAAGATGACATATGCCTGCGAACACCCATGGGAAGGTGTCTCCGGTGTTAGTGCTATGCAACAGTCACTCAGTTTTTCATCACAGGATGGTCTTCAGCTTTTCGGAAGTAACTGCAGGATTAATACAGTTGTTTAATCATTCTTCTGTGCATGGCTCGAGCTTATATTGTTCCTTATAATCTAGGGTTTCAACATAGCTGGTTGTTGATATGACACAACCATGTCATAGTCATCATTCTGGCTGATTTTGAAGGTAATCTGTCACAATTATGGGTGGCAGAATTACAGTTAAAGACACGGTTGCAAGTTGGGAAGAACAACAGAGTCAAACTGATTCAGAGCAATTTTCAGCACAAGCAAACTTTGCAGGAATGGAAGCCACTTCCTCCTGGTTATCAAGCTATTTCCCCAGTTCTAAAGTATGCTGAAGGAAGTGCCCAGGACACTGATACAATAATGCCAGTTGAACACCAGAAGACAAAAAAAAAAATTACCATTGTCTACCATGAAGTAATTCTGGCTACGTGAGGCTGCAGCTTTATATAACCCGCAGGTCAGTCATTGAGTAGTGTGAACTTCCCTAATAACAGATTCATCTTACTGTGGCCAATCAGAGCCCCTTTGTGTGAAACATGTTTTGGACATACAGTGGGATGAGAAATTCTATTAATCATGTTTGTTTCCAGACTTTAGTCACGTCTATTATGAGCTTTCATAGAATTTATCTATAATTAAATGGAAGATATATAATGACATTTTGCATTTATTCTGATTTATTGAACAGGGGATGCACGTGTGAAGAGTGACAGTGGAGATATTATCATTGGTATGGAGGTTTTCATTATGAACTTCAATGGAAAAATGGTATTTCATGTATTAAACTCATGAAGATGTACTCTGCTCCTGTCAGACAGTTCTAGTGGTGTCCTAATGGCTTTGGCCAACGCCGGATGTATTGATGCATATGTGAGCCAAACAGGACGAGCTGAGCTTCATACACAGCAAGGTACTTTACAGCACTGAGCACTGACCTTTATTCAAACTTCTGCTTCTTAGTGAGCAACAAACAAAAAAGTCTGGCCACATTGGTACAGCAGGGTGAATACCCTGTCATTTCTGTTCTAGATTTGCAGTCGTCCCCTAAATTTAATCTAGGCTTAGTTTAGTTAGTAAATAATGGCTGTAGTAAGCGTGTATAATGTCAGACTGAATGGGTTCACTCAGCCTTCCCAAAAGCTTCTGCACTAAAGAATGAGTCAGGATTTTCAATGCCACCAATATTCCACTGTGTTACATTTGAAAAACAATCCTTAACAATACGGTGACATCCTAGACCAGTGGTATTCAATCTTATCTGATGAGGGCTGGTGTGGGTGCTCAACGTTCATTCCAACCAAGCAGGAGCCACGCCTGAGGGTTTATTGGAAGTGAACGTTAGTTGACCAGGTGGAAGGTGTGGATCCTTCTTAGTTAGAATGAAAACCCGCACCCACACCATCCCTTTGCAGATAAGATTGCATATCACTGCCTTAGACAGTCTGTCTGAGGTCATAAACTGTAGTCTGAAATTAAATATATTTTAGGGTTGTGTCAGGAAGGGTATCGGACGTAAAACCTATGCCAAATCAAACGTGCGAATCTTTCAAATCTCTCTCTCTCTCTCTCTCTCTCTCTCATTGTTTATGCGTGATTGCTTTGTTGTAATGGACAAGAACCAAACTTGTTTCTTTCCTGTGTGGCTATGAAGGCATACCGTTTTCAAAACTTCCACACATGGCTCCTGAGTGGTGCATCGACAAAATGCATATCTTTAAACCTGGAGATCGCAAGTTTGAATCCAGCTCGATGCTGCAGTCATCCATGTGAGTCCATGGGAGCGAATTGGCCATGCTCTCATGGGATCACCAGCCAGTCATTTGTGTCTTTGAGCCCATTTGTATGAGGGGGCGGATAGCGCTTTCCCTCCAGCAGTACGTAAAGAGATGGATGGAAGTGCCACGGAGGGAGTATGTGCATGTTTATGCCCATCCCTGGTTGGTTGGTGGTAGTTGTGTGATAGGGAAGGTAATACTTGACGAGTGGGAATTGGAGACGAGAAAAATTAGTGTGCGAAATGGGGAGGGGACCCTTCCACATATGATGTACAGATAATGCAAAAGTTTTAAGAAAGTTTCATGGGAATCACAAACTGTGACTTTACTGAAGCATTTGTGCAGATATCTTGCAAAAAAAAAGTAGCAGTCACAGACTTTGATTACATAGAGGTGTATAAGGAAACCTAAAAATGAACACCTAATTGCATTCTGGGGAGGGAAAGCAGGTCTATTTAACCAATAACCCCCAAAAAAACATAATACAGGGATCCCTCACTTTCCATGGTTAATGGAGGCCGAGACACCCCCTTGACCGCCGATTTCCTCGAAGTAGGGTCGACCCCCCTGACTGATGTATACTTACATGTATATGTGTATAGCGTAGGCCTCCGTCAGTCCCGAAGGACTATGGCTGCGCTCTGGCCAGTATCCCGACTGGTGATACTCCCCAGTGCACAGAGCCTGGGTAGGGAGTAATGAGGGACAGGCTGTTACCCAAGCAGCAAGTCCCCCCTGTCTCGGCGCCACCGGAAGGATCCAATGGAAAGGCAAGTGCCGATACAACTGGGTTCCAGTGCCGCTGCAGGAGAGAAACTACGGTCAATTTAGAACGGCCAATTAACCTACAGTGCACGTCTTTGGATTGCGGGGGAAACCGGAGCACCCGGAGGAAACCCGCACAAGCACGGAGAGAACATGCAAACTCCACACATAAACGCCCAGGCCGGGAATCGAACCCGGGCCTTCTTGCTGTGAGGCGGACGTGCTAACCACTACGCCACCGTGCCGCCTATATGTGTATATAATATCAATAAATACATATTCAATGCTATAAATGTTTATTATAATGCATAAGATGTAAATAAAATATAAATACACACACATACAGGTGCGCGCACTCATGCACACCTGACATAAAAATCATACATGGCAATTTTCCGTGGAATTCCGTGGTTTTTATCTCAAATTGATAATTTCTGTGAATCGTCTAAATCAGAGGAGAAAATTTTAGGGAGGTATAGGGGCGCTTCTGACAAGTTCACTTGCTTGTGCTTGAGACAAAGTGCGGCTCATCCGGACTGAAGGCTGAGTACTAAACAAGTATTCAACCGCCCACTTGCTCACTTGAAAGTCCGGAAATCTGGATAAGCCATGCATTGTCTCAAACACAAGCAAGTGAACTTACTTCAAGTGCCTACTACTTTCAGTGGCTCGCCTCACATATTGTAAGCCACTCGTTGATTGGCTGTTTCAAGCTTAATGTAAAGTGACTCGGCTCAATGCAAATTTGCAGCGTGTTGTCTTTAAAATTGTGCGAACTTTAACGAAAGAAGAGCAATCCCGCGTGTTAGAAACAGATAAGCATGTTAAGAATAAGTTTAAGTGGGAATGGCGAGAAAAGATTGTGAAATTTGAGGTGAAAATCAGCAAACAGACTCAGAACGTATCGGAACCTTTGGCGAGTTTCATAAAGAACTTTGACGTTGCCGGCAAGGCCTTGTGTGTTTATTGCAACGACCTGATCAATTATGGATTGGAAGTAAATATTTATTTTGTTTAGATTACGTGAAATCCCATTGAAATATAACTTAATAAAAGTAATCTGTATTGGTAAAATCATTGTGTGATAAACTTACTCGCATTGTTGATAATAACAGTTTAATATGTATTAGAATTTTATTTCCATTTTATTCTTTTTTTTTTAATTTGCAGCCAAATTCATGTTCAATTTTAAAATACTCAATACATTGGTGATGTTTATCGTATAAATTAAATACACTGTCGTTGTTATTTACCTGAGTAATATCTCAACATTAATTAGTAACTAGCAGGCTGGGACAGTTAGTTGAAAATGTTTCAGAAATTTATAAAGTGGTTTACAGGAAATATTTGTGTGTTTTTTTTCATCTTTCATTTATACAACACAAAACATAGAGCCATGGTTGACCTATTTCTCAATTCTGTGTATATATTATATTGCAAACACATATATGTTTACAAATAATTATATTCCAATTAGTCTATGCTAGATGACATGTTGACCAACTGTAGATAGCAAACAGGCTCCGCTCTGGACCCCGCCCCAGGCTGCCCCCCAAACTAAAGTTCCGCTGAAAATATATTTTGCTGTTGCCATGTATGAAAATATAATTCGTTTTCATCGGGGTTTTGTGTTGTGTTTTGTTTTTGATTGGGGTTTTTTGCAGAATTGACCTTTTTTGCTGCATTTTCCTTAACTTTTCCCTATTTTTCCTTAATTTCCATATTTTTTTTATTTTTCTATGAATATTTCTGAAAAACTCGCAATGCACTGAAGCCGCGAAAACTGAAGCACAAACTAGCGAGGGATCATTGTATAAAGAATGTAAAGAAGACGATGATGTAAAGAATTACAGAATAATTTGTTAACCTAGAAATGCTTTCTCCTTCCCTGTTACAACTGTGAAGGTGCTGTAAATATCCGTGTGCCGTCGGCTATAAAAGCCTGGGTGCGGCTGTGTGGGACGACAGTGGACACCAGTTCAGAGATTGATCAGGAAATACAAATCCAATCATTCGAAGGAAAAGATGTACTTACTGGTGAGCAGTGTCATTTACACTTTAGACCACAGGTCTCAAACTTAAAATGAGTTTGACAATCCCGCTTGATACCAAAGGAGAGCGTGATATCACTGAGTGGTCCCTGAAACAGAAAGTAATAATTATTTGTTAGTGTACACTGCAATGTATGTATGTATTCATTTATTTTAAATCATGATGCAGGTAGGGCAGTGATGGCGTGGGGTTGTAAGGCTCTGGATTACTGATCCCAAGGTTGGAGCTTCGAGCCCCTCTATCAGTAGTCGTCACTGCTGTCCTCCCCCCCCCCAGTGTAGTTAACTGGATTATCAAAGGCTAGCCATGACTCTCACTGTCTGTGGTGCAGGTAAAAGAACCATTGCTGACTTTTGTCAAGAGTAGCTGCAATGATTGTTACATGCCTCTCACCAGACATGGCCAGCCTTCCTGCGACCCTAATTACGGTAAGCGGTTCAGAAAATAATGAACATTTTTGTCCCTTCTTTCTTGTGGAAAAGAAGTCAGGATATCACTATCAGTTCCATGGATAAATGGGTCACATGATAAAATATTTCACTGTAAACTTGTCTAGAATCTCCGATATTAGTGGATACTACACAGGAATAGTGCAATGTGATTGGTCTGCTATCTTGTGATTTAAAAAAATAATTATTCCAATTGGATAATGTCTGAAATAAAGTGACAGACACTAAGGATTTGTTGTGGTCACGTGGGGCAGGTGGCGTCATGTCATCTCGCATTGAAATGGAAAAATAAACCATAAAAATGTTGTTGTTCCGGTTTGTTTTCCCTGGGTTTCTGTGTAGTATATGCTTAGACAGCTGTATGAAGCACAGTTTTCCATCATCTCAGTGTGGTGTTTACTAATAGAATGAGAAGGCTGAATGGACACTTAGCTTCATAGCATTTATCTCGGCTGAAAGTGCAGAACTCACCTGACCTGCCATTGTCTTAGTTAAAGTATGTAAATAAAAACTATAAAAATATTACTTTAGTTCAGTTCATTTTCTGTAACCACTTAATCCTACTTAGGGTCACGGGGAGACTGGTGCCCATACCAGCCTTCTCTGGGCAAGGGCAGAGTGTACCCTGGACAGCTCGCCAGACCATCACAGGGCAGAAACACGCTGACGGCTATGTATCCTACTCTTGTTGAAAGTCAGCAATGGTTCTTTAACAGCCTCACACCATACAGTGGTATGAAAAAGTATCTGAACCTTTTGGAATTTCTCACATTTCTGCATAAAATCACCATCAAATGTGATCTGATCTTTGTCAAAATCACACAGATGAAAAAACAGTGTCTGCTTTAACTAAAACCACCCAAACATTTATAGGTTTTCATATTTTAATAAGGATAGCATGCAAACAATGACAGAAGGGGGAGGAATAAGTAACTGAACCTTCTGCCTAAGGAGACTTAAAGAGCAATTGAAACCAATTTTTACCAAACAGTTTAAGTCAGGTGTGTGCCCAATCACTGATGAGTGGCTTAAAGCTGCCCTGCCCACTATAAAACACACACCTGGTAAGAATTGTCTTGATGAGAAACATTGTCTGATGTGCACCATGGCTCGCTCAAAAGAGCTGTCTGAAGACCTGCGATCAAGAATTGTTGATTTATAAAAAGCTGGGAAAGGATACAAAACCATCTCTAAAAGTCTGGATGTTCATCAATCGACAGTCAGAGAAGTTGTCTACAGATGGAGAGAGTTTGGCACTGTTGCTTCTCTCCAAAGGAGTGGCCGTCCACCAAAGATGATGCCAAGAGTTCAGTGCAGAATACTCAGAGAGGTTAAAAAAACCCTAGAGTGTCTGCTAAAGACTTACAGAAATCACTGGCACAGTCAAATATCTCTGTGCACACATCAACTATATGTAAAACAATGGCCAAGAATGGTGTTCATGGGAGGACTCCAAGGAGGAAGCCACTGCTGTCTAAAAAAACATTGTTGCTCGTTTAATGTTTGCAAAAAGGCACTTGGACACTCCACAGAAGTTTTGGCAAAATATTTTGTGGACTGATGAAACCAAAGTTGTATTGTTTGGGAGGAACACACAACGTCATGTGTGGAGGAAAAATGGAACAGCTCACCAACATCAACACCTCATCCCCACCGTGAAGCATGGTGTAGGGTGCATCATGGTTTGGGGCTGTTTTGCTGCCTCGGGGCCTGGACAACTTGCAATCATTAATAGAAAAATGAATTAAAAATGTTTATCAGGATGTTTTGCAGGAAAACCTGAGGCCGTCTGTCAGACAGTTGAATCTAAAAAGAGGATGGATGCTGCAACAAGACAATGATCCAAAACACAGAATTAAATCAACTTCAGAATGGTTTCAGAAGAACAAAATACACGTTCTGGAGTGGCCAAGTCAAAGTCGAGACTTGAACCCCATTGAGATGCTGTGGCATGACCTCAAGACAGTGATTCATGCCAGACATCCCAGGAATCTGACTGAACTACAGCAGTTTTGTAAAGAAGAATGGGCCAAGAGTAGTCCTGATCGATGTGCCAGACTGATCTGCAGCTACAGGAAGCGTCTGGTTGAAGTTATTGCTGCCAAAGGGGGGGGGGGGGGGCACAAAATATTAAATGTGATGTTTCAGTTACTTATTCCTCCCCCTTCTGTCATTGTTTGCATGCTATCCTCATTAAAATATGAAAACCTATAAATGTTTGGGTGGTTTTAGTTAAAGCAGACACTGTTTTTTCATCTGTGTGATTTTGACAAAGATCAGATCACATTTGATGGTGATTTTATGCAGAAAAGTGAGAAATTCCAAAAGGTTCAGATACTTTTTCATTCCACTGTAGATGGTGAGAGAGAGACATAGCTGGCCTTTGATAACTCAGTTTGCTGCACTGGGGGGTCAGTGACAACCTGTGGCGAGTGGGGCTTGAACCCCTAACCTTAGGATCAGCGATCCAGCGCCTATACCACTAGGCCACCACTGCCCTTCTTATTTTATTTTACTTTTATATGTTTCTGTATAGGGGTTTCAATCGCTTAATGCTCATTAGGGTCATGGGGAGGCTGACGCCCATCTCAGCCGATTCTGGGTGAGGGCAGAGTACACCCTGGACAGCTCACCAGGACATCGCATAGCAGAAACATGCTGATGGCTATATAGCCTACTCTTGTTGAAAGCCAGCAATGGTTCTTTAACATGAACCTCACACCATAGACAGTGAGAGACATGGCCGGCCTTTGATAACCCAGTTAGCTGCAGTGTGGGAACAGAGACAATCCAGTGACAGTTGGGTCTGAACTCCCAACCTTGGATCAGTAGTCCTGCACCGTACCACTGGGCCACCGCTGCTCTGTGAAAAACTGTGCTAAATATAACTTTTTATTGACTCAGAATGAGTCACTTCGAGTCTGTGCAGCCATGTGGAGTTTCGTATATCATTGATAACAAAGAGAATACAATAAAGATAAAGGCACAACTGGAAGTTTCCTGTTTCTGTGATCTGTGCCGTACATAAAACCATGTCACGATGTCTTTGTGCTTTATTATCCCTCCTGGTTTCAGATGGGTATTACAGAGGTAAAGCAACCCTTTCCAACAAATAAGGCCCTTGGTAGTAGAGTCATAAGCAAATTTATGAAGACATGACCAATGGAATGAATACATGCTGATGCTGTTACACAAAGTCCAAAGGCAGTGTGATAAGTGTTGATATTTTAGGAAAAAAATAAATAGTTAATATTATGACATCCAGCAACTGTGGAGTTTTCCAGTCCCAAGCGTATGTTTGTACTCATTGTCCTCCACTACAATAACTGTATTGAACTGGTTTGTGTTCAGGGCGGCTCAATGGTGGCACTCAGGATGACTGCTGGATCAGTGCCACTGCTGACAAAGGTGTCGTGAGGATCAAGACCCAGAGCTGGTTTGAGACACTTAAATTGCAATCTAAATAAGGATCTCTCATCAAAAACAACATAAATGATCATGCCTAGTTTTATTCTTGTCATGTATACAGTGTATCATTGCTGTTTATAGGGGTGTCATAAAATAAATGGTAAATATTTATAAACACTGATGTCAGATTTATTTAGAAATATATTTTAAGACCTAAGTTTTAGGAAATACTACAGCCATGACACATGTTCATGTGGAGCTCCCTAGTCTTCAGCTTGCTGTGTGTATGGAGTTGAACAGACTCTTTCTATTCCTATATGGGTTTGTTCCAAGTGTTCTGGTTCACCCACCGTCCAAATCTATGCCTGTAGGGGACTTGGCTGTTAATCGAACCCCTAGGTGTGACTTTGTGTCTGCATGATACCCTGTGAAAATATTCACTAAAGAATAAATGCTGTCAAACACCTCATTTATGGCACTTGGCGAGCACCCTTATCTCACTTACATTTTTCTCAGTTACACAACCGAGCAGTTGAGGGTGAAGGGCCTTGATCATGGCCCCAGCAGTGGCCTCTTTGTGGTATTAGGGCTTGAACTGTTGATCCTTTGATTAGTAAGCTGGCACTTACACGCTCACGCACTTGTTTGCCAAGCCATTTATTCTTACTGGGGTGGCAGGGTGGTTCAAGCCTTTCTCAGCTGACACATCGGGTGAAGCCAGGATGCACCCGAGAACATGCGGACTCCACACAGAAATAAATGCCTGAGCCTGGGACTCAAACCCTGGACCTTCTTGCTATGAGGCAGATGATGCTGCAGGGTGATTAACAGTCACTACTGTTTGCAAATCTATTAAAAATGGCTAAGAAAGAAAAAGATACAACGTCGTGGCAGTTTAAAATGATTATACACTGTTAAGATAATAATCTAATCCTGTATAATGTGAATGTCCAGCACATCTATTTGCTCAACTCTAAAAATTTAAAAACATTGCTCAGTTCTGAAAAGAAAGGGCTTTTGTTGCTATAGCGACTCCTTGTGGACAAAATGTATATTTTAATTACTGTATTTCTACATTTTCGGGAAAACTCGATAGAAAATATGTAAGACACTTTTAAAAAATACAGTAAATGTATTTAAAAATAATTACAACTGTATTTTTGAGCTTCCCTGTGGTTGTATTGCACCAATTTTATTTAAGTAACCACTCATATACTGTAGCCGTATGTTGATACGCAACAATGAAACTCAGTGAAACCTTTTGTTTGGCCAACTGATGCAACTCGTCGAAAGAGGCCGAATGTTCAACCGCATTATCACCCCTCCATTAGCGCGCTACGGGCGGGCTGAAGCAGCGCCTTTTGTACCCTATGTAGTGCATTATCTTTTTAACAAGGCAGCAGGTTAAAACCTGCCACAGAGTTTTACAGTAGCATGAAACAAGTGTGCTTTTCACCAGTTATGGGGCGTCACAGAAGAAATTGTCTGCCAGTGGTGTTTAAAGCTTGTTAATGAAATAACGGAGTTATTTCACGATGGGAGAGGACGGGGTGTTACAGAAATTGGGTAATATGAAGACAATATTAGGTATTCTAGCAGGAGCAGGAGCTTCATACGGACTGTACAAGATAGTGTGCGCCTGCAAAGAAGATCCAAAAGGAAAGAAAATAAAGGCTGAAGAAAGTGGGAATATACAACCGGGAAGTTTGTTGGCCAAAGTGTCTGGATTTAATGTCGTCAGTGGGAATCTGAGCACAGAAGTTGCATCAAGTAAGTTAAAATGCATGGGGATAAATGTGCTGCAAAGCAGAGGATCCCAACCCTGATTCTGGGGAACCTTGCTGTCCTGCAGAGTTGGTGATCTCCTCGTTTCCAACACACTTGATTTTCATGACTCGAGGTGCGTGTGAAAGCAGGGAAAACACTAACATGTGCAGGACATGGGGTTCTCCATGACCATAGTTGGGAACCTCTGATCGAAAGCACAGAATCTCTTGGTCTTCATGGTGTGTTTTCCAGGACCATGGATAGGAACCTGTAACCCAGTGGCCACCAACCCCTGTTCCTGAAGATCTACTTTTCTTCAGGTGTTATCCCCAACCATGACCTAACACACTTCAGAGCTCATTAAGAACCTCTTAAAGTTGTAATGGGCTGCGTGAGTCCCATTGATGAGGAAAATCAGTGTCTGTCTGTCATGTGCACTTCTGTATATAACCATCATCATGGGAATGAATGTCTAAGTCAGGGGTCACCAACATAGTGCCCATGGGCACCAGGTCGCTCCGCCAGGACAACATGAGTCGCCCGTGAGCCTGTTCAGGGGTTGGGAATCTATGGCTCGCGAGGCAGACGTGCCTTTTTTGATGACTGCATCTGGCTCTCAGATAAATCAGGTGGCCTTTCTTAACAGAATAACTAGTACATAATTTTGCTGTTCTTTAAATAAAAATACAGAAAAAAGCCATCAAATAAAACAAAAACATAAATAAATCTCACGCATTTCAATCTATACATATATTTTCAATTCTACTTGTCACTGTGGCGCGTACTCCAGTGTGTGGGCGGGGCTGATACTTCGAAACTCTAATTTTATTGGATTATATGCAACAGCCTGCACGAGATGTTTTTGGGTAAAGAGGTAAATTTTCCTTGTTTTGATCAGCTCATGTGTAAGAAACCAAACAGAGCTGGCAAGCAAAACACAAATGGACAGAATGAAAAAAAACTTCAACATACTTGTCAACTCTCACGTATCAAGAGACTCACACATTTCATCTCCTCCTGAATCTCTCACACAAGGTGTCTAAAATCTCACGCATTAATACAATTATGTCCAAATTTTAGTTTATTTTTTGTTATTTTTTTTAGGGATGTAATTTCCGCGAGCAAATGCCATTGGCTATGTTGTTTACGTAAACATACAGCTTCTCTTTCTGCTTCTGGCTGCGGGATCCTTTACCATAAAATCAGATACATAAGCGCACTTAAAAACTAAAGGTTGTGAAACTTGCTCAGGTGATGTTTTCAGTTACGAATGTAGATTTAGTTAGAATTGTAAACATTGTTAATAAGTTTCAGTTTGTAATTCCATGTGTTGTTGCAATGTTGCTGCACAGGATACTTGCCATCCTTAGAGTAGATTTGTTAACATGGTTAATTAGTTTCAGTTTGTAAACTAATTGTGTATGTGCAAAGTTGCTGAATATGATACATGCCATCTATGAGCAAAGAAAGCAAATATTATTATGAATAATTATTTGGATAAAACTTCAAAAAAGAGAAATAGTACCATTAATACTTTACTTTAACCAACCTCATTTTTGATATACAGTATGTTATTAGTTTACACTTCATATTTCATTAGTTCTTTCATTAAAGATTTCATTAACATTACATTATTAAATCTTAAAGACACATGTGTAATTTTGTATTTTTCCCCTATGTCTGTATTTAATCATTACATATAAAACTTGTATGAAATGGCTTAAATATCACCCTTAAAAACCCTTTAAACCAAAATTTTTGCCATGGACCTGACCGGGGTCTACACGCCCTGGATCCCTGCTTCTCACTCTTTATTCATCTTTGGGGTTGACAGCTATGCTTCAACCCGCAGACCAGCTGATTGCCTTGGGACGTGCTTCCTGTCACATAAAGACTGCAGTGTGAGTCCTGTCGTATTGACCATGTACGGCCCAACATGCGCACATGAGCAGTCCTTCTCCCACATGAAAAACATCAAGACCAACCTGCGGTCACGTAATAAATGGAAGCCTAAACGCCTGCATGATGCTGAACTTCACTATGTATCAACCAGACTACAAAGCCATCAGCAAAACCATGCAGCTCCAGAAGTCGCATTAATAGTAAGAAGTACATTTCTTAGTAATAAATAACTTTGTTATAACAATGTTGTTTAAAATAAATTCAGTCGTACTATACTCTAAAATTGTGACTTATAAAAGCGAAGGTAGGAGCACACAAGTAGACTACATGTTGTGTACATGATGTAATTTGAAGGAAGTCAGTGACTGCAAAGTAGTAGTGGGTGAGAGTGTTGCCAAACAGCATAGGATGGTGGTGTGCAGGATGATGCTGATGGTGTGGACGGTGAAGAAGGCAAAGGTAGAGCAGAAGACAAACTGGTGGAAGCTGAAAAGGAAGAGTGTCATATTGTCTTCAAGGAGGAGTTGAAACAGGCTTTGGGTGGTCTGGAAGTGCTTCCAGATGACTGGACAATTACAGCTAATGTGATCAGGGAGACAGGTAGGAGAATACTTGGTGTGTCATCTGGAAGGAAAGTAGCTAAGGAGACTTGGTGGTGGAATAAGGAAGTGCAGGAGTGTGTACAAAGGAAAAGGTTATCTAAGAAGAAGTGGGACATTGAGAGGACCGAAGAGAGTAAACAGGAGTACAGGGAGACACAGCGTAAGGCAAAGGTAAGCGGTGTCAAAGGCCAAACAGACGGCGTATGATGACTTGTATGCTCGGTTGGAAAGTAAAGAGGGAGAAAATGATTTATACAGGTTGGCACAGCAGAGAAATAGAGATGGGATGGACAGGCAGTAAGTTAGATTGATAAAGGACAGAGGGAAATGTATTAACTGATGACAGAACTGTGCTGGGAAGATGGAAAGTTTGAAGAGCTGATGAATGAGGAAAATGACAGAGAAAAAAGAGTAGAAGAGGTGACTGTTGAGGACCAGGAAGTAGCAAAGATTAGTAAGGGTGAAGTGAGGAGGGCATTGAAGAGGATGAAGAATGGAAAGGCAGTTGGTCCTGATGACATACCGGTGGAGGTATGGAAGTGTCTAGGAGAGGTAGCAGTAGATTTTCTGACAAGAACATTCAACACTCTTAGAGAGTGAGAGGATGCCAGAGGAATGGAGGAGAAGTGTGATGGTGCCCATTTTTAAGAACAAGGAGACGTGCAGAGTTGTGGCAACTACAGAGGGATAAAGTTGATGAGCCATACGATGAAGTTATGGAAAAGAATAGTGGAAGCTAGACTAAGGGCAGCGGTCAGCATTTGTGAACAACAGTTTGGTTTCATGCCAAGAAAGAGCACCACAGATGCAGTGTTTGCCTTGAGGATGTTAATGGAGAAGTACAGAGAAGGTCAGAAGGAGCTGCATTGTGCCTTTGTGGATCTGGAGAAAGCATATGACAGGGTGCCGAGAGAGGAACTGTGGTATTGCATGAGGAAGTCTGGAGTGGCAGAGAAGTATGTTAGAGTGGTGCAGGACATGTATGAGAGATGTAAGACAGTGGTGAGGTGTGCTGTCGGTGTGACAGAAGAGTTCAAGGTGGAGGTGGGACTGCATCAAGGGTCAGCTCTGAGCCCCTTCTTGTTTGTTATGGTGATGGACAGGCTGACAGACGAGGTTAGACAAGATTCCCCATGGACTATGATGTTTGCAGATGACATTGTGATCTGTAGTGAGAGCAGAGAACAAGTGCAGGAAAATCTAGAGAGGTGGAGGTATGCCCTGGAAAGGAGGGGAATGAAAGTTAGCCTCAGTAAGACAGAATACATGTGCATGAATGACAAGGACCCAAGAGGAACGGTGATGTTACAGGGAGCAGAGATAAAGAAGGTGGAGGATTTTAAGTACTTGGGCTCAACAATCCAGAGCAATGGAGAGTGTGGAAAAGAGGTGAAGAAGCGTGTGCAGGCAGGTTGGAATGGTTGGAGAAAAGTGTCTGGTGTGATGTGTGATAGGAGGGTATCGGCAAGAATGAAAGGAAAAGTGTACAAGAAGGTGTTAAAGGCCAACGATGTTGTATGGTTTAGAAACAGTGGCCCTGGGGAAAAGACAGGAGGCAGAGCTGGAGGTAGCAGAGATGAAAATGTTGAGGTTCTCTTTGGGAGTAACGAGGATGGATAGGATTAGGAATGAGCACATCAGAGGGACAGCACATGTAAGATGTTTTGGAGACAAAGTCAGAGAGGCTAGATTGAGATGGTTTGGACATGTACAGAGGAGGGCTAGTGAGTATATTGGTAATAGGATGCTGAGGCTGGAACTACCAGGCAGAAGGCCAAGAGGAAGTCCAAAGAGACGATTCATGGATGTGGTGAAGAAGGACATGAAGGTCGTTGGTGTAAGAGAAGAAGATGCAAAGGATAGGATGAGATGGAGGCAGATGATTCACTGTGGCGACCCCTGAAGGGAAAAGCCGAAAGGAAAAGAAGAAGAAGAGAAGTCAAAAAGGTTCCCGACCCCTGACATAGATGAATGTTATTAATTATTAATAATAACATATAAATAAAGGTAAATTGGGCAAATTTGTTATGTCACAAGTGTGTATCGACTTGGTAGCCCTTCACATTAATTGGTACCCAAGAAGTAGCTCTCAGTTTCAAAAAGGTTGGTGACCCCTGGTCTAAGTGATGGTAATGTCTTCACCTCCAAACTACTCTTCTTTAACAACAGAAACAGAATTCTGTTTGCAGTCTGCATTTAAAAAATTAAGCTTGCAAAAGAAGTAAGTCTATCCAGTTGGAATACAGTATCCAGGGTCTCACTGCCCCATGGTGACATTGGGCTTTCACCCTATAGATACTCACTCTCACACTTCCTAGGAGAAATGGTGAAGATAAAGTCCATCCATTCACTTCCTGAGCCACTTAATCCTAATCAGGATCTCAGCCTACTCTGGGTGATGGCAGAGTACACCCTAGACAGCTCTCCAGACCATCGCAGGGCAATTTCTTGGAATATTTCATAATTTTTGCCCTCACCAGTCTTGGAGGATGTTCATTCAGTTGTTTAATTTTGCAGAAAAAAAGCAAATCGCAGGCATTATGCAACACTAAAGTCATTTCTAATAGCAACTTTCTTGGCTTTAAGAAACAATAAAATAAATCAAGAAAAAAAAAAGTGGTCGTCAGGAAAAATTACTCTTTTTAGACCAAGCAGCAGGAATAATTATGGAATCACTCAATTTTGAGGAAAAAATATGGAATCATAAAAAAAAACAAAAGAACCTTCAACACACCACTAGTACTTTGTTGCACCACCTCTGGCTTTTATAACAGCTCGCAGTCTCAGAGGTATGGATTTAATGAGTGACAAACAGTACTCTTCATCAATCTGGCTTCAACCTTCTCTAATTGCTTTTGCCAGATCAGTTTTTCAGGTTGGAGCCTTGTCATGGACCATTTTCTTCAACTTCCACCACAGATTTTCAATTGGATTGCTTCTTCTTCTTTTTCTTTTGGCTGCTCCCTTCAGGGGTCGCAACAACGAATCATCTGTCTCCATTTCACCCTATCCTGTGCATCTTCTTCTGTTACACCAACTATCTTCACCACATTCATAAATCTTCTCTTTGGTCTTCCTCTAGGCCTTCTGCCTGGCAGTTCCAACCTCAGCATCCTACTACCAATATGCTCACTATCCCTCCTCTGTACATGTCTAAACCATCTCAATCTAGCCTCTTTGACTTTGTCTCCAAAACTTCTTACATGTGCTGTCCCTCTGATGTGCTCATTCCTGATCCTATCCATCCTCGTTACTCCCAAAGAGAACCTCAACATTTTCATCTCTGCTACCCCCAGCTCTGCCTCCTGTCTTTTCCTCAGTGCCACTGTTTCTAAACCATACAACATCGCTGGCCTCATCACTGTCTTGTACACTTTTCCTTTCATTCTTGCTGATACCCTCCTATCACACATCACACCGGACACTTTTCTCCAACCATTCCAACCTGCCTGCACACGCTGCTTCACCTCTTTTCCACACTCTCCATTGCTTTGGATTGTTGAGCCTAAGTACTTAAAATCCTCCACCTTCCTTAGTTCTGCTCCCTTTAAACTCACCGTTCATCTTGGGTCTATCTTGTTCACGCACATATATTCTGTCTTACTTAGGCTAACCTTCATTCCTCTCCTTTCCAACGCATACCTCCACCTCTCTAGATTTTCCTCCACTTGTTCTCTGCTCTCACTACAGATCACAATGTCATCTGCAAACATCATAGTCCATGGGGATTCTTGCCTAACCTCGACTGTCAGCCTGTCCATCACCATAGCAAACAAGAAGGGGCTCAGAGCTGACCCTTGATGCAGTCCCACCTCCACCTTGAACTCTTCTGTCATGCCGACAGCACACCTCACCACTGTCTTACATCTTTCATACATGTCCTGCACCACTCTAACATGCTTCTCTGCCACTCCAGACTTCCTCATGCAATACCGCAGTTCTTCTCTTGGCACCCTGTCATGTGCTTTCTCTAGATCTACAGAGGCACAATGTAGCTCCTTCTGACCTTCTCTGTACTTCTCTATTAACATCTTTAAAACAAACACTGCATCTGTGGTGCTCTTTCTTGGCATGAAACCAAACTGTTGCTCACAAATGCTGACCTCTGCCCTTAATCTAGCTTCCACTGTTCTTTCCCATAACTTCATCGTATGGCTCATCAACGTTATTTCTCTGTAGTTGCCACAACTCTGCACGTCTCCCTTGTTCTTAAAAATGGGCACCAGTACACTTCTCCATTCCTCCGGCATCCTCTCACTCTCTAAGATCTTGTTGAATGTTCTTGTCAGAAAATACTGCTACCTCTCCTAGACACTTCAATACCTCCACCGGTATGGCATCAGGACCAACTGCCTTTCCACTTCATCCTCTGCAATACATTTCTCTCTGTCCTTAATCATTCTAACTTGCTGCACGTTTTTCCCATCTCTATTTCTCTGCTGTGCCGACCTGTATAAATCATTTTCTCCCTCCTTACTGTCCAACCTAGCATACAAGTCATCATACGCCCTCTGTTTGTCCTTTGACACCGATACCTTCGCCTTACGCTGTGTATCCCTGTACTCCTGTTTTATTCTCTTCGGTCCTCTCAATGTCCCACTCCTTCTTAGCTAACCTTTTCCTTTGTACACACTCCTGCACTTTATGATTCCACCATCAAGTCTCCTTATCTACTTTGCTTCCAGAGGACACACCAAGTACTCTCCTACCTGTGTCCCTGATCATGTTTGCTGTGGTTGTCCAGTCATCTGGAAGCACTTTCTGACCACCCAAAGCCTGTTTCAACTCCTCCTTGAAGACAACACGACCCTCTTCCCTTTTCAGCTTCCACCTTCCTTGTGCTCTGTCCTCGATTTTTATAAGTCACCCTATGCTCCTGTCTCTTCTGGAAGAAAGTATTCACCACAGCCATTTCCGTCCTTTTCGCAAAATCAATCAACATCTGTCCTTCTGTGTTCCTGTTCTGGATACCAAACCTGCCCATCACTTCTTCGTCCCCTCTTGCGATCCGGACTATTTATAGGCCATGTCATTGACCTTATGTGTCTTTTTTCAAGGACTGTTTTAGCGGTTTTTGCTCTACAGCAAGACGCATTATCATCTTGAAAAATGATTTCATCATCCCCAAACATTCTTTCAATTGATGGGATAAGAAAAGTGTCCAAACTTTCAATGTAAACGTGTGCATTCATTGAAAATGTAATGACAGCCATCTCCCCAGTGTTTCTACCTGACATGCAGCCCCATATCATCAATGACCGTGGAAATTTGCATGCTTTCTTCAGGCTTTCTTTCAGGTTTTCTTCGTCTTCATAAATCTCATTGGAACGGCACCAAACAAAAGTTCCAGCGTCATTAACCTTGCCCACTGCATATTCGCGATTCATCACTGAATTTGACTTTCATTCAGTCATCCATAGTTCATGATTGCTTCTCCTTAACCCATTGTAACCTCATTTTTCTCTGTTTAGGTGTTAATGATGGCTTTTGTTTAGCTTTTCTATAAGTAGATCTCATTTCCTTTAGGTGGTTTCTTACAGTCCGGTCACAGATGTTGACTACAGTTTCCTCCCATTTGTTCCTCTTTTTTTTTTTTTGCTGTAACTTTTCTGTTTTCAAGACATAGGCTATTGCTTTCAGTTTTCTGTCTTGAGGATTTGATGTCTTCCTTTGGTCTACCAGTATGCTTGCCTTTAACCTCCAGTCTTGTTTGTGCTTGGTCCAGATTTTAAACACCACTGACTGTGAACAACCAACATCTTTGCAACATTGCGTGATGATTTACCTTCTTTAAGAAGTTTGATAATCCTCTCCTTTGTTTCTATTGACGTCTCTCATGTTGGAACCATGATTCTTGTCAGTCCACTTGGTGCAACAGCTCTCCAAGGTGTGATCACTCCTATTTAACTGAGGCGGGGTGGGGGAGGGGTGGGCACTAACCAGTGTCTCTCCCCCTTAGGCCGGTCCCAAGCCAGGAAAAATGCAGAGGGTTGTGTTAGGAAGGGCATCCGACGTAAAACTAATGCCAAGCTTTACCATGCAAATCACAAATATTACCTCCATACCGGATCGGCCGAGGCCCGGGTTAACAATGACCGCCATCAGTGCTGTCAACCAACAGGGTGCTGATGGAAATTGGACTACTGTTGGTCGAAGGAGAGGCAGGAGGCGTGTCCGTAGGCAGAGAGAGAAGAGGAAAAGCATGAGTCTAGGACTGAGAGTAGGGACTTTTGAATGTTGGAACTATGCAAGGAAAAGATAGAGAGCTGGCTGACTTGATGCAGAGGAGGAAGGTGGGCATACTGTGTGTTCAGGAGACCAGGTGGAAAGGTAGCAAAGCAAAGCTTAGGAGCAGGGTTTAAGCTATTTTATCATGGTGTGGATGGGAAGAGAAATAGAGTAGGAGTCATCTTGAAAGAGGGGTTTGTCAGGAATGTTCTAGAAGTGAAAAGAGTGTCAGACAGAGTAATGAGTCAAGTTAGAAATTGAAGGTGTGATGTTCAATGTTGTTAGTGCTTATGCCCCACAGGCAGGATGTGAGCTAAAAGAGAAGGAGAGATTCTGGAGTGACTCAGATGAAGTGATGCAGAGTACCCCCAGAGGTGAAAGAGTGGTCATTGGTGCAGACTTCAATGGACATGTTGGTGCAGGCAACAGAGGGGACGAGAAAGTGATGGGCAGGCTTGGTATCCAGGACAGGAACACAGAAGGACAGATTTTGATAGATTTTGCAAAAAGGATGGAAATGACTGTGGTGAATACTTTCTTCAAGAAGAAACAGGAGCATAGGGTGACTTATAAAAGCGGAGGTAGTTGCACACAGGTAGACTACATCTTGTGTAGGTAATATAATTTGAAGGAAGTCAGTGACTGCAAAGTAGTAGTGGGTGAGTGTTGCCAAACAGCATAGGATGGTGGTATGCAGAATGACGCTGATGGTGAGGAAGGTGAAGAACGCAAAGGCAGAGCAGAAGACAAAGTGGTGGAAGCTGAAAAGGGAAGAGGGTCGTGTTGTCTTCAAGGAGGAGTTGAAACAGGCTTTGGGTGGTCAGGAAGCGCTTCCAGATGACTGGACAACCACAGCGAATGTGATCAGGGACACAGGTTGGAAAGTACTTGGTGTGTCCTCTGGAAGGAAAGTAGATAAGGAGACTTGGTGGTGGAATCAGGAAGTGCAGGAGTGTGTACAAAGGAAGAGGTTAGCTAAGAAGAAGTGGGACATTGAGAGGACCGAAGAGAGTAAACAGGAGTACAAGGAGATACAGCATAAGGCGAAAGTAGCGGTGGCAACGGCCAAACAGAGGGCATATGATGATTTGTATGCTAGGTTGGACAGTAAGGAGGGAGAAAATGATCTATACAGATTGGCACAGCAGAGAGATAGAGATGCGAAGGACGTGCAGCAAGTTCAATTGATAAAGGACAGAAAGGGAAATGTATTGACTGATGACAGAAGTGTGCTGGGAAGATGGAAAGAGTACTTTGAAGAGCTGATGAATGAGGAAAATGAAAGAGAAAAAAAGAGTAGAATAGGTGACTGTTGAGGAGCAGGAAGTAGCAAAGATTAGTAAGGGTGAAGTGAGGAGTGCACTGAAGAGGATGAAGAATGAAAAGGCAGTTGGTCCTGATGATATACCTGTGGGGGTGTGGAAGTGTCTAGGAGAGGTAGCAGTAGATTTTTTGAAAGAACATTCAACAAGGTCTTAGAAAGTGAGCAGATGCCGGAGGAATGGAGGAGAAGTGTGCTGGTGCCCATTTTTAAGAACAAGGGAGACGTGCACAGTTGTGGCAACTACAGAGGGATAAAGTTGTTGAGCCATACGATGAAGTTATGGGAAAGAATAGTGGAAGCTTCACTAAGGGCAGAGGTCAGCATTTGTGAACAACAGTTTGGTTTCATGCCAAGAAAGAGCACCACAGATGCAGTGTTTGCTTTGAGGATGTTAATAGAGAAGTACAGAGAAGGTCAGAGGGAACTGTATTTTGTCTTTGTGGATCTGAAAAAAAGCATATGACAGGGTGCCAAGAGAAGAACTGTGGTATTGCATGAGGAAGTCTGGAGTGACAGAGAAATATGTTAGAGTGGTGCAGGACATGTATGAGAGATGTAAGACAATGGTGAGGTGTGCTGTCGGCGTGAACGATGAACTCAAGGTGGAGGTGGGACTGCATCAAGGATCAGCTCTGAGCCCCTTCTTGTTTGCGATGGTGATGGACAGGCTGTAGGCAAGAATCTCCATGGAGTATGATGTTTGCAGATGACATTGTGATCTGTAGTGAGAGCAGAGAACAAGTGCAGGAAAATCTAGAGAGGTGGAGGTATGCCCTGGAAAGGAGAGGAATGAAGGTTAGCCTCAGAAAATCAGAATACATGTGTGTGAATGAGAAGGACCCAGGAGGAACGGTGATGTTACAGGGAGCAGAGATAACGAAGGTGGAGGATTTTAAGTACTTAGGCTCAACAATCCAGAGCAATGGAGAGTGTGGAAAAGAGGTGAAGAAGCGTGTGCAGGCAGGTTGGAATTGTTGAAGAAAAGTGTCCGGTGTGATGTGTGATAGGAGGGTATCAGCAAGAATGAAAGGAAAAGTGTACAAGACGGTGATGAGGTCAGCGATGTTGTATGGCTTAGAAACAGTGGCGCTGAGGAAAAGGCAGGAGGCAGAGCTGGGGGTAGCAGAGATGAAAATGTTGAGGTTTACTGGGAGTAACGAGGATGGATAGGATCAGAAATGAGTACATCAGAGGGACAGCCCATGTAGGATGTTTTGGAGACAAAGTGAGAGAGGCTAGATTGAGATGGTTTGGACATGTACAGAAGAGGGATAGTGATTACATTGGCAGTAGGATGCTGAGGTTGGCACTACCAGGCAGAAGGCCTAGAGGAAGACCAAAGAAGAGATTTATGGATGTGGTGAAGGAAGACACGAAGGTCGTTGGAGTAAGAAAAGAAGATGCAGAGGACAGGGTGAGATGGAGGCGGATGATTTGCTGTGGCAACCCCTGAAGGGAACAGCCGAAAGGAAAAGAAGAAGACGACGACTAACAAGCAGATCTAATCCGATGCTGGTGTTAGTTTTGGGAAGGGAAATTTACAGTGTGAGTCCATATTTTTTCTTAAAAATTAAGTGATTCCATAATTCTTCCTCCTGCTTGGTCTAAAAAGGTAACTGTTACTGACTACCACTTTTTTTCTTGATTTCTTTTAGTATTTCTTAAAGCCAGAAAGTTGCCATTTGAAATGACTTTACTTTTCTGTCATGTCTGTGATCTGCTTTTTTTCTGCAAAATTAAACAATTGAATAAACATCCTCTGAGACTGGTGATTCTATAATTTTTGCCAGGGATTGTATTCTTGTATCACTGAAGTGTTGTTAAGCTGCAGGTTCGAAATAGTGTCAAGACTAAGATCACATTTTTGGTTGCCTCATTTTCATTCCCTTTCAATAAACAAGTTATTTAAATGAATTAATCCAGATATTCTGTGCATAGGATACATATATGGAGTTTGAGAGTTCCCACAAAAAACTTATAAAGTAAGGGAAATCATACGGCAGCTTGGGTTTTTTTTGAAGAAAATATTGTAAATGTTATCATGTCAGACATAATAATTCATTCAAAGATGCTCCCCGACTTACGCTCATTGGTTTTACGTTTTTTTGGGTTTTTTTTTCGATTTCACATTTTTTTTTTTTTTTTGGGGGGGGTTGTCAAATTTTGAGTTTAGACATGCCTACATAGAATGTTGACGTAATGAGATAATGACGCTGCGTCCATTGTTTACAAATCACAGACTGAACATGCCCCTACTTCTTCCCAGTTAAGTTGTTTATATATATATATATATATATATATATATATATATATATATATATATATATATATATATATATATATATATATATATATACACTAGTCCTTCTCAAAAAATTAGCATATTGTGATAAAGTTCATTATTTTCTGCAATGTACTGATAAAAATTAAACTTTCATGTATTTTAGATTCATTGCACACAAACTGAAATATTTCAGGTCTATTGTTTGAATACTGATGATTTTGGCATACAGCTCATGAAAACCCAAAATTCCTATCTCAAAAAATTAGCATATTTCATCCGACCAATAAAATGCTTTTAATACAAAAAAGTCAACCTTCAAATAATTATGTTCAGTTATGCACTCAATACTTGGTCGGGAGTCCTTTTGAAGAAATGCTTCAACTCGGCGTGGCATGGAGGCAATCAGCCTGTGGCACTGCTGAGGTGTTATGGAGGCCCAGGATGCTTCGATAGCGGCCTTAAGCTCATCCACAGTGTTGGGTCTGGTGTCTTTCAACTTTCTCTTCACAATATCCCACAGATTCTCTATGGGGTTCAGGTCAGGAAAGTTGGCAGGCCAATTGAAGACAGTAATACCATGGTCAGTAAACCATTTACCAGTGGTTTTGGCACTGTGAGCAGGTGCCAGGTCATGCTGAAAAATTAAAATCTTCATCTCCATAAAGCTTTTCAGCAGATGGAAGCATGAAGTGCTCCAAAATCTCCTGAGAGCTAGCTGCATTGACCCTGCCCATGATAAAACACAGTGGACCAACACCAGCAACTGACATGGCACCCCAGACCATCACTGACTGTGGGTACTTCACACTGGACTTCAGGCATTTTGGCATTTCCTTCTCCCCAGTCTTCCTCCAGACTCTGGCACCTTGATTTCCGAATGACATGCGAAATTTGCTTTCATCTGAAAAAAGTACTTTGGACCACTGAGCAACAGTCCAGTGCTGCTTCTCTGTAGCCCAGGTCAGGCGCTTCTGCTGCCATTTCTGCTTCAAAAGTGGCTTGACCTGGGGAAGGCGGCACCTGTAGCCCAGTCCACTGCTTCCACAGGTCCCCCAAGGTCTGAAATCGGCCCTTCTCCACAATCTTCCTCAGGGTCCGGTCACCTCTTCTGGTTGTGCAGCATTTTCTGCCACACTTTTTCCTTCCCACAGACGTCCCACTGAGGTGCCTTGATACAGCACTCTGGGAACAGCCTATTCACGCAGAGATTTCTTTCTGTGTCTTACCCTCTTGCTTGAGGGTGTCAATGATGGCCTTCTGGACAGCAGTCAGGTCGGCAGTCTTACCCATGATTGCGGTTTTGAGTAATGAACCAGGCTGGGATTTTTTAAAAGCCTCAGGAATCTTTTGCAGGTGTTTAGAGTGAATTGGTTGATTCAGATGATTAGGTTAATAGCTCGTTTAGAGTACCTTTTCATGATATGCTAATTTTTTGAGATAGGAATTTTGGGTTTTTATGAGCTGTATGCCAAAATCATCAGTATTAAAACAATAAAAGACCTGAAATATTTCAGTTGGTGTGCAATGAATCTAAAATATATGAAAGTTTAATTTTTATCAGTACATTACAGAAAATAATGAACTTTATCACAATATGCTAATTTTTTGAGAAGGACTAGTATATAGGCTGAGTACTAAACGAGTATTCAACGGTGCCCTTGCTCACTTGAAAGACCAGAAGTCCGTATAGCCCGCGTTATGTGTCAAGCACAAGCAAGTAAACTACTTTCAGTGTTGAGCGCCTCACATATTGTTAGCGTTGATTGACTGTTTTAAGCTGTATGTAAGTGACTCGGCTCAGCTTCATGTAAAATGACCATCCATCGACCATCGGAACCATTTACAAGCAGAAAGATCGCATCATAGAGAATGTTAAAGGTTATATTTGATACTGTATTTGATATTTGATGAGTGAATCTGATTAAAATTGATCTATTTGAAATTATTTTGCTTGAATTTAATTTATTTGAAATTACTGTTGATATTATTTGATATATTTGATATTATTTTACAATGTTGTGTTTATAATAATTGATTTTGGGGTGTTTTATGAGATACAGTAATGGTATTTATGGATGTATAGTACAGTATGAACGTCATACGTCACTGGAACATACAGTAATAACTTGCGTTCATTTTCAACTTACGTTTGGCCGTTCAGAAGCAAACAAAAACGTGAGTCGGGCAGCGTCTGTATGTGGAAATTAGGTTTATGAAGGATAGCAGACATGAATTGGGTTCCTACATTTAGTTTGTTAGGGTTTGCAAAGCAATCTCAGTCTTTGAAAACTGTTCACCCTACAGGATTTCAAAAAGTCCTTGGTGGAGTCCATTTCCAATCGCTCCATACTGGACTTGAAGAATATTGACTTCTTTTGATTTGCAAGCTATTTAACAAATGCAGAAAATTATTTTGGATATTGATGGCATATTTAGATGACCCTTTGGAAACAGCTGCTTTATTTCAATGATTAAATGGTCATTCATTAATTTTTTTTTTTTGAACCGTTTAATCTTAATTAGGGTCACAGGGAGGCTGGCGCCTATCCCAGCTGACTCCGGGTGAAGGCAGGGTACACCATGGACAGCTCGCCAGGCCATCGCAGGATTAAATGGTCATGTGGACACGATTTTGTTTGAAGCCAAAGTCTTTAGGGAGATAGGTCAGCTCCCATAATTACTCCTAAAATATCATAAGGAGTTCGATTACACAGTGATCAGTGCTTTAAAAGCAAATTCCATCCTGAGACGCAGTGAATAAGTTTTATATTGTATTATATATTGGTGGTGTTCTGTGATTGTGGTGAAACTGCCTCAATATTATATTGTGAGAAGATTATGCAGCACATAACCATATATAAAGTCACAATGTCATCTAGTACAGTTATACTGCATTTGTGGGTGATTTTTTTTTTCCCCTGTTTTCGACTTGCTCTCCAAGTTGCAGTTTGTACAAGGAAGTGTTTATATTTATATTACCCTATTTGGTACACAGCAGCAACAAAGGTGTCTGGATTTTATTTTGGTAAAGTCTGTTGGGCTTTACACTCGAGCTTAGATGGGTCATCAGGCCAGTGCTTATTCCTGGTTTCTGTAGCGTGAAGCAACCAGGAGTTCAACTCCTCCTGGATGGGACGCTAGTCCATCACAGGTTACCTTCCCAGTATATTTTTACTGGTACCCATTTATATTGCTGGGTGAACAGAGGCACACTTCTCGTTAAGACCTTGCCCAGGGGTCTTGGCACAGTGGGGGTCTAGCTGGGATTTGAACACACAACCTCCCGATCATGAGCACAGCACCCTAACTAACTACTACGCCACCGGCCACATGGATTTTTATTATGCATCTAATAATAGTTGAATCCGTTTGTGGTCTTGAAATCCACCACCTACATGTTATTCAATCCCATAATTCAGCTGAATCCGCCAAATCATAAGCATTTCCCTGAGGAAAATAGAAAGGAGATAGAACCTAACAGTCCAAGTGGTGTCTCTGGTGGTGTAAAGCTTTAAGTATCATTAGTAGATTAACCATTTCTGCTGTTGTTGAAAGAAATAAAGATTTTCTTGGCATACATGGTTATACGTTATCTGTATATTGATCCAGGTAAGATATGTCCTAATTTTGGTTCTCGGTTGTATATTCTTAGAATGCCCTACATTAACACGAGGGTTGTTGATACTTAACTGACATTAGTGCATACTGGAGAAATGGATGCAGCCAGAGTATTTCGAGAGCTCTGACTTGTCTCTGTCTGATTCTGTTACATCATTTTATCAGGATGGATTTATACAAAAATACATGTTTATATTTAGATTTGGGCAGCACAATGGTTTTCAAGCTGTCCAGGATGTATCCTGCCCTTGCCCAAAGTCAACTGAGAGGGGCACCAGCCTCCCCGCAACCCCAATTAGGATCAAGTGGTTCAGAAAATAAATTAAAGAATTTGTGATTGAAATGGCTAAATAATGCTGGTATTCTAATCATTGAAATGAGTATATGATGCCTAGTAACTGACTGACGTGATTGGTTCACCGGGTTAATTGACAGTATAATGCTTGAATCAAAAAATGGCAGTCAAGGATTTGTCACAGTCACTGGTTTTGAAATCTTAGAAATTACAAAAAAAACAGAAAACAAATTACAGTCTCAAAAAGTACAAAGAAAGCTTTTTTGTATGGCTGTCAAGTTTTTAATAAAAAATTACTTTCAAAATTTGAATGAGTTTCAAAAGTAGCCATCATTAAGCATAAGGGTTGTGATGGAAGATGGTATATTCGTTGTAATATTTTAAAAATACATATTACAATAAAAAAACAATAAAAATCTTATTTTAATTTGCAGTCAGCATGGTGATGTAGTGGTTAGTACAACTGCCTCACAGCAAGAAGGTCCTGGGTTCAATTCCCAGCTTGAGTGTTTCTGTGTGGAGTTTGCATGTTCTCCCTGTGCTTGTGTGGGTTTCCTCTGGGTACTCTGGTTTCTTCCCACAGTCCAAAAACATGTACAGTAGCTTAAATGGCTGTTCCAAATTGCCCTTAGGTGTGAGTATGAGTGGTTGTGAGAGTGTTGGCCCTGTGATGGACTGGCGAGTTGTCCATGGTGTAGCCCACCCATGCCCAAAATCAGTTGAGATGTTCATCAGCCTCCCTGCGACCCTAATTGGGATTAAGTGGGTCAGAAAATGAATGGCTGATTTTAATTTGCTTTCCTTATGTTTCCATGTAGTATGACTATTGTGATGGAGCATGCATGATCTGTGCCATATTTTAAAAATATAAAAATAAATTAATAAAGTGTTGATTTAGGTTTTTTAATGTTTTATTATAGTACATACTAAAACAATGATTCACCTTATACCCCCATTTCACTGGAGCGCGGCAGACTCGTGGAAGCAAAACCATAGTCATCCTCCAACGTTCCTCAGTCGTTCCTCAGTCATTTCGTCACCTTCCGTGTCCTTCCGTACGATTCTGAAGGTATTCCGACTCTTCTGTCAGGCCAAAATCTTCCGCGACAGTGGAAAATTTTCCGACAGTGTTCCCTCATGTTCCACAGTCCTTCCGCAAACATTCCGTCCTTTCCACAAACGTTCCGTGATCGTTCCTTTTATTCTGCAAGTCTTCCGTGAACGTTCCGCGACGATTCCAACTTCTTCCGGGTGGTCAAAAGCGGCCACGGAATAGTAGGGGTGTCATTGAAAACCTATTATCGGTATTGATATATTGATTAAAAAAATTTCCGATGCATCCATACATTGGAATATTGCTGTACTGTTCGATAAATGTATTAAATAGAACAGACTAAAATAAATTACAGTAGTTTGTATAAAGCATTGAATACAGTGAGTCGTCGACTTACGACCTATGCGAGTTTCGTCTGATCGACTTTACGACCGCAAAAGTGGTGAAGCATGATTCATGGTAGTGCAGTGCGAGTGTTGCATACGATGGTTGTTTGCGCTGCTGGCAGCGCCAGTATCTTAAAAGGCCAAGCAGGAGATGATGCAGCTTCACTTTCTAAATGCTCGGAGCAAATTTATTAATCTACTTTCAATGCCACGTCACTGTGGCGCGAAGCTGAGAGCCAATCCTTTTTGTGTGGGCGAGTCCGATACCTTGAAGCTCTAATTTTATTGGACTCGCACGCTTTGTGACGGGACGCTATGTGTTTATGTGACAGGAACCGCGTCCCAAGTTTTGGCAATCAGCTGCTCTGCGGGTTGAAGTTTTTCCATGTCTGTCCATTTGTGTTTGCTTTGCAGCCGTGCTTGGCTTCAGAAGATGCACATATCTGCATTATCCGGTGATAAGTGTCTCTTCTTGTTCAAAATGTTCCGTGCTGTTGAGAACACGCGCTCTGATGGCACACTAGAAGCAGGAACGTACCATTTACCATACAGAGAGGCGGGACGTACCATTTACCATACAGAGAGGCGGGACATACCAATTACTAGGGGTGTCATTGAAAATAGCATTTACTACAGATGCTGTCATGAACACAGGAAAGCTATAACGTTAGAAGTATCGATATCCCTTTTATAGGTATCGATTATCGATCGACATAATTATATCGGCGATATATCGATATTCTGATTGTCAATGACATCCCTATGGAATACTCACGGAAGGTTTGCGGAATACATGCGGAACGTTTGCGGAAGGGTTGTGGATAAAATTGAATACTTTCAGAACACTCAAGGAACTTACTTCCACTATAAATTATTCCAGTTCATTCACTTTATTTTTTCTGTGTTCCTGTTCATGTAATAAAGTTTTAAAGTTATAATCACTGTGGTTTGGACCTGTGTGCATGGATTTTAGTCTGGAATGACTGACGTACAAATAAAAGGAATGTATTGACATTATTGATATTAAACATATTAACATATTTTAAATTTATTGTAAATTATAAACATATTGCACATTAGAAACATATGTTAAATTTTACATTTATTGTACATTATAAACATATTATACATTATAAACATAGTGTGAATGAAAGAATGAGCTTCCTTGGTCATTCCGCGTATTTATAGGCGGAATCAGGAGCAAGTCCTTTGATCATTGCCGATTTTTCCTCGTAGAAACGTGGTTACGTCGGGTATTCCACAGTCATTCCTCAGTCATTCCGCCTGTTCGGCGATCATTCCGTGGGTCTTCCTTCTAAAACGGAGTTGTGCCGCGGACGTTCCACAAACATTCTGTCCTTTCCATGAACATTCCTTGAATTATCTGAAGGTCTTCCTTTGCTGTGCTGGGCTCACAATCGAGAGGTTGTGAGTTCAAATCCCAATTAGACCCCCACTGTGCTAAGACTTCTGGGCAAGGTCTTAACCACAAGTGTGCCTCTGTTCACCCAGCACTATAAATGGGTGCTAGTAAAAATATACTGGGAAGGTAACCTGCGATGGACTAGCGTTACATCCAGGTGGAGTTGAACTCCGAGTTGCTTCACGCTACAGAAACCGAGGAAAAGCATTGGCCTGATGAGCCACTATGGCTTGGGTGTAAAAAGCCCAACAAACTTTATCTTTTTTTACCTACCTTCCTTTGTTGTCCGCACTGGTTCCGAAGGTGATCCGAGCGTTTTTACACATGTATTCTGACATTGTACCACGGTCTTTCCGTGTCCTCTCCGCACATTCCGTGATCGTTCCGAAGGTGTTCCGAAGGTGCAATTTTCCGTAGGTTTTTGACCCATTTTCTATGTAAAAATGCCGAAGCTCCTCCATAGAGTGCGTTCCGTGCCTTTTCGCCATGATCCTTGCATTCCGCGCTCCAGTGAAATGGGGATATTAAGGCTCGGTGGATGTCTCTGAATTAATTAGTCACTTTGATATTCTGTGGTGAGAACTATTCAGTAACACCTACCATTTCCTTACCAAGGAAACAGTCGGTCCTCTTCTTACGAAATTAATCCGTTCCAGCACCTTTTTCGGAATCTGGTTTTAAGTAAATAGAGGCGCATTTTACATGTAAAATGTGTTTCTTTCCAAGGCTCCCAATACTACCCCATAAACCCCTTAAAAATGATAAAAATACACCAATTTTGTATGAAATATGTGTTAAAAGTAAAAGAAAATTGTTTATTAAACCATTTAAACATTTTATTAACATATAAAACTATTTTATGAACATATTTCTTAATTAAACCGTTATTAAACATTTTTTATTCATTTTTACATTCATTATTAAACATTGTGGTGCGCCCCGCCGAATGTGGGCGGCGTCACAGCCGACACCGGAGCTTTTGAGACAGGGCGCGGCTCATCTGGACCGCCGATCCCTCAAGCAAACAAGTAAATGTTGAGTCTGGACCTCCAATCTGTCAAGCAATTTGTGTGTACTTTAGTCCTCAACATTCACCTGTTTTCTTGAGGAATCAGAGGTCTGGATGAGCCGCGTTTTGCCCACATTTGGCGGAGTGCACCACATTTATTAAGCATGTACTGAATTAAATAACTTAAAAAAACAAAACAAAATAAGCTGCAATGAGCACTCTCAAAAAACTCACGAAACTCACGAACCAACAGTACAACTTATTACGCATGTGACAAACATGCATTATAGGTACGGTACTATGAAGATTCAGCTCCCTCCTGACCAATAGGAGGCCAATGGGAGGCCAGCGGGGTGGGATGTTGGGAGACAGCCAATGAGAAAGCAGCTCGTGCATTGTATGAATGGCACGTTTGAATGTTCGAATGGCGCGTTTGCCGCTTTTTGTAAGAAGAACTTGTTTTATATTCAGAGGAAAAAAATTTAGGAAAATGTTTTTCGTATACTGGATTTCTCGTATTGTGGGGATTTCATAAGAAGAGGGCCGACTGTAATCGCTAATTAATTCACTTTGTGCAAGATATTTTGATCAAACTGGCATTCCATTGAAACACTTGCACTAGTACCAGTAAATTATTACAGCCACTCAAACAAAAAAACTATCAAAGGGATTACTTAATTAATTTTTTTCATTGACTGAAGAGTACAGTAGTCATTTTTTGGTTGATGATTTGAATTCTTTGGGTTTTCCTGGTTGCAGGCTTGGAATTCCATGCTGTGACCTCTAATCAAATCAAAGCAAAACTATTGTTAGTGGCATTATCAGCAGGTAGTGGGATGGTATTGTGAAAACTCATGAGCCAATGTAAAAAATGCACTGACATGTGAAGAGAGTACATTTCAACAACAAAAAAACAACACAGAATTCAACAAAAATATTTTTTAACTCAGTTCAGTCTATTTCAATAATGTTTTTTACAATTTCTATTGTTGCAAGGCAACTGTACAGAGTAAGTACATTCAGTTCTGTATGTTAATATTTTCTCTATGTATAAATCCTATACATTTCTAATGAACAAGCATGTAGCGATGGTGGCATGGAAAAACTTCCTAAGACGATATGTGAAGGTGGAACAGTGTAGTAGTTGGTGCTTGTCCCTCACAGAGAGAAGGTCCTGGGTTTGAGCCCTGTGCCTATAAGGGTATTTCTGTGTCACGTTTGCAGGTCTTCCTTGTGCTTACGTGGGTTTCCTTCCACAGTCCAAAGACGGCACATTAGGCCGATTGTCTGTTCCAAATTACCCCGAGATGTGAATGTAAAAATAAATGGTTGTGCAGTGATCTAGAAAGCTGTTTAGAGAGTAGCTCACCCTTCGCCCAGAGCTGGCTGGGATTGGCTTCAGCATTCTTGCAGAAGAAACTAGCGCAGCCAAGGCCTAATGGTTAGAAAAGTGGCTTTGGGACATAAAGGTTGCTTGTTCGATTCCCGAACCATCAGAAAAAATGTGTGGCAGCAGGGGAAGTGAGCTGCACCTTCCCTACCTACACCTTCATAGCTGAAGTTCCCTTGACCGAGGCACCTGCTCTCCAGGCACCGCAGTGTGTGGCAGCCCACTGCTCTGAGTGTGTGTGTGTGTGTGTGTGTGTGTGTGTGCACACGCGCTGTCACTGTTTACATTTGTGTTCTCACTTTGGATTTGTGTTCTCACTTTGGATGGGTTAAATGCAGAGGCAATAGTTTCTCTTGCAGGATTACTGCAGTATAGCAAAGGAGTTCTATCAAAAAAATTTTTTTTCAATAATTGAATATGTGAATTGTTCAGGGTTGATTTTCTGTAGAACACTAACATTTGTAGAAGTGATGATCACATAAAGATTATTTGTTCTATGCTGCTCCTCCCAGGTGAAGTTCTCTCCAAAAACCCCAGCAGTCTGGAGCCTCAGCACCTCAGTATGCTTCTGTCTCTCCTACAGAGCAGTCCACACCCAACCGAGAGAAAACAGGTCCTTATAACTTTAGGAAATGCTGCAGCTTTTACAGTGAACCAGGTATTCCATGTAAACCATTCAACTTGCAACAATAATACCTCAAAAAGCTTTTAATCCATGAACAGTCCTTTCATTTGTGTTGGGGCTAATTCTCATGCTGTAATGTAAGCCATCCTTGTAATCCTAACCGAGCATATTTTCCTCCTTCCAGGATCTCCTTCGTGAATTTGGAGGACTTCACATTATTGCCAGCTTCCTTTCTGACCCTGAACCTAATGTCAGAGTCCAGAGTCTAAATGCCCTGAATAACCTGAGCATGAACATCCGCAATCAAGAGCAGCTGAAGGTTTGTTTCACAGTTTTAACGATATGTCTTCATTACAAATATTCTTATGCATCACTGCAAGGGTCATTGTCTCTGTTCAGGTCTATGTTCCATCAGTATTGGAGTTGATTGAGGTGTCCCCGGTGAACTCGGATCTGCAGCTGGCAGCACTGAGGCTACTGACTAATTTGACCATCACAGATAATCACCAACATTTACTGAAGAGCTCCATCACTTTACTCTTGTCACTACTTGTAGTGAGCAGCGGTGTTCTTCAGGTGCTTGTTTCATGTGGGATTTTTTTTTGTATTATTTTTTGTATAATGTTGATCACATGAGGCAGCTTTTGCTTACAAAGGTTGTGTTTTTCACCTCTTTGGATGCAGGTACAGGTTTTGAAGCTTTTAGTCAATTTGTCATCTAATCCAGACATTATGGATGACATCGTACAAGCCCAGGTGATGTATACTTTAATAAATACAGGGTTAGATCTAGTAAAATCTTCTTATACAGGTAATTGTGATTTATATAAACTATATAAATTTACATTATTTATATTATATAAATATAAAGTTCTTTTGATCCTGTCTCCACTGAAGCTGGGCGGAGTGGGAGTTCTGTTGATACTGATACAAGTACTCTGCCATTATATTGTAATTTTTCAAGGATCTTTAAAATGAGACACTCTTCAAGCAAGTTAACTATTTTTTTTCAGAGGGATGTATATGTAATAAAATATTTTTATTTTAATGAAATGAATTATTAAATGGTGCTAGGTTTTACTTCTGCAGGCTCCTGCTGCACTGGTGCTCCTCTATGACTGCTGCACAAGTACAGATGTGCTTCATCGCCTTCTGGTGTTTACAGGTAACCTACGTGCCTGGAGACCATCCACACAAGTCGCGGAAGCTCTAAGGAGACAAGTGGACTCCTTGTACTGCGTGCTGCTAGATAGCTCCTCTCAGATACACAGCAAACTCCCTCTTCTCCTCTCCCACCCCGATGCGGAGATCAGAGCTCAGGTGGTGCGACTCCTTACTTAAACTCTCCCTTGAACTTCACCTGGACCTCCATCAGAGATGATGTTCTTAGGATTCAGTTTCACCAAGCCAGAAACTCAAGTGTGATCAATGGGATTGCATTTCCTAATTCAGTCTGATGGATGTGAATATTTGGTGAAGTGATAAAAACTAATAACAAGTCACTGTATGAGTTTAAAGGGATTCTGCAATCCTGATTTCTATACAAAACTAAAAGGGGTTGTCAAAGTTTGCTAGGACTTGTTATTGGTTAGAGCTTGGTAATGGAGTTTTATATTTCACTGGACCCCTTGCTATAGAGTTCTAGAGAATATTATGCATTGTCCAACATCAACAAACCAAAGAACTCCGGGGACCTTTTTCTCTGTGATTACCATATAAGAGTTTTAACCCAGTTTATCACAGAGAAAAGTAAAAACACAGTTATTATTAAAGAGCAGTCGCCAAGTTCTCTTGAGAACCTCTCTAACCTTAATAAAAAAAGTATGAGTATTTACCGAAAGCAAGGTGGATTTCACAAAGGTAGATAAGGTAATATCCACCTCATTTGAGGTGAACAATTGTTTTAGTACTGTGGAACCTCAGTGGTCAAACACAATTCGTTCCAAAGATTTGGTCGATTACCGATTTGTTCGAAGAGAGAAACAATATTTCTCATAAGAAATAGTTAAAATTCATTTAATGCATTCAGATGAATGTCTACTTCCGTCGGTACAGTTTTTACAATACAGTAATTTGAAAATGAGTGTATTTATGAAATATATGAATATACAATACATACATTAATGTACGAAAGAGTAAAACATAATAATAATAAGTAATAAAAAGGTAAGTCTGTTGGGTTTTTACACCCGAGCCTAGTGGCTTCGCCTCGTGGCTCATCAGGCCGGTGCTTATCCCCGGTTTCCGTAGCGTGAAGCGACTAGGAGTTCAACTCCCCCTGGATGGGACGCTAGTCCATCGCAGGTTTACCTTCCCAGTGTATTTTACTGGTACCCATTTATACTGCTGGGTGAACAGAGGCACACTTGTGGTTGAGACCTTGCCCAGGGATCTTGGCACAGTGAGGGTCTCAGTGGGATTCGAACTCACAACCTCCTGATCATGAGCGCAGCACCCTAACCACTACACCACCTGCCCCACGTAATATGTAATAATTAACCTAATTATGTACTGTATTTTTTTACATACATTTCTGGCTGCGATGTGTGTCAGCGTATGGGATGGATAGGGAGGGAGAGATGGGGGGTGGGTGACTGCTTTTGAGGGGGGCGTGGCAGTTTTTCCCTTCTCTGTCTCTTGATCACAGTTGATTTTTCATGTTCTCGTGACTTTTCTCTTTTCCTTTCCAGTAGAAAAGAACTGCTGCTTTTCTTAGGATTCAGGGTTAAAGGTTAAAGTAGCTGTGATGTCATGAATAAACACAATACAGTACGTAGTATGAGACACTCTTTCAATGGCTGTTCGAAGTACGTACTGTACACTGCGTATGCGTTCAGCACACTCGGTTCTGCTCCGTTCCAACTCTGATCATTTATTTGAACACCAAAGCATACTGTATTTTCCTCATATGTTTTGATTGAACTCCGATTTGTTAGACTAAGGAGTCGTTTGACCACCGAGGTTCCACTGTATATACTACATGGGCACATAAATAAAGCAAACTAAACAAAGTTTAATGGTTCGTTTTTACATTTTATTTCTCTTTAAGAGAGTGGATTATATTGTTTATTAGTTTAAGATAATGTCTTATTGGTGGAAAACCATTTATTGGTTCTTGATATTGCATCGTTACCATGGGATTAACGAATTATTTCATTGTTGCCATGGAAACAGTTGCATGACCATTTCACAAATGGCACGTGCTACACAGTACTATTTAAAAATATTTTTCATAAATAATATTTTATAGTTTCACTTTCATACGATATAGAATTATTCTGTCTCACAAGGCATTATCTTTCTCTCAGCCTTTGAGTTCAGCAGATTAAACCCCTCAACCAAATAATTCTCTCGATCATAATTCATCTCATTCAGTAATTATTTAATATCCCAAAATAGAGAACCAGTCTATTTGGATTACTTCGTGTGTACTATATATGACATATAAACATATTAAGTATATAATGCGAAAAGCTACAGCCATTATATGAGTAGAAATTGGTCTTGGGATGAGAGAGACCTTAAAGACATCTGTTCGAACGGTTTTCTTCATTTTACAAAGTTATTCTGTGGAAGTTCATGGGTTCATAGTACAGGTTTAAATATTATCTCCAAATATCATTAAATAAAAAATTCACAAATTAACCATTTTACAAAAATACATACTCTCTATAAACGAGGGGGCAGTGGTGGTCTAGTGGTGTAGGGCACTGGATCGCTGATCCAAAGGTTGGGGGTTCGAGTCCCACTCTCCACAAGGTTGTCACTGTCCCCCCCCAGTGCGGCTAACTGGGTTATCAAAGGCGGGCCATGTCTCTCACTGTCTATGGTGAAAGGCATGTAAAAGAACCATTGCTGACTTTCGTAAAGAGTAGCTGCAAAGTCATCAGCGTGTTTCTGTCCCTTGCTAAAAGGGTTGTGACAGGAAGGGCATCCGACGTAAAAACCTCTGCCAAATCAAACGTGCGAATCAGATGATTCGCTGTGGCGACTCCCGAGTAAAAGGGAAAAAGCCAAAAGGAAGACAGACATACTCTCTATAAACCTTTAATAACTGCCAGAACTACTGATTGTTTTCTTTTCTTTTTTTCCCCCATTATCCTTGATTTGGGTCCCAGCCAGTCTGGAGCCCTTCCCAGCCATTTCTGGGCAAAGTCATGGGACAGCTAGAGCAACTTGCTGGTCCAACACAGAAGTACAAAAATTCACACTCATATTCACACCTACGGGAAATCAAGTGAATCCAATTAGTCTAATGTGCTTGTCTTTGGACTATCACAGGAAACTGGAGTACCAGAGTATTTTTTCGAACAAAGATTTTGTTGATTAACAGAATGGTTTATCTACAGTTACGAGTGAAACCTCATCTTTTTCATAACCCCTTTGAGCCTATTTCCCTTAAAACCATGGAGGCAAAGGGATGTGGGCAAATTCAAAGAAAATCAAGTGAAAGTAAACAAGATACAGCCTCTATATCTTGATTGTGCACATACACAGTACACACATGCATTAAATAAAAGGGAACGATTACTGTCTCTGTTATCTTATAGAGGACATTTCCATGATTTTGTTTCCTTTAGCACGTAGCGTCTCTGCAAATCAGTCCAACGTTCTTCTAAGTGTACCAGTGATGGAACATTTTTTTGTCTTGATGGGGAGTAGTGTCTTCCAGAATGATTCTGCCTGCACCTGAATGCTCCCCAAAGGTTTAATAAGCATGACAGTTATGTAAATTATAAAATACAGTCTATAATCAAACTCATTTGAGAGAGATAAGGTACTCTGAACACTGTATGGGGTTCTGTTTTATAAGAATAATGCTTTCTTCATGTTCATCGTCTCATTTTCCCCCTTCATTTGACGCCTGTCTATAAATTTAATACAGTTCACTGTGTTCTATGAATGCCTCCTGAAAGACGTCCCTCCTTTGCCACTTATCCAAAAGCCAAAAAATCTTTTTTTTTAACCAGTGAATGAGTGCTTGAGAGTGAACAGCTGTTCTCCACAAAAAGCACCTTGGGTACCTTTCTGTTTCTTACCGAATCATGCTATTGCAAAAGTAAGCTATGCCTCAAATGTCTTTGTAGTGGACACCACATGTAGTTGGACTTTTGGGTTTCTTTAGTGCTGTGTATTTTTCTGCATGTCTTGAGTGCAGTGGAAATGATTGCACGCATACTTACTGTGATAAGATTATTTAACACTAGATTAAGCCAGGTGTGTAATTAAAGGGCTTGTTTGGGCGATTTCTGTGAGTGTAACTGGAAAAGCCTGTAATGTGAAAAGAATAATGAAGTGTCTGTAGTCATGTGAATGTTTTTTGGATTGGTTGTACTGTGATGCAGCTGTAGGAAAAATGAATTCTTCTGAGTTCAATAACATGACTGTTGTGCTGTTAATGACCAGCACCAGGACCCGCTTCAATGTCTGTATGGGGATAAAATTAAATAAATTAATTTATTTTGGATAACTCATGATTGTTTATATTTAAAATGGTTAATCAAGAGTAACATATTGAATGGCTTTAATTACAAAAAAAAAAAAGACACTTTTCATGTTTGGTACAAGCTGGCAATTTAATTACCTTTTTTTTCCATGTCATGAACAGATAACTTGCAGTAAATATCAGAAACATATTCTGTTTATTAGGTTATACTTTGTTTTATATTATAAGCTTTGTTAATGTTTAAATTGTAAGATAATAATTTTGGTTTTAGATTCAAAGTTGGTAAGGTTTTGAATAAAGTTGATGATTAATTACAGCATGTGGCAGATGCTCTTATCCAGAGAAACATACAATTATAATTTATTTATACAACTGATGGTTAAGGGCCTTGCTCAAGGGCCCAACATTAACGATAGTGGGGATTGAACCACTGAACTTAAGATCAGTGACCCATCACCTTAACTACTAAGCCACCACTGCACAAGATAATATAATAAGATTATTATTCAAACTGTAAAATCATTTATGAATGAGGTTTTAAATTGTCATTCATTTTATAAAGTGCATAACCATAATTCGGGTTCTCGGGAGGCTGTGAACCATCTCAGCGAGAACAGCTCACCAGGTCATCACAGGACAGAAACTCTTGTTAAAGGTCAGCAATGGTTCTTTTACATTTTTCTCACTACAGATGAGAGACATGGCTGGCCTTTGAAACCCAATTAGCTGCACTGGGGGGGCGGCACTGACAATGTGACACTGACAATGACCACCTTTGAATGCAAAGTGGAGCTTGAGGCCCAGACCTTGGGATCCGTAATCCAGCACCTTACTGGATCCAGCCACCACTGTCCCAATAGTTGGTCGAAGATGTCGAAGAAGGTGAGGCGGAAGGCGTGTCCGTAGGCAGAGAGACAAGAGGAAAGGCAGGAGTCTAGAACTGAAAGTAGGGACTTTGAATGTTGGAACTATGACAGGAAAAGGTAGAGAGCTGGCTGACATGATGCAGAGGAGGAAGTTGGACATACTGTGTGTTCAGGAGACCAGGTGGAAAGGTAGCAAGGCTAGAAGCATATGAGCAGGGTTTAAGCTGTTTTTTCATGGTGTGGATGGAAAGAGAAATGGAGTAGGAGTCATCTTGAAGGAGGAGTTTATCAGAAAAGTTCTACAAGTGAAAAGAGTGTCAGACAGAGTGATGAGTCTCAAGTTAGAAATTGAAGGCGTGAGCTAGAAGAGAAGGAGAGATTCTGGAGTGAGTTAGATAAAGTGATGCAGAGTACCCCCAAAGATGAAAGAGTGGTCATTGGGGCAGACTTCAATGGACATGTTGGTGCAGGCAACAGAGGGGACGAGGAAGTAATGGGCAGGTTTGGTATCCAGGACAGGAATGCAGAAGGACAGATGTTGGTAGATTTTGCAAAAAGGATGGAAATGGCTGTGGTGAATACTTTCTTCCAGAAGAGAGAGGAGCATAGAGTGACTTATAAAAGTGGAGGTAGGAACACACAGGTAGACTACATCTTGTGTAGGCGATGTAATTTGAAGGAAGTCAGTGACTGCAAAGTAGTAGCGGGTGAGAGTGTTGCCAAACAGCATAGGACTGTGGTGTGTAGGATGACGCTGATGATGAGGAAGGTGAAGAAGGCAAAGGCAGAGCAGAAGACAAAGTGGTGGAAGCTGAAAAAGGAAGAATGTTTTGTTGTCTTCAAGGAGGAGTTGAAACAGGCTTTGGGTGGTCAGGAAGTGCTTCCAGCTGACTGGACAACAACAGCTAATGTGATCAGGGAGACAGGAAGGAGAATACTTGGTGTGTCATCTGGAAGGAGAGTAGATAAGGAGACTTGGTGGTGGAATGAGGAAGTGCAGGAGTGTGTACAAAAGAAAAGGTTAACTAAGAAGAAGTGGGACATAGAGAGGACCAAAGAGAGTAAACAGTACAGGGAAACAGCGTAAGGCGAAGGTAGCGGTGTCAAAGGACAAACAGAGGGCGTATGATGACTTGTATGCTCAGTTGGAAAGTAAAGAGGGAGAAAATGACTAATACAGGTTGGCACAGCAGAGAAATAGAGATGGGAAGGACGTGCAGCAAGTTAGAGTGATAAAGGACAGAGAGGGAAATGTATTGACTGATGACAGAAGTGTGCTGGGAAGATGGAAAGAGTACTTTGAAGAGCTGATGAATGAGGAAAATGAGAGAGAAAAAAGAGTAGAAGGGGACATGTATGAGAGATGTAAGACAGTGGTGAGGTGTGCTATCAGTGTGACAGAAGAGTTCAAGGTGGAGGTGGGACTGCATCAAGGGTCAGCTCTGATCCCCTTCTTGTTTGCTATGGTGATGGACAGGCTGACAGACGAGGTTAGATAAGAATCTCCATGGACTATGATGTTTGCAGATGACATTGTGATCTGCAGTGAGAGCAGAGAACAAGTGCAGGAAAATCTTAGAGAGGTGGAGGTATGCCCTGGAAAGGAGGGGAATGAAGGTTAGCCTCAGTAAGACAGAATATATGTGTATGAATGCCAAGGACCCAACAGGAATGGTGAGGTTACAGGGAGCAGAGATAAGGAAGGTGGAGGATTTTAAGTACTTAGGCTCAACAATCCAGAGCAATGGAGAGTGTGGAAAAGAGGTGAAGAAGCGTGTGCAGGCTGGTTGGAATGGTTGGAGAAAAGTGTCCGGTGTGATGTGTGATAGGAAGGTATCGGTAAAAATGAAAGGAAAAGTGTACAAGACGGTGTTGAGGCCAGCGATGTTGTATGGTTTAGAAACAGTGGCCCTGGGGAAAAGACAGGAGGCAGAGCTGGAGGTAGCAGAGATGAAAATGTTGAGGTTCTCTTTGGGAGTAACGAGGATGGATAGGATCAGGAATGAGCACATCAGAGGGACAGCATATGTAAGACGTTTTGGAGACAAAGTCAGAGAGGCTAGATTGAGATGGTTTGGACATGTACAGAGGAGGGATAGTGAGTATATTGGCAGTAGGATGTTGAGGTTGGAACTACCAGGCAGAAGGCCTAGAGGAAGACCAAAGAGACGATTCATGGATGTGGTGAAGGAGGACATGAAGGTAGTTGGTGTAAGAGAAAAAGATGCAGAGGATAGGGTGAGATGGAGGCAGATGATTCGCTGTGGCGACCCCTGAAGGGAAAAGATGAAAGGACAAGAAGAAGAAGAAGATACTGGCTCTGTGCATAGGAGAGTATCACCAGTCGGGATACCAGCCAGAGTGCCACTCCGTAGTCCGTAGTTCTTCGGACTGACGGAGGCCTTCTACCTACTATATATAAACTGTATATCATAGCAGCAACTTAAACCAGTGTGTCCTTTGCAGGAACATGGTGAAATGCACTAATTGCTGTCATCTTCATGGACTGTTTTCCAATTAAATTGTTTCTTTTTCCTTGATTATTATCATTATTTTAAATGGTTGGTACATATCGTGTTTCACATTGTTTAAAAAAATCTTCATAGTGAATTAGTCAATTCGTACAAATTCACATAATTATGACTCGTATATGTGATTTTGTAATGTGCCCGCTAAAGGGAACGTTTCAGAATACAGTATGTCAATATAAAACAACCATGGCAAGTTTGAAATCCCCAGCTTCAGCGCATAGCAAGTAAATAATCGGGAACCTATTATGCAGTTTTGCCTCTGTGACCTAGAAAAGTAGGTCAAGATCTCTTACACGCAAACTCATCCTCCCACCCACAGGCCATGACCAATAACGAAAGCTTCAGCACAAGGCAAGGAAATGTCTGGAAACTAAAGTGTGATGGACAGACAGACGGAACCCATTAATGTGGCTCCTAATGGGCAGGAGCTAACTAACTGTAACACCATGGAGGTACCATTGTAAATAATCAGCAGAAAGTTTAATTTTAAAATGTATTACAAGTTTCTCAAGTGAAAATCATCTATTCTATGCCGTCCAAATTTTGCTTGGATAAGTCATGTATAGTTTATTTGTAAATAATAATATTTAATAATTAAAGTTTAAAATGATATGTTTATAAAAAAAATTAATTCAGTTTTTAATTATAAGATTAGAAATTAAGTTATAGATTCTAAAACTTAAATGAAACTTTTAAATTACAATGTAATAATTTAGATCTTAAACTTTTTAGTTTATAATCAAAGTGTCAGCAGCATGGTGGCAGAGTGGTGAGCACAGCTGCCTCATAGCAAGACCCAGCTTGGGTGTTTCTGTGTGGAGTTTATATGTTTCCCCTGTTCTTGTATGGGTTTCCTCTGGGTAGTCTGCTGAACCCAACACCCCCCCCCCCCCCCCAAAAAAAAAAAAAAAATCCAAAAACATGCAAGATTGGCTGTTTGAAATCAGTTAGGTGTGAGTTAGTGTGAATGGCTGTATAAATGTTGGCCCTGTGATGGCCTGCTGAGATGGGTGCCAGCTTTCCTGTGACCCTAATTAGGATTAAGCAGTTCATTAAATGAATTAAAGTGTCAATTCTGTGTTTATAAACAACATTTAAAAGTGTTAGTTTATTATTAAAGTTTTTATTAAAAGATTTATTTATTTTGATATACTTGTGCTTGTATATTTTTTGTCCAAGTAGTTGAGTTTCCTTCCACAAGACATGCACATCAGGCTCATTCTTCTTTTCTTTCAGTTTTTTCCCATTCTCGAGAGTCGCCACAGCGAATCATCTGATTCGGCATGGGGTTTTTACGTCGGATGCCCTTCCTGTCACAACCCTTTTTAGCAAGGGACAGAAACACGCTGATGGCTTTGCAGCTCCTCTTTACAAAAGTCAGCAATGGTTCTTTTACACGCCTCACACTATAGACAGTGAGAGACATGGCCTGCCTTTGATAACCCAGTTAGCTGCACTGGGGGGGGGGGGGGTGTGTGTGTGTGTGTGACAACCTTGTGGGGACTTGAACCCCCAACCTTAGGATCAGTGATCCTGCACCCTATCCACTAGACCATCAGTCTAGTGTGGATGGTTGTGTGCCCTGCAATGGAATTGCTGAACTATTCAAGGTGTATCCTGGTCGTGTTTAAAAAACTGGTTAAATTCCTTGATCCTTTCAATAGAAGCATCGTGTGGGAATATCTACGAATACTTTAGTAAATAATACAACGTTTTTACTGATATTAACAATATGTATAATTTACTTTCTGCTCACCACACTAATGTTTTCAGTTGTTAAAAGCACAATAAAAATGGTCACAGAAAATACATATGTAGGAACTACACTACCCACAATCCCCTTGGTTTGCCGTCAGGCAGTTCAGCAGTGCTGCAATCACATGAGCTGTTAGTGTAGTGCAGGCGCGGTAATGTCCACACGTACAGAAACTCACAGAAGAGTGATGACCAACACCGACCACGGGCATGAAGGTATATTTAATGCTTTATATTTATTTTTATTGTGTTTAAATTATAATCCGTGTAATACAGTAACGTGAACGCGCTTTTCTTTAACCGTGGCGCGCGTCTTAAACATCAAACTGCTGCAGCCTCCTTCACTAAAAATTGGATTTTTAAAAATATTGTACACCTGTTAACCAGATGAACCTCCAGCATGTTATATTCTCCCAGTCTACTCAGTACTGTACACTGCTTGCTATGCTTTTTGCACATCACATATTTACTATAGTATCTAAATCATGCTGTATGCAGTATAATAATTAATATGCCATGACTGTTATGAGGTTTGGGGTTTTATTACACATTTAAACACTTCTGTATTTTGTGACAGATCTGAAGCCTCAAGTCTGTTCACAGTTCCCCTCTCATTTCCTTAGTTTGGACTTGTACACATGAGGCACCCGAAATTAAGAGATGAGGTCCAGTGATGGTGATGCTACAGTATTAATGTAAAAAAAATAGACAAATCTGCTTAAATAATATTTTCTTTCAGAAGTGAACAGAAGGTTTGAGACACAAACCAAAAGTAAACACATGCTCAACAAATTAGCACAAAACCTTTTAACACAACCTTATAAAATACAGATTGAAGAGTGAAACATTCAATTACATCATCATGATTATTATTATAATTATAATAATAATTATTATTCAATCATTATTATTATTCAATAATATTATTATTATAATAATAATAATTATTATTATTATAGTTACAGTTGAAGAAATCCTGAAAATTGTAGTCATTTCCACACCACCACCTCACGTTTTCATGTGTATAGATGTATTAATTTATATTTCTAATTTATAGAACTTGAAACAAAATACTTGATATATAATTTGTCTATTTTTAGAACTTAAGTTGTGGATTAAACTCCCCCAGTACAGCGAACTGGGTTATCAAAGGCCGGCCATGTCTCTCACTGTCTATGGTGAGATGTTCAGGTACAGTGGGGCCAATAAGTATTGGGCAACGTAAAAAAAAAATGTGCAAGTTCACCCATTTAAAAAGATAAGAGAGGTTTGTAATTTTCATCATAGATACACATCAAGCTTGAGAGACAGAATGTAAAAAAAAAAAAATCCAGGAAATCACATTGTATGATTTTTAAACAATTTATTTGTGAAAATGGGAGGCCAATAAGTATTGGGCTGCCAGCAAAAGTTACTTTTAATACTTTGTAATGTAGCCTTGGTTGGCAATGACAGGAGGTCAAACGGTTCCTGTAGTTCTTGACCAGGTCTACACACACTTTAGTTGGTATTTTGTCCCACTCCTCTGCACAGATCTTCTCTAGAGCTGTGATGTTTGAGGGCTGTCGCTTGGCAACTCGAAGTTTTAACTCCCTCCAGAGGTTTTCGATTGGGTTGAGATCTGGAGACTGGCTAGCCCACTCCAGAACCTTGATATGCTTTTTACGGAGCCACTCCTTGGTTTTCTTGGCTATGTTCTTTGGATCGTTATCATGCTGGAAGACCCATGTTTATCTTTAATGCTCTGACCGAGGGAAGGAGGTTTTCACCCAAAATGTCACAATACATGGTCTCATTCATGTTGCCATTGATGCGGTGCAGTCTTCCTGTCCCTTCTGCATAAAAGCATCCCCAAAGCATGATGTGTCCACCTCCATGCTTCACAGTAGGGATGGTGTTCTTGGGATGCAACTCAGCATTCTTCTTCCTCCAAACACGGCGAGTGCTGTTTAAACCAAAAAGTTCAATTTTGGTCTCATCTGACCACATCACATTCTCCCAATAGTCCTCTGGATCGTCCAGATGGTCTTTAGCATATTTCAATCGGGCCTTTACATGTTTTTGTTTAGTAGGGGAACCTTTCGGGCAATGCAGGATTTCATCTCATGACGACGTAGTGTGTTAGTTATTATTATCTTTGTGACGGTGGTTCCTGCCGTCTTCAAATCATTGACCAGTTCCTGCCGTGTAGTTCTGGGCTGATTACTCACTGTTCTCAGGATCCTTTGAACCCCACGAGGTGAGATCTTGCGTGGAGCGCCACTCCTAGGGAGGTTGTCAGTGATGTTGATCTTTTCTTACAAAGTTGTTTACCAATTGCAGTTTGACTCATCCCAGCTTTGTGCAGTTGTACAATTTTATCTCTGGTGTCTTTGGGAAGCTCTCTGGTCTTGGTCATGGTGAAGACTGCAGTCTGACAGTTTGAAGATGTGTGCAGGTTTGAAGGTGTCTCTGATGCGTGTAATCAGTTCAAACAGGTGTCATTCATACTGTTAATGAGTGGGGGCCGAAATAATGTTTGTTTTCCAGCTGCCCAATACTTATTGGCCTCCCATTTTCACAAATAAATTGTTTAAAAATCATACAATGTGATTTCCTGGATTTTTTTTACATTCTGTCTCTCAAGCTTGATGTGTACCTATGATAAATTACAAAGCTCTCTTATCTTTTTAAATGGGTGAACTTGCATATTTTTACATTGCCCAATACTTATTGGCCCCACTGTAAAAGAACCATTGCTGACTTTTGTAAAGAGGAGCTGCAAAGCCGTCAGCGTGTTCCGCCCCTTGCTAAAGGGTTGTGTCAGGAAGGGCATCCGACGTAAAAACCTATGCCAAATCAAACGTGCGAATCAGCTTAATTGCTATGGCGACCCCTGGAAAAGGGAAAAAGCCGAAAGGAAGAGAAGAAGTAGTTGTGGATTAAACTACATGAGGTTTACAAATAGTTTTTTTAGTAAACTGATTAAATATCCAGAATAGTTTTGGATGTGTGTTTTGTGTCTTATTTTTATTTTCTTGACTTCAGAGGTTTCATGGGACCAGAGTATCGCCGGAGGCTTTGCTGGACTCGGCTCTTATCCCTCCGGCTGCGGTTGTGCCCATGTGTGTGACAGTGATCCCCAAGTCAGTTCAACTGACCGTCACATGCATTTGCCTTTCTGTCCTTACAGAACCAAACACATAAAAAAAGGTTTGTTGTTATTATTGTTGTTGTTGTTGTTATAAGTATGAACAGTAAAAAAGTATTTTTTCAGTATTTATTGTTTTATGTGTTGTTCAGTAGCTTTTGTTTATGATCTCTCTGCTTTTAGGACACAGCACACATACAGCTAATGAAACATGGGAAGACGTATTATGTAGTAAGACCACTATAAGTGCTGAAAATGAAGTGGAAGCACAAAAACTTGCCAATAATTACAAGGTAGATGGTTTCATCCATGATTAACAAAGTGTTCGTTTCTGTGAACACTCCTGGTTTCAGTTCGTTAATGCATTTTTGTGTTTCTGCGTTTCCTTCATACGAAGTTTGGATTCAGAAAGTGGAAAAGCCATGTGACCGAGCGACCATTTGAGGACAGATCCGAGATTGTGAAGGAGCTGTATTCAGAGCTCACTGTCATTAAACCAACCGCAGGTCAGACTCACGAAAACGATATTAACCCAAAAGTCTTATACTCACTGAAACCAAACACACAATACAGTATACCCATGAAATGTGGTTCAACCATCACCTTTTAGACTGATTAAATTAATGATCAAATGTTTACTCACTTTGTATTATTAAATCAAACACAGACAAACATAAACATCATTTAAAAAGGCAAATTCTGATGGCCTTTTACATCCGAGCCGACCACCTCATCAGGCTGGAGCTTATCTCCGGCTTCTTTAGTGTGACATGACCTGGAATTTAACTTCTCCAGAACGGGATGCTAATCTATTACAAGTTATCTTCCCAGTATCTTTACTGGTATCAATGTACAGTATAGTGTTGGGTGGACAGAGGCACACTTGTGGTTAAGATCTTACCCCGGGCTCTTAGTCCATCATGAGCTCACAGCATCCTAACAATAGACTCCTGGCTCCCATTATTTAATGGTCATAATTCAGGTTAGAATAATGGAAAAGTTCACAGATTGGACTCAGTTTCTTATAATGTATATTAAAATAAGCGTAGGTCACACTCCTTGACCATCATTGAGTTGAATGCAGTTCAGACTCCATCATCAGAGCAAACACATATAGGTCTGATTCAGTAAAAAATGAAACAGGTCAGATTAATACAAAATCATTAAACTAAAATAAGACCAAAGCATTGTTACTCATTATCTATTTAAAAATAAATACATACATTAGTTATACCACTGCTGTTTGATGGACTGGCGAGCTGATCAGAGTGCACCCTGCCTTTGTCCGGTCTCCAGCCTCTACGTGGCCCTAACAGGATGAAGTGATTTGGCAGATGGATGGATGGACCATTACCTGTTTTAATCATTTCTGTTTTCTTCTGTTCCTCAGGCTCCTTATTTACATGTGGCAATGTTTTGTATGTATTTTTGTTCGGTTGGTGGATCTCTCTGGTATATCTTTTCATTGGTGTCGTGATGTACATCAGCGTTGTTGGAGTCCCTCATGGTAATCACTGTTTAGAACAATGTCTTTCCAAAAATATCAACACCCCCCCCCAAAATATCAACACCCCCCAAAAAAATATCAACACCCGGGGTACATCTTTTTAAAAGTCTATTTTCTTTATTTTAGGTAAATTGTGCTTCAGACTGTGTTGGTACTTTCTGTGGCCATTTGGAAAAGCAGTACAGAAGGTTGATCTTTTTGTAAACATGATAAAATTACTTTGCAATGCTTTCTTCTGAGAGTAACATTTTCACATCATTTAAGTGAGGATAACCATAGATTGGTGTGATAATATTTCACAGACTGCATTTAATACCCTACATACAGTGGAACCTTGACCGCTATTTTTAAACAAATTGGTTCATGAACAAAATTTTGGAGCCCATAATTGCATTCAGTTGTCGTACAAATGCTCGGTTGCCAAACAATCTGGCAAGTGTTGGCTGCAGGCACGTGTCAGTCTCATCATACGATGCTTTCTCACAGAACTTTTCTCACACTTTGTTGAGATTTCTTGTGTATTATTTCTTATTATTTCCGTGAGAAGCTGCTAAGAGACCTGGGAAATGTATTGAAAGTTCATTCATAAATTCATTTTCTGAACCGCTTAATCCTAAATATGGTCACTGGGAGGCTAGTGCCCATCTCAGCCAACTCTGGACGAGGGCAGAATAGACCCTAGACAGCTCACCAGGCCATCACAGATGTATTAAAAGTGTAAAGGCAAAAAGGAAAGTAGTGAGAACAAATATTAGAGGTGAAGAAAGAAATCATGAAATTATGACGGTCAGCGGTGGCCCGGTGGTAAGGTGCTGGATTACCATCATATCATAAGGTTGGGGGTTCAAGCCCCACTGTCTACGGTTGTCACTGCTGTCCCCCCAGTGCAGCTAACTGGGTTATCTAAGTCCAGCCGTGTCTCTCACTGTCCATGGTGAGAGACCTGTAAAAGAACCGTTGCTGACTTTTGTCAAGAGTAGCTGCATCGCCGTCAGCGTGTTTCTGCCCTGCAATGGCCTGGCAAGCTGTCTAGGGTGTACTTTGCCCTTGCCCAGATTTATTTATTTTTATTATATATTTATTTAAAACTCTATTCTGTATACACTTCGTTCACGTAATGAATAAAATTGTCGTTTCATACCTAAAATGTATTGTTTATTCAGTTGCTTTGTCACATTGTAATACGATTGTGACGGTCATGAGCAGGTTAATTTCAGTTTACATCGTTTCCCCTTTGGAAAATGGGAACCACTTGGTTTTAGAACAACATTTAAGAATGAATTATATTAGAAAACCGAGGCTCCACTGTACTGTGCATACTATTTATTAGCTTTAATGAAAATCAGACATGAAGTCACCTACTGGTCAAAAAGTATTTGGACAGCACCACAACTTTTGTAATTTTCGCCTCTGCATATTCTCATAGATTTAAACCAGTGGTTCTTAACCTTGTTGGCGGAACTGAACCCCACCAGTTTCATATGCTTATTCACCGAACCCTTCTTTAGTGAAAAAAAAAATGATTTTTTTTTTTTCAAATTCAAGACATAGGTATATGTTTTTATTGGGGCACCAAAATGAACCGTGCATTAACATCACTGTGTTCAACGAACAAAACCAATACAATGCATGAACTCCGCCATCACAACTACTTACATTATTATGTGAGGTGCACATCTGAGTGCGAGCGCACACGTGTGTCTGTATGTGTGTGTATTTGTTTTATTTACATCTTATGCATTATTTTGAATGTTTAATCGTTATTATAAGCATTTATAGTATTGAATATGTATTTATTGGTATTATATGTACATATACATGTACATATACGTCAGTCAGCACAGGGTTGATCCTACTTTGCAAATCATGCAGATAGGACGCCGACGAATATCACGTTCCGTTATATATGTGAATCCATGTTGTACATATTCGTCCGACCACTTTCTTTTTTGACTCAACATAGTATGGATTAAAACATTAAGAAAGAAATCACACGACCTACCATCACAACAGTCACAATTCGACTACTGAGCGCACCAAATTTCCTGCAGCACAGATTGGCCAAGCAGTGTACCGTGATCACCTGCTGCCAGCGATGGCCAAGCGGGGCGTGTCATCATGAATATGAGTCAGGTGTGTGTTTTGACCTCCGCCGAACCCCTGAAACTGACTCACCGAACCCCTAGGGTTCGATCGAACCCAGGTTAGGAACCACTGATTTAAACTGAAGCAAGCAAGATGTAACTGAAGTGTAAAAAGTTCATATTTAAGATGAGACGCAACAAAAATATTGTATTAACCGCTGAGGAATTATGCCCATTTTTACCTGTCTTACGTTCAAAGGACCATCACCCCTCTTGGGGTGTAATTACTCAAAAAGTGACCTCCAGAGTCCTCTGTCAATTCCCTTTGCCTCCAGCTGATTTTTTTTAAATGTATTTACTGAGAAGAAAATGTAAGAGAGTTCCAGAGACACAAGCAGGGAACTCTAGAAACAAGCAGGAACTCAATGTTGTTGAAATAAAGGCCTGACAAAACATCAGAAGTGAGGAAATTCAGCATTTGGTTTCAAACAAATAATCAGGGACTGTATGAATCATATTTACTATATGTATGGAGTTCTGATATTTCCTGCTTTTAAATATGTCACATAAATGACTTTTATTGCATTATTCAAGTTTCTGCCTTCTTTCTTGTTGAGTAATTCACTAATTTCCTCTTCCTTCAGAGTTTGAAAATTGGCAGTTCATAGATGTGTGTGTTGAGTTTGACCATTTGGTTAGTTCGCTTGCCCGGGGCTGCCATGGTACATACGAAGAGACGTCTGTTATGCATTTGAATCTCAGTACAGCCCCGATGTGGCATGACTTAAATGAATCAATCAAAGTCCAATCTGTAAAAACATTTTAGATCATTTTTAAATATTAAAGACAAGATGGCCAAACACTAGATGATTGTGTTTGCAAATAAAGTTCTATAGATATTTCTTCCAGTGCTAATAAAAGGCTGTAAGTTTTCTGATAAGTAAAATCGGCATACAATTGTTACGGACCACCCAGAAATTCTGCAAAATATTATCTTGAAAATACAATAAAAGCTACTAAAATATGTTCTTTTGTGTTTTTCAAGTTAAAACGGCACTTAATCAAACTGGGTTTATAAATATGCTATATTGGAGCGCAATGATTTTCACAGTTTGAAAATGTAAAATTAAAACAAACAAAAAATTAAAATTTTGTTTATTTTCTCATCTTCCCCTGTAGTACAGTGGAACCTCAGTGGTCGAACACAATTCGTTCCATAGATTTGGTCAGTTATCGGTTTGTTGGAAGAGTGAAACAATATTTCCCATAAGAAATAATTAAAACTCAATGCGTTCAGATGAATGTCTGGTTTCATCAATGCAGTTGTGTATATACGGTACTTTGAAACCGAGGTGTATTTATGAAATATATTAATACACGATACATACATTAATGTACAAAAGAGTAAAACATAATACAGTAATACATAATCTTCTTCTTCTTCTTCTTCTTCTTTTCATTTCGGCTTTTCCCTTCAGGGGTCACCACAGCGAATCATCTGCCTCCATCTCACCCTATCCTTTGCATCTTCTTCTCTTACACCAACTACCTTCATGTCCTCCTTCATCACATCCATGAATCATCTATTTGGTCTTCCTCTAGGCCTTCTGCCTGGTAGTTCCAACCTCAACATCCTACTACCAATATACTCACTATCCCTCCTCTGTACATGTCCAAACCGTCTCAATCTAGCCTCTCTGACTTTGTCTCCAAAACCTCTTACATGTGCTGTCCCTCTGATGTACTCATTCCTGATCCTATCCATCCTCGTTACTCCCAAAGAGAACCTCAACATTTTCATCTCTGCTACCTCCAGCTCTGCCTCTTGTCTTTTCCTCAGCGCCACTGTTTCTAAACCATACAACATCGCTGGCCTCAACACCGTCTTGTACACTTTTCCTTTCATTCTTGCCGATACTTTCATATCACACATCACACCGGACACTTTTCTCCAACAATTCCAACCTGCCTGCACACGCTTCTTCACCTCTTTCTCACACTCTCCATTGCTCTGGATTGTTGAGCCTCAGTACTTAAAATCCTCCACCTTCTTTATCTCTGCCCCCTGTAACCTCACCGTTCCTCTTGGGTCCTTGTCGTTCACACACATGTATTCTGTTTTACTGAGGCTAACCTTCATTCCTCTCCTTTCCAGGGCATACCTCCACCTCTCTAGAGTTTCCTGCACTTGTTCTCTGCTCTCACTACAGATCACAATGTCATCTGCAAATATCATAGTCCATGGAGATTCTTGTCTAACCTCGCTTGTCAGTCTCTCCATCACCATAGCAAACAAGAAGGGGCTCAGAGCTGACCCTTGATGCAGTCCCACCTCCACCTTGAACTCTTCTCTCACCCCGACAGCACACCTCACGACTGTCTTACAGCTCTCATACATGTCCTGCATTATTAACCTAATTATATACTGTATTTGTTCACAGTACATACCTTTCTGGTTCCATGTGGATGGATGGGGAGGGAGAGATAGGGGACAGGTTATTGCTTTAAGGGGGTGTGGCAGTTTTTCCATTCTCTGTCGTGATCGAAGTTGATTCTTCACGTTCTCATGACTTTTCTCTTTTCCTTTCAGTAGCATTACTGCTGTTTTTCTTAGGACCTAGGGTTAAGGGTTTAAGTAGCCGTGATGTCATGAATAAACACAATACGCAGTACGAGACGCTCTGTCAGTGGCTGTTCAAAGTACTGTACACTGAGCAGCGTTCAACACACTCGGTTCTACTCCATTCGAACTCTGATCATTGTTCGAACACCAAGGCATATTTTCCTCATACTTTTTGATCGAACTCCGATTTGTTTGACTAAAGAGTCGTTTGACCACTGAGGTTCCACTGTATATACGAAAATAATATTTTTGTTGCCTCAGACTCATTCAATATCTGTGATTTATATTCTCCGAAGTATTTATTTTATAAATAGTTAGTTTAGTACTGTTAAGTACTAATACTCTGTTAAGATGATTAAATTAAAATTGCGTAGAATGCACTTGAAGTGGTGGCCTATTGGTAGGCTGCTGAATTACTGATCCCAAGGATGGGGGTTCAAGCCCCACTGTCAAAGGGTTGTCACTGCTCCCCCACCCCCCATACAGCTAACTGGGTTATCAAAGGCCTTGTCTCTTACTGTCTATTGTGAGACACATGTGAAAGAACCATTGATAGTTTTCATCAAGAGTAGCTGCATAGCCTTCAGCCTGTTTCTTCCTTGTAATGGTCTGGCGAGATGTCCAGGGTTTACTCTGCCCTCACCCAGAGTCAGCTGAGATGGGTGCTAGCCAGTCCTCGTGACCCTAATTACCCTAATTAGGATTAGGTGGTTCAGAAAATTAATGACTGAATATTATGCAGTTCGATCACATTTTGATGCCTTGTGTGGTGGGGTAAAGAGGCAAAATTACAAAAATTGTTTCTGTTTAAATACTTATGCACTAGACTGTATCACTGATTGTCTCTGACTTTTTTGACTCATTGATAGAAGCAAATGTTTAGTACATTAATATGTTATATATAACATTCTGTCATAGTTGAACTACTTTGATTGTTCTCTTAGGCACGTAATCCACTCTCAACTATTTGCCAGAAACCCGACGATGATTTAGTAGGTGAAGGAGATGAGGTGAAGGCGGAATCTGCCCTACTGAGGCCCACCACAGTAGACGAGAACATTGAGGAATCATCCAGGCTTCCAGGGCAGCTCACCTGGGTAGAGTACAAGTAAATCTAATGTGATGGTCAAGATGAGACAGAAAAAACTGTCATAGCAAAAACAAAAAAAAACACCTCTAGCTTCTACTAACTGGCTCTTTTTGACAAATGAACATGTAAAGGTTACTATTAACTGGGTTTTTCTTTCCAGAATCATTTGAGTGTGTATGTGTGGGTCCTTCTGGGATACCCTCCACTGGTTTTAGCTCATGGTGTGTTGTGCATACTCTCCTGGCTCTTGGTCGTCACCATTCCTGTTGCCAAAATAAGTGTCCGAACCCTGACCAATGTCCTGCTAATGCCCCCTGAGCAAGTTCTCATAAATGATGCCACTGTGGTGAGATTTCTAAAAAAATGTACATCTTGCAGTGCATTATAATGTAATGGAAGATAATGTGCAGTACTATAAAGATTAGTATACATAAGCTCACATTTGCTGTCAAACTTGGTTTCCTTGTACAGTACTTTTCTAGCCAGCTTGAAAGGTAATTTATTTGTATGCATAATACCCCATATGTAATTATATAAAGACAGAAATGCAAATGTAGGCAAAACATTATTGCAATCTTTTGAATCTTACAACTTTATTTTACCATTAAAATTTTAGGAAGGGGAAGGCCAAGCCATTCTGTGCTGCTACCATGCAGTGAATATCTACTACTACAAGTACACAGTTGATGGAATCAATGTTTTTGCTGTCAGTATCCTTCTAAATTAAGCAAAATAAATTGGTGTGGATTGAAAAGATGGTTGTTTCAGACATGTGGTGCTTACATGTTATGTTCACTCACAATTCTGTGGAAAAATGGGTGTCAAATGTTCCTGTTGGTTTTCTTAGATAACTGTTTGTAGATCTTCTCCCTTTGGTGATTATCTCTCTGGTGATTGGCTATGTGGATCAAGGCAACCAGTTTTTCAGTGCTGAGGTTAAATTTACTACTGCAATTGGTTCACTCATCCCGTTGTCGTACTACATTGGAATGGGCATAGCTACGTGAGCATACACTCACTCTTTCACACTTTACACTGTGTGTGTGTGTGTGTGTGTGTGTGTGTGTGTGTGTGTGTGTGTACACACTAGGGTTATGACTGTGAAATTTTTTCAAAATTTCTATTTTCCTGATGTTGCATTTGGTGAACTTTTATTCATATATTCTGTATTAATTTTTTTTAATTATTTTTATTGGGTAATGCAAAAACCTCCTGCACTCAACATCACCTCACTTTTGATAAGATTAATAATAATTATCACAATTATTATCTGGTACTTCTGTAGCGCTTAATTTGGCCAATTGGACGCATATTCTAAGGCATTGAAACCATAAGTGTTCAAAGAGCAATCAGCCATGACGCATTCAAGGTCATCAACATGAAGGGCCATATGACACCAGTACAGAGGAACTATCGAGGAAAAGCAAAGCTGAAAAGGTGTCTTCAGTCAAACCCAGAGTGGTTTCATTTTGAAGTTCATTTAAAGTTCCATGAACGAGGTGCAAACTCCTTGAAAGTAAAATGACAGCCAGAATTGTATAATATCTGAACTGTAAATTTATCAACACTAATTCAGAAATTTGAGACTTTTGCTGCAGATCTTTAAAAATAATATATTATTTCTAACTTCTGCCAATGTACTGGTTAATTTTAATAATAGATTTGATTTACAGACAATTCTATGATTTAATTTGCTATTTTAGCACTGGGGGGGGGGTTGCAGTCATCATTTTTCGATTAAATAGTAAATTACTTCAAGTGCGGGAGGTTTTTTTCAATGTATGAACAAGAAAAGGTTATTTTGTGAGTTTTAGGCTAAAGTTCATAATTTAAAACCACAGGCTTAGAAATTTAATATTAGTCATAACCCTAGTACATGCCATTAAATAGTCAACTATTCATGAAGAAATGTTCACATAGCAATGTCCAGCCTTGGTTTTATTTATTTTTGGAAAATAAAGTGATTTAATTGTAATTGAACAACATAAATTAACACACACACATACAGACACACACACACACACACACACACACACGATACAGTTAAACATTGGAATGCTTAGCTACAATCCGAGTCTGATGGAGCTACTCTTTGAGCCTTCTGATGATTGTTTTCCTCCAAAGTGGAATTCCAAGCTGCTTGAAACTGTAACATAGTTGTGAGAATTCAAGGAAGAACTTGGCTGACTCACTTTTTGTGTGCGTCCTTCTCTGTCATCATCAGGTAGCTCAGGATAGTCAGTGTTTCGCCCCTCAACCTGAACACTTCACCTGAGTGAGGCAGTGAAGGCTGGTTGTGAAAAACCTAGCCCTCACCCACAGAAAGACAGAAGTTGTTGTTTCATTTCAACCGCAGCCATCTGGAACAACTCTCAGCTACTGCGCCGATTTCCTTGATAGCTTGCTTCACCTGGTTTGGAAGCATGCCTAATTTATGCAGGAAATAATGTGCTGATAAATACGGGAAACCTCCACATCTGACTTCCACAGGGAAAAGAACCACGTGTCATCTTTTTAATTGCGCCTCATCGATTAAATTTTGGTATTTTTCTTTCTTTAGTTGATGGGCAATATCAAGTCTGTCTTCCCAGGGAACTGTGAGCTCGATTATGAAGATAGACTTGGAGCTTTTTGACAGAAGAATGGCATCTGGTCGCAGTGGTGATGTTGCCACCTGTTCTGGGAAAACCAATCTTCTCCCACGGTTGACCTGCATCTCCCAGTCTTGTGCCCCTTGAAGGATTGAGTGGGTCTGAGTGAGCTTTACAGACCCTTTGGGTACGGGGTTTCCTTTCACAAAGCTCATAGTTGGGAGTGCCTTTGGACATGTTAATAGGATGTGGTTCAATGTGCAAAAGCTCATACCGCATTGCTTGCATGTTGCGCTGTCTTCTAGTCCCCAGATTGTAAGGTTGCTTTGAGTTGGCAAGAGATCGGTGAAGGCTTTGAGAAGGAAGCTTAGTTTCCCCCGGTCGGTTCCCCAGAGTTCTTTCCATGATAGGGGTCTATCTAATGCGGCGTCCCACTGAACCCAACAGCCCTGATTTGCAAGCCCTACTTTATATATATATATATATACAGGTATACCTCACCCAACGTCGTTAATTGGTTCCAGGAGAGACGACTTAAGTCGAAAATGACTTAAGTCGAATTAGCTTGTCTCTATGCTAGCCTAGGCTAGGTTATGCCAAATTTACTTGTCTAGACTAAACAGAAAATAACCATTCCTAGTTCTGTACTTTATTCAATCCTCTTCTTTTGGTTCCCGTACACGTTGTGTTCTCTCTTTTGCTTATTAATGGCTGTGCTCCCATGCTGGGAATGGTAGTTTCCCAGACCGAGGCATCCCTTGCACACTGTACGAACTGTCTCTTGATGTTTTAGTTGTTCTTCCGCATCTGTGACTGATCTCTGAGGCTTCCACTTCCTTTCACTCTTGATGGTTTCTCCTGATAGGTTAACCTTCTTGTCTTTAGATGTGCGTAGCGGGGTGATAGCTCGTGCTTTTGCGACCTTGAATTCTTCCACGAGAGATGTCACTGGTAGTGTTAATTTAGCAGTCTTGCTGTAAATGTTGATTCCACTGAAACTGGGTGGAACCCCCAGCCATCTTCTAAGAAACTTGCTGCAGAGTCTTTCCATGGCCTCAACTGTAGACATGGGAATGTTGTATAGCAAGAAGGGCCACTGCAGTCTTGGTATAATGCTGTACTGGAAGCTCCACACCTTGACCCTTCCCTGCAATTGGCTGTTGTCTATCGCATGAAGCCAGTTCTTTAGTTGTTGTTTTGACAGCCTTGACGTTGTTGGTGTCTTTCAGGAATCATAATTCTTACCATGGCACTTGATCTGCTCATCCTGTATGGATGGGATCTTTTCACCTTGAATGCTGAAGGTGTTCTTAGACAGCCCTCCTTTATGTATGCACCGGCTTCTTGATTTTGAGGCCTTCTGCTCTTTCTAGCCCTCTTAATATCCACCTCGTTCCTGCAAATGATGAGGTTGTAATTGTAATGTCACCCATGAATGCTCAACATGGTGGGTGTCTTGTACCATCTTAGGCCATGGGACTTCTGCATTCTTTTCCTCCAGCTTTAAGAATTAAGTTCATGGCGGCTACGAACAGAATGACCGATATTGTGCATCCTGTCATGATGCCTTTCTCCAACCTCTGCCAATTGGTGGTAAAATCTCCAATAGTGAAACGCATCTGTAGATGATCCATGTACTGCATCACTAGTTCGACGAGATCTTGTGGTATGAGACAGTGTTGTAGAGCTGCTCAAATAAGCTGATGTGCTACGGTTGGTTAGGCTTTGGCGAGATCTAACCATACCACTGAAAGGGTCTTCTGGTGTCTCTTTGCTTCTTTGCTCAGCTGGCTGATTGCTGTGGTGTGCTCGAGGCATCCTGAATGGCCCGGGATTCCTTCTTCTTGCACACTTGGGTCCACAACTTAATTTGCTAGTAGGTAAGATGTCATTCTCTTTGCTACCATTGACCAAAAGATCTTCCCCTCAACGCCCAGCAAAGAAATCTCTCTGAACTCGGATAACAATAATGAGTTCAATTCCTTGGGCACAAAGCAGCGTTCTGCTAGTGTCCACGTGCTTGGCAACTGTTTTAGCTTCCATAACACACGCAGAATCTTGGATAGCCCACGGAGCAGTAAAGGGCAGTGCTTATGGATCTTATATGTCATACCTGATGGCCCTGGTGATGATGCTGATCGAGCTTTTTTCAAAACTGTCTTGACCTCATTATAAGTGAAATCTGACATATTGAAGGGAGTACGGGGTTCCGGAATAGGTAACTGGAAAGGGCATTCCCCGAGTGGACTCTCTCTGGATCACTATGCGAAGCTGTGATACTATCTTCTACTTCTTCCCTTGAGCAGGTTAACTTTCCACTCTTTGGCTTTCCTAAAAGGTCAGATGTGAATCTGACGGGGCTTCTGAAGAATGCCTGTCTTTTCCTTTTCTCCCTATGCTTCCTCTGAAGTGTCTCTGCTTTGCGGAGTTGAAGAAGCTTCTAATGCAGCTCGGAGTGGAGCTCTTCTAACCCTGCTTTCTTTATACCTTCTGCCTTTAGCCATCTTTTCTTGATACTCCACTGATCTCTGTGCAGAGAAGCAATCTGGAGTTGTCTTCTGCTCAGGCCTGCTTTTGGTCTTTCTTCCTTGTTCTCTTTAACACCAAAGGTTACAAGGCTTTATTGGAAAACAATCTGGGTCATGGTCTTCATCTTGTTAACTGCATCTCCTTTCAAGGTGTTTTCTAGGATAACATCAAGGCTCTCATCCAGCTGTTTCCATCTGCGGTCTGATGCTGGTGGTAAGTTCAACCGTGGCTTTTTGTCCAACTTTGTTTCTTTGGTGATTCCAGTCTCTACTCCGGGGTCGTGTGTGGCTAGAATTGGGAGGTCCTGGGCGCTGTGGTTTGAGTCCTGGTTTGGAACCTCTGAAGACTGATGAGCTGTCTGTGTAAACTAAGAGATAGATCTCTGTGAATCTCTGATAGCTTTGTGTTGTTCTTGCCAAGTTTTACACTTTGTCTTCCCTTGATGGATTTTCACTCCACACTTATTTTTGAAGAGACCATCGCAGCTGTTGCATTTTCGCTTTGCCTCATCTAGTACTGTTGCCGTTGTTCTTCTCGTAGTCCATATGTCATTGTCCTGGTCAGAATCTGTGTTATCTGTCCGGGGTAGCAGATTTTCACCCCCCGCCTGCTTAGGGGTATTCTCTCTGTAGTGAACTTGTAGTGTTGTGGGTGTAGTGCTTCGGGGTGCTAACCCGAACACTATAGGATCCCGTCTTTCCGGGCTGTCATTCATTCTTTCTCAATCATCAATGGGCCTTTCTCCATGTTCACTTGTAAATGATGAGTTAAACATTGGAATGCTTAGCTACAATTAGAGTCTGATAGAGCTACTCTTTGAGCCTTCTGATGGAATTCCAAGCTGCTTGAAACTGTAACATAGTTGTGAGAATTCAAGGAAGACCTAGGGTGACTCACTTCTTGTGTGCGTCCTTCTGTGTCATTTGTGAAAAACCTCGCCCTCACCCACAGAAAGACAGAAGTTGTTGTTTCACTTCAACCACAGCCATCTGGAACAACTCTCAGCTACTGCGCCGATCTCCTTGATAGCTTGCTTCACCTGGTTTGGAAGCATGCCTAATTTATGCAGGAAATAATGTGCTGATAAAGACGGGAAACCTCCACATCCAACTTCCACAGGGAAAAGAACTGCGTGCCATCTTTTTAATTGCACCTCATCTATCAAATCTTGGTATTTTTCTTTCTTTAGTTGATGGGCAATATCAAGTCTGTCTTCCCAGGGAACTGTGAGCTCGATTATGAAGATAGACTTGGAGCTTTTTGACAGAAGAATGGCATCTGGTCGCAGTGGTGATGTTGCCACCTGTTCTGGGAAAACCAATCTTCTCCCACGGTTGACCTGCATCTCCCAGTCTTGTGCCCCTTGAAGGATTGAGTGGGTCTGAGTGAGCTTTACAGACCCTTTGGGTACGGGGTTTCCTTCTTTCACAAAGCTCATAAGTTGTGGTGGTAATGTCTCTCTCTTGTTTGCCTTCATTCTTTCCAGGTCCATCCACTTGGCTATCTCTGTCAGTAATTTGTCATGTCTCCATCTGTACTTTCTATCTGCGAGTGCCTTTGGACATGTTGTTTGGATGTGGTTCAATGTGCAAAAGTTCATACCGCATTGCTTGCATGCTGCGCTGTCTTCTATTCCCCAGATTATAAGGTTGCTTGGAATTGGCAAGAGATCGGTGAAGGCTTTGAGAAGGAAGCTTAGTTTCCCCCGGTCGGTTCCCCAGAGTTCTTTCCATGATAGGGGTCTATCTAATGCGGCGTCCCACTGAACCCAACAGCCCTGATTTGCAAGCCCTACTTATATATATATATATACACAAGTATACCTCACCCAACGTCGTTAATTGGTTCCAGGAGAGACGACTTAAGTCGAAAATGACTTAAGTCGAAAATGACTTAAGTCGAATTCGCTTGTCTCTATGCTAGCCTAGGTCAGGTTATGCCAAATTTACTTGTCTAGACTAAACAGAAAATAACCATTCCTAGTTCTGTACTTTATTCATGAATGCAATTTTCAATATGGTTAATAATGTTGCGCCTGGAGCATATGTGTCAGACCCAAAGATGCAGGAGACCATATAAGATTTTATTTTGCACTTAGGAAAATCTAAATCTCTGGAAATAATTAATCGATGAAAACTGGTGGAGCACGAAGCAGGATATCAGGATTCAGAGAGATAGCAGGAAAACGGAATCACTGGGAAGGACAATCTTCTGACGTCGGAGGGAAGCGCGCTGCTCCTATTTATAGCTCGCTGATTGGTGAATGGAAACAGGTGCGCTCTCTGGAGCTCACCTGCAGGTAGCAGCCACGCCCCTCGGCAGCGCTTGCAATGAATGAAGAGAAAGTTAACGCCTCCAGCCAACACAGACCATAACAAATAAGATCTATTTTATTAAACTTTATTTATTAAACTTTATTTATTGAGCTTTATTTTTATTTTTCTATACTTTTTTGAAAACCGACGTATGATCAAAAATTACTTAACTGGAAACGACTTAAGCCGAGGTATACCTGTGTGTATATATATATATATATATATATATATGGTGGTCTAGTGGATAGGGTGCTGGATCGCTGATCCTAAGGTTGGGGGCTCGAGTCCCCACAGGGTTGTCACTGTCCCCCCCAGTGCAGCTAACTGGGTTATCAAAGGCGGGCCATGTCTCTCACTGTCTATGGTGAGAGGCATGTAAAAGAATCATTGCTGACTTTCGTAAAAGAGTAGGCTGCAAAGCCGTCAGCGTGTTTCTGTCCCTTGTTAAAAAGAGTTGTGACAGGAAGGGCATCCGACGTAAAAAAACCTCTGCCAAATCAAATGTGCGAATCAGATGATTTGCTGTGGCGACTCTCAAGAATGGGAAAAAGCCAAAAGAAAAGAATATATATATGTGTGTATATATATATATATATATACAGTGGTACTTCACCATACGAAATTAATTTGTTCCAGAACTGGTTTCATAACCTCATTTTTTCATAAGTTGAGCTGTATTTTACATGTAAAAGGCCTGATTCGTTCCAAGGCCCCCAATAGTACCCACTAAACCCTTTAAAAGTTCTAAAAGTATACCTTTTAAGGCCTCCTTCTGCTTCAATATCGTACCGATGGTAGACAGGTTTCGGCCATATTCCTTTGCGATATCACTCAACCGCATTATACGAGCTTGCTTCTTCTTTTCACTCGCACCGTTAATCACTTTCAACGGGAATCAAACATACATGCACACGTGCATGCACGTGTGTGTGTGTGTGTGTGTGTGTGTGTGTGTTTGTGTGTGTGTGTGTGTGTGTGTGTGTGTGCACGCGTGTGTTGACCATGTCTTCTTAGCAGAGTTGTAATCTTACAAATGTTTATGCAAAGTTAAAAGCCTGAGCCAAAAAATAAAGTTGCAATGAGCATACTTGAAAAACTCACGAAACAACAGTAACTCTGTCCTTTACATGAAAAGCATCATGGGTATTTTGGAGATGCAGCTCTATAATAGCCAATGGGAGGGAGCTGCGTCATGGGTATTATGGAGATGCAGCTCCCTCAATGGGAGGCTAGCCAATGGGAGGCCAGCGGGGCGGGATGTTGGGAAATAGCCAATGGGAGATCAGCAGGGCGGGATGTTGTAAGATAGACAATGGGAGGCCGATGTTGGGAGATAGCCAATGGGAGAGCAACTCGCGCATTGTTTGAATTTTTGAGATGGCGCATTTCGTAACGTGAATTTGTTTCGTCTCCAGACAGAAATTTTAGGTAAATGCGTTTCATAACCTGGATTTTTTGTTTGTTGGGTCTTTCGTAAGGTGAGGTACCACTGTATATATGTGTGTGTGTGTGTATTACTGTTCATAAGCCAAATTTCCATCTCTATGAATAATTTTATCTTGTTTGATAACACTATTCATGTTATTTAAGCTAGTTTCTTCAAACAACGGTGATGCTTCTGTATTAATATCTGGATATTCACTTTTGGGAAACTGAGCTAATTTAACAATACTCTCTTGTTGTCTTGGTGTGTTTGTTTGCAGTGTGTCAGCTCAGAGTAACTTTGCGGTTGGCGCAGTGGTCAATGCCACGTTTGGTTCTATTACCGAACTTACATTTTATATCACAGCCTTGCTTAGAGGTCACCTCCAGGGGAACAACTGCCTACAGGAGATTGTAAAAGCAGCACTGACAGGCACATTGCTTGGATGCATTCTGTTCATTCCGGTAAGTGATTCGGTCTAAATGCATCCAGATATAGAGAGCATAGACTGTGATGTCCCTCTTATCTCTCTCATCCATTTTCTCTTTCTTAAATAATACTAAGGGGATCTGTATGATCATTGGAGGGCTGAAACACAGGGAGCAGAGGTTTAATAGCCGCTCAGCTGGAGTCAGCTCCTCTCTACTTTTCATATCGATCGGCGGTGAGCACTCTTATGCCTTCTCTCTATCTCTCTCTATCACTCTATCCTCAGAATGTCATATGCTTTCCACTAGGTTTCCAAGTAACACTGTTCACTTGTTCACTGCAAGTCTTTACATTTAAATGTGTAAAAGCTTTAAACACTCGTTTATGTGACTTTTGAGAAAGTTCAATTATTGTGTGTATAATGTGTCGTCTGAGTAAAATAGGATTTTTTTTTTTTATAACACATTTACTGTATTTGACGTAATAAGCGCCTTGCTCCAATATAGGATATGGAAATTCCCGGTAAGCATAAAACCACGATTCATGTTGCTCATTGCTAAGAAATGTACTGACGTACTGCATCTAGATTTTCGCTTAAAAAAAAAAAAATCAATGCCCCCTCAGCGCCCTGCGCGCAACTATAAATAGTGTTTACTGCACTTCATATCATTTGCTCGGTGCTTTTTTCTTCTACACCATTGCGCAACAATGAGAGCGCCACTGCCAACTACTGTAGCATGCTCCCCAGGGTCATACACGCCCCCCCAGCATCACAACGCACCCCCCCACATCATGTGTGTGTGTGTGTGTGTGTGTGTGTGTGTGCGCGCGCGTGCTCATGCCTCGTCTCTACTGTGTGTGTGTGCGTCTCGTCTCTACCGTGTGTGTGTGTGTGTGTGTGTGTGTGTGTGTGTGAGCTTATCAGCGTGAATATGATTAAATATGACATTTAACATACAGTTTCTCTTGTTTATTCTTGTTTTATTATTATTTATTATTAACTATTATAGTATGAAATGTATTGTGTATACATGTATTATGAAATATTTATTGTTTTTTACATGTTTATCTCTAATATATTAGGTGAAATATATACGTGTTTGTGTCAGGTTATATGAGTTTGGGAGGGGGTTGAACGGATTAATAGGTTTTCTATCGTTTACTATGGGAATTTTGGTTTCATCTAACGAATGTTTTGACTTATGAGTTTGCCCTCGGAACAGATTAATTTCATAAATCGAAGTACCACTGTATTTTAAAATGAAGAAAAGAGGGAAGCGCTTCCATGAACCTGACAACAAGGCACATTAACCATGCAGGTTTTTTGTTTTTGTTTTTTGCTAAAATCGGCAATAATATTTCTGTCGACTGAAAAAAATGACACCAGAAAACTTGCGGACTCGGCTTGAGGCTCAACATGCTCCAAATCAGTCCAGATTCTGGTAGATTACATTCCACTTCTCTGCAGCATAATGATAATATTAAAGTGATTTATATGATATACGATATTGCATGTTATTATTGTAAAGTTCTAAAGTTTGATGGACTTTCCTGAGCCGTCGGTGTCACTGTAAGTGTTATATGTGCGGCATGTGCCCAGCAGGCCTATGGGCATCGATATGATGGCATTGATATATATACATGTAATGTTAATAGTGTTATATATAAATATATCAATCTACTGCTCATAGGGTGTGTCAGGTCTGATGAGGACTAGTCGTGCATGATACAGTTTTGCGCAGGCACGGATGATGCTCCACCTTTAATCCCGCCATAAAAATTTAATATGCATGCATTAATGATTAAGGCTTCACAATATGCTCATAAAAGCACGAGATGAACTTACACTATTCTAATGTTTATTCTAATATTTATGTGTATTTAATATGTTTAAATAGCTTACTTTGCTCAATATGCAGTTAGATTTCTGTGTTAATGTTTGTGCCAAAGTTTAAAATATTAAATTTCCATAAGTAGATTTTTTTCTGATGATTAGAACTTTTATTTTAATGACTTGGTAGTTTTGCGTTTTCTGTATGTCAATAGCGTATTAAATATTAAATTTATTAAATACAAATGTACATAATTTTAATTATAGAAATATTAAGCAATACTTGACTCAGTATATTAGTACTACATGTACATTTTGTAGTTGTTCTACTTTATTTAATGTTATTTTTACTAATATCATATTGTGTGTTACATGATTATGAGGACATCAGCAGTTATTTGTACAGTCAGTCCAGTTGAGTGCAGACTTGAAAAGTTCAAGTTCGGTGTGGACCACGTGTGCATGATGTGGTGCTGTAAAGCTGCACTTCTGTTATTTGACAATAATATTATATATTGAACCTTTGTGTATGGGGCAGTGATGGTCTAGTGGATAGGGTGCAGGATCGCTGATCTTAAGGTTGGGGGTTCGAGTCTCCACAGGGTTGTCACTGTCCCCCCCCCCCCCCCCAGTGCAGCTAACTGGGTTATCAAAGGCAGGGCATGTCTGTCACTGTCTATGGTGTGAGGCATGTAAAAGAACCATTGCTGACTTTCGTAAAGAGTAGGCTGCAAAGCCGTCAGCGTGTTTCTGTCCCTTGCTAAAGGGTTGTGACAGGAAGGGCATCCGACGTAAAAACCCAACCCATGCCAAATCAAATGTGCGAATCAGATGATTTGCTGTGGCGACTCTCGAGAACGGGAAAAAGCTGAAAAGAAAAGAAGATCGAATCTTTGTGTAAATGTGATTAAAATCTGTTAGTACAGTAAAACCTCTGCTGACGAACGCTTAAGCTCACGAACTTTTCGCCTCAAGAACATTAAATTTGCGAGCATATAGTCTCTGCTGACGAACTAGTTTTCGGCGGACGAACCAAACCACGCGGTCGAACAGCGCCACGGTGGCGGCCACGAGAAGCTGCCGCACGCTCACGGCGTCACAGTTCGTCACCCCCTTTCTTTGAGTGCGGAAGTGGTTTGTGTTTGATAGACATTTTGGACCATATTGAGTGTACTTTTGCTATTATGGGACCGAAAAAGACCCCACCACAGGCGGAGATCATTGAAAAACACGAACGAGGTGTGCGTTTGTGTGACTCAGCGTCCCAGTACCAGTACGCTAAGTCTACCACCATCCTTAAGAACAAGGAAGCTATTAAGGGTGCGTGTGTGGCTAAGGGTGTTTCCAAACAGTAGGCTTTTCCAAACACTCCTTCCAAACAGTAAGTCCCTCCCTCCCTCCTCCTCCCACTCCATTCCATCAAGCCATCAACTACCATCACAAAGGTAAATAAAATGACTTTAATTACAATACAATAGCACATTTATTATACATAAAATACGGTATATTTTTGTGTAGTTTTAAGGCTTATTTAGTAGAAAATTGTTTTATGGGGACCTGGGAACGGATTATTCTCATTTTAATGGTTTCTTATGGGAAATAAATGTTCGGAGAACCAATTATGTTCGTGAGCTGAGGTATCACTGTATTTCAAATTATCTTCTGTTTCTTTACATTTTAGATTTTTAGTTTGGTATCAGTATATAAAACTGTTGCACTCAGACACAAGGCAACAACTAAATTTATACAGTAGGCTAAATTCTTCTTTTCCTTTTGGCTGTTCCCTTCAGGGGGCGCCACAGCGACTCATCTGCCTCCATCTCACCCCATCCTCTGCATCTTCTTCTCTTACACCAACACCCTTCATGTCCTCCTTCACCACATCCATAAATCATCTCTTTGGTCTTCCTCTTGGCCTTCTGCCTGGTGGTTCCAACTTCAACATCCTACAACCAATATACTCACTATCCCTCCTCTGTACATGTCCAAACCATCTCAATCTAGCCTCTCTGACTTTGTGTCCAAAACCTCTTCCATGTGCTGTCCCTCTGATGTGCTCATTCCTGATCCTATCCATCCTCGTTACTCCCAGAGAGAACCTCAACATTTTCATCTCCGCTACCTCCAGCTCTGCATCCTGTCTTTTCCTCAGCGCCACTGTTTCTAAACCATACAACATCGCTGGCCTCAACACCGTCTTGTACACTTTTCCTTTCATTTTTGCTGATACTTTCATATCACACATCACACCGGATACTTTTCTCCAACCATTCCAACCTGCCTGCACACGCTTCTTCACCTCTTTTCCACACTCTCCATTGCTCTGGATTGTTGAGCCTAAGTACTTAACATCCTCCACCTTCTTTATCTCTGCTCCCTGTAACCTCACCGTTCCTCCTGGGTCCTTCTCATTCACACACATGTATTCTGTCTTAACTGTAGGCCAGAGTCTGTGTACAGTTTTTATAATATGTGTTTCATATTACATGCTGCAAATTGTCACCAAATGGCATCTACAGCATTGAAATTTTAAAATACCCCCGCTACACTTCACGCACCTTGGGCTTCACCGTCTCCTTGGGCTGCCAAAGCTGCCTCATAGTATACCCACTAATATTTTTTACCACTACAGCACTGACCTTGTCCAATCAGAAATAATCTCCTTGTTTTGTTTTAAATGTTTTGTTGTGCTAAGTTTCTGATTAGTCATTGCTGGCATTTTTGGTTTCTGACTGTGTTTTGCCCTCATGGGGTATATTCTTAAGGTTAAAGAGTGGTAACAATTTCGAAACATGAGCGTCAGAATTGTTCCCGTAGCTTTCATTTAACATTCAAGCATTTATAATTCAGCTACTGTTATTTATGATCATTCCAACAAGACAAAATAAAAAATAAATAAACCATATTTTCATCATTTACTCTGATTAGTGCCGCATTAATTAATTCGTACACCTTCTTGTGGTAGGTGTATTTGCCCCCACACTCTTCTCTAAAGCCTATGGGAACCTGGTGTGTGAAGACTGTACTAACTCTTCTGGGACCAACAGTAGTATTCCAACTTTTACCTGCAGGAACTGCCACTACGACACGGTGAGCGATTTTTACTCCCAGCTCATTTTTCTTATAGTTGACAATTATTTGATAAAGGCGAGATGGGTGCCCATGGTAATGACTACAATTATCACTTTTTTAATTCAGCGATATCCACTGTGCTTGACGAGAGTAATCATTTTAGCATATACTATATAAAAATGTAAAATCAAATGTTATGATGTTTATTGTTTATTTTTACAATTTTAAGCAGTGTATATACAACATGAACACATAGGACAAGCAAATTAAAATAAAAAATATGAATGATTGTTAATTTTTTTCATTTTTGAAGCATTAAAATGATCTGACCACCTACTTAATTGCAATGCTCATGCTATTATATAAATAATACACATTACAGGGATTTCTCACTTTCCGCGGTTAATTGGGACCGAGATCCCACCATGACCACCGAATTCCACGAAGTAGAATCACCCCCCACACACACACACAACCCGCACTGAATGACATGTATATGTATATAATATCAATATCATACATATTCAATGCTATAAATGTTTATAATAACAATTAAACATTGAAAAATAATGCATAAGATGTAAATACAATATAAATACATACACATAGACACGCGCGTTTTGATGGGAGGTTTTGGTAGTTTTTGTTTTGTGTTTGTTTCAGAGTTTTTTGGGGTTTTTTTTTGAATAATTGGCCTTGTTTTTGTAACATTTTCCTTAACCTATCCCCTATTCTTCTTTAATTTACTTATTTTTTAATTTGATGAATATTTAAAAACAAAAAACTGCGATTATTGAAGCCGCATGAATTGAAGCACGAAGTAGCGAGGGATCCCTGTGTGTGTGTGTGTGTGTGTGTGTGTGTGTGTGTGTGTGTAATCCCAAATGGATAATGCCTATGCACTTGGAGCAGGGCTTATCATCATTTTTACTCTTCTAAATGGAAATATATATATAATTAAATATGTTGTTTTAGTGTGATTTTGTTGTGCTTCAATGCGGTATACATCAGAAGCTATTTTTTCTTTACAGATCACAATTGAACTCAATGTTCCATCTAAGGGACTATTCAGTGACATCCACCTCGTCTTAATGAATAATTGGTCATTTTTCAGTATGTCTCTTACCACCTATGTAGTGAACCAATCAGATTACACAATTCCCTTGTAATATATACAAACAGTGTTTTACTCTGCAACACCATGTGTAGGTATTAGCCAGTAAGCATAAACACTGCATATCAAAACACCTTTAAAAGACACACCATCACCATATCCGTGTCATTGCGGGTCTCAGAATAAACCAGCATCCAAATAATATTTTGTTTACTAGTTGTTCAAAGGAGCTCACTGTAACTTAAAGGGCCAATCCGGTGTAAGCGGCTTGCGTGTTGCTGCTTATAATTAATGCATGATCTTCATTGGTGTTCGAGGTTCATTTTAGTACACATTGTTTTGTTGTTATCTCAAAACTTTTTACATTTTTCAGTGGGAAGCCTTCGTGTCAGCTCTTTTTTTTTTTTTTTTTTTTTTTTTTTTTTTTTTCTTTCTTAATTGGCAACCCAGCGTATAAATCTACTTGTGAGATGTCCCTTTTTGTATTTTTTAGCATCTTAATTTTTCATTCATTTTTACTCATTTAGAGTGAAAACAACTACAGCCTGTTTCACAGCCATATAGCGTAAGTATCCATCATTGATTTTAAACTCCGTTCACATATGATCTCTAAAGCAGCTTGAGGACTTAGCAGTGGATTTATCATTGCTGTCTCACAGACCCCTGGTGTACACAGTGTCAGTTCTGCTGCCGGTATCCTACGTCATTGGCCTCTTGTTCACCCTGAAGACTCATTCACATATATATGATATTCATGTTGGGGATGGAAATGGTGAGGCTTCACCTGCATCAACAATAATAAAAATCACTGCGAGAGTGCTTTGAAAATGATTGTGTGTGTGTGTGTGTGTGTGTGTGTGTGTGTGTGTGTGTGTGTGTGTGTGCGCCAGCGGGTCATCTAGGGGCAGTAGTGCATTGGTCTCGCTGGAGAGCTCTGCTAATCCTGATCATGGCCACAGTGCTTATGTCTGCATGTGCTGACCTCATCACAGAGCACCTCCAGCCCATACTGAGTCACCCAAATATCTCCCAGGCATGTACTGCAAAATGTAGAGAGAGACTTTAAGTAGTAATGTTTATTATTATTCATGAAAATTACTGATTGGATGAAAACCATCTATTTATCTGTTGTTAAGAGTAGTACATTTCATATAAAGTGAATTTAAATGATGCTTTTTAAAATGAAAACACAAATAAGGGATGCTACTAAGGCACAATTAAAATACACTGTGAAGTGATGTTTGGAGCCAATTTACTCATGTGTGATGCAGTGGAGCGAGAAATATTGGCTCTGTGGGTCAGAGGGATGATGCTACTTTCTGTCCCCTGTCAATCCGAATGAAAGTCACCCAATGAGTGTGATTTTGAGCTTGTGTATGTGGAAGTGGGTAGATAGCTGCTTGTATTGAGTGTCGCAGCATGAACAGCAGTCCATAAAAAGAAGCAGTAGCTTCACATGTCTTGAATTATATCTTCCTTATTTATTTGTGGATTTTTTTTTTGTACATTTTAATTTATTTGTTTGCCAATTTCTTAATCAGAACCATCTGCTGGTGTCTTCTCAGTATTTTATAGGTGTGACTGTTCTGGCCATGGTTCCTGAAATACCAGAGATAGTTAATGGTATACAGTTTGCACTTCAGAATAACATCAGCTTGAGGTGAGTTCAGCAGCGTGGCATCTCGGTCTGAAAGAACAATAGTTATATGGTAAAAAACAATGATGAACAATGATTGTGCAATCAAAATATTGACTACAATAGAGTAAAATAGATGTGTTTAATAAAGGGACTAATAAATTAAAAACCCAGCAATAATTAGTTTCAAAATCTAAAACTTCTAAATGTGGAAAATGTTGAGAGCGAGTACTGTAATATCTGTTAAAATGGACAGTATTATTCATATATAGGCATCTTTGCTGTGTTGTGTTTGCAGTTTAGAGGTTGGGAGCTGTATTGCGGTTCAGGTGTGCATGATTCAGATCCCCATACTGATCTTGTTCAATTCCTTTTATGTAAGTTACTGTGGAAACCACACTACAAGTACAAATATACAGGTCCTTCTCAAAAAATGAGCATATTGTGATAAAGTTCATTATTTTCTGTAATGTACTGATAAAAATTAAACTTTCATATATTTTAGATTCATTGCACCACAACTGAAATATTTCAGGTGTTTTATTGTTTTAATACTGATGATTTTGGCATACAGCTCATGAAAACCCAAAATTCCTATCTCAAAAAATTAGCATATCATGTTCAGGTAGTCTAAACGAGCTATTAACCTAATCATCTGAATCAACCAATTAACTCTAAACACCTGCAAAAGATTCCTGAGGCTTTTAAAAACTCTCAGCCTGGTTCATTACTCAAAACCACAATCATGGGTAAGACTGCCGACCTGACTGCTGTCCAGAAGGCCATCATTGACACCCTCAAGCAAGAGGGTAAGACACAGAAAGAAATCTCTGAGCGAATAGGCTGTTCCCAGAGTGCTGTATCAAGCCACCTCAGTGGGACGTCTGTGGGAAGGAAAAAGTGTGGCAGAAAACGCTGCACAACCAGAAGAGGTGACCGGACCCTGAGGAAGATTGTGGAGAAGGGCCGATTCCAGACCTTGGGGGACCTGTGGAAGCAGTGGACTGGGCTACAGGTGCCGCATTCCCCAGGTCAAGCCACTTTTGAACCAGAAACAGCGGCAGAAGCGCCTGACCTGGGCTACAGAGAAGCAGCACTGGACTGTTGCTCAGTGGTCCAAAGTACTTTTTTCGGATGAAAGCAAATGTTGCATGTCATTCGGAAATCAAGGTGCCAGAGTCTGGAGGAAGACTGGGGAGAAGGAAATGCCAAAATGCCTGAAGTCCAGTGTCAAGTACCCACAGTCAGTGATGGTCTGGGGTGCCATGTCAGCTGCTGGTGTTGGTCCACTGTGTTTTATCAAGGGCAGGATCAATGCAGCTCGCTATCAGGAGATTTTGGAGCACTACACATCCCGCTCGGCCATCACTGGCTGCAGGTGATCACGCTACATTGCTTGGCCAATCTGTGCTGCAGGAAATTTGGTGTGCTCAGTCGTCGAATTGTGACCGTTGTGATGGTACGTCGTGCGATTTCTTTCATAATGTTTTAATCCATACTATGTTGAGCAAACAAGAAAGTGGTCGGACAACCATGGATTCACATATATAACGGAACGTGATGCTAGTCAGCGTCCTATCTGCATGATTTGCAAAGTAGGATCAACTGAATCAGCTGATTGATGTCTATGTACATAGTGTGTATATGTGTATATAATATCAATAAATACATATTCAACGCTATAAATGCTTATAATAACAATTAAACATTCAAAAATAATCAATAAGATGTAAATAAAAAATAAATACACACACATACAGACATGCACACGCACACACATAGATGCACACCTCACATAAAAATGTAAGTAATTTTGATGGGGGGAGTTCATGCATTCTACTGGTTTTGTTATTTGAACACAGTGATGTTAATGCACGGATCATTTTGGTGCCCCAGTAAAAACATATACTATGTCTTGAATTTGGGAAAAAAAAAATCATATTTTATTTTTCAATAAAGAAGGGTTTGGTGAATAAGCATATGAAACTGGTGGGGTTCAGGACCGCCAACAAGGTTAAGAACCACTGCGTTAGACTGATTGGTGGAAAGTCATAAAATAAGTGCTGGTATTGCATTATTGCCATCAGATAACTGAATTGTTGCATCATTGCTATTATCATTGCACACAACACACAGTAACATGACTGTCTACTCTAAAAATATTTTGGATGAATAATGAAATGATTTTTGAATTCTGTCTTTAAATGAGATGGAGAATTATTCAGACCTGGAGGGTGTTACACAACAAGAATTCCTCGACTTAATAAATATCATGCCTCACCTCAGTCAGTAATTGTTTATTTGTGAATTTCTCTATGGGATTAATAAAGTATCCATCCATCCATCCATCCATCTATCCATCCATCCATCCATCTGCCTGCAAAGGCGAGGTGGTTGAAGCTTAAAGTGGGTTGTAATAAAATAATAGGATTATTCAGGCACATCCACTGAGCCTGAGGTAATGAATTACATTACACTCTACAATACAAAGCTGAAGAAATGCAAACTAAGTCTATATTTTATGCGGTTTTTAAACATGATAGTGGCAGGTGAGCTCTGCGCGGAGTTGTGTAGGTCATTCGTAATTGCATCTTATAAAACTAATTCAAAGTTTTAGTATGTAATCAGTGGAAACATAAGTAAAGAAAATGAAAATTAGATTTTTATGGTTTATTTTGCAATTTGTAAAGTGTGACAATGATCCGTAACAATGCTCAAGCACACCGAATAACAGCATCATTTGAAGCTATTGCAGTATTTAAATAAAGTACTTGTCAACCATAAAATCCACTAGAGCTGTAGTGCGTAGCCTTTGTTGTTGTTGTTGTTGTTAAATTTGTAGTATTTTGCAATTAATGACAATTATAATTTGTTAATGTATAATTAGTGGTGAATTAAGCTTTTGTTCACAGTTTTGATTCAGTCATGATCCGCTCTCACTAACATTATTATCTACCAGATAATGAACCAATCAGGTTGCATCATTCCTGTGTAACATATACTAATTATTATCATTATAATTTTTGGTTTTGAACAGGATGTAGGCTTTGTGCTCATCTTCAGTGACCTGCATCTCTGGGCCAGCATCTTCAGCGTCATTCTCGTCAACTACATCTTCATGGACGGAAAATGCGATTACTTTCAAGGTAAAACTTAATATATATGGCTCCATGGTATAACCTGTTTATTTGTCTTTTTTTTTTTTTTTTTGATTAGAAAAAAAAATTAAATTATGTTTTAAGTATTTTGATAGTACACAGTCTAGGATTTGGGTTCTGTTTCCTCTTTGTGTGCCCCTCCTTGAATCGCCACTGTATCGTGGTGGAGGGGTTTGCGTTTCCTAATGATTCCAGGAGCTATGTTGTCGAGGGCATTATGCCCAAGGCAAACAGGTCCTTGGTGAAGGTCCAGACGAAGTGCAGTTCAAAACCCCCTATTGACAAACTTAATATGACACGGTTTCCCTTGCCCGGACGTGGGCTACCGGGGTACACACTCTCACACACACACACACACACACACACACACACACACACACGGAACCAGGCCTGCGGGAGGGGCTTGAAGGCGAGCGCCTGGTGGTGGGGTTTCTGCCCATAGAGCTCGGCTGGGCCCAGCCTGAAAAGGAGATATGGGACTGCCCTCCCATGGACCCACCACCTGTGGAGGGACAATAGGGGATAGAGTGTAGTGTGGGTTGGGTAGCAGCCGAAGGCATGGGTTCTGTTGGACTGATCCTCGGCTACTGACTCTGACTCTGACTCTTGGGACATGGAATATCACCTCTCTGGCACGGAAGGAGCCTGAGCTGGTGCGTGAGGTTCAGTGGTACCAACTAGATATAGTCGAACTCACCTCAATGCATAGTTTGGGCTCTGGAACCACCCATCTCAAGAGGGACTGGTACCCACCCTTTTTGGAGTTCTTGGGGGAGTGTTGGAGAACATCTCCTCAGGGACTCACTCGTTGTCCTGTAAGACTTCAATGCCCTTTTTGGCAACGATAGTGTGACTTGGAAGGCTGTATGATTAGTAGGTACAGCCTCTCCAGTCTGAACCCATATGGTGTTCTGTTGTTGGACTTCTGTGCTAATCATGGTTTGTCCATCACGTTCGAACATGTTCGAACATAAGGGTGTCCATAAGTGCACTTGGCACCATGACACCATAGGCCGCAGTACAATGATCGACATGTTCTCGGGTGAAGAGACGATCTGAGCTGTCAACTGATCACCGCCTGTTGGTAATTTGGCTTTGATGGCGGGAGAAGCTGCCCTCCAGACCTGGCAGGCCCAAGCGTGTAGTTAGGGTCTTATAGGTATGTTTGGTAGAGTCTCCTGTCAGAGGGGCTTTAACTCCGACCTCCAGCAGAGGTACAACCACGTCCCAAAGGAGGCGAGTGACATGGAATCTGAAAGGGCCATCTTTCGTGCCTCCATTATTGAGGTGGTAGCCCATAGCTGTGGCCAGAAGGTCATTGGTGCTTGTCGTGGTAGTAACTCCCGAACTCGGTGGTGGACACCTATGGTGAACGGGTACTGTCCAGCTGACAAAGGAGGTCTTTCCGGTCTTATTGGCCTGTGGGCCTCCTGAGGCAGCAGACAGGTACCAACAGGCCAAACGTGCTGCAACCCAAGCTGTCGCCAATGCAAAATGTCAGGTGTGGGAGGAGTTCAGTGAGGGCCTGGAAAGTGATTATTGGTTGGTTTAAAAAAGGTTCTGTACCACCGTCCGACACCTCAGGATAGGGAAGCAGTCCTCAACAATGTGGTTTTCGTCCTGGCCGCAGCACTATTGACCAACTCTATACGCTGTACAGGATGTGGACGGGGTATGGGAATTTGCCCAATGTGGATTTAGAGAAATGCCAAGACTTCCATTTTTTACTAAGAGTTGGATTTTCATTTGCTCTTAATTTCAAATTTAAACAAAAAATCATTAGGCAAATGCTTATTGAAAATAGTTAAAATGATTTTGCTCATATTGAGACCATCATCTCTGATTTTTCTGTGAAAGTAATTTCCTCCATCTCTCGTTTGATTTGATTTCTTTAGCATTTTCATTAAAGGTTTCCTTCGGTTTCATTGTTTTCTCAGGTACGGCTCTTGTGGTTGTGTATCTCATCCTCCTTGCTCTCTACTTCTTTGCTCCTTCACCAGCAGGTTGTTAATGGGGAGACTGGTCTGCTGTCATTTGCACTTTTTCTTTAATTAAATCAACATTGAAAGTGCTTCGGCATAACTACATCATCAGAAGTTTCCACTCTGAACTGCCGCTGACTGATGCACAAAATTCAGTTTGTTGAAACATTACACACAGGTACAGCTAGCCATTTATTTGCATCAACTAAGTTATTAACCGGTTTATTTAGTGAGATTTTGATATATTTTATTAAATGCACAGTGCTTAATTAACCGTTTAAAGTGTTCTGTTTGAGATTGTAGTTACTGGATCTCTCAGTAAAGAGTTTTAAATTCTTGTCAGCGTCTCTGACCTTCATGAGGATTGGATTTAAATAGAACTGTTTAATGTGTACATGTGCGCACGCGTGTGATCTGCATTTCACAAACAGAAATTTTAGTATTGCCCTTTAGACTTTATTTATGTAGGTGCAAATTTGCTGCCACCATTCCCCGTCCTTCACTTTCATGGCTGACGTGCCCTTGACTTCACCCCTAACTGCACTAAAGGTGCAGCAATGTGACTGCCCACTGCTTCTAGTGTATCTGCTCACACTGGATGGGCTAAATGCATAGCCAGCTTTCCCTTGTGGGATTAATCCAGAAAAGAACAAATTAAAAAATTAAAAATTAATTATGATTGGGAACAATATATAGCAGCATTATTATTTTATAGTAGTAAAAATGTACAAAGGCTCTCTTAATGCAAAGTGATCACTGAGGAACACTGTTACATCTCACTATGTCCTTCATAGTTGTTAATGAGAACTTTTAAAGTTGGACACCTCTATTGAAAATGCTGCTGAAGCTCTTCCGGCAATTGGTGAGAGATGCCACCCCACTTGTTTTTTGTCAAAGAGACAGTAAAGCTGTCTCTTAGTTTTCTTTTGAAATACATGATACAGCTATAAGTTGGTGATTAAACATCCAAAGCTTTTCTGAATATGGTCATTGAGCACCATTGAGGGCCCAACTCTCACATATGTTTAGAGATGCATACCCACAAAAGCCTTTTCTTTTCCCCGTTTCTTTGGGACTGCTGTGGAAGCTATAGTTCTGTTAAATTTCTACAGTTTTACCTATTTGTGTTGTTATTATTATTATTATTATTATTATTATTATTATGTTCTATCAGGGAAGTTACTTGTGGCAGACTTGTTTTAGAAATTTTTCACTGGGAAACACCTTTCTGATATTGCTCCACTATCTTTCTGTGCAACATTGGGGGAATTGGTGATCCTCTACCCATCTTCGCTTCTGAGAGACACTGCCACTCTGAGAAGCTTTTTTTTTAAATACTCAGTCATGTTGCCAATGGACCTCATTAGTGGTAATTGGTCTTCCAGCTGTTTGTTATAAGTGCAATTGACTTTTACAGCGTCTTTTTGCTACTTGTTCCAACTTTTTTGAGATTTGTTTACACCATGAAATGTAAAATCAACATATTTTTCCCTTAAAATGATACGTTTCCTCAGTTTAAATTTTTGGCCTGTCATCTATGTTCGATTCAGAATAAAATATTGAAATTTGACTCTTCCACATCATTGCATTCAGTTTTTATTCACAATTTGTAAGTGTCCCAACTTTTTTGGAATTTGGTTTGTATATGTGTGTGTGTGTATGTGTGTGTGTGTGTGTGTGTGTGTGTGTGTGTGTGTATAAAATGTATGTATGTCAGCAACGTAAGCAACTATTACAACCAAAACATCAAGAAGAAGAATAAAGAAGCCAGCAAACCTGTTGTCCGACTTCTTTGAATGCCATCAATCCAGTATTAAAAGGAGTCATCTCATAACTATACAGGAGCCTCCACAACTCAAATGTCTAGTTAACAAAGATATAGATAGAATAGATGAGCGAAAGAAGGAAATGGCAAAATGGCCGTCTTTTTCAATAGAAAAGTACATACAGTAGTCTCATATACAAAATTAATTTTGCTGGAAAAACAACTGGAGGAATTGTGGCTACCAAGCTGTGCACCACTACCATATATTTTAGTAACATCAAAATATAAAGACTTATTGGAAATAAATTAATATAGCAACACTGTTGTAAACATGTACTTACCATTAAATTTTAAAACCATGTACTTAGGATACATTTCCCCAGAAGTCAAAAGGCATAGACAGGTACATAAGCTTTGACTAAAGCATGGATGAAACAGGATGGACGAACCATCAACGGCTGAATAGAGGAAACAATGAACATTACAAGTTGGAAACTATTACCTTCACTGTGAACTTGAAGATGGATTTATTTACACAACTCTGGGTGAAATAATTTTAAAAAGAGACAAAAGATGAATTATATAAACATGAACACAATTTTATTTACTCTCGTTTATTTAATAATAATGTGCATTTTGTGTGGAAAAAGAACAGTGTATTTACAATTCTATTTTCAATAAAAGTAATTTTAAAACGCCTCTACCTTGCGCTGTTTTCAAAATTCATGCTAACATTTAATAAAATATAATTAAAATCTGTGCAAAAGTTGCAATATTTCAATGAAAATTTGACTGTAACACTAACACTAGATGATCTGTGTTTGAGCAAATCCATTGGTGAGTCATCCAAACATGTGCTTCAATAAAAGAGAAAACATTGGCTGTTTATAAAGCGAGTTAAAATGGTCAAGGTCCTGGATTCCCTCGATTGAAATATAGTGATTCCTCGCTACGTCGTGCTTCAGTTTCAGTGGCTTCAGTGCATCCCGGGTTTTTCAAAAATATTCATAGAAAATTTTTTAAATACGGAAATTAAGGACAAATAGGGGAAAAGTTAAACAAAATGCCACAAAACAAGGCCAATTATTAAAAACAAAAAAACAACCCCAAACAAAAAAAATCCCAACCCAACAAAACTACAGTACTGTATTTACATTTTTATGTGAGGTGCACATCTGAGTGTGCGCGCACGTATCTACGTGCGTGCGCGCGTCTGTATGTGTGTGTATTTATATTCTATTTACCTTTATCTTTTGTATTATTATTGGAAGTTTAATTGTTATTATAAGAATTTATGGCGTTGAATATGTATGTTTATTGATATTATATACACATATACAGTTACGTATACGTCAGTCAGTGGGGTCGATCCTCCTTCGCGGAAATCAATGGTTGCGGGAGGTCTTGGTCCCCATTAACCGTGGAAAGGTGAGGGATCGCTGTAGATACTGAGAGATCGACCAAACATAAATATACCCAAAAAATGTTAGCACATCTGCCTAGCAACTAAAAGGTCCTCAGTACAAGTCCCAGGCTCAGGCATTTCTGTGTGGCATTTGCATCCTCGCCCCATGCTTGTGTGGGTTTCCTCTAGGTTCTCTGGTTTTCTCCTTCAGTCCAAAGACATGCACACTAGGCTAATTGTGTGATCCAAATTGCCCCTAGATGTGAGTGTGAATGGCTGTAATAAGCTCCATTCCCACCAAGACCCTAATAGGATTAAGAAGTGGGGAAAATAAATGAGTGAGTGTGTAAGACCTTATATCCAGTTTACAAAAAAATAAATAAATAAATCTCACAGATCTAGATTACACATGTTGGGACATGAAATAATGTATTCCGTATTTTTTTTTCATTGTCACAGGTGACAGGGACCAATAGAAAGAAGTACAGTATGTATTTTTAGGCACTGACATAAAATAAATCCTACTGGTAGAACCTATGGCTATAACCAGATACAAAATGTTTTAAACAATTACAGTTATCATTTACAACAACAACAACAATAATAATAATAATAATAATAATAATAATAATCTTTTCCCTTCGGCTTTTCCCTTCAGGGGTCGCCACAGCGAATCATTTGCCTGCATCTCACCCTATCCTCTGCATCTTCTACTCTTACTCCAACTACCTTCATGTCCTCCTTCACCACATCCAGAAATCTTCTCTTTGGTCTTCCTCGAGGCCTTCTGCCTGGTAGTTCCAACCTCAGCATCCTACTACCAATATACTCACTATCCCTCCTCTGTACATGTCCAAACCATCTCAATCTAGCCTCTCTGACTTTGTGTCCAAAACATCTTACATGTGCTGTTCCTCTGATGTACTCATTACTGATCCTATCCATCCTCGTTACTCCCAAAGAGAACCTCAACATTTTCATCTCTGCTACCTCCAGCTCTGCCTCCTGTCTTTTCCCCAGGGTCACTGTCTCTAAACCATACAACATCGCTGGCCTCAACACCGTCTTGTACACTTTTCCTTATTATTATCATTAGTAGTAGTAGTAGTAGTAGTAGTAACAATGAAAACAATAAAAGTTATAATATGCAAGTTATAGTAAATAGAATCAAAATTTGTACGCTTTTCCTCTGCGACAAATGAAATAGAGTACCGCTACCCGTTCCACAATTTCAAGCGTCTTAAACAAACTGCTTTAGAGAGTCAGGAACATTTGAAGCATTGATTGTCTTTATGGTTTTACACACAGAGCTTTACATTTTGTCCTTAGGCTGTAGAATTCAGTGCGGAACTGAGGGTTCACTGCTGCGTAAATGATCGGGTTGGTGAGGGAGGTCATGCAGGAAATGGAGACCACAAGGACTTCAACCTTCTGGATGAACTATGAAATATGAATAGTAAAAAAAAAGGGTGATTCTGTCAAAATCTACATGGAAAGGCATCAAATTTCTGACTGCTGTGAATACATTATAGGTAGGGGTTTATTCACTATATATATATATATATATATATATATATATATATATATATATATATATATATATACAGTGATACCTCAGCTCACGAACATAATTGGTTCCCAGAAAGTGTGTGAGGCGAAAAGTTCGTCTTCCGAACATTTATTTCCCATAAGAAACCATTAAAATGAGAATAATCCGTTCCCAGGTCCCCATAAAACATAATTTTCTACTAAATAAGCCTTAAAACTACACAAAAATATACCTTATTTTATGTATAATAAATGTGCTATTGTATTGTAATTAAAGAAATAAACTGTACTGTGTAATAAAGTCGTTTTATTTACCTTTGTGATGGTAGTTGACGGCTTGATGGAATGGAGTGGGAGGAGGAGGGAGGGAGGGACTTACTGTTTGGAAGGAGTGTTTGGAAACGCCTACTGCACCCTTAATAGCTTCCTTGTTCTTAAGGATGGTGGTAGACTTAGCGTACTGGTACTGGGACGCTGAGTCACACAAACGCACACCTCGTTCGTGTTTTTCAATGATCTCCGCCTGTGGTGGGGTCTTTTTCGGTCCCATAATAGCAAAAGTACACTCAATATGGTCCAAAATGTCTAGCAACACAAACCACTTCCGCATTCAAAGAAAGGGGTGTGACGAACTGTGACGCCGTGAGCGTGCGTCAGCTTCTCGTGGCCGCCACCGTGGCGCTGTTCGACCGCGTGGTTTGATTCGTCCGCCGAAAACTAGTTCGTCAGCAGAGACAATATGCTCACAAATTTAATGTTCTTGAGGCGAAAAGTTCGTGAGCTTAAGCGTTCGTCAGCGGAGGTTTTACTGTATATATATATATATATACATGCTAAATTTAACTTATAAACAACTTCACACATGATTGCTCATATACTGTATACGTATCTCATTCACATTAAAGCATTGTGCTTTTGCTTTAGGTGATTATATTTAACTCTTACAGAGACTAAGTCAACAGATGTGTTATGTGTTATCCTGATTGTATGATACATAAATATTATATAAGACTTACATCCCAAATCTGGTTTCTGTTGATGAGGGCATTGAGGAGCACCGTCCCAATCAACGGCATCCAAAAAACAAGAAAAGTAAGAATGATATAACCCGAGCGCTTGGCCAGCTTGCTCTCTTTCTTCTTGTTGCCTTTGTCCCTATTTGCAAAGGATGGCATCATACACACTTCTCCCGTAATGTCCATGGTTTGGCCTGCTGAAGCAGTCTGAGTGCCATCTGCTGCTGGAGAAAGCAGCTCCGAGTTTGGTTTCTCATCATCCTTTGCAATATCATCTGGATTGTTCTCATCATTATTTGAATCTGTTAGTTCAGCTGTTCGGTTTTGTAGATCTGCAGCAAGTGCCATGATTTGTTGGTTGGTTGTTGCCAAAGGAATCTGCACCAGGTTTAATTTTTCATCTTTTACAGGATCACCTGGGCTCTCCTCACCATTCTTCAGAGCTGTCACTTCACTTATGTAGTCGTTCAGTTCTGTCACAAGTGTTGCAATTTCCTGGATGGTTGCTGCTGGAGAGACCTGCTCAGACTTTAATTTCTCAGCATCTTCTGAAGTAGCACTTCGGTTCTCTTTACCGTTCTTAAAATCAGTCAACTTACTTGTGGAGTTGTGAAGTTCTGTCACAGTTTGTTCATTGATTGATACTGGACGACTCTGCTCAGAGTTTGGTTTCTCAGCCTCTTTAGGATGAACGCCAAGATTTTCAACACCATTCTTTAGATTTATCAGTTCAGATGTGGTGTTGTGAAGTTCTGTCACAAGTGTGATCATTTGTTGAGAGGTTGATACTGGAGGAATCTGCTCCAGATTTAATTTGTTATTCCATTTTGGTGCATTAACGGTGTTCTCCTCACCACTGTTAGCATCCATCAGTTCAGTTGTGTGATTCTGAAGTTCTGACACTGGTGTCACAATTTTTTGATTACTTTCTGCAGGAGGAACCTGCTCAATGTTTAGTTTCTCAGCCTCTTTAAGAAATTCACTAGGATTTTCAAGACCGTTCTCGAGATCCATTATTTCACTCATCTTATGTTGCCGTACAGACACAAAAATCACACCTTGGGGGTTGAAATGTTCAGGTGTCTTTTCTGTTTGGACAGCCAAGGTTTTGGAAGTGATAGAAGGAAGCTGACTTTCATCAACCGTTGTCAAGGTCTTTTGGTCCTCAGGATCCTGGTTACATGGCATTGTACCCTGTGCTGACTCATTTACCTTGTTCATGCAATGAGTGTCATGAATTTCTTTTGGTTCTTCTCCTTCAGCCACAATGGCAACCTTGGTTTTTGCGGCTTCTTGCACACTTTTGTTCTCTTCAGTGACTTTTTTGTGAACGGTTACAGAAATGCCCTTGTCAAAAATCTTCCTGTTGTGTGCTTTAACCAAAATGAATATGTGAGAATAGAAGCCAATAATAAGAACCAAACACATAGACCAGACAGGCAATAAGATGTAACGTTCAAATGAGCCATATGTCTTTAATGCATGCCAATGCAAAGCTCTACATCGAACATAGACTGAGGAGTCCTTTGTAAACACAATACACAGAGCTGATACCACAACGGCCACAGCCCAGGTGAGCGGTATCCAGATTTTCACCCGTTTACGCCGCTCAGCGGTCTTAAATGGATTAGCGATGGCCTGGTGTCGTTCAGCACTGATGCTTGCCAGGGTAAACAATTGGACACAGCAGCTGAGGGAAAACGTTATAACCTGGCCATCACAGAGAAGGTCCCCAAGGTCTCTGGCGTTGTTTTCATTCAAGACGACAACCATAAGCAATGGACAGTCAGTCGCACATCGCAGCAGGTCAACGATCGCGAGATTAACTAGGAGCGCATTAGTAGAGGTCTGGAGGGATTTCTGGTGGTACACAGCATATGTAACGAAAAGATTGGCGGCAATTCCTACAAAAAAGGTTACGAGCAACACTGTACAGTTGGTAACTAAGATGGCCACATAAATATTATTTTGCCATAGATTCTCTTTCGCCTCTCCCCACGAATTAGTAAAATTAGCATCCATTTTCTAATTGCACTTAGCAAATTGACATAGCACCTATTATTGATTATTGCCAATTATTATCCATTTTCTTTTCTAAAAGAGGTTCCACTACTTATTCGGAAAATGTTCAGGCACAACCTTTAGCACTTCTGTCCCTCCCTGGGTCAAAACCGTTTCTCAGGGAAAGGGCCGAGTCAGAAGTATCACAATGGTGGTAAATTATTCAACATGAACGCAAATTTGTAGAAGTGAAGAGCGTGATATCACCAGTGGGCGGGTCATTTTTGTAAACTGGTCAGATTAAAACCTTTATGAACTGGTGAATACTTTTAAAACTAAAATACATTTTATTACAAGTATATTATTTGATAATAATGTTAACCTACCTGCAGAATTATGCGCGATCTTGTAAATCTCTTGTTGCTTTATGTCCTATTAGTCAATTTAAATGACCAATACTAGGTGCTATGCATTTAGTTCTGAATCCATTCCTGCTGTTTCCATACTCATTGAGGGATCATGGGCGGAAAAAAGAAAAAAACAACTCAGACCATTGATGCATCTTCAGTAGAATCTTGTGTGTTTTGAATGACTGCATGTGTAAAGCACTTCACTTTATCCCTGGAACACCATGACAACCACACTGCTTACATTACAGAGCGATTTTTCAATTAACACCCTGCCAGGGCACAATCATGGGGGAATTATTGTTTTTACAAAGTCAATTCGTTAGCACACATACATTTAAATCCTGGACCATCGCCAATGACACCCATATGGGTGAACTTAATTAGATTATTATATTCCTTTGGTATTGTTTTTTGCTGGAAATAATAATAAAACTTATAGATAGCTAGAAAGAAAACTGATCATTTCTACCTCCCTTTCTTATGTAATTAATATAAGACATCCAGAGCTGATGGCTGGAACAAGTAAATGTTGCTTCCCTGCACACCTTTGAACCGTTTTGATTATTCTAATTAGTCGAGACAGTAACCACACCACCAGTACAAAACTTAATAACTCAGTTTAATTAAACTTTATATTAAAATAACAGACCTTTATACTTAAGAGATACGTATTTATATTTAATGTACAGTTGATGATATACAGTAATACACTTAACAGGGTTGTTCTGATAATAGAAATTAATATAATATATGCGCAAGATTATAAAAATAGTCACCAGTTCTCCATTAAGACATTTTTATTCATTCATTTTCTGAGTCTCTTGATCCTAATTACCAGATACTGATGCCACTTCTTTTACCACACACAGTGAGAGTCATGGCCGGCCTTTGATAACTCAAGTTTGAAGAAGGTACTGTACTTTTTTAACTTAATAATCAATGGATTTTCATTTATTTATTTATGTAATTAATTAATTTCCTGAATTTCAGAGTCAGTGACCATGGCAAACCATGAGTTTTTTTGTCTGCTGTTTTGAATTTCTGTATTTCTGCAAGGTAGATACTAGCAAACCAGTCAGATTGTTCAGTTTCCATTTAATATAATAAAAACAAAAAGGTATCATCATATGCATTCAATAAATAAATGTAATCATTGGCATGTGAAGAACATGTACTTGGATTTGTTGATGTAGGAAAACAAAGTTCAGGTCGGTAATCACGTCACAAAACAAAGTTTGAATTGAATAAAGGGGAACTTGGGCATCTTCCACTATGTGATATTCGAGTAAAGCAGTTGTGTAGATTATTCGCTGAAATCCAAACAGATAGAAAGTCTCAGTGACTTTCACTGAACCTCAGTACAGTTTATAAAAATAAATCCTTCAACTAATAAAACTAACCACAAATTTATCTCGAAACTATAGCTAAACTGCAACGTTGATACTGACGTCCTTAAGAATTACAAAATGTCCCATAGAAGTGTTTAACTACAAAGAAGGTGAAAAATGCCACAAAGTGCTGTAGTCATCATGATTTTTCAGTTTTGACCCTTTGAATCAACTAAAAGTATTTTTATTTTCAGAGAAAAAATGAACTGCAATGAATTATTCATGTCTGGATGAAAGTTTAGTGCAAAGATATTTTTCAGTACATTACGGTTTTTATGTCGCCAAATATTTAAAGCCGATGACATTTTTCCAGGAAACCTGTTGGTTATGTGACTGAGCAACAGCTGCTTTAACCAGATATCAGATCCGTTACTGTAAATCATAATCTGTGTATGAGGCGTTCAAGTTATTTAAAAACACACACACACACACACACATTGAACAAATGTGCACCAATATGCAATAAGAATCCCTTAAATGTGTGATATAATTCACATGATTATTTACTTAACTAAGCAAAATACAAAGGAAAAGTTTTTAATATTTTTACTGACCAATTTAATTCTATTTTTAAAAATATAAATTAAAGAAGGCGTAATGCAATATAAATAGCACATATGTCCGAAATTCTGTTGAGTGTGTTGCAGGCATCAAATTTTTACTATATTTATGTTCATTTTTGTCCTCAATTTCATTTCTGATAAATATTACACATGAAATATTTTTACACTTCCCCCCCCTCAACAAGCCGTATATATTTTAACATTCTGTATCACTGGATCCAGAACACTGCTTGGATCCGAACCAAACTTTGGTTTGTGATAGTACTGGACTTATTGTGGGAACATTGTTGGTTTTACTTGATATAAAATTAATATTTATAATTATTAAAAATTTCCCAAATTCCAAAATGGAAGAAAGAAAGTTAAAAAAAATCTCCAGACCTGGATTATGATGACCATCACTACTTAACTGAGTGTTACTTCGGTCATTTATCCCAAAATAAAGTAGCAATGAAAAATAAATAATCATTGGTCCGTAACTTTTTGCATAAAAAAAACAGGATGAGACATCGAAACAGACACACAAAAGAACAATATTAAAATGGATTCATTATTAAAGAATTTTTAAAAAATTCACAAATCCGAAATTTAATCGGGATTATCTTCAAAATCTAGTGGAGACTTCCCTTGCTGAAGCACCAGCTCTGGTATAAATGATCTAATCTTGCTAACAATCCTAACTGAAATTATGACTTTTTGTTGGAGATAAAATCAACACTTACAAAAACAAGATTTTTTTGGGGGGAGGGGTGTTATGGGTAAAAAAATTTAAATCTCTTTATATTTACGTCAGTGAAATAAAGGTTTGAATGAATTAAATCCATGACTATGTTTATACATGCTATACATATAAAATTATGAATAGTCTTCTTTATAAAAAAACAATAAACAAACAAAAATTCCTTTCAGGCTCTCACTAAATCAACAAGTGTCACAAAACTACCTCATCAACTTTGTAGTTTGTCTATTAATCTGAAACATTCAGCTGCATTATTCAAGAACACTTCTACTTGCTAGAAAGTTTGCATTACATATGAAAGGAAGTATGTAAACAATGCAACAACACTAGCATTACAAATCTACTGTCAGTTTGAAAATCTCCACCTCACTGAAGACTAAAACACAGCCAACAAGCAGCACATATAAAACTAAGGTTCTGGTGTTTTAAAATCCAAAAAATCCCAGGATTTTATATTAGCGACACAATAATCCATGATTGTACTGTACATCATTTATGTTTTATGATTTTGAGCCTAGTAGAGCTTCGAATCTAAATGTAAAACTGCGAACATTATGCAAACCTTTAGATTTAAATACAGTGTTAAAACCACCACTATTTCCACTAATCTCTATTTTGGCATTTGTCTGTTCATCCCCCAGTAGTACCATACCCACTTGCATGTGGCTAGTCTGATAAGCCTCTGCAGTACTGTATATTAAATAAAGTTTTTATAATAAACACTATATAATAATAATACCACATTATTACTCCTGCTCTCATCTGAGCTGGAAGGGAGTGTTAACACCTTTTTTTGGGGTGCTCAGGTCAGAACGAGGCCTCATGTTGAAGTGGCGTGCGGCGTGGATAGAACGTGTGCTGGAGGTCATAGTTGAGGAGGCAGCTAATGGAGGCCATGTAGATGTCCGCAAATCGGGAGAGGCGTCGAGAGAAATACGTCGGGTTGTGATATGTGCGGAACAGACTGCCAAACTGACTGTTGAACATGTTCTTTGCTTGAGACCTGCCACGTTAAGACCACACGGTTACTTTTTTTACTTAGATGTATTTTAAAAGGTTAATTTATGAGAAACACGTAAACATTGCCAGCCAACATGCATAAATGAGCTATTTCTTTATCATTGGTAGTGAATTCATTCTTACAGGGTAATTAACTCAAAACACTTCAGTGTAATCTTATTTTAACATCAGTTGGATTTCAATATCAGCTATGAATAGTGCCATGGGTACGTGACTCATTGACAGCTCTGGGGCAATATGAGAGAACTGTGCTGCACCGTTGCTTGTTGACAATGTACTGTGTGTTATTTAATATTTATATTATTAATCAAACCATTATTAAACATACACACACACACACACACACACACACACACACACACACACACACACACACACACACACACAGTCTCTCTCTCTCTCTCTCTCTCTCTCACATACACACACAGAAAATACACATACAGAATACACATAGCGTGCTCCACTGAACGGAGGATGCCGGAGCATTTTAAGACGGGGAATTCAAAGCGCATTCCCTGCTTGACAGATCGGAGGTCCAAACTCAACTTTAACTTGATTCCTTGAGGGATCGGAAATTCTAAGGGCATTTGCCGCTCATACTGTGATCTACATTTATATCTTTCTTCCAATTTTCCTTAAACTCGTTAAAAACTTTTTCCTTCTCATCCGAAGCAATACGTTTAGAGTGATAATCATTTTCTATTAAAATAAAATCATTCAGTTCTAGGGCTTTATATTTTTGTGGATCCTATAATTCCAGTTTATCTTGTTTTTAAGGGCATGATTATTAGACCAAATAAAAACCTTTCTTGTCAGTTTGTGTCTCTGTAAGGCTGATAAACGTTTATAATACTTATAGACGGTCTCCAACTGGCCAACTGTAGGTGGATTCCAGCCCATGTCACCAGCAACAGCGTTATTAGGGGAGAATTTTCTGAGTCCCATAAAAAAAACTCTGCTCATGCTCCTTCTGCTTCAATATCGTGCCGAAATAATCGCCTCCGTCACTATATTTCCGCTTTAAGGTCTCCTGCTTCAGTATCGTCCCGATTGTAGAGGGGTTTCGGCCATACTCCTTTGCGATTTCGCTCAACCGTATCCCACTTTCACATTTTTTTTTTTATTATCTCCTGCTTCACGTCGATTGATAATGGAGCCTGCTTCTTATTTGAGGTGTCACTGGGAATCACTTTCTTGGGGTCCATGATGGATAACGAAATATAATGCTGCAATAATCACTCTCAAAAAAACTCACGAGCCAACAGTCCTGTTCAACTTCACACAAGTGACAAACAGGAAGTATAGGTACAGGAATGGGTACAGTTCCGCTCCCTCCTGGCCAATTTGAGGCCAACGGGGCGGGGTGTTGGGTGACAGCCAATGAGAGAGAGCAACTCCTGCATTGTTTGAATGGCGCGTTTGAATTTTTGAATGGTGCGTTTGCTGCTTTTCGTAAGAAGTTGTTTCTTATACAGAGGACGAAAATTAAGGAAAAAGTTTTTCGTAACCTGGATTTTTCATATTCAGAGGTTTTCGTAAGTAATGCAGCCATGAGGTGGGGGGGGCACTAACCAGTGTCTCTCCCCCTCATGCCGGTCCCAAGCCCGGAGGAATGCAGAGGGTTGTGTCAGGAAGGGCATTCGACGTAAAACCAATGCCAAACATTTATGATGCAAATCAGAAGTATTACCCCCATACCGGATCGGTCGAGGCCCGGGTTAACAACGACCTCCATCAGTGCTGTTAATCAACAGGGTGCTGATGGAAATTGGACTACTGTTGGTCGAAGACGTCGAAGAAGGAGAGGTGGGAGGCGTGTCCGTAGGCAGAGAGAGAGAAGAGGAAAGGCATGAGTCTAGGACTGAGAGTGGGGACTTTGAATGTTGGAACTATGCAAAGAAAAGGTAGAGAGCTGGCTGACATGATGCAGAGGAGGAAGGTGGACATACTGTGTGTTCAGGAGACCAGGTGGAAAGGTAGCAAAGCTAAAAGCTTAGGAGCAGGGTTTAAGCTATTTTATCACGGTGTGGATGGGAAGAGAAATGGAGTCGGAGTCATCTTGAAGGAGGAGTTTGTCAGGAATGTTCTAAAAGTGAAAGAGTGTCAGACAGAGTGATGAGTCTCAAGTTAGAAATTGAAGGTGTAATGCTCAATGTTGTTAGTGCTTATGCCCCACAGGCAGGATGTGAGCTAGAAGAGAAGGAGAGATTCTGGAATGACTTAGATGAAGTGATGCAGAGTACCGCCAGAGGTGAAAGAGTGGTCATTGGTGCAGACTTCAATGGACATGTTGGTGCAGGCAACAGAGGGGACGAGGAAGTGATGGGCAGGTTTGGTATCCAGGACAGGAACGCAGAAGGACAGAGTGTGACAAAGTGGTGGAAGCTGAAAAAGGAAGAGTGTCGTGTTGTCTTCAAGGAGGAGTTGAAACGGGCTTTGGGTGGCCAGGAAGTGCTTCCAAATGACTGGACAACCACAGCAAATGTGATCAGGGACACAGGTAGGAGAGTACTTGGTGTGTCCTCTGGAAGGAAAGTAGATAAGGAGACTTGGTGGTGGAATGAGGAAGTGCAGGAGTGTGTACAAAGTAAGAGGTTAGCTAAGAAGAAGTGGGACATTGAGAGGACCGAAGAGAGTAAACAGGAGTACAGGGAGACACAGCGTAAGGCGAAAGTAGCAGTGGCTAAGGCCAAACAGAGGGCGTATGATGACTTGTATGATAGGTTGGATAGTAAAGGGGGAGAAAATGATCTATACAGGTTGTCACAGCAGAGAAATAGAGATGGGAAGGACGTGCAGCAAGTTAGATTGATAAAGGACAGAGAGGGAAATGTATTGACTGATGACAGAAATGTGCTGGGAAGATGGAAAGAGTACTTTGAAGAGCTGATGAATGAGGAAAATGAGAGAGAGAAAAGAGTAGAAGAGGTGACCATTGAGGAGCAGGATGTAGCAAAGATCAGTAAGGGTGAAGTGAGAAGGGCATTGAAGAGGATGAAGAATGGAAAGGCAGTTGGTCCTGATGATATACCTGTGGAGGTATGGAAGTGTCTAGGAGAGGTAGCAGTAGATTTTCTGACAAGAACATTCAACAAGGTACTAGAGAGTGAGCAGATGCCGGAGGAGTGGAGGAGAAGTGTGCTGGTGCCCATTTTTAAGAACAAGGGAGACGTGCAGAGTTGCAGCAACTACAGAGGGATAAAGTTGATGAGTCATACGATGAAGTTATGGGAAAGAATAGTGGAAGCTAGACTAAGGGCAGAGGTCAGCATTTGTGAACAACAGTTTGGTTTCATGCCAAGAAAGAGCACCACAGATGCAATGTTTGCTTTGAGGATGTTAATAGAGAAGTACAGAGAAGGTCAGAGGGAGCTACATTGTGCCTTTGTGGATCTGGAAAAAGCATATGACAGGGTGCCAAGAGAAGAACTGTGGTATTGCATGAGGAAGTCTGGAGTGGCAGAGAAATATGTTAGAGTGGTGCAGGACATGTATGAGAGATGTAAGACAGTGGTGAGGTGTGCTGTTGGTGTGACCGACGAATTCAAGGTGGAGGTGGGACTGCATCAAGGGTCAGCTCTGAGCCCCTTCTTGTTTGCTATGGTGATGGACAGGCTGACAGACGAGGTGAGACAAGAATCTCCATGGACTATGATGTTTGCAGATGACATTGTGATCTGTAGTGAGCAGTGAACAAGTGCAGGAAAATCTAGAGAGGTGGAGGTATGCCCTGGAAAGGAGAGGAATAAAGGTTAGCCTCAGAAAATCAGAATACATGTGTGTGAATGAGAAGGACCCAGGAGGAACGGTGATGTTACAGGGAGCAGAGATAACGAAGGTGGAGGATTTTAGGTACTTAGGCTCAACAATCCAGAGCAATGGAGAGTGTGGAAAAGAGGTGAAGAAGCATGTGCAGGCAGGCTGGAATGGTTGGAGAAAAGTGTCCAGTGTGATGTGCGATAGGAGAATGTCAGCAAAAATGAAGGGAAAAGTGTACAAGACGGTGGTGAGGCCAGCGATGTTGTATGGCTTAGAAACAGTGGCGCTGAGGAAAAGGCAGGAGGCAGAGCTGGAGGTAGCGGAGATGAAAATGTTGAGGTTCTCTCTGGGAGTAACGAGGATGGATAGGATCAGAAATGAGTATATCAGAGGGACAGCCCACGTAAGATGTTTTGGAGACAAAGTCAGAGAGGCTAGATTGAGATGGTTTGGACATGTACAGAGGAGGGATAGTGAGTATATTGGCAGTAGGATGCTGAGGTTGGAACTACCAGGCAGAAGGCCTCGAGGAAGACCAAAGAAGAGATTTATGGATGTGGTGAAGGAAGACATGAAGGTCGTTGGAGTCAGAAAAGAAGATGCGGAGGACAGGGTGAGGTGGAGGCGGATGATTTGCTGTGGCGACCCCTGAAGGGAGCAGCCGAAAGTAAAAGAAGAAGAGGTTTTCGTAAGTAGAGGGCCGACTGTGTATGTGTGTGTATATATATATATATATATATATATATATATATATATACACACACACACACACACACACAGACATTATATATATATATATATATATATATATATATATATATATATATATATATACACACACATACACACATATTATATATATATACACACACACACACACACACACACACACACACACACACACACATATATATATTGTGAGTGTGTGTGTAAACATGTAAACAGAAAAATAATGATAATATACAGTAGGTTGTATATGCTTTCAAATGTAAATAATTCAGAAGGCTGTTACCTCATGTGCTCTCTCTCTCGGATCCACTGCTGAATCACTGACTGTGACGTGGCGTCTCGATGCACCTGCCACAAGCAGATTAAACAAACTTCAAGAAAGTCTCGTATATGTCTCGAAATGCAAAAGAAAACCTCTGTTTTCATTCTTTCTATGTTTTCACTACATTCCTACTACAAAGGGACATAATGCAGTCATTCTGCTAAAGTTAACTATTTGTTTATCAGCTATACCAACTCCAGACAAAATTCTATGTTTTTTTTCTTTTTGGAATTAATCTGGTATTAACTAATATTTCATTTGGAAATAATTTGCTTACTCCTGCTTACCAGTGCCAATGACCTGGGCACCAGGGATGATGGTCTAGAGAACACAAATATAGCACTAAACACCATCTGGTGGCAAGAGTGCAGAAGTTTCAACAAAACAATATGGCGACTACCAACACAGAGACAGATGATGCAAGCAGTGAAGAATAATAGCTTTTTCAAAAAAGGATTCGTTTGTGATTTATGGCATGTGATTTGACTGCTAAAATAAAAAGGGTAAATGTAAATCAAAGATGTGTTATATTTTGATTTGATGAAAAGGAAACATCGTTCCTCCATTCATGTGAGCTTGTCACTGTAAACAGACACACCTGGATTGTATATTCAGACATACAGAACCAAAACAGGAGTGAATAAGAGATACTAAATCTATAAACTGGGGTGGTTTCCATAGGAAACTATACTATTCGGCAAAAATGAACGGAGAATGTCCCTTGTGGGATTAATACAGTATATAAAAATTAAAATAAAAAGGGTTTTTATCTCCCATTATTTCCTCTCCATTTAACCCATCCAAAGTGAGCGCGCGCACACACACACACACACACACACACACACACACACACACACACACACACACACACACACACACACACACACAGCAGTTGGTCGCCACACACACTTTGGGGGCACCCGGAGAGCAGTTGGGGGTTAGGTGCCTTGCTCTTACTCTGAATAGAACATAGATGACAGGTCAAAGGTTTAAATTGAGAAAATGTATCAATTTAAGGGGTAAAAATATGTTGATTTTAAATGTCATTTTTGGGATAGGTAGCAATGATAGGCTGGAAAATCAACTGCACTTATAACGAACAGCTGGAAGACCAATTAACACTAATGAGGTCCATTGGCAACATGACTGAGTATAAAAAGTGCTTCTCAGAGTGGCAGTGTCTCTCAGAAGTGAAGATGGGTAGAGGATCACCAATACCCCCAATGTTTCACAGAAAGATAGTGGAGCAATATCAGAAAGGTGTTTCCCAGCAAAAAATTGCAAAGAGTTTGAAGTTATTATCCACAGTGCATAATATCATCCAAAGATTCAGAGAATCTGGAACAATCTCTGTGCATTAGGGCCAAGACCGAAAACCATACTGGATGCCCATGATCTTCGGGCCCTTAAACGGCACTGCACCACAAACAGGAATGCTACTGTAAGGAAAATCACAGAATGGGCTCAGCAATACTTACAGAAACCATTATCGGTGAACACAATCCACCGTGCCATCCGCCATTGACAGCTGAAATTCTACAGTACAAAGAAGCCATTTCTAAACAGGACGCCGAAGCGCAGGCATTTTCTCTGGGCCAGGGGTCATTTAAAATGGAGTGTGGCAAAGTGAAAAACTGTTCTGTGGTCAGACGAATCACGATTCGAAGTTCTTTGTGGAAACCTGGGACGTTATGTCATCCAGACTAAAGAGGACAAGGACAACCCAATTTGTTAATAGCACTCAGTTCAGAAGCCTGCATCTATGATGGTATGGGGTTGCATGAGTGCGTGTGGCATGGGCAGCTTGCACATCTGGAAAGGCACCGTTATTGCAGAAAGGTATATTCAGGTTCTAGAACAACATATTCTCCCATCCAGACCTCGTCTCTTTCAGAGAAGACCTTGTATTTTTCAACATGATAATGCCAGACCACAAGCAGTATTAACCCTTGCTGTACCCCATACTGAACCTTGAAATGCCAGCCATTTTTCTGCATAACCAACATGTATTTTATATATTGGTTTTAGATGCCTAAGTATTGGATTTACATGAATAAACTATATATGTTATGAATAGCTCTTGTATTGTCCTTTTCAAAAACTTATTTTTTTTCCTTCGGGTAGAAATGGCAACTTCTGGTCACATGACCAGAAATCCAAGATGGTCACCATGCTATGGATCACTCAAACTAAGCTAACCAGGTGACTCGAGTATCATTCATCATTTTTGAGAATGATTTTGTGATAGCAGGATTGTTGCTCAATAGAAGAGACCCTGAAAAAGGAAAACAGAATTGAAATATCTCTGTTTGTCACTTAATTAGGTCCAAATGAGTCGACATGTGTCCACCTATAAAAAAAATTGAACTTTTGCCAAATTTAGATACTGGTATAAGTTTATACCGAATTAGGCAATATTTCAAAGACTAAAACTTTAAACAGTACATATATATTAGTTATAATGTGCAACATAATATTAGGTAAATACAATTCCAGGATTCCAAATCGTTTTCACTGTCGATCCCCCCCCCCCCCCCCCACACACACAACACTGACCATTTCCACTGGTATTTTGGTAGTAACTCTGCTGGTGGAATCAATAAACAGTCTAAGTAATTTCCACTTACTGAGCTACTGTGTAATTTAAAAAAATGTTTGGATGTAAATTGTAGTCATTTCTCTTCGTGATGCTGGTTTAGTCCTATTGCCCGGTATGCTGTTACTTAGGGTCCCTTTCTAGCTGTGTGGTTCTCTCCAGAGCACACATGGACTCGGTGAAAGAGCGCTTCATATTGTAAAACCTGCCCCCACCTAATTTTGTTCATTACTGTGAGGGCTATTGGTTGAATTTTACTGTGAAAACCAATTTTTTGTTATTAACCAATAACATCGAGCATAGAAACTGTCTACTTGTAATTAGTTTTGTGTTAATGATAATGGCTAACGTTTGAAAAAATGTAATAACTTTCATTAGATGTAAAACTGTGACTAAATCAGTAATATAACAGTTTTGTTCATCAAATTAGTAATTAGAATTAATTTATTTGGAGATTGAATATCACAGTTAAAGTGTTATGCCCATGTGTTGATAATCACTTTATCTTTTTTATTATATTATTTAAAACTGAACCTTTCGGACTTATCATTTACTTTTTCCTCCTCTTCATCTTAGACGGGAGATTTCGTTTCGGCATTTTCCCTTTTTCAGGGGTCGCCACAGCGAATGATTCGCACGTTTGATTTGGCATAGGTTTTTGCATCGGATGCCCTTCCTGACACAACCCTTTTAGCAAGGAACAGAAACATGCTGACAGCTTTGCAGCTACTATTTACGAAGGTCAGCAATGGTTCTTTTACATGCCTCTCACCATAGACAATGAGAGATTTGATAACCCAGCAAGCTGCACACTGTGGAACAGTGACAACCCAAAGAGAGTGGGACTCGAACCCCCAACCTTAGGATCAGCAATCCAGCGCCCTATACCACTACTGTCCTTCCTCCACTTCATTTTAGTATTATTATAATAAAAACCAGGTTTATTTCTTGATAGTTCTACTTAATACTATACTACACTGCTGTCATTTTTGTTGGTACAGTTGGATGAAATGGATGTTGTCTATTGGTTATAAAATCTAAATGTCACCCTAGGACACCCTAGGTCGCAGCTCGATGATTGACTTTGTAGTCGTGTCATCGGACTTGCGACCATATGTTCTGGACACTCGGGTGAAGAGAGGAGCTGAGCTGTCTACCGATCACTACCTGGTGGTGAGTTGGCTTCGGTGGTGTGGGAGGTTGCCTTCCAGACCTGGCAGGCCCAAGCGTGTAATCAGGGTCTGCTGGGAACGTTTGGCGGAGCCCCCTGTCCGAGAGGCCTTTAACTCCCACCTCCGGCAGAGCTACAACCACGTTCCGGAGGAGGCGGGGGACATGGAATCCGAATGGGCCATGTTTCGTGCCTCCATTGCTGAGGGGGCAGCCCATAGCTGTGGCCGTAAGGTCGCCGGTGCTTGTCGTGGCGGCAATCTCCGAACCCGGTGGTGGACACCTGCGGTGAAGGGGGCCGTCCAGCTGAAGAAGGAGGCCTATCGGGTTTTATTAGCCTGTGGGACTCCTGAGGCAGCAAACGGTACCGGCAGGCCAAACGTGCTGCAGCCGAGGCTGTCGCAGATGCAAAATCTCGGGCGTGGGAGGAGTTCGGTGAGGGCCTGGAGAGTGATTATCGGTTGGCCTCAAAAAGGTTCTGGGCCACCATCCGACGCCTCAGGAGGGGGAAGCAGTTCTTCACAAACACTGTTTACGGTGGAGGTGGAGAGCTGCTTACCTTGACTGGGGATGTTGTTGAGCGGTGGAGGGAATACTTTGAGGACCTTCTCAATCCCACCAACACGCCCTCCGTGGAAGAGGAAGACCCTGGGGGTTCGGGTGAGGGTCTGCCCATCACTGGAGTGGAGGTCACTGAGGTTGTCAAAAAGCTCCTCGGTGGTCGAGCTCCGGGGTTGGACGAGATCCGCCCGGAATATCTCAGGGCTCTGGATGTTGTAGGACTGTCTTGGTTGACACGTCTCTGCAACATCGCGTGGTCATCGGGGGCTGTACCTCTGGATTGGCAAACTGGGGTGGTGGTCCCAATTTTTAAGAAGGGGACCGGAGGGTGTGTTCCAATTATCGGGAATTACACTCCTCAGCCTACCTGGGAAAGTCTATGCAGGGGTACTAGAGAGGAGGATCCGACCGATAGTCGAACCTCGGATTCAGGCCCAACAATGTGGTTTTCGCCCTGCCCGCCGCACTCTTGACCAACTCTATACCCTCCACATGCTTCTGGAGGGGCATGGGAGTTTGCCCAATCTGTCCACATGTGCTTTGTGGATTTGGAGAAGGCTTTCGACCGTGTCCCTCGAAAGATCTTGTGGGCGTGCTCGAGAATACGGCGTACCGGATCCGCTGCTACGAGCTATTCGGTCGCTGTATCACCGGAGCCAGAGTTTGGTCCGTATTGGTAACAGCAGGTCGGATTCGTTTCCAGTGGGAGTTGGAGTCCGCCAAGGCTGTCCTTTGTCACCGATTCTGTTCATAATTTTTATGGACAGAATTTCTAGGCGCAGTCGAGGCGATGAGGGGTTCTGGTTTGGTGGCCATCGGATATCGTCTCTGCTTTTTGCGGATGATGTTGTCCTTTTGGCTTCATCAAGTCGGGCCCTCCAGCTCTCATTGGAGCGATTCGCGGCTGAGTGCGAAGCAGCCGGGATGAAGATCAGTACCTCCAAGTCCGAGGCCATGGTTCTCAGTCGGACAATGGTGGAATGCACCCTCCGGGTCGGGAATGAGGTCCTGCCCCAAGTGGAGGAGTTTAAGTATCTTGGGGTCTTGTTTACGAGTGAGGGAAGGATGGAGCGAGAGATCGACAGACGGATCACTGCAGCCTCCGCTGTTAAGCGATGCCTGTACCGGTCCGTTGTGGTGAAAAAGGAGCTGAGCCGCAAGGCGAAGCTCTCAATTTACCAGTCGATCTACGTTCCAACCCTCACCTATGGTCACGAGCTTTGGGTAATGACCGAAAGAACAAGATCACGGATACAAGCGGCTGAAATGAGCTTCCTTCGCCGGGTGGCGGAGTTCTCCCTTAGAGATAGGGTGAGAAGCTCCGCCATCCGGGGAGAGCTCGGAGTAGATCCGCTGCTCCTCCGCATTGAGAGGGGCCAGTTGAGGTGGCTCGGGCATCTGGTCAGAATGCCCCCCGGACGCCTCCCTGGTGTGGTGTTTCGGGCATGTCCAACCGGGAAGAGACCCCAGGGTCGACCTAGAACACGCTGGAGGGACTATGTCTCTCGGCTTGTCTGGGACCGCCTCGGTGTCCCCCCGGGAGAGTTGGAGGAAGTAGCTCGGGAGAGGGATGTCTGGACCTCTTTGCTAAGGTTGCTGCCCCCGCGACCCGACCCTGGACTAAGCGGAAGAAGATGATGATGATGATCTAAATGTCTGATGTGGCTCACCTGAATTAATTACTCAGCATGGTGTATATTGCCATCTGAATGTAGAAATGCTTTAGGTGTACAGTATATGTTCTGATATACCGTACTGCAATGTACTAATGTTATGTGTTTACAAAATACAAGACAGGGATTCCTCGCTACATCGCGCTTCAATTAATGTGGCTTCAGTGCATCGCTGTTTTTCAAAAAAAAAAAAAATAAATATTCATCTAATTAAAAAATAAGGAAATTAAGGAAGAATAGGGGAAAAAGTTAAGGAAAATGCCACAAAAACAAGGCCAATTATGAAAAAAAAAAAAAAAAAACCTAAACCAACACAAAACAAAAAAACAACCCAAAATCTCCCATCAAAACCAGCCAGAGATACGAACAGGGCTGAGGTCAAAAGTGAAAGTGAAATGAAATTGAAGAACAAATAGAAATGGAATAAAATCTGTAGAAAGATATATCATAAATACAGTATAAATATGAAATATGATTGTAGGGGCAGTGGTGGTCTAGTGGATAGGGCGTAGGATCGCTGACCCTAAGGTTGGGGGTTCAAGTCCCCACAAGGTTGTCACTGTCCCCCCAGTGCAGCTAACTGGGTTATCAAAGGCAGGCCATGTCTCTCACTGTCTATGGTGAGAGGCATGTAAAAGAACCATTGCTGACTTTCTTAAAGAGTAGCTGCAAAGCCATCAGCGTGTTTCTGTCCCTTGCTAAAAGACTTGTGACAGGGAGGGCATCCGACGTAAAAACCTATGCCAAATCAAATGTGCGAATCAGATGATTCGCTGTGGCGACTCTCGAGAACGGGAAAAAGCTGAAAAGAAAAGAAGAGAAGAAATATGAAATATGATTAAACATTATCCTGAGGTACACTTAATACTAAGCTCCAGCAAAGGGGCGTGGATGACATGGTGGTCCGGGAAGAGAAGCAGAATGATACATTTCTGAACTCCAAAACTTTCAAAGAAGAAACAAATTGACTCCAGTATTATAATGAACTGGATAAGAGTGAAACTCTCTGTAAATCTGATCAGATCCACTGTGCTGTGCCTGAGAGGAACCAGGAGTTTAAACACGGGACATAATGATATGTACAGATGATTAGAGAGAGAGAGAGAGAGAGAGAGAGAGAGAGATTGTATACAGTACAAACTCGTATAGGTTACTTATACAAGGTTTAAATATACGTTCCCCTCTAAAGAATGCCCTGTAACTACTTACAAACAAATTCATCTAACTGGCCGAACCGAACTTGTTTGTAAGCTGGGGAGCGTCTGTACTTACACTGTTGCATCTGTGTGTGCACGCACATCTGTGCGCGTATGTATGTGTGTTCTTCTTCTTCTCATGTATCTGTCTGTCTGTCTGTCTTCCTTTCGGCTTTTTCCCTTTTACTCGGGAGTCGCCACAGCGAATCATCTGATTCACACGTTTGATTTGGCAGAGGTTTTTACGTCGGATGCCCTTCCTGTCACAACCCTTTTTAGCAAGGGACAGAAACACGCTGACGACTTTGCGTGTATTTATAATTTATTTACATTGTATTTTTTTAATATTTAATTGTTATTATAAGCATTTATAGCATTGAATATGTATTTATTGATATTATATACACATCTACATGTACATATACGTCAGTGGAGTGGGGTTGGGGGGGGTGCTCCTACTTGACGGATTTCGATGGTCGCGTGGGGATCTCGGTCCCAATTAACCGCGGAAAGTGAGGGATCCCTGTATATGCACTTTGATGTTGTTATTCTACTTTACTGTATCTGTAGTTTTTAATGTGATTAATATGATGCTGTATTTCTTCGGCCCCCCAATGTGAGACTGATTTATGACCAGGCCCTCATTTCAAATTAATTGAATAGCCCTGGTTTATGAGTCCTGTAAGGACTTTACCTGGTTTAGATTGGTCTTCTCTTATATGTGATGATATTGGTATTGAACATAATTTTACTCTTTTCGTGCTTACGGTATTTATTATGGAGCCATCGTTTGCTCCTAAAAATTCTGAATTTGCCTCATACATACAAAAAAAAGTCATTTATTTTTAGTAATTTTTCTGTGTAACACAACACAGAACTACAGTATACCAAAGATTCCCACGGCACCTGTAGCACTTCTTTAGTTTTCTGGGACACCATTAAATTATTTCACCAATCAGAAGTCCACAACGCCCAACAACAATATTAAATATCCAGAAAAGCTCCTAGACGATGAGATCCCACCTGCATCTGCTCCAACAGATTGGTCAAGCTCTGCAGCCATGTCATGGTGTGTACATATTCCTCCGTGTTCATGATCTTAATCTCTTTGCGTAGCTCAGGGATGATGGCCCCCGTCCTCCAGCCATGCTTTAGGGTCAGGTCCTAAAAACAGAAGCACATTACTCATTCAAGTTCAGTCCTGGGAATTTGATGTACTGTACTGTTCTATGTTTATGACTCGGTTCTTCTAAATTCCCACTAATTTCCCAGCAGTATTACACTGAGCAAAGACTTCTGTATATTTTCCAGGAGGTAAAAATGAATCAGAATCAGCTTTATTTGCCAAGTTTGTGAACACAAATAAGGAATTTTACTTCAGTTTAAACTGCTGACTGTACATAAAACAGTTGCATAGGTTTTTACACAGATTCGGACAAAAACGGGTTAATAAAAATGAAGAAATATGTGCAAAAGAGTAAAATGCAATGTAACATGTGTGTGCGATATAGTATTAAAATAGTAACAGTATAGTGCAAAAATTATCACCAACACTGTGTGCAAACCAGTACGTATCATGTGTTCATGAGGTAGTGTAGTGAGATAGAGATAGAATGTCTATGGACAATGATTTATTTATACAATGGTGTCCTGAGCCTCTGTAACTTTTTACAGTTCAACAGAGCAACAGAATGAGGAAAGAAACTGTCGCAGTACCTGGTGGTCTTGGTGTTCAGTGCTCTGTTATGCTTTATAGAGGAAAGAAGATTGAGTAGTTTATGATTAGGATGTTAGGGGTCTGCACACATGCTAAGTGCCCTTTTTCTGACTTTGGACTGGTACAAGCTCTGTGCGTCACACAATGATGACATTGATGGGCTTACTGAGTGCATTTCACACTACATTAATTACTGCACCAACACAACTGTCTGAGCAACAGTCTTTTGTTGCCAAAGTAACATGCCGTGGATGACTAAGGAAATTAAATCCCTTGTCAACAACAAAAAGAGGGCATTCAGGGCTGGCAACATAGAGGACTTGAGAATTATCCAAAGTTCACCGAGAGTCAGTATCAGGGAAGCGAAGGACAATTACAGGAGAAAAAACTGGAGAGGAAACTCCAGCAGAACAACATGAGAGGTTTGGAGTGGTGTGAAGACCATCACTGGTTTCAGGCCATCCATCATCAGAGGAGCTGATGGCAATGATAACAGGGCCAACAAGCCGAATATGTTCTTTAACCGATTCGATGCTGCAGCTACTGCACAGCAATCCTCTAACTCAGGAGCAAGCCTGTACATCCCTGCCAGGCCATTCTCTCTCCCACTCTCTCTCTTCACCGCACCCCTGCCTTTTGTTATAGAACTGACACCCCTCTCCTACCTGTCAAATTCACTTATAATCAGGTCGAGAAACAACTGAAAAGACTCCACTCAAACAAGGCAGCAGGACTGGATGGAGTGCCCCCCAGCTCTGTGGAGTCTTCCATTACATCTTCATGATGTGTGGTGGAAGACGTCATGCCTCATTCCTGTCCCAAAGACCCCAAGTCTCAGTGATCCCCAGGATTACAGACAACTGGCATCACATGTGAGTAAGACCCTCGAGAGACTCATACTGGATCAACTTCGATCCATGGTTAAACACACGGGTCCCCTTCAGTTCACCTACCAGCCTCGTCTCGGAGTTGAAGACGCCATCATCTACGTGCTTAACCGTGTGCACACTCACCTGGACTAGCTGCCGAGCACTGTGAGGGTCAAGTTTTTTTTTACTTTTCCAGCGCATTCAACACCATGAGGCCGACTCTCCTGGGTGAGAAGCTGACATAGATGCAGGTGGGTGCCTCTCTTGTGTCCTGGATTGTGGATTACCTGATTGGAAGCCCACGGTATGTGTGCCTGCAACACTGAGCGTCAGACATGGTAGTCAGCATCAATTGAGTACCAGAAGGGTCTGTGCTCTCCCATTTCCTCTTCATCCCCTACACAACGGACTCCAGTTACTGCACAGAGACCTGCCATCTTCTGAAGTTTTTAGATGACTCTGCTATAGTTGAATGTATCAGTGGAGGTGATGAGATGGAGTATTGTCCTGCAGTGGATTCCTTAGTCACATGGTGTGAGCAGAATCATCTGCAGCTTAAAGTGACAGAGACCAAGGAACTGATTGTGGATTTTAGGAGATCCAAAATCCTAGCAACCCATTTTTCCATTCAGGGTGATTATATAGAAACAGTGGAGGATTACAAATACCTTGGAGTTCATACTGACAATAAACCAGGCTGGGTTAACTACCGCACTTTACAAGAAGGGACAGGGCCTTCTCTATTTTTTGAGCTAGTTAAGGTCGTTTAACATCTGCTCAGAAACTACTTAGGACAAACCTTTTGACTTGCAGGCCACAATGAGTTCTAAAATTTGACAGAGGGTCCGGGCCAGGAGCATTGTGATATATTGTTTGGGCCAGATATACTAAAGTGTTGTGTGTCGTGTGGAAACCTCATAGCACAGTAATCACACGCAAATAACTGTACAACCCGATTTACTAATAGTGTGCACCGAGGAATTCATCTTTCAAATGTGCAAAATATCCCTGATCCAGGTAGTATGTTGTCTCAATAAATATGCAAGATGTGGCATTTACAAACTATTATACAATACGTGGATAAGAAAATGTAAATAGATTAAAATAGCACACACACTGATCTATCAAACCTGGATATTTCACCTGTTTTAACACATTTCAATCAAAGGTGCAAAGTTAAAAAAAAAGCAAAATTTATTGAAAAAAGATGAATGATATCACTTTCAACATTCAAAACATTATTACCCAAAGGTCTACTCAATTATTTCTGCTCTGCTCATATATATATATATATATATATATATATATATATATATATATATATATATATATATATATATATATATATATATATATATATGGACAAAATATGTGTATATTTGTGTAAAGAGTAGCTGCAAAGCCGTCAGCATGTTTCTGTCCCTTGCTAAAGGGTTGTGTCAGGAAGGGCATTCGGCATAAAAACCTATGCCAAACCAAACGTGCGAATCATTCACTGTGGCGACCTCTGAAAAAGGGAAAAAGCCGAAACGAAACCTCTCATTTTACTACATTTTCTTTATTGCAACTTTATGTCTCCCCTACTTGTATACAGAAACTATGGCCACACAATTTCTTCTGGGATCAATAAAGTACATGTATTCTGATTCTGAAGTCCCACACACACACACACACACACACACACACACACACACACACACACACACACACACACACACACACAAAATATGGACAAGCACAGCCAGTTATAGAAGTTATAGAAGTTATAAAGCCAGTTATATAAGCCAGTTATAGAAGTTCTTTCCAAAGTTGGTGCCATAAAGTAGAAAGCACACAAATCTGCAGAATGTCTTCATTACAGTTAGGTAATGAAGGTTAGGTTAAGTTACAGTTGGGTTACAGTTTTCCTTCACTAGAGCCAAGAAACTCAGACCTGTTCTAGTATGCCAATTCCCCTGTGCAAACAGTGAGCACCATGAAGACAGGCCTTGAACAAAGCACTAACCTGGATCCCCACTAAACATGTTTGGGGTGAAATAGATTGCCAACTGCCCCGGTGTGTACATGTATATATAAGTATATTAAGTGATATATCTTGCCCTGACGAGGGTCACCGGGGTCCCCGCCGAAACCTACTGTGCTTGTCACGGTTTGTCCATCACGAACACCTAATGTTCGAACATTAGGGTGTCCATAAGTGCACTTGGCACCAGGACACCCTGGGCCACAGTTCAATGATTAACTGTTTCGTCATGTCACCGGACTTGTGGCCACATGTTCGGGACACTCAGGTGAAGAGAGCAGCTCTTATCCAGAGTGACTTACAATTTTTTTTATATACAAATCAGCAATTGATGGTCAAGGGCCTTGCTCAAGAGCCCAAGTTTGTAAAAAGGAGGATTGGAGGGTGTGCTCCAATTATCGTGGACTCATACTCAGCTTACCAGGAAAGTCTATGCAGGGGTACTATAAAGTAGGATCCAACCGATGGTTAAATCTTGGATTTCGGTGGATATCACACACACACACACACACACACACACACACACACACACACACACACACACACACACGTGTGCTCAGTAGTTTTTAAAGCATTTTGGACATGTAATGTGACCAGCCAAAGTGATTTGTCTGCATTGTACATATATAATTCATATTTTAATTAAGTGGTAATTTAATGTATTAATGTAATAATCCAGCATTGTGGTGTAATACTGTGTACAGATATACTTTCTATTGTATTCTACTCTAAGTGACCAGTTCTAGAATTTGTATAGTTTAGCATAGCTTAGTGTGTTTGTGTAGATATAAATTAATTGCTTACAGCAAGGTCACTGTAGATGTGGTCTCCGAAATATAAAACCCTTGAGCCTCTCCAGCCAGTGAGCCTCAAGAACTCATATAGGTTTCCCTGGGAAAAAGAGATGCACAAAATAACTCAAACAAACAATCTAAAAAAGAAACACACACACCCAGTCATGACAAGGCTTAAGTGCTGTATTTCAAATTTGTGAAGATACAGAACAGGAGCAACACTGGGAGAATATACATGAGCTGGCTGCCATTTTTAGGTTCGGCCCAAAGGGCATACAGCACCTGTTTATAAATCTTGCCCTTCTCCAGGTGGTGAATTCTATCCCATAGCAACACTCCTTTATCAGTAACTCGTCGGAATGGCCTTTAACGACACACACACACACACACACACACACACACACACACACACACACACACAGTCATGCTTAAATGTATACACAAAAAAACTCAATAATTTTTGTTTTTGCGTCTGAATGTTGGTCATTCATCACGGCTGATATCAGTTGAATTATTCACTGCATTTTCTGTAACTCACTTTCTACGGTCGTTGAAGAAACCTGGCTTGTCAGCCTGCACTATGACGACATCGAATAGCTCCCTCCAGTCTTTTCCAACAATGAAGTTCATCCCTCTGTCTCTGTACAAATACATAAATGTAAACACAAAGCATTTCAAGAAGCCAGACATCAGCAAGCACCAGATTAATTAAAAAAGCAAAAACATGTAAAGTGGGTTCAAGAGTGAAGGCCAAGTGCTTACACAAAATCCAGGGGGCTGTTGGTGATTAGAAACATTTTCTTTCCATATGCTGCGAGCTTTTTTAAAACAGCATGGGTCTGTTCACCATAACAGATATACTTTTCTACAAAAGAAAAAATATATACGTATATGTTTCTGTAAAGACTGTTTCTGACATTTAATTAGTCTCAAAGCTCACATCAGTGAGTTTATTTCACCTGAGTTTATGTTAACGAGCCAAATACCATCAGTGGAGTTTTTCTTCCCTGCTTGCACAGGCATAAAATAGGGGCCCAAATAGTGAAACGGTGATTGAGGAATCATTTTCGAACATGAACTGGCACCACAGAGAGTGCCATAACCCCATCTTAACCCCATTTAAAGTCTTTGGGATGTTCTGCAGTGGAGTTTATGGTTCAATTTTCCCCTCAAAAATTCAAGATGTTGGTGAAAAATGAACCAAAACACTCAATGGAAATAAATTTTGTGAGATTTAAAAAGTTTTTTTTTTTTTTTTTTTTAATGATCAGTGTATTTTAATATGACGCATTTCGTTTAGAAATTTTTTATCAGAAATTAACTATAAAAATCTGTTGTCACAACCACAATAACAAAGACTCAGAAATTTACCAATATCTGCTTCCACAGCTCGATACATGATTCCTTTCACATGGACGTCTCGTATGGCCTCCTGAAAACATGGAAAATAACCCAGGAAAAAACGATTAAAGTCACGAGCAAAGACCAAGGGTTCAACCTCAAAAGAAGGTGAGTGGACATAGCAGCCATGCCAGTCACCCTCCTGTGAGCTCTCTCGTTCAATTACTTCAGAAGATGTGACACTTCTCGACACTAATTTCACAGGAACAGAGTAGCTGTCCATCTTCACCAAAATTTAATGGTTATGTTAGTACAGAGTGCTAATCTCTCTCAACTCACTGTCATGAATATTCTCCCCTGCCCTGTAAAAAAGAGACAATTTGAGACCATGTGCTTGGTTTCGAAACACCAAATACTCAGAGTATAAAAAAGGTGGATGGGAATTTATACAAAGTGAAACAGCAAGAAGCTTCAGTTATTCCACAGCTCGATAAAGTGACCGATTTAAATGCATCTGGAACACGTAATACAATTTTAATAGGTGAATGAAAACTTGTGTGAGTTAAAATGTCTCTGCAGTGTGTTCAATTCCTTTCTTTAACTGCATACTGGTGATGACTGTCAAATAAAATAACTAGAACTGCACAATAAAACCGGTATAAAAAGTCAGTAATTTTCTTATTTTGTGCAAACCTTGTATTTTTTTTTATTTTAATGTTAAATATATTGATTAAAATTCTAAGTTGTCATTTACAATCGTTTTTCCATAATTTGGACCGAAGCCCATCCGTCTGTCCGATCCTACCATTGTGACCGTGACACTTATCATGAAATCTAATTCATCATCCTTCCACTAGGTCGGCGCAGCCTTTTTCAAGTTAAAAGCTAGTCATTCATGACTCAAAAAATTGCATGTTTGCTTATCACTGTTAAGTTTTATTCAGAAAATGCGAGTAAAGAGGTCAAATTTCTAAACATATCATTTTGTGATGGATTTCATGGGTGATTTTTAGAATAGATGTTCAGGGATTTATTCAGCCCTCGGTCACATTTAAATTTAGTGTAGTGGCCCTCGGTGAAAATGAATGCGACACCCCTGGTGTAAAGTATGCACATCATGGTGTAGAACAAACACAACACAGGGCATGCTATCATCAGAAACTAATCAACAGTTAGGTGGTGTAATGCAGTCAGGTGTAAAGCAAAATTACTGGTAAGATATTAGACTGCTAAATGATTTAATCCTCTTACAGTGCAGCAATTTTCAAAATTTTCATTTTTTTTTATCAACTGACACATCATGTCACTGCATTGTGAACAGTTATTGATGTAGTTATTTACTCGTATAGTTATAGTATATTTAGGTTATAGCACTCCTGCAAAACAGGTCTGTTCCTACGACACGTGTTATAACAGCTGTCACGAGCCTTTTTTTTGCTTCTATGCTGATCTCAATGTTGCCGAGGAAAAAAGAAAAGTGCAAATTCATCACTCCTGGAAAAACTTTCCATAAAGAAAAGCTAACGGACAGGACTGGCAGAACATTGTAACTGTCAGAAACTTCTAAAACCATTCATGAATTTTGTGACAAGTGTTATTATAGAAACAATAATGCACTCAAAAAAAAAAAAAAATCACATTGATAATAAAGCCTTCAATTGAACTAAAAATGTGTTCTTGTCACAAAACACCAAAACACTAGGTGTATCCTTTGTGTGGTCAATGTCTTGGTATCATGTTTTTTACTAAATTTGATTCTTGTGACATGGAAAACAGGTCAAATATATGTACATTGGCATATCTGGTATAAATAACAAACAGTCCTGAGAAATTTGGCATATCTGTATTTTTACATAACCACGTAAATATTTGATGTGGCCCGTGTGATCTAGAAATTAGTTAAAGTGACCTTCACACTAAGTATAAATTGGAAACTGAGCCAATAAAAACTGCCACCCTGAGTATCAACAACAGGCATTTACAATCATGATATGAAATAGGTTAAGCAGGGTGCAGTTGGGACCATTCAGCATAAATATAAAATGAATCCATAAAAACAGGAACTGCTAGAGTGTTAAGTGTGCAGTGCAGCAGGAGATCAGCTTTATATATGCATTATATAATGCTTTCAAATATATATGCGCCTCTCTGGCACAGCGAGCAGCACGTCCGATTCTCAGTTACTGACCTGACTTCGAATCGAAGTTTACTTCAAAAGTAAACCACGCAGTATTAAAACATGCAGTGACGTATCCCTCCCAGAAAATATCATTTTTTCCGTGGTTTCAAATGACCCGAATAGCGTTAACATAGAATATCGATCAACAAGTGAACAAGTAAGTATACATTGTGATACATATAATGGGTTTATGCATCTGTTTTGAAAGACACAGCACATTTCATGAAATTTATGCGTATGTATGCTACAGCCACTATCACTAATGCGTACCATATGCATACATAAGGGAGGTAGGGTAAATTTTGACAGGTTTTATGTGTATGTAATTTCTGGATGGTCCTATGAATATATAAATGTACAGGGATCCCTCACTACTTCGCACTTCGATTGATGCGGCTTCAGTGCATCGCGTTTTTCTTTTGTTTCTTTTTTAATATTCATCGAATTTAAAAAAAATAAAGAAATTGAGGAAGAATAGGAGAAAAGGTTAAGTAAAATGCTGCAAAAACAAAGCCAATTATGCAAAAAACAACCCAAAACCTCCCATCAAAACTACTTAGATTTTTGTGAGGTGCGCATCTGAGTGCATGCACATGCACGCGTCTGTATGTGTGTGTATTTATATTTTATTTACATCTTCTTCTTTTCCTTTCGGCTGTTCCCTTCAGGGGTCGCCACAGCAAATCATCCGCCTCCATCTCACCCTGTCCTCTGTATCTTCTTCTCTGACTCCAACGACCTTCATGTCTTCCTTCACCACATCCATAAATCTCTTCAGTTAACTCTCTATCTTTTCTTTGCATAGTTCCAACATTCAAAGTCCCTATTCTCAGTCCTATACTTATGCCTTTCCTCTTCTCTCTCTGCCTACGGACACGCCTCCCGCCTCTCCGTCTTCGACCAACAGTAGTCCAATTTCCATCAGCACCCTGTTGATTGACAGCACTGATGGCGGTCGTTGTTAACCCAGGCCTCAACCGATCCGGTATGGGGGTAATACTTCTGATTTGCATCATAAAAGTTTGGCATTGGTTTTACGTCGGATGCCCTTCCTGACACAACCCTCTGCATTTCTCCAGGCTTGGGACTGGCATAAGGGGGAGAGACACTGGTTAATGCCCTCCCCTACCTCATGGCTGCATTTTTATATTTTATTTACATCTTATGCATTATTTTTTACTGTTTAATTGTTATTATAAGCATTTACAGAATTGAATATGTATTTATTGATATTATATACACATGTATACGTGCACGTATATAATAGGTGGGGGGGGTGATCCTACTTCGCAGAATTCGGTGGTCTCGTGGGTATCTTGGTCCCAATTAACCGCGGAAAGTGAGAGATCCCTGTACGTATATAAATAAGATTCATCCAGAATTCCAGCATATATTACCTGGAAATGCAGGAGAAAGATTCTCTCTGTAAAGTATCTTTAAACTCATTCAGAGTTTAGTAGATACTACATCAAAACATAAGAGAAGAAAATGTTTTTTTTTATGGTTTAATTTTTCCATTTTAAAAGCATGACATTGCTAATGATTTCTGCACCAAGTTACGGTGACAAATGGAGTGTTTACGTCTGTCGTTTTGATTCACGCATTATCCATTAAAGATAATGTCTATTAACCGTGAGATGGCAAATTTTATGATGCCGTTCCTGATTAATATAATAAAATGTCATTAAATCATTATTTTCATGAAGAAGCCATATACAAAACTGTATAATTTGTACCCCAGCAGTAGAAAACACTAAATGAGGTTGTTGAAAAAGCTGAAGAACCCATCATACAGGAACTTGAGATGCTTTGTTTACGCTCATTTCACACTCACAAGAGTCTACACAGATGATGCAGACAGAAATGCCTAAAAATCTAAATCTATATTACTGCTTCAAAAAAGCAACAAGATTTAAGGCCACACTTTATCTGTCACTATTAGCACAGAATGTTTCCTCGCAAAGCTTTACTTAATTTATTGCATAACACATTTTGGTGTCTTTTGGTCTGACCTTGACATCTTTGTAGAGGTGCACAGGCTCATAGTCAATGTTGTGCTTCATGAAGTAATCATTGACGCAGGATAACAGGGTCATCTCCGGCAGCGAGAAGATGTCCATAAACTGTTTCATAGTGTGTCCATGTGAACTCTGAAAATAACAAGGCACCGATGAAAGAAACAAACATTCTGCGAGGCACAAGTCATCAGAACTGGAATACACAGACAAAAAAAGTTGTAAAGTGTTACTGACTGAAATGATCTTTACATCCTGATAGCAGTTATTAATTTCTGTAGCCAGTAAAAACCAATCACTGCCTCCCATTCCACCAGGAAATATCTAATCAAATGCTCCCATGTCTTCCTGCTCATGTGTGACCCGACTGTGCACAAGCATGTGCTCTCGTATAGCAGAGCCTGTGCACTGAATGGGTTATGTGGCTTTGGAAAGGCTCCCGGGACAGGTGGAGGTTTTATACATTCAGTTCAGTTCATTTTCTGTAACCGCTTCATCCTAATTAGGGTCGCGGGGAGGCTGGTGCCCATCCCAGCCAACTCAGGGCGAGGGCAGAGTACACCCTGGACAGCTCGCCAGGCCATCGCAGGGCGGAAACACGCTGACGACTTTGCAGCTACTCTTTACGAAAGTCAGCAATGGTTCTTTTATATGCCTCTCACCATAGACAGTGAGAGACATGGCCGGCCTTTGATAACCAAGTTAGCTGCACTGGGGGGGACAGTGACAACCTTGTGGAGAGTGGGACTCGAACCCCCAACCTTTGGATCAGCGATCCAGCGCCTTATACCACTTATACCACCACTGCCCCCCGGTTTTAGACATGCTACTTTCAAATTCTGCAAGCTTTCCAGATTATACACCACACCTTTAACTAAATAAATAGAACTTAAAATAAATGTCTGAAGTCCTCAATAATGTTCGATTTTGCTTATACACTCCAGCTAAACTAAAATGGATTTTCAAGGCTATCAAAGAAAAAATAAAGAAATAACTCCTTACTTTTGCATCATAAATTGCAATAACAATTTTCATGTTTGGTCTATATAAATAATGAGCTGCAATATAAATATAGTAAACATTGTAAAATTGTATTTACTTGTATTTTTAAGTAAGTACATTCCATGGAATGTAATGGAGACAGAAGATTTTTAAAAATTAAATAAATTATTTGATTAAACTAACGTAAGTGGACTTGGTCTTGTCTGTAATATTTTACCATCAGTTCCAGAGAAACAAAGACAGACGTTCCTCTTTCATAAAAACTTTATGGCAAGTCTTAGTAATGCAAAGTAGTCGTGGTAGATATGATGCACTGTGCAGATAAAATAATGTTGTAGAAACGCTTTAGAAGGCATAAAACATTTTAGCAGACTTCATCATCTGTGCATCATGATTTTTAGTTCTGAGATGAAATGGTGTCTGCCATCCTGCAGCTCCTCCACAGTGTAAAAACAATCCTACCAAAAGCTCTTGATTGTAGGAATAAAATTTGGTGTCTCAACATCTTCCTGTCACCTAATAATCCAATAATGGCTCCAAGGTTACCATTCTGTTATCATATGATGAGATTTACTTGCTAATGGATGGGCCATCAGGAGCTGCTTTCTAGTTCAAAGACTCAACGGTGCATGCTGTTCATTTTGTTTTCCTTACAAAGCTCACAATATATATCAAGGTGTTCTATTATTAGTACAACCTTTTTTTGGAGGAGAGAGTAATAAATCCTCACGGGCTGGGGGGTGCGTTGTTTTGCATAAAGTGAGGTGAGTGGGATGCAATTTACTAACCAACTTTCAGAAGGATTGGCTACAGGGTTCTACTCTCAGTAGAGAAAATGGCAAAATTTAGCTTAGTATGGAGTCAACATCGCTCCATTACAGAAAACAATAACAACAACAAAAATGTATATTATAAATGTATTTATATTATTATCACCAAGATGAAAAATGAAGGTAATATATATTATATAATTTTTTCATAATATTTCATGTTGCATTGGAAGTTGAGTCAAAGTTAGTCTACTTAATTTCTTACTTACAGATACTGTATATGTCTGTCTTCCTTTCGGCTTTTTCCCTTTGACTCGGGAGTCGCCACAGCGAATCATCTGATTCGCACGTTTGATTTGGCAGAGGTTTTTACGTCGGATGCCCTTCCTGTCACAACCCTTTTAGCAAGGGACAGAAACACGCTGACGACTTTGCAGCTACTCTTTACGAAAGTCAGCAGTTCTTTTACATGCCTCACACCATAGACAGTGAGAGACATGGCCCACCTTTGATAACCCAGTTAGTGACAACCTTGTGGAGAGTGGGACTCGAACCCCCAACCTTTGAATCAGCGATCCAGCGCTCTATACCACTAGACCACCACTTACAGCTACTGTATATATTTGTTGTTTTTTGGGCAGAGACGCACAGAGAGATTTGTATTATATCCCAGTGGACAGATTCCCAAAAAAAAAATCCTGCGATGAAATATAAAAGAGTGTTTGCCCTGTGGGGGCCTAGTGAGCTGTCCAATGTGTACCCCTCCCTCATCTGGAGTTGGCTGAGATGGGGGCTAGCCTCCCCGCAACCCTAATTAGGATTAAGTGATTCAGAAAATGAATGAAGGAATGAAATACAAAATACTTTCAATTCAATTTAGTTGCATTTGTATTACAGTATATCTATAAATTACAAACCTTGCCATAAAAGTCACTCATGTTTTCCAGTGGTACATGGCAGCCTTCGTACATAGCAATTACTTCCTTGGCTGGTACAGGGTGAAGACCTCTACAGGAGAACATAGATATACATGTGATTTTTTTTTAACAAAAATCCTTCAAAAAATGCATTGTTAAAGTAAAAAAGTGAAGTGGGAGAGAAAGAGAGCTCTTGAGGGAGGGAGAGAGGATGAGACGGACAGCCTGAGATCATCAGTCATGGACATCATGATGCATAAACTGCAAAATATTTTTTCTCACTTTCTTAAAAAATAATTATTTTAATCATTTTTCTCACTTGTGAGTCCTCTGCATCTTCAGCCTCCATTTTGACATAGGTGAGAAGCCCCGCCCTTTCTGTGCACGGTCAAGACTCTTACCATTAAGTATAGCGTATTTCTCAGTTATACACTCAAAAGCATACTGTTACTATGATAGTACCCAAATTGCGACAGCTTTTGTACCTGTAAACTGTCCCTAGCTGGATGTAATGAAAGGCATCTATCTTCATCAGTAATGCCTGAAAACAGAAGAGATTATGAACATACTCTTACACAAACCAACAGCACATTCTGTGAACAGTCCCATACCTTCTGAACGTCATAATGCAGCCCTCGAACCATGAAATCGGGAATGTAGCTGTAGTCCTTCAGTCCCTCTGGGTACTAAAGAAAATGGAGAAATTAAAATAAATACTTTGTTGCCAATGACACCAAACATCATTAATCCTGGGCCAGTTATTTCCAGCTAAAGTACACAGTAACTGGCTCCATAATTTAGAAGAAAATCTACAACTAAACTGTTTTGTTTAATCTTCTATTGTTGTGTACTGACCCTGTGCTCTTGGATGAGAATATCACGAGCCACGCTGAAGATTAGCGTGTGGAGATGGCTGGAGTAAAATGCTAAAGTGTAGTCGTAATCGAAGCCATAGATCTCAATGTCTTGCAAGCTCATCTCATTGTTGGCAAAAATAGTGTCTGGATTCACAAAGTTCTTCAACATCTGTGGGATTAAAGCTGAAACGCAAAATGAGAGCATATCATACATTTTGGATGTCAAAAAAATGTTGATCAACACTCCTGAAAAGTTCATGCTCATTATTCAGATATTCAGTTCATATTTGAAGCATATTGTTTATTTAATACAGTAAATGTAATGGGAATTAGTACAAACCCGGCACAGAAACTGTGCTGTTGTAACTTTGGGATTTAAAAAAAATTCATTATTCTGATTGGATAACGCTTAAATAAAAATGATTAAAATGTAAAAACACAGCATAAAATCTTTGTTTTGCTTGTTTCCATGTATTACATACTGAAATAAATTTACAGAGCAGTTAATCTTCTAAAGCAGTAGGTTTGTTCCGTAGAGCTTGTAGCACAGAGCTCACATGACTCACATGACGCTATCATGGTTTAAATATGCCAAAATGGTCTTCTGAATGGCGCATCGACAAGGTGCATGACTATTAACCCAGAAATTGCAAGTTCAAATCCAATTTAATGCGACAGCTGTTCGTGGTTGGGAGTCCGTGGGAGCTCTCAGTGGATGGAATGACGGCATACGCACACTTCCCTGTCACGCACAGCAATTGCCAACAAATCACAGGCATCTGTGAGCTCATTTGTACGAGTGGATAATGCTTTCCCTCTGAGTGTGTTACTCTCCCCAAATACACATGCTCAGCAATTTGAAAAGAGTCAGGTGGCTAGCATGTCACAAAGGGGGCATGTATGTGTTTTCGCCCCTCCCTGGTCGGTGGTGGTGGTCTGATGGGGAAGCCACCATCAGGTAGGAATTGGACACAAATAAATTAGGGAGAAAATCAAAAAGAAAAATATATCACAATGAACCCTAAACACGAAAGAAATACAGTAGTTTACAAATTCTACATAACTACAAAAGACCTCAAAGAAAGTTAAGGAAACTCAGTTACACGGCTCTTATGCACCTGGGTACAGAGTTCATTGTTCTGCCTTGATTTAAAAACTGTAAGAATTAATGTGGGCTGATGTGTAGTACTAGTCCTTCTAAAAAAATTCGCATATTGTGATAAAGTTCATTATTTTCTGTAATGCACTGATAAAAATTAAACTTTCATATATTTTAAATTCATTGCACACCAACTGAAATATTTCTGGTCTTTTATTGTTTTAATACTGATGATTTTGGCATACAGCTCATGAAAACCCAAAATTCCTATCTCAAAAAATTAGCATATCATGTTCAGGTAGTCTAAACGAGCTATTAACCTAATCATCTGAATCAACCAATTAACTCTAAACACCTGCAAAAGATTCCTGAGGCTTTTAAAAACTCCCAGCCTGGTTCATTACTCAAAACCGCAATCATGGGTAAGACTGCCAACCTGACTGCTGTCCAGAAGGCCATCACTGACACCCTCAAGCAAGAGGGTAAGACACAGAAAGAAATCTCTGAGTGAATAGGCTGTTCCCAGAGTGCTGTATCAAGCCACCTCAGTGGGACGTCTGTGGGAAGGAAAAAGTGTGGCAGAAAATGCTGCACAACCAGAAGAGGTGACCGGACCCTGAGGAAGATTGTGGAGAAGGGCCGATTCCAGACCTTGGGCGACCTGTGGAAGCAGTGGACTGGGCTACAGGTGCCGCATTCCCCAGGTCAAGCCACTTTTGAACCAGAAACAGCGGCAGAAGCGCCTGACCTGGGCTACAGAGAAGCAGCACTGGACTGTTGCTCAGTGGTCCAAAGTACTTTTTTCGGATGAAAGCAAATGTTGCATGTCATTCGGAAATCAAGGTGCCAGAGTCTGGAGGAAGACTGGGGAGAAGGAAATGCCAAAATGCCTGAAGTCCAGTGTCAAGTACCCACAGTCAGTGATGGTCTGGGGTGCCATGTCAGCTGCTGGTGTTGGTCCACTGTGTTTTATCAAGGGCAGGGTCAATGCAGCGAGCTATCAGGAGATTTTGGAGCACTTCATGCTTCCATCTGCTGAAAAGCTTTATGGAGATGAAGATTTCATTTTTCAGCACGACCTGGCACCTGCTCACAGTGCCAAAACCACTGCTAAATGGTTTACTGACCATGGTATTACTGTGCTCAATTGGCCTGCCAAGTCTCCTGACGTGAACCCCATAGAGAATCTGTGGGATATTGTGAAGAGAAAGTTGAGAGACACCAGACCCAACACTGTGGATGAGCTTAAGGCCGCTATCGAATCATCCTGGGCCTCCATAACACCTCAGCAGTGCCACAGGCTGATTGCCTCCATGCCACGCAGCACTGAAGCAGTCATTTCTGCAAAAGGATTCCCGACCAAGTATTGAGTGCATAACTGAACATAATTATTTGAAGGTTGACTTTTTTGTATTAAAAACACTTTTTTTTTATTGGTTGGATGAAATATGCTAATTTTTTGAGAGAAGGACTTTTGGTTTTCATGAGCTGTATGTCAAAATCATCAGTATTAAAACAATAAAAGACCTGAAATATCAGTTGGTGTGCAATGAATCTAAAATATATGAAAGTTTAATTGTTATCAGTACATTACAGAAAATAATGAACTTTATCACAATATGCTAATTTTTTGAGAAGGACTAGTATATACTCTACTTGCACAATTATTCACCTCACCTCACCTTTGGTGAATAATTGCTAATTATCATGTGGATAGAGTGAAAAGTAACACTCTCGTCCTGCTGACAGTGCCTGAGAATTTAACCTAAATGTTTTAACATGGCCCCTAACCCACTATTATTAGCAAATATAAAATGTGTGTGTATGTTTGGCATGTCTATAAACTATTATTTTATATTATCTATTATGTTGGTAAAAAATATAAATATACAAAAAAAAGAGAGAGAATCAAAAGCGTCAGTCAGTCATTCACTCATTTGCCAAACCCCTTTATTCAACTATGGTTGTGGGGAGCCTGAGTCTATCACAGCTGACCTTGGGAAAAGCAAGGTACGCCATGAACAGCTTGCAAATCCATTGCAGGGCCATCATACATACAACCATTCACACATGACAGGTTGCTGGATTATTGATCCCAAGGTCAGGGGTTCAAGCCCCACTATCAACCGTTCGTGCACCTAACTGGTTTATCAAACCCCAGCCATATCTCTCACTGTCTATGGTGTAAAACATGTAAAAGAATCATTGCTGATTTTCATCAAGAGTAGGCTGCATAGTGTGTTTCTGCGCTGCGATGGCCTGGTGAGCTGTCCAGGGTACACTTCACTCAGAGTCAGCTGAGATGGGAGCCAACTTACCCATGACCTTAATTAGGAATAAGCGAGTGCATGTCTTTAGACTGTGGGAGGATACTAGTTTACCGAGAGGAAACCCCCACAGCACAGGAAGAACATGCAATCTCTCCACAAAAATGTCCTTTCTGAGACTGGGGCTCAAACGCAAGTCCTTCTTGTTGTAATGCTAACCACGACACCAGTGTAGAATTACAAGGAAAATGGTTTAATCCAATTTAAACGCATTTGTTTTATAACCGTGACATTGCAAATGTATTTAAATAAACAGAAATGAACCTGTTTTTCTGATTGGTTTCATTTGAAATTAGTTTAAAAGATGTAGCCAATGATTCTGACAGAAGCTTGCAAGCCATCATAAAGAATAGCTAGTATACGTTTGAATTCTTTATACGAATAATTTTGAAGAAGCTGCCAAGAATAAGATCAGTTTTGCAAGTTTTCAACCAAAGACAAAAAGAACAAACAAACAAACAAAAAAAATGACCCCTCCCTTCAGAATTGCCTTCAAAACCACTCCTGAAGAACATGAATGCATTGCCTGATTTCTGATGTAGGGGGGAGGAGTCCATGAGAGTGAGCATGGTGGTCATTACCTTATAAAACCACCTCATGTCTTTTAATGTTTAAACAAAGACAATTATTGTCATAACGAATGTAACGAACAACATGGTAATTTCCCCTTCCTTATCCCTTCAACACCCAAATTATTTTTTTGCAGTTAAAAAAATCATCATTAGTTTTTCCTAAGCCTTTTTAGCCTAAGGAAACACCCCGAACACATTTTTCAACAAAATTATAATACTAATAATACACAAAAGACGTGAGGTGAAATCATGAATTCATCATAATATTAACTGTTAACTCAATTCAAGCTTCCAGTTTTTACTTGGTGAACAGATAGCATACAGTACTGTACATAGTGGCTGAGAGCGGTGTAAAGCTGATGGAGCAGATCCATGCCACTTGCAAAACTGACAAATATCTGAACTGTAAATTTATCAACACTAATTCAGAAATTTGAGACTTTTGCTGCAGATCTTTAATAATAATAATAATATATTATTTCTAACTTCTGTCAACGTACTGGTTAATTTTAATAATAAATTTGGTTGATTTAATATGCTACTTTAGCAATGTGAGGCTTTTTGGGGGTTTGTGGGCATCATTTTTCGTTTAAATAGTAAATGACTTCAGGTGCCAGAGGATTTTTCAATGTATGAACAAGAAAAGGTTATTTTTGTGAGTTTTAGGCTAAAGTTCATCATTTAAAACCACAGGCTTAGAAATCTAATATTAGTCATAACTCTAATGTCCATGCCAGCTTCTTCTGCGTCTACCATGTTCCAATTATCACACGCACACCACATCCAATGCATTATTACTGCTATAACCAACCAGATTACTATGACGCATCTGTAAGGTACTTATAAATACTGCGTAATTTTTTTCATTCAGTCTGAAAGTTTTCTTGCGTCTTGGCGCACTCATCATCAGAAAATTCCCTACTTGGTTTTAGGTAGATCGTTAATAAGTGAATAAAGCTGTTATTACATCCTTGTTAAGTTCTTACTGCATCCTAATTCCACCACATCCGAACTACATTTTTGTTGAACATGTCCAAAGTTCATCCATATCTCCCACCTCCGTGGAGACAACATCATTTTTCTGGACATAGGGGGAATGGGGTCGAGTGTGACAGAGATTTTAGCGGTACCCAAGTTTGATGAAGGCGCTGGACATGTGATCAAATGCGTAGGCACAGTGTGTAAGTAAATACAGTCGGCCCCTTACTTACAAAATTAATCCGTTCCAGCGCCTTTTTCGTAACGTGGGAGTTTCGTAAGTAGGGGGCGCATTTTACATGTAAAACGCCTGATTCGTTCCAAGGCTCCCAGTACTACCCCATAAACCCTTTAAAAATGATAAAAGTACATCAATTTTGTATGAAATGTGTTTAAAAGTAAAAGAAAATTATTTATTAAACCATTTAAACATCATATTAACACATTAAACCATTTTATTAACATTTATTAATTAAACAATTATTAAACATTTTTATTAATGCACATACACACACTCACACACAACACTGTCTCTCTCTCTCTATCTCTCTCATATACACACACACACACACACACAAAATACACATGCGTTCTGCGTGCTCCGCCCACACGCAGGACGCCGGAGCATTTTAAGAAGGGGTATTCAAAGCAAATTCCCTACTTGACAGATCAAGAGGTCCAAACTCAACTTTAGCATGTATCCTTGAGGGATCGGAGGTCCGGATGAACCGCGTTTTTGCTCACATTCGGTGGAGCGCGCCACATTTATTAAACATTTACTGAATTAAACAACTAAGAGAGTAAATTAAAAAGCTCAAAAGAGAGTAAAGAAGGCCTAATTTCAACTCTGACTGACTCTGTACACAGTCTCTCTCTCTCTCTCACACTCACACACACACTATCTCTCTCTCTCTTTCGTTCTCTCACATACACACACACACACACACACACACACACACACACACACACACACAACTCTCTAGTGTGTTTTGCCGAATGAGGAGCTGACGGAGAAATTGTATTTAAATGTTTAAATGGACGGGCTGTTGTATTTAAAGCGGAATTACAGTATCTGTTTGAAAGGTCAGAGGTCCTGATTCAATATTAACTTGCTTCCTTGCGAGATCGGAGGTCTTGTCCAATGGAGCACTCTGTTTCCATGCTCCCTCTGCTTCAATATTGTGCCGAAATAATTGCCTCCGCCACTGTATTTCCGCTTTTCAGTATTTTCCAGGTCCATGATGGATAACGAAATATAACACTGCAATGTCTGTCTTCCTTTCGGCTTTTTCCCTTTTACTCGGGAGTCGCCACAGCGAATCATCTTGATTCGCACGTTTGATTTGGCAGAGGTTTTTACATCGGATGCCCTTCCTGTCACAACCCTTTTTTAACAAGGGACAGAAACACGCTGATGACTTTGCAGCCTACTCTTTACGAAAGTCAGCAATGGTTCTTTTACATGCCTCTCACCATAGACAGTGAGCGACATGGCCCGCCTTTGATAACCCAGTTAGCCGCACTGGGGGGGGACAGTGACAACCTTGTGGAGAGTGGGACTCGAACCCCCAACCTTTGGATCAGCGATCCAGTGCCCTATACCACTAGACCACCACTGCAATATATAAAATAAAATATCTAAAATATAACACTGCAATGATCTCTCAAAAAGAACTCATGAGCCAACATTCCTGTTCAACTCTCCTCTCTCACGCGGGTGACAAACAGAAAGTATGAGTACAGGAAGTAAGGGTACAGATCAGCTGCCTCCTGGCCAATGGGAGGCCAGTGGGGCGGGATGTTGGGAGACAACCAATGAGAGAGCAACTCACGCATGGTTTGCGCGTTTGGTGCTTTTTATAACAGGAGGTTGTTTTCGTATACGGAAGAAGAAAACTTAGGATAATGTTTTTCGTAACCTGGAGTTTTGTACCCGAAGGTTTCCTAAGTATGGGGCCGACTGTGTGTGTGTATATATATATATATATATGTGTGTGTGTGTGTGTGTGTGTATAGTAGTGGCAAAGCTGTAAAAATTGAGCACTCCATCCTTCCTATGTAAAAATGTGTGTGTGTATATTATATATATATATATATATATATATATATATATTTTTTTTTTTTTTTTTTTTTTTTCCCGTCAGAGCATGTGGTTTATTTGTTGCTGTCGGGATCCGAAGAAAAAAAATGGAGAAATATATTTTTTCCCTCAAAACTTTTAATCCACCATCACCTTAAATAGTCCTTCCAAAGCTCCGCCCCCAAATATTTGGCAAGTAGTCTCCCTGTTCCTGTAAGGGTTTTCTGAATTGACAAGCAGAGACGCCCACTGTGCCTGTTTGTCATTGATCTCAATGAACCTGGCTTTAATTTAGTCTCTGAGTTACTATAATGGCAATGGCAGTACATTTAAAGCCTACCCTTACCATTTCTTTCTCTCTTTTTTTCCAATATTACGATGACGTACAGAAAGCCTCAACAATAAAGTATAGTTCTTTTTTGGATGGCATATGTAGTCTAACCTTCAGTTTGCTGCTTCGTCTCATTATAAACAGACCACAGCCAGTCGGTCGAGTCTCCTCCCGGGTGACTGGTGCACATGCCGGCCACTGACAATGTGTTTCCCGGTACCGGGTGGCATATAATCCCATTGGAGCGGAGACCCGGAGCTCCACACGCCGAATATAAAGACTTAGAGTGTTTAAGCGGATTTGCAGTACTGCTCCGAGCCCTGAGCAGGCGAGATAGAACCATACACAAAACCGGCATGTCTGTACGCTATTGCCCTGAAGCGTCGTTTCACCGGAAAATCGTTTCAGAGAGCAACATGAGTGTGAAACAAACCCCGCCCCCGGTTTGCCAGCTTTATTTATTTATTTATAACCCATTTCCTGAACGGCCTCATCCACACACGGAAGTTCCGGTTAAAAAAATTATTCATTACAAAATTAAAGTCCTTCACCGCAACCAAACAGATACTGTACACAGTTGAATACTAACAACGCAAGGTGAGAGGTCACGACACAAAAGATAATTAATGACATCTCTGTAAGAATAACAAGAGATAAATACTTTGAGTTAACAACTAAAAAGACAAATTGAACATTTCGGGGAGTTAGGGGAGCTTAGGAATGATGAGCCCAGAAGATGACAGTCATCAGATATCCACTAATGTTTTTGAAAGTCACTTTAAAAAGAAACCATTGCTGACTTTCGACAAGAGTAGGCTGAAAAGCTGTCAGCATGTTTCCACCCTGCAATGGCCTGGCGAGCTGTCCAGGGTGTGCACTGCCCTTGTCCTGAGTCGGCTGGGATGGGCGCCAGCCTCCCCGCGACCCTAGTGGATTAAGCGGTTACAGAAAATTAACTGAACTTTAAAAATAATTTAAGTAGGGGTTCTTACCCCTTAAGCTACGAATAATTCTGGAAACCAACGCAGAGAAATCCTAATCAGAGTGCAATAATGCACAACTGGGATCCCTCGCTACTTCGCACTTCAATCTATGTGGCTCCAGTGCATCGCGTTTTTTTGTTTTTTTTAATCATCATCATCATCATCATCTTCTTCCGCTTAGTCCAGGGTCGGGTCGCGGGGGCAGCAACCTTAGCAAAGAGGTCCAGACATCCCTCTCCCGAGCTACTTCCTCCAACTCTCCCGGGGGGACACCGAGGCGGTCCCAGACAAGCCGAGAGACATAGTCCCTCCAGCGTGTTCTAGGTCGACCCCGGGGTCTCTTCCCGGTTGGACATGCCCGAAACACCACACCAGGGAGGCGTCCGGGGGGCATTCTGAGCAGATGCCCGAGCCACCTCAACTGGCCCCTCTCAATGCGGAGGAGCAGCGGATCTACTCCGAGCTCTCCCCGGATGGCGGAGCTTCTCACCCTGTCTCTAAGGGAGAACCCCGCCACCCGGCGAAGGAAGCTCATTTCAGCCGCTTGTATCCGTGATCTTGTTCTTTCGGTCATTACCCAAAGCTCGTGACCATAGGTGAGGGTTGGAACGTAGATCGACTGGTAAATTGAGAGCTTCACCTTGCGGCTCAGCTCCTTTTTCACCACGACAGACCGGTACAGGCACCGCTTAACAGCAGAGGCTGCAGCGATCTGTCTGTCGATCTCTCGCTCCATCCTTCCCACACTCGTAAACAAGACCCCAAGATACTTAAACTCCTCCACTTGGGGCAGGACCTCATTCCCGACCCGGAGGGTGCATTCCACCATTGTCCGACTGAGAACCATGGCCTCGGACTTGGAGGTACTGATCTTCATCCCGGCTGCTTCGCACTCAGCTGCAAATCGCTCCAATGAGAGCTGGAGGGCCCGACTTGATGAAGCCAAAAGGACATCATCCGCAAAAAGCAGAGACGAGATCCGATGGCCACCAAACCAGAACCCCTCATCGCCTCGACTGCGCCTAGAAATTCTGTCCATAAAAATTATGAACAGAATCGGTGACAAAGGACAGCCTTGGCGGACTCCAACTCCCACTGGAAACGAATCCGACCTGCTGTTACCAATACGGACCAAACTCTGGCTCCGATGATATAGCGACTGAATAGCTCGTAGCAACGGATCCGGAACGCCGTATTCTCGGAGCACGCCCCACAAGATCTTTCAAGGGACACGGTCGAAAGCCTTCTCCAAATCCACAAAGCACATGTGGACAGATTGGACAAACTCCCATGCCCCCTCCAGAATCCTGTGGAGCGTATAGAGTTGGTCAAGAGTGCTGCGGCCAGGACGAAAACCACATTGTTCCTCCTGAATCCGAGGTTCGACTATCGGTCGGATCCTCCTCTCTAGTACCCTTGCATAGACTTTCCCAGGTAGGCTGAGGAGTGTAATTCCCCGATAATTGGAACACACCCTCCGTTCCCCCTTCTTAAAAATTGGGACCACCACCCCAGTTTGCCAATCCAGAGGTACAGCCCCCGATGACCACGCGATGTTGCAGAGACGTGTCAACCAAGACAGTCCTACAACATCCAGAGCCCTGAGAGATTCCGGGCGGATCTCTTCCAACCCCGGAGCTCAACCACCGAGGAGCTTTTTGACAACCTCAGTGACCTCCACTCCAGTGATGGGCGGACTCTCACCTGAACCCCCAGGGTCTTCCTCTTCCACGGAGGGTGTGTTGGTGGGATTGAGAAGGTCCTCAAAGTATTCCCTCCACCTCTCAACAACATCCACAGTCAAGGTAAGCAGCTCTCCACCTCCACCGTAAACAGTGTTTGTGAAGAACTGCTTCCCCCTCCTGAGGCGTCGGATGGTGGCCCAGAACCTTTTTGAGGCCAACCGATAATCACTCTCCAGGCCCTCACCGAACTCCTCCCACGCCCGAGATTTTGCATCTGCGACAGCCTCGGCTGCAGCACGTTTGGCCTGCCGGTACCCGTTTGCTGCCTCAGGAGTCCCACAGGCTAATAAAACCCGATAGGCCTCCTTCTTCAGCTGGACGGCCCCCTTCACCACAGGTGTCCACCACCGGGTTCGGGGATTACCGCCACGACAAGCACCGACGACCTTACGGCCACAGCTATGGGCTGCCACCTCAGCAATGGAGGCACGAAACATGGCCCATTCGGATTCCATGTCCCCCGCCTCCTCCGGAACGTGGTTGTAGCTCTGCTGGAGGTGGGAGTTAAAGGCCTCTCGGACAGGGGGCTTCGCCAAACGTTCCCAGCAGACCCTGATTACACGCTTGGGCCTGCCAGGTCTGGAAGGCAACCTCCCACACCACCGAAGCCAACTCACCACCAGGTAGTGATCGGTAGACAGCTCAGCTCCTCTCTTCACCCGAGTGTCCAGAACATATGGTCGCAAGTCCGATGACACGACTACAAAGTCAATCATCGAACTGCGACCTAGGGTGTCCTGGTGCCAAGTGCACTTATGGACACCCTTATGTTCGTGATAGACAAACTATGACGAGCATAGAAGTCCAACAACGACACACCATTCGGATTCAGACTGGAGAGGCCGTACCTACCGATCACACCCTTCCAGGTCACACGTCACACTATCGTTGCCCACATGGGCGTTGAAGTCTCCCAAGACAACGAGCGAGTCTCCCGAGAGAGCGTTCTCCAACCCCCCCCCCCCGGAGACTTCAAAAAGGGTGGGTACTCTGAACTGTCATTTGGTGCATAAGCACAAATAACAGTCAGGACCCGCCCCCCCACCCGAAGACGGAGGGAAGCTACCCTTTCGTCAACCGGGGAGAACCCCAACATTTGGGCACCAAGAAGGGGGGCAACAAGAATACCCACACCAGCTCGCCGCCTCTCCCCATGAGCAACTCCAGAATAGAAGAAGGTCCAGCCTCTTTCGAGATGGATGGTTCCAGAGCCCAAGCTATGCGTTGAAGTGAGCCCGACTATATCTAGTCGGTATCTCTCCACCTCACGCACCAAATCAGGCTCCTTTCCCGCCAGAGAGGTGACATTCCATGTCCCGAAGGTCAGAGTAAGCAGCCGAGGATCAGTCCGACAGAACCCATGCCTTTGGCTGCCACCCAACTCACACTGCACCCGACCCCTAAAACTCCTCCCACGGATGGTGGGTCCATGGGAGGGCATATTCATCGAAATAAAAAATAAGGAAATTAAGGAAGAATAGAGGAAAAAGTTAAGGAAAATGTCACAAAAACAAGGCCAATTATGCAAAAAAAAAAACAAAAACCAAAAAAAAACACAAAACAAAAAACAACCCAAAACCTCCCATCAAAACTACATTGATGTGAGGTGCATATCTGTGTGCGTGCATTTTTATGTGTGTGTATTTATATTTTATTTACATGTTATGCATTATTTTTTATTCTTTATTTGTTATTATAAGCATTTATAGCATTGAATTTGTATTTATTGATATTATATACATGTACGTATACGTCAGTTGGGGGGGGGGTTCATCCTACTTTGCGGATTTCAGTTATCGCGGGGGGGATCTCATTCCCAATTAACAGCGGAAAGTGAGGGATCCCTGTATTACATTAATCTCTGGTTAAAAAAAAACAATAAACAACAAATTACATAAAAGCTGTTCAATCTTTCTGTCAATAATGTCCCATCAGTGTTTCACATTACCCCACAACCAGGATGGCCTTTCAACAAACTACACAGACACTGACATATTCTTCTATGCCCTCTTTAAAACAGGAACCACTGGCACTGCAACTATAACTTCATTTATTTTCTTGGCTGCTTAATCCCAATTAGGGTTGTTCAGAAGCTAATGCCAATCTTAACCGACTCTGGGCGAATGGCAGGGTACACTTTAGATTAGACAGCTCGTCTGGCCATTGTTTGGGACCAAACCCCAAACAATCATTCACACACCTTGGAGAGATTTGGAGCTGCCAATTAGCCTGATATGCATCTTTTTCGACTGTGGAAAGAAACCTACGCGGGCACAGGGAGAACATGCAAACTCCACACAAAAACACCCAGGCTGGGAATCAAACTCGGCCTTCTTGGTAAATGAAACTACTTTGACATTTTTTTTTAAATAACCAATAAAATAACTTTTACATATTAGCATTAGTTGGAAAAAATACAAATAACTTTATTCTTCCGATATGGAATTTCACAAAGGCCACCACACTCCACGTTCATGTATTTATATTTTGTTTACACACACATGTACATACATATTTATCTGTACTGTATACTGTATATACACACACACACACATTTCCAGATTAAAGTCAGCATCAGTGCTTCTCAGAGGCCGTATTTTGAGTCTTCAGTCCAAAAAGTTCTGTCTGGAGTTCTCCAGGTTTTGGGGGAACCTTGGGAATGCTCTATAAAAGATAAAGTTTCTCTTAGATAAGTTTATCAAATGGTATATCCCTTTACATATAAAAAATTAGCTGAAATAATACTTCAAATGTACCAAATCAGGGCGGTAATATCGATGAACAACCTCGGCACCAGCAAACATGGATAACACACTGGCTGCAAACATTTTCATGTACCGTGGCCAAGGCACACCAGCAGGCATCTTTATACCAGCAGATGTTACTGCAAACAGATGAAAAAATTTAAATACCTAAAATATTTATACTATTACTGTATCATGTCAGCCTTATTTTCAAAATTAATGTTTACCATGTTTTTAATATTCCAACACAACAAAAGTATTAGGTTAACTTTTTCAGTTAATATTTAATACTGACATCATCATTACCGATTAAGCCATCATATTATGAGAACTGAGTTGATGTGGCAGTGCTTGTGATAACAATGATTGATTTTTTTGCAGTGTTTCCTGCCAAGGAATGCAATGTAATTAAAAAGTCATTTCTTAAATTTGATGTGGTGAAAGCAGGGAAAACGTTCAACTCAAAGAGTCTAAGTGACTTTGACGGGGGCCATATTGACTAAGTCATTTATCTCATGGGGGGACAAAAACACATGGGAGGTCTTGTGGGGTTCCTGATATACATATCAGAGGTAGGAAGTACAACCAGTGATCTGGAAAAAGTGTCATAGGCGCCCAAGGCTCGTTGTTGCACATGGGGAGCACAAACTACTGAATCTGTTCAATGCTGGCTGTGATAGGCAGAAGTTAGGACAATACAGTGTAGTGTGGCTTGCTGTAAATGGGGGACAAAGTGTTCAAGGGGTGTTAATGTTAGGAATCACCAGTCTAAAGGTTTTTTAATATACATCATATGAAAGTATTAGTGTTGAATGAATATAGATATGAACTTCTTTTCCTTTCGGCTGTTCCCTTCAGGGGTCGCCACAGCAAATGATCTGCCTCCATCTCTCCCTATCCTCTGCATCTTCTACTCTTACTCCAACGACCTTCATGTCCGCCTTCACCGCATCCATAAATCTTCTCTTTGGTCTTCTTCTGGGCCTTTTGCCTGGTAGTTCCAACCTCAGCATCCTACGACCAATATACTCACTATCCCTCCTCTGTACATGTCCAAACCATCTCAATCTAGCCTCTCTGACTTTGTCTCCAAAACATCTTACATGTGCTGTCCCTCTGATGTACTCATTTCTGATCCTATCCATCCTCGTTACTCCCAAAGAGAACCTCAACATTTTCATCTCTGCTACCTCTAACTCTGACTCCTGTCTTTTCCCCAGGGCCACTGTCTCTAAACCATACAACATTGCTGGCCTCATCACCGTCTTGTACACTTTTCCCTTCATTCTTGCCGATACTCTCCTATCACACATCACACCGGACACTTTTCTCCATCCATTCCAACCTGCCTGCATGCGCTTCTTCACCTCTTTTCCACACCCTCCATTGCTCTGGATTGTTGAGCCTAAGTACTTAAAATCCTCCACCTTCTTTATCTCTGCCCTCTGTAACCTCAAAGTTCCTCTTGGGTCCTTGTCGTTCACTCTGTCTGACACTCTTTTCACTTCTAGAACATGAACGTATTACAATATTGTAATCAACATCTTTGTCTGCAATGTATAAATCCTCACCATGACTTCTATATGACATTACATTTTGTAAAATCTGGTTTCAAAATAATTGTTAGATTACTAAGACACAATAATACAAACAATTATAAATTCACCATATTAATACACTAAGCGTTTTGTATACATTATGCTAATTATTGCGAAGAAAAAATACGTCAGCTCATTCCCTAAAACAAAACGATTCAGAGTCGACTCTTTCGTGAGCGACACATCCCTAAATAACGTTATAGTGTGTCTCAGTCGAATAAAATCTTAAGAGTTTTGTACAAACTCTTTATCTCCATGCAAAATAACTTCTCAAAAAATCTCAGAGATTATCGGTAAAAATAAAAACAGCCTAGCCATGTGTAAAGTGACATTCATGAGTGACAGCTACAAGAGTTCACATCAATATTTTATTTATGGCAATAATTTTATATTTGTATGTATAAAAATGTAAATCTCGAACACACACCTCAATTGAGTTTAATAAAGTAAAGCAGGTTAACGTGTGGGTTGCTCCATGTCTTCTTCCTCTTCGAATTAAGTCCAGTTGTTGTTGTTGTTGTCTGGATGTTTGACTGCCATCTACCGGTCTGGAGTAAAAGTACGGCTCTGACAACACCTGAATCCGCATCAAATTCAGGACTGAATCGCTTGGGCGCAAAATCGGGTCACAACGTTTATCCGAGTGCTTCTTGAAGCATGACGGGGAACACCGATTGGATTTGTTCCTGAGGAAAAGCTGTTTATTGCTCAACCTGGATTTCTTCCACCTTGAAGTGGAATTAATTTATCCTCTTGAGATTTATTTTAATGCCGATTTTGTGTGTGTGTGTGTGTGTGTGTGTGTGTGTGTGTGGTTCCTGAGGGATTCAGCTCTTCTCGACGACAGGGTTTCGTACTTCCATCATCCCACATCCCTCCTTTACCCCAGGGCTTTAATCTCATCATAACCCCAGGGTTTTGTCATTCCTACATTCCATGGTTTAAACTTTAAAAATTTAATTATAAACTTATGAGTTAAAACTTTTAATCCTCTTCTTCTTCTTTCCCTTTCGGCTGCTCCCTTCAGGGGTCGCCACAGCGAACCATCCGCCTCCATCTCACCCTATACTCTGCATCTTCTACTGTTACTCCAACGACCTTCATGTCTTCCTTCACCACATCCATAAATCTCTTTGGTCTTCCTCTGGGCCTTCTGCCTGGTAGTTCCAACCTCAGCATCCTACGACCAATATACTCACTATCCCTCGTCTGTACATATCCAAAACATCTTAATCTAGCCTCTCTGACTTTGTCTCCAAAATGTCTTATATGTGCTGTCCCTCTGATGGACTCATTCCTGATTCTATCCATCTTAGTTACTCCCAAAGAGAACCTCAACATTTTCATCTCTGCTACCTCCAGCTCTGCCTCTTGTCTTTTCCCCAGTGCCACTGTTTCTAAACCATACAACATCGCTGGCCTCATCACCGTCTTGTACACTTTTCCTTTCATTCTTCCCGATACCCTCCTATCACACATCACACTGGACACTTTTCTCCAACCATTCCAACCTGCCTGCACACGTTTCTTCACCACTTTTCCACACTCCATTGCTCTGGATTGTTGAGCCTAAGTACTTAAAATCCTCCACCTTCCTTATCTCTGCTCCCTGTAACCTCACCGTTCCTCTTGGGTCCTTGTCGTTCACATACATGTATTCTGTCTTAATGAGGCTAACCTTCATTCCTCTCCTTTCCAGGGCATACCTCCACCTCTCTAGATTTTCCTGCACTTGTTATCTGCTCTCACTACAGATCACAATGTCATCTGCAAACATCACAGTCCATGGAGATTCTTGTCTAACATTGCCTGTCAGCCTGTCCATCACCATAGCAAACAAGAAGGGGCTCAGAGCTGACCCTTGATGCAGTCCCACCTCCACCTTGAACTCTTCTGTCACACCGACAGCACACCTCACCACTGTCTTACATCTCTCATACATGTCCTGCACCACTCTAACATACTCCTCTGCCACTCCAGACTTCCTCATGCAATACCACAGTTCCTCTCTCGGCACCCTGTCATATGCTTTCTCCAGATCCACAAAGGCACAATGCAGCTCCCTCTGGCCTTCTCTGTACTTCTCTATTAACATCCTCAACGCAAACACTGCATCTGTGGTGCTCTTTCATGGCATGAAATCAAACTGTTGTTCACAAATGCTGACCTCTGCCCTTAGTCTAGCTTCTACTATTCTTTCCCATAACTGTGTCGTATGGCTCATCATTTTTATCCCTCTGTAATTGCCACAACTATGCACATCTCCTTTGTTCTTACAAATGGGCGCAAGCACACTTCTCCTCCATTCCTCGGCCATCCTCTCACTCTCTCAGACCTTGTTAAATGTTCTTGTCAGTAAATGTACTGCTGCCTCTTCTAGACACTTCCATACCTCCACTGTTATGTCATCAGGAAAACTGCCTTTCCACTCTTCCTTCTCTTCAATGTCCTCCTCACTTCACCCTTACTAATCTTTACTACTTCCTGCTCCTCAACGGTCACCTCATCTTCCCAGCACACTTCTGTCATCAGTCAATACATTTCCATCTCTGTCCTTAATCACTCTAACTTGCTGCATGTCCTTCCCATCTATTTCTCTGCTGTGCCAACCTGTATAAATCATTTTCTCCCTCCTTACTGTCCAACCTAGCATACAAGTCATCATACGCCCTCTGTTTGGCCTTTGACATCGCTACCTCTGCCTTACACTGTGTCTCCCTGTACTCCTGTTTACTCTCTTTGGTTCTCTCTATGTCCCACTTCTTCTTAGCTAAACCTCTTCCTTTGTACACACTCCTGCACTTCCTCATTCCTCCAGCAAGTCTCCTTATCTACTGTTCTTCCAGACGACACACCAAGTACTCTCCTACCTGTCCCCCTGATCACATTAGCTGTAGTTGTCCAGTCATCTGGAAGCACTTCCTGACCACCTAAAGCCATTTTCAACTCCTCCTTGAAGACAACACAACACTCTTACTTTTTCAGCGTCCACCACTTTGTCTTCTGCACTACCTTTGCCTTCTTCACCTTTCTTACTATCAACATCATCTTGCACACCACCATCCTATGCTGTTTGGCAACACTCTCGCTCATTACTACTTTGAGTCACTGACTTCCTTCAAATTACATCGTATACATAAGATGTAGTCTACTTGTGTGCTCCTACCTCCACTTTTATAAGTCACCCTATGCTCCTGTCTCTTCTGAAAGAAAGTATTCACCACAGCCATTTCCATCCTTTTTGCAAAATTGATCAACATCTGTCCTTCTGCGTTCCTGTCCTGGATACCAAACCTGCCCATCACTTCTTCGTCCCCTCTGTTGCCTGCACTAACATGTCCATTGAAGTCTGCACCAATGACCACTCTTTCACCTCTGGGGGTACTCTGCATCACTTCATCTAACTCACTCCAGAATCTCTCCTTCTCTGCTAGCTCACACCCTGCCTGTGGGGCATAAGCACTAACAACATTCAACATCACGCTTTCAATTTCTAACTTGAGAATCATCACTCTGTGTGACACTCTTTTCACTTCTACAACATTCTTGACCAACCTCTCCTTCAAGATGACTCCTACTCCATTTCTCTTCCCATTCACACCATAATAAACCAGCTTAAACCCTGCTCCTAAGCTTCTAGCCTTGCTACCTTTCCACCTGGTCTCCTGAACACACAGTATGTCCACCTTCCTCCTCTGCATCATGTCAGCCAGCTCTCTACCTTTTCCTGTCATAGTTTCAACATTCAAAGTCCCTACTCGCAGTCCCAGACTCATGCTTTTCCTCTTCTCTCTCTCTGCCTATGGACACACCTCCCGCCTCTCATTCTTCAACCTCTTCTTCTTCTTCGACCAACAGTCGTCCAATTTCCACCTGGCACCTTGTTGGTTAACAGCACTGATGGCGGTCGTTGTTAAACTGTGCCTCAACCGATCCGGTATGAAATTTGTATTTACGGTTCACATTCTGTATGTTGGCAAAAGTTTTACGCTGGATGCCTTTTCTGTCGCAACCCTCTGCATTTATCCGGGCATGGGACCGGCTTGAGGGCGGACACTTGTTTGTGCCCCCTCACGGCTGCATTAAGTTAAAACTTTTAATATAACCTTTAATTATAATGCAATGCCCTGCGATGGCCTGGTGAGCTGTCCAGGGTGTATCCCGCCATCACCCAGGGTCGGCTGAGATGGGCGCAGCCTCCCCGCAACCCTAATTAGGATTAAGCAGTTCGGAAAATGGATGGGATGGATGGATTATAATGTAATGAATAAAACTTTCATTAAAAAAAATTATAATATTTTCCTAAATAAATCAATTAAAATATTATTATTTACATTTTTATTTGTAAACTTATAATACTGTTTTTATGAACTTAATATATTTAAAACTTGCATGAAAATTTTATAATTTTAAAGTTAAATTTTAAACTTTTAATTGAAAATACAAATTAGCAGTTTATCATATAAAAAACAAAATTACAACCTTATAATTTAATTTAATGGAGTAATTTATATTGTACATTTATAAATAATCAATACTGTAACATTTTTTATTTAAACACTCCTGTCTTTTTCTTATAACACCCTACACTCATTTCTCAAAATTATAAACATATTAAATGTACAGTATTGTGGATTTTAACAATTATTAATCATCACAGCTATAACTCATGTCATTGTATGGATGACGAAAGGGGTGACCCTTATTCAGTGCAAGGAAGAAACCTTGAGAGGTATAGTTTGACTCAAACGAGAATGGGTTTCCATTCTGAGTCTGGTTCCTCTTGAGGTTTCTCCCTCGTACTGAATAAGGGAGTTTTTTTCCTTGCTACAGTTTTAATATGTAAAGCTGCTTTGCGACAATGTCAAATGTAAAAAGCACTATATAAATAAAACCCAATTTAATCTAATTGAATATTTCTCGGTCAGATCAAAAATAGAAAAGACATAAACAAACCAAACAAGTTCATTCATTTTATGTAACCAATTACTCCTAATTAGGGTTGCGGGGAGGCTGGCGCCCATCCCAGCTGACTCTAGTCAAGGGTACAGTACACTCTGGACAGCTCACCAGGCCATCACAGGGTGGAAACATGCTGACGGCTTTGCAGCCAACTCTTGTCGAAAGTCAGCAATGGTTCTTTTACATGCCTCACACCACAGACAGTGAGAGGCTTGAACCCCCAACCGTAGGATCAGTGATCCAGCACCTTTACCACCAGGCCACTACTGCCCCCAAAGGTTTTCATAAGATTATTAAACCTACATAATATGATTTTGTACTTGCCATGTTGTTTGTACTGCAGTATTTCAATAATGTGAGATTTACTTTTGGCTGTTTCCATTTATTAGGTGTCGCCACAGCGAATGATTCGCACGTTGGATTTTTGCATAGGTTTTTACGTCGGATGCCCTTCCTGACACAACCCTTTTATCAAGGGACAGAATCACGCTGACGGCTTTGCAGCCTACTCTTTACAAAAGTCAGCAATGGTTCTTTTACGTGCCTCTCACCATAGACAGTGAGAGACATGACCGGCCTTTGATAACCCAGTTAGCTGCACTTGGGGGGACAGTGACAACCTTGTGGAGAGTGGGACTCGAACCCCCAACCTTAGGATCAGCCCTATACCACTAGACCAACACTACCCACCGGTATTTCAATAATACGCATCTTTTATAGACTTGTAGTGTAAAAGTGTATCACAATATCATGTTCTCTGGTGCACATACTGCTTTATATAATTGCAGAATGGTGCTTTATTTCTGTGTTTTGCTATACTTAAAGGCTTGTTGAGAATAATCAAATGGAATGCTTAAAGGGGGCCATTCATGTCTGTTGTAAAAGTGCATGCTGGGTACCTGTGCCACACCGAGACCTTCACTGTCAGGGAGACCTTCAACAGACCAAATAGTTTCTAGTTGTAAATACCTCCGAGGTCAGGAGGTGAAGGTTTATGGGGGCTGAGATGGGCCTGGGGTCACCCCAGATTTATTGCATCTTGTTGAGATAATAACGCATCAAAGACCCAATCATAAATTCCAGAAGGAGGAACCTGGTCTGCAGCCCTTAAAAGCACCTCCTGCGAGAGAGACCTCAGACCTTAACGAGCGTGTCTTTTATGCATATTTGTTGGGTCTCCGTCCTCTGCAGACGACGCAATAAAGCTTCTCATATTCAACTCAAAACCAGTCTCCAGTCGTCTTCTTCCACATTCAACGGATCCTAACAGTTTTGGGGGCTCGTCCGGGATGTGGTAGAGGAACGTGAGTTGAGGAAATTCGACCCAAACTTTTCCTCGTGAACCAAGGAGAAGGACACAGGCCGGCAATCACTAAAGGTAAGCAGAACCTGTTTAAATCGAACTCTGCATATTGACTAAACTAAAAACTGTGTCCTCTCCGGAAGTTTGAAGGAAAAAGGATAAAAAGAGTTGTATGAGAACCTAATTTTAAGGTTAAAGGTAAAGGAAATGGAATAAAAGGTTAAAGGTAAAGGAAATGGAATAAAAGGTAAAGAGATTTAAGAGTGAACATAGACGCGCCTTGGAGGTGGCGTGCCCTCCCGGTCTCTGACGAGGGGCCGTGGTAATGGCTGGGTTGGAGTCCCGGGGGATTGAAGGCTCCCCAAAGTACCACGTCAGTGCTATATAAAACTGTACGTCGTAGTCGGGTGAAAGGCCCTCAACGGATTAGCCGTTGAAAGCATGCGTCTATGCGGGTGAAAGGCCCCAATACGCTGAGGTATTGGAAGCATTAATAATTGGGTGAAAGGCCCTCAACGGACTAGCCGTTGAAAGCATTGGTAAATGGGTGAAAGGCCCCCAATACAGGAGATATTGGAAGCATTGAAGAGATTAATCGAGTGTGATATTTATTGTATTGTTTTCTGTTTTATGTGTGTTGTGTGGCCACGTGCGTGACGTTAATTGTATTGTTTTTTATTCCATGTATGTATTGTGTTGCAACGTGTGCTGTGTGTGAGGGAAAGTGGGAAGTGGGAAGAATAAAATTCAGAGGTGTCAAGAGGGACGCTGACGTTTGACAGTGTCTTAACTGGGCAGAGAAACAGACAGAGGAAACCTAGCGGTGTTAACATAATCTGTCTGTGCGGTGGAAACCTAACGGTGACAACACAAGCCGCCTGCCGTGGTTAACTGGGTCATTCGCTCAGCCTAGTGCTGACAGACTGACTGGCTGTGAACGTCTAAACAGTCCCGATCCGGGAGAGTGAACGGGTGTACCCGCGCTCTCTGGCCTCTGAGTTAAGAAATATGGAGGGTGAATTTGATAAAGAAATAAATGAACGGGGGCGAGGTGATGAACCCCTGAAGCCATTATATGCACAGATTGAGAACACCTTGAAATCAGTGGAGCTGAAGAGCACACTGAAACAGAAAAATAAAGTTGTAGATGAAGCCAGACGAAAGCTGCATGAGCTGGTGACGTCTAAAAGTAAACAGTTGGGGGACAGTGGCCACTTAGATCCTGGTTATGGGAAAAGGTTAAAGAATATTCAGAAAAAGTCAGAGAAGCGAGAGAGCAGGGAGAGAAGGCGAATTTAATGTCTAGACCCAAGTTGAAAAAAGAAGGTGGAGGAAATGGAGAACGCACAGCAGGGCTGGATGGATCTCGCGGTCTGCTGGCAGAGTGTCCCGCATCTTCACCATTTCCAGTTGAAGGAGACGAACCCGAATGTCATCGGAGCGGTAACAGCACCTGACACTGCACCTACGCGCCCTCCACCATACGCACCCCCGACACCCAGCGTTAACAGTGGAGATCACACTCTGTATATCACCTCGGGCTCTCTACGAACTGAGGGCGGCGAGACTTGCGAGCGCCCGCGCGCACCATCCCCGCCGATTGCAGACACACCCCGATCACTCACACACACCGACCGTCCACCGAGAAGGGGAGGCAGCGCTAGTAATAAAAGTGCGGATAGAATAAATTACATCCACTATAATGTTCAAAAACTAGACAGTTGGACACAGACAGGTTTTAAAGCAGTATAGAGTCAATTAGCAGCAATGTCACTGATGGCTTTCCAAAATCCACTGCACTAGACATGTTACTATGAGAGAAAGGAGGTGTATGCGCAGTGTTCCGGGAACAATGTTGTACTTTTATTCCAAACAACACTGCATCAGATATCAGATGGAAGTCTAACACTGACAATAGAAGACCTAAAATCTCTTAATAAAAAGATGAAAGAACATTCGGGGGTAGATATATCCATATGGGATTCATGGTTAAGCGTGTTCGGAAAATATAGTCCCCTTGTATCATCTGTATTAAAATCTGTGTAGTTTTTGCAGCTTTTTTACACTCTGTGGTTGTTGTTGTTGTTGATTCAACTCATCGTCACTGCCCTGGGTTATAAGATCCTGAATGCTAATAAAAGATGACATTTCTGTCGGAGTGTAAATAGTTCCGAATGAAATTAATGAATTTACGAATCTAAAATGTGTTTGAAGTGTTAGTAAATGATATATTTTGTTCGAGCTGTGATAAACAGGAGGGGAATGTTGGAATAATTGTTTGAATTATCACAGCTCTAACCTGTTTTGTTACTCGATAAGTATAAATGTTGGAAACTGCTTGTTGAGGTATTTTGCAGAAGCATCTCTATCTCCATGAGAGGCAGCCAAGTGGAAACAACCTTGAAGTTCTTACACAACAACAGGACGATTCCCTAACTGCAGCTGGATAGAGAGCTGAAATGAACATTCTAAACTAGATAAAGTAGATAAGCATAGAACAATGATGGTCATGATTCTGATTCACATGCACCCCTCCCCTCTAGGAAACCAATATGACATGTGAGAAAGTAAAGAGACAGTTAAATTCCGTGGGAAGAGAGGAAAAAAAAAAAAAAAGAGCTCGGTTTATTAGGGAAAGAAGGGAGGGACGGACTCCCCTGTCTATAAACTGAACAGCCGTGGATGAATGAACGTGTGTGTGAATGGAGGATATAATCCTTGATTAACCTCCTCATATAAACAACTGTGGGATCAATATGAGTTTTTGTTGATGCAGAGGCAAGAACCCTCCGCCAGAAAAGGTAGAAGCTTGAGAGTTACCACAGAAATAATTAATCGTTGTCCCATAGGAAAAGATAAACCAGTGTTAGGACACCCTAGGTGCAACAAACCACTGATCCAAATTGGGTTAAAACGGGGGTAAAAACTATAAACCTAGAGATGAATTAGAATGTGGAGATTGGAAAGCAGTAGAAAAACAGGCACCTGATAGAAATAAATATTTAGATTTATGGGTTAGTAAGTATGGATTCAACGGACAGTTAAAGGTACAAGATTAATAGAATTACAGGGAGCTATTAGACGGAACTGTAAAAATAATACAGAAAAAGAAAGCATTCCGACATAAGTGGATGACAGGCCAACAGGGGGCCAAACATTTGCAATACACCGGAAAAATGGTCTGCATGGTGCAGCACAAGAAAGAGTAATGCAGCTGGATGGACTGAAGGGCTCCCTCAGATTCCAAGCTATCCCCGCCGAGGGACATTTGATGCCAGATATTTGACTTCGACCCATAGAATGATTTGGGAGGGAATACTCAGGTGCTCTCTCCTCTCGGTCAACTAGCTTTGTGGGTATTGATGGGGTTCCTTTCTCGTCACAGCTTACACCCCCACTTCCTCTCGTTTTCGACGACCCCTCTCTCGATGCATTATAAATCACTTATTTTTGTGTATATGCAGGAATGTCCGTTTAATTTACCCGGTCATGATCTTATGAGTCTCCTCGGTTTACAAATTTCTTTTCATGGTTCGAGCATGATCATCTCCACGTCAGAATCTCTGTCCCCTTTTTTGATTGCAATAACCTCCTCTGAATTACCTTTTAATGTTAACGCAGCATGTGCAGTGAGTGAGGTGGCAGAGCAGTGTTCGCCCCTGGATCAACTGCCCAGGACATTATGGGTCGAGCATAAGAATGATGTGGGCTGCGTCAATTGTACTCCTTATGAGGCTAAGCGTCCCTGTAGAACCAGACACTCGGCCTCTGTTTGCATTTACACATGGGCAGCAGCAGTACACCTGGACACACCTCTCACAGGGTTTCATTGATTCTCCCGCGGTGTTTGCCACCGTTGTACGGGACGCACTAGGGTGCTTTGTTCCCCCTGATGGTTCCTGTGTCCACTCCTATGCAGATGACTTCGGCATCAAGCTCCGTGATCTGTTTTCAAGCCACACTCGCTGTCCTTCAGCTCTCTCGGGTCTCAAAGAAATTGAGCCAAGATCGTGTCAAGATCAACATCAACACCCAGCGACCAGCTACCAAGCATGCCTTACTTGCTTTCCTGGGGTTGATCAAGTACTGCAGGCAGTGGATCCCAGACTGCTCTCTCTATGACAAGTGCCTCCGGTCCGCAATACACCACACGGACCCACTCCAGCAACCACTCGTAGGGACTGAGGACATGCAAAATGCCTTTGCAGCCCTCAAAACGGCCCTCTGCTCGGCTCCAGCTCTGGGCCTGGCGAACTATGAACTGTCATTCCACCTCTACGTTGCTCACCAAGGGGGAACTGCCTCTGGGGTGTTGGCTCAGGAGCATGGCGGGGATGAGGCCCTGTGCTTTCCTTTCAAAACACTAGACACTGTAGCTCAAGGTTTACCTGCGTGTCTTTGTGCTGTGGCTGCCTGTGCGTTAATGGTTTTAGACGCCGAGAGGATCGTCTTGTCGCACCCTTTGATTTTACTCTCACAACATCAGGTCCAACAGATCCTACGAAATTTAAATACACAACACATGTCCTAACAGCGCAGGTCAGGATACGAGGTCAATTCTATGCGCCATTGATAACCTCACGATTAAATCTACTTCTTCTCTTGATACCGTGGCTCACGCCTTACAGCGTCTGCTTAATACTCAAAATGACTGTGAGCCCTGCCCTCACGACTGTTTGCAAGAAATTGTTGTTGCTACAAGTATTAGGTCTGATTTGTGTTCTACACCTTTACCTACAGGTGAGGCTCTGTTTGTGGATGGGTCATGCTCTAAACCTGTCGACGGTACCTTTCACTGTGGATATGCCGTCTGCCGCCTTTCAGATATAGTGATCGAATCTCATTCACTCCCCTTTACGTCTGCTCAAGCTGCAGAATTGTTTGCTCTTACTCGCGCGTGCATCTTATCTTCTGACCAAGAGGTAGACAGATGCTTAACATGCGCACAGAATAATTCTTCTAAGCCGCTGGCAGTGTATCAACATCTGCCACAACCAAATACACCATTCCACCATTCCAAATTGATTATACCCACATGCCAAAACAGAGACCATACAAATATCTATTGGTAATGGTTGATAAATTCTCATTCTGGGTGGAAGCTTTCCCATGCAGCAATGAGAATGCTAGAGTGGTGGTTCAGAAATTGACACAAGAAATTATCCCGTGATATGGAATTCCGGTGGGACGAGACTCGGACAGAGGGACCCCCTTCACGGCTAGGGTAACCCAACTGCTCGTAACAGCACACACATGACTCCACACGAACTACAGACCGGTAGACTATTTCCTGGACCACACACAGCGCTGGACACTGACTCACAAAACCTAACCCATAAACAATACTGTCGTGAATTGCAAAGTCTCGTTGCAGCCTTTTCAGATCAAGTGAGGGGGCAGCACCAGGGATCTACCGGCGGCCTTCCAGACACAGAGTGGGTCCTCCTGAAAGACCTCAAGCGAAAGTAGACGGAGCCAAGGTGGACAGGACCCAACAAGATCAAAGAGCGCACCTCGTACGCCGTCCGGCTGGACAGCAAGGGCGACACCTGGTATCACCGGAGCCAGTGCGCAGCGGCAGAAGCTCCCAACAGATCACTCGTCAACACACACAGGGACCTGTGTGAAGCAGCAACCTCATCACCGGCCGGTGACGAAGAAAAGACCACCAACAGCGCAGGGCAGAATAATCCCTGGGTGGCAAAAGGGGGTGAGGTAGTCTAACCCTCACCCTCACGGCAAGGCAAAGGAACAACGCGCCCCCGCAACAAGTAGCGTGCCAAGCTACCAACGCAAGTTTTGAAGAGTGTTATTCCAATTATATTGTTTTTAATTATCTTGTAATGTGCTTTTGCTTTGAGTTGTGTGACAGAGTATTGAAGGTCGTAAGCTCTTTAAGGTGTAGCGCGTGACCCTCCCTTAAATACAGTGAAGAATTTACTCTGTCATATTGAAGGTTTAGCTTGCTAGTTTCTACATGGAAGGTAAAGCCAGATGGGGTCTCTCCTCGAGTTCACTCATGTGTATTTCTTTTTTAGTCTCCTTGTTGGTGGTGCTCCCCATCCTGTGGGTACTTGACCCGCCCCTTACTCCCTCGTAGAACGATCAAACCACCGCAGCCCACAGCAGACGCCGACGATTAGTCACACTAACTAGATTCACTTCGCGCAGCCTGGACAAGTGCCTGGTCAAATATGGGGGTATAGAAATTAAGTACGTCAAAGGCACTAAAGCCACATTTACTTTTGACCTTTGTACTGTTATAAACTGCACAGGTAAGAACACCACGTGGCAGGGATACGACATCTATCTCTGTGCGGCCTTGAGTTATGCGGCGCATGCCTGATGGTGCCCTTTCTGGGGGAACATTATAGCGTACACCGGGGCATGGACACCGGAAGGCCATACCGCCGAGAGATTACGCGGACGAGTTACAATACAGCGCGAATTTCACATAAGCCAGAATCCTATCTCCCTGTCCATCAATAACATGTACACCTGTCTCGGGGAACGAGCAGATCAGTGGGGTCTCCGGGGTTGTATTGGGGGCGAATGCATCATCACTCTAGGAGTATCGACATCTGGATCCGACCCCTTGGGCCTCATCAAAATTACTCTGGTGGACCCTTTCAAAGTCACAACTTTGAAATCACATTCACCCAAGTACCCAGCGATTAATGCGACCCTTTCCCCTCAAATGGACGGCGTAAAGGTTCATGATTTTTCAAAAGATTCCCCGATTCAGATTATTCGGATCACTATTGTACCAGCCTCAGCATCAAACCTAGTAGGTGTCCTTTCATGCACACGTGTAAAGTCCATCTCCTCGTTCGACATTAAGCACACGCACCGGTCGATTCCCGCGCTTGGGAAGCAAGGCTTTCAAGGGTCTCCCACTTATATCGATGCAATCGGCGTCCCTCGCGGCGTACCGGACGAATATAAATTAGTAGACCAGATTGCGGGTGGGTTTGAATCTTACATTTGCTGGTGGTGCACTATCAACAAGAATGTCGATAGGATCAATTATATTCATTATAATGTTCAACGATTGACTAATCTTACCAGGGATGCCGTAGAAGGACTGGCAGCCGAGCTCAGGGCCAATTCACTTATGACATATCAAAACCGCATGGCTATAGATTTCTTACTTAGTGCCCATGGGGGCGTTTGCTCCATGTTTGGGGAAGAGTGCTGCACCTTTATACCCAATAACACTGCGCCAGACGGGTCTGTTACGAAAGCCTTGGACGGGCTGCGGACTCTGGCCACCGAACTGAAGGAACACTCAGGTGTTGATAATGTTATACTTGATTGGCTGGACAGACACTTCGGTAAGTGGAAAGGTTTGATCGTTTCAGTTGTGATATCCATCATCTCGGTGGCTGGACTCCTCGCCCTATGTGGGTGCTGTTGCATCCCCTGAATTCGTTCCCTATGTATTAGGTGCATCTCTTTCACTCTGGAAAAAGGGGGCTCTCTTCCTCCCCCTCCATATCAATTTCCTCAGTTGTTAGCCGAGTCGGAAGCTCTCCTTTCGCCGGGGTCTCTGGTAGATGAGGTCGCACTTAGACCCCAGTTCTGATTAGATTTTACTATGGGCCATTTTGCATGCAGTTAGAGTTTTTATAGACATCATATTTGCTTAGATCTTCACGGACTTCATAATTGTCTTTTATATAGCCTTTCTATTTGCTTGTGTACGTTTACTCCGCTGTTCTATGTTTGTTATGAATGGTCTCTTGGTTGATCTCCTAAAGGAGATCAAAAGGGGGAATTGTAAAAGTGTATCACAATATCATGTTCTCTGGTGCACATACTGCTTTATATAATTGCAGAATGGTGCTTTATTTCTGTGTTTTGCTATACTTAAAGGCTTGTTGAGAATAATCAAATGGAATGCTTAAAGGGGGCCATTCATGTCTGTTGTAAAAGTGCATGCTGGGTACCTGTGCCACACCGAGACCTTCACTGTCAGGGAGACCTTCAACAGACCAAATAGTTTCTAGTTGTAAATACCTCCGAGGTCAGGAGGTGAAGGTTTATGGGGGCTGAGATGGGCCTGGGGTCACCCCAGATTTATTGCATCTTGTTGAGATAATAACGCATCAAAGACCCAATCATAAATTCCAGAAGGAGGAACCTGGTCTGCAGCCCTTAAAAGCACCTCCTGCGAGAGAGACCTCAGACCTTAACGAGCGTGTCTTTTATGCATATTTGTTGGGTCTCCGTCCTCTGCAGACGACGCAATAAAGCTTCTCATATTCAACTCAAAACCAGTCTCCAGTCGTCTTCTTCCACATTCAACGGATCCTAACAGTTTATATCATTGTTGCATCGTAGCTTCACTTAATGCATGGGTTAGTCTTTGACTTTTATTTTGAAATGCGTTCACGTCTGCTTTGTGTTTTTTGTTGCAGTCTTACCGATGTCAGGTGGTTCAATTTTATTTCAATTAAAACATTTTAATGAAAAAAATATTAAGGAACTAATGTGAAGGTAAGCATGTCTTGACATTTTGTACGTTTATCGTAAATCTACTTGTAATTCTGGATAAACATGAATCATATTTCTTTTAAGCGTGGCCTTTACGTTAGCATCCCGCGTACTTCCGGTGCCAACAGAAAAAAATAGATTGTTATTAATTGGTAGTAAATAGTACTAGTGGAGATGTTACTAAATGCATTGCATGCTGTTTCTAAGCAAAATTATACCTCAGCCTTATAGAGGCATGTATTTCTGTTAAATAAATAAATAGTATCCGGTAATCTAAGCTAACTTATAGTCTGTTATAGATACATATTTATCGGTTATTACACAAACGTCACACTGCTACAGAGAAGCCGAAGCCTGTCAGTAACGTGTACTTATATACTGTATGAATGTATTAAAGTAAATGCTGCAGTTAAGATGGAGGAAAAGCAGTTTGAGTCTCAGGGACAGCAGATGGATTCCTATCAGCTCTGGTAAGCAAAAACAAAATGCAGTATTCACTATAAATAACAAAAGTCGGTATTAATCAGATATGTGTTCAAGGAGGAATCTACAACAAAGACTCAGATTTTAAATAACTTTAAAGTTCATACACCTTTTATTGAAATGTTGCTCTTTTTTAGTTTGGTGATCACCTCCCTATTTTACACACTGTGTTAAACACCTGGAGATATCTATATAGGTAGTGGATCCTCGAGTTTTGATTCATTTGTACCTGATGTAGTAGTGCTTTAGTACTGAGCAACACAAATTCTGAAATGGGATTTAAAAGAAGGATCTTGTGTGCAGATGATGATAACTAGTTTCCCCTTGATGATACATTGTGTGCATGATATAAAACTCAAAATTTGGAGGACACAAGGGTTCTGTATTTAGTCCTTTAAGCCAGTTTTGGACCCCCGAATGTGATTTTTTTTCAGTAACAACATCTCTCAGTGTGTTTTATTCCTCTTATACCAGTTTAATTTGCCACAACCCAAATTTCATTTGTATTTGTCTCTCTCTCTCCTTTTTGTTGTCACAAAAATACCACATACTTTTCATTTTATGATTTTTAAGACAGAAAGACTTTGGGAACAAACCTCTCATCTCAGACTTTTCCCAAAATGATTAATAACCATCTCACAACAGGAAACTAATAATCAACAAATCGATAATTACATATAATTTTAGATTATGTTTAATTCAGCGTGTTTATTCAGAATTAGGGATTAAAGTACACATAGACAGGTATATATATATATGGGGCAGTGGTGGTCTGGAGGTAAAGGGCGCTGAATCGCTGATCCTAAGGTTGGGGGTTCGAGTCCCACTTTCCACAAGGTTGTCACTGTTCCCCCAGTGCAGCTAACTGGGTTATCAAAGGCCGGCCATGTCTCTCACTGTCTATGGTGAGAGGCATGTAAATGAACCATTGCTTACTTTGTAAAGAGTAGCTGCATAACCTTCAGTGCGTTTCTGCCCCTTGCTAAGGGTTGTGTCAGGAAGGGCAGCCAACATAAAAACCTATGTCAAATCAAACATGTGAATCATTAATATAACTTCCATGAAGATTCGCTGTGGCAACCCCTGAGAAAAAAGGGAACAGCCGAAATACACACACACACACACATATATATATATAAAATATTATATATTATACATATATATCAATATCGTGGTGTGTATATAGATATATATTGTGTGTGTGTAATCTTTGCGTGTGCAGGCAGGTTGGAATGGTTGGAGAAAAGTGTCTAATGTGATGTGTGATATAAGGGCATTGGCAACATCGTTGACCTCATCACCATTGTATGGTCTAGAAACAGTGGCACTGAGGAAAAGACAGGAGGCAGAGCTGGAGGTAGCAGAGATGAAAATGTTGAGGTTCTTTTTGGGAGTAACGAGGATGGCTAGATTGAGATGGTTTGGACATGTATAGAGGAGGGATCGTGAGTAGATTGGTAGTAGGATGCTGAGGTTGAAACTACCAGGCAAAAGGCCTAGAGGAAGACGAAAGAGGAGATTTATGGATGTGGTGAAGGAGGACATGAAGGTAGTTGGTGTAAGAGAAGAAGATGCAGAAGATTGGGTGAGATGGGGGTAGATGATTTGCTGTGGCGACCCCTGAAGGGAACAGCCGAAAGGAAAAGAAGAAGAATCGGCTCAACACTTTCTTAGGCTTTCTTTAATAACCCCTGAAATAACACAATGCTTAGACTTTTAAGGTAGAGGACATTTCGTTCATGATAAGCAAGAATTTAGAAATTTCTCAGTATTTATGTGACTATCAACTGCGAGTACGTTATCAGGTCTGAGTGATGACTTGATCTATATTTCTCTTCTCATTTATCTATTTTTTTGCTCATTCCAGGTATCCCTCGACGCATCAGCAGTTTCATGCAGAGCCAGTTCCTCAGTATAGCCAGATGGTTAATTCTTTTCATTACCAGGATGAGGATGTCAAAGAGTATACCATTATGCAGGACTTTTCAGTTCATGAAGATCCAGCGGAGATAAGTCGGATTCAGCAGCTGCCCGTCCCGCCACCAGGTACTGGATAACAGATTGTTAGAAGTCCAGTGAGGACGAACTTAGCAAGAGTATATCTTACTTGTAGTTTAACATACAGGTTAATTAATTTCTTTCTTCTGTATGTAGGAGAGGTTACAGGGCACCGTATCCTATTGTCCTATATGTAGGAGAGCTTTTAAGGCACTGCACTTTGTATTCCTCTAAGTAAGGAAGTCTATAGAGCTGTACATTTTGTAAATCTGTTTGTAGGGAAGGCTATAGGGTCCTACATATTGATTTCCTGTATGTGGGTTCTGCATCTGGGTTTTGTAATTCTATGTGTAAGGGAGGATACACAGCACTATCCCTTTTCCTGTACGCATAAATGCCTCTAGGCCACTGAATTTTGCATTCCTGTATGAAACCTAGGCAATAACGCATTTCATCTTGCATGTATGATAGTACATATGGTATTGCTTCTTGTTGCATGCAAGAGAGACTATAGAGCACTACGTATTGTTTTCCTCCATGTATGAGGGCCTATAAGGCTGCATTTTGTATTCTTGCATGTAGGATAGACCATAAAGTATTGGCTCTCTTCTTCTATGTGGGGGAGCCCATAGGAGACTTGCCTTTTTTCTATGGGAAACTCATAGGGCGTTGCATTTTGTTTTCCTGCTTGTAGGTGTGGCTATAAGGCATGGGCTCTTGTCTTCTTGCATGTTGGAGAGTCTATAGGGGATTGCGTGATGTTTTCACTGCAGGTAGTGGAATCTATAAGGCACTGCATGTTTTATTCTTGTATGTATGGGAACCTCTAAAGATCTACACAGGAAATGATGAGCGACCATGCAAAGTCAATGAATGTCAGTGGAATGAGTGACGAGGTGGAATCTTCTGAAGCATTGTGAAGTGGCAGGTGCTGAGTTCGACTGGGCTGAATCTCCAAGCGACACGATTTGATTACCAATCAGAGCTTAAAGCTACCAGCAATTTACAGATGGCACCAAACAGAGCCCCCCCAAAACCTTTTCCTATTTGCTTCAATAGACCATGTTCAATAGGTGATTTTGTGGGCAGTTCAGGAGTAAAACACCTCATGTATTACTTGTCGCTTAATGTGTTGCTGTGGCTTAAGACATTGTATGCTGTATTCATTCATTGAAAGGGGCATCCTACAGGGCACAAAAGAAAACATGTTTTCTTGTATGTGGTAGCACCCTATACAGCAGTTGAACACCTTTCTTTATTTAAAAGCAATTCTTATGGCACTTTGTCATATTGACACTGTTAGGGTTATTTATCACATGTTATATGCACTACAATTACAGGGCGCTGGATCGCTGATCCAAAAGGTTGGGGGTTCTAGTCCCACTCTCCACAAGGTTGTCACTGTAAACCCCCCCCCCCCCAGTGCAGCTAACTGGGTTATCAAAGGCGGGCCATGTATCTCACTGTCTATGGTGAGAGGCATGTAAAAGAACCATTGCTGACTTTCGTAAAGAGTAGGCTGCAAAGTCTTCAGCGTGTTTCTGTCCCTTGCTAAAAAGGGTTGTGACAGGAAGGGCATCCGACGTAAAAACCTCTGCCACATCAACCATGCGAATCAGATGATTCGCTGTGGCGACTCCCGAGTAAAAGGGAAAAAGCCGAAAGGAAGGCATATGCACTACAATTACCCACACACTTGATTTACGGGCCTGAGGTTATGTTCAGTACCAAATTCAGCATTACCTTTGGAGTGATATTTGAGAGAGTGCACCATGAACATTCCCTTTTCTTAAAATGTTAACACTATTCTTGAACATTATTCTCTTATGTAGCTCTTCCATCAACACCTGAGAAAGGGAAGAAGCGTGGACGACCTCCCAGGCAGGAAAAAAAGGATCAAACTGATGCTGAAGGCACTGTGAAGAAAAAAAAAAGAACTCTGGACAGATTTAACGGCATGTCAGTGGAAGAGGTCATGGCTAGAAAACTTCCTGATATCATCACCTACAATCTGGACATTCTGATAGTGAGTGTATAATGGATTGTATATAGCTTCATAGATGGATGCACACTTGTTATATTTGTTGTAGAATTTTTTTCATCTGTATTTATTTTGCAGATTGGCATTAACCCTGGATTATTGTCAGCCTTTAAAGGACGACATTACCCGAACCCAGGAAACCATTTCTGTATGGAATATTTTAATTCTCTAATTTTCTTATAATGATTTGGATACCACAGTAATTTATTAACATTTCTAATTCGTGAATGTGCTGTCTGTTAGGGAAGTGCCTATTCTTATCAGGGCTCACAGATGAGCAGCTGAACTACATGCATGATCAGACTCTTCCAGAAAAATACAGCATCGGTTTTACTAATATGGTAGAGAGGACGACACCTGGGAGCAAAGACCTCTCAAAGTAAGGCATGTTTTGATTGGTTATAACATGTTGATTCATTTTGTATTACAGCAGCTCTGCTGTAGATCACAAATTTATAGGCATGGCAAAAATAAAGTACATACTGCCTTCTTTATTTATCAAGATTTAAAGAACAACTCGATGGGCTTCACCAGAACACATACACACAAAAACAGATTTGAATATATAGACATGTTGTTCCAAAAAGCCTAACCTTCAGAAACGCATTGGGGAAAAGCAAGTACACCTTATAATTCTATATAGTACAGAATCATACTGAGGTCAGCTTTAAGTCAGTAATAACTTGAGTTTAAAGTCAGAACTTTTCCCTTGACATCGATCTAGGTTGCTTCAAAGTATAGTATGACTGTCTGGGATGTAGTGATTGTGGGTCAACAGACGAATAGTATCCTAATTATTAAACCAAATTCTGAACTATAGATTCATATGTGCATTCTTCATATTTTATATACTTCATACTCCCCAGTTTAATACAAACATGAGTTTCGTGTTATATTCATACAATATTTATAACCTTTTTATAACAGGAAATGTGTTATCACAAAAATGTATAATGGAATAACAAGATCTATTATATAATAATATATATCTACAAGATATTATATCTACAAGATATATTTTTATAGGAAGAAACATGTCACAACTTGGAAACTTGAAACTTGTCACAACATGGAAAGTTTATGCAGTCGGCCATCTACTTACGAAATTAATCCATTTTCGTAGCCTGGAGTTTTCGTAAGTAGCGTTGCATTTTACATGTAAACTGCGTGATTCGTTCCAAGGCTCCCAAGAATACCCCATAAACCCTTTAAAAATGATAAAAGTACACCAATTTTGTATGAAATATGTATGAAATATGTGTTAAAAGTAAAAGAAAATTATTTATTAAACCATTTAAACATGTTATTAACATATTTATTAATTCAACCATTATTAAACATTTTTTATTAACGCATATATACACACACACACACACACACACACACACACACACACACACACACACACACACACACACAAAACACTATCTCTCTCTATCTCTCTGTCTCTCTCTCTCACACACACACACACACACACACACACACACACACACACACACACACACAAAACTCTCCCTCTCTCTGGTGTGTTTTGCCGAATGCGGGCTCCGCCCACACGCAACGCGTAGCTGACGGACCAATTCTATTTAAATGTTTAAATGGACGGGATGTTGTATTTAAAGCGGAATTACAGTACCTGTTTGAAAGATCGGAGGTCCTGATTCAATATTAACTTGCTTCCTTGCGAGATCGGAGGTCTTTATTAACGCACATACACAGACACACACAACACTGTCTCTCTCTATCTCTCTCTATCTCTCTCTCTCTCTCTCTCTCTCTCTCTGTCTCTCTCTCTCTCTCTCACACACACACACACACACACACACACAAAATTCTCCCTCTCTCTGGTGTGTTTTGCCGAATGTGGGCTCTGCCCACACGTAACGCGCAGCTGACGGAACAATTCTATTTAAATGTTTAAATGGACGGGATGTTGTATTTAAAGCGGAATTACAGTACCTGTTTGAAAGATCAGAGGTCCTGATTCAATATTAACTTGCTTCCTTGCGAGATCGGAGGTCTTGTCCCATGGAGCACTCTGTTTTCCTTCTGCTTCAATATCGTTCCGATATAATTGCCTCCGTCACTGTATTTCCGCTTTTTTGTATTTTCCGGGTCCGTGATGGATAACGAAATATAACACTGCAATGATCAATCTCAAAGAGGACTCACGAGCCAACATTCTTGTTCAATTCTCCTCTCTCACACGTGTGACAAACAGGAAGAATGAGTACAGGAAGTATGGGTACAGTTCAGCTGCCTCCTGGCCAATGGGAGGCCAGCGGGGCGGGATGTTGGGAGACAGCCAATGAGAGAGCAACTCGCACATTGTTTGAATTTGTGAATGGCGGATTTGGCGCTTTTCGAAAAAGAGGTTGTTTTCGTAAAAGGATGACGGAAATTTAGGAACATGTTTTTCGTAACCTGGATTTTTCATATTCAGAGGATTTCGTAAGTAGAGGGCAGACTGTACTTCCTAATAACAAACAAATGTTATTTAAAGCCAAAAATACTTGTTGTACCCTCCAATACTTGTTGGAGGCAGATGATTCGCTGTGGCGACCCCTGAAGGGAAAAGCCTAAAGAAAAAGAAGAAGTAATAATAAAATGATTCCAAATAGCTCTAGTTTTTCGGAATACTGGAAGTCTAATCTCTATTTTACCAGCAGTTCATAAACAGGGAGTTGATGACAAATTGAAAATGTGCCTCAACTGATTGGTTTGCAGCCAAGCTTTTTAGGGGCAACCAGTTGTCTTTACGTCAATTTGTAGTACTTACAATTACAATTATAAAGCTTTTTTAATTCAGCCGTGAGGGGGAGCACAAGCCATTGTTCGTTCTCATGCCGGTCCCAAGCCTGGATAAATGCAGAGGGTTGTGTCAGGAAGGGCATCCGATGTAAAACCTGTGCCAAATCAGCTATGCAGGTCATCAATACGATTTCCAAACCAGTTCGGTCAAGGCCCAGGTTAACAACGACTGCCATCAGTGATGTTAACCGACAGGGTGCTGCTGGAAATTGGACTACTGTTGGTCAAAGAAGGAGAGGCGGTAGGCATGGTCGTAGGTAGAGAGAGAAGAGGAATGGCATGAGTCTAGGACTGAGAGTAGGGGCTTTGAATGTTGGAACTATGACAGGAAAAGGTAGAGAGCTGGCTGACATGATGCAGAGGAGGAAGGTGGACATACTGTGTGTTCAGGAGACCAGGTGGAAAGGTAGCAAGGCTAGAAGCTTATGAGCAGGGTTTAAGCTGGTTTATCATGGTGTGGATGAGAGAGAAATGGGGTGGAGGGTAGGGTTGTGTTTTGTTTTTGATTGTTTGTGGGGGTTTTTTGCATAGTTGGCTGTTTTGTGTCATTTTCCATACTTTCCTTATTTTTTTTTTCAATGAATATTTTTGAAAAACCCTGAATGCACTGAAGCCTCAGAAACTGAAACATGAAGTAGTGAGGGATCAATGTATGTTTATATATATATATATATATATATATATATATATATATATATATATATATATATATATATATATATAAAAACACCGTATTCTATGTAATAAGCACCCTGCTCCAATAAGGCGCCCACCATGGTGGGTGTTTTTTGATCTTATGTCTCATAACCGCCCATGTGTACTGGGAGCAAAATATTCAATCAGACTCTGTAACATGTAACAGTAAAATGAGGCTTCACTGCCTGTAAAAGTGAGGTTACACGGTATTTCAAGACCCCCTGCCACTGGGGAATGTCTCTAATGTTTATCAATAACAACACATTTAATTGTTCCACCGTGCTTGAAAAAACAGGAAAATATTTTGCTGCTTTCTTTTGGTAAATGTCCAACGACCGATGAACCATTAGAAACTGCTACAGCAAAACTATTGGATGCTCTGAATTAATGAAGCGATGAGCCAGATATAGATCTATCAGAAAGTGATGATGGGTATTTTTCACCCGATTCTCCCGCTCACTAACTGAAGAAATTTAAGCATGTTCCTGAACATGTGTTTTTGTTTATGTTCGTGTTGATTGGTTCAACGTGCCATGTACTAAAGTTGACATTCCTGTTGATTGGCTTGATTTTACTTCCGGGAAAATGTTTAAAGGAACAGCACCAGGAGGGAAAAGTAAAAGGTCTTTTTATTAAAAATTATGCTGTTTTCCATTTATTTTCAGCTTTCATGTAAGTATTTTGGTTGACACCACAAAATGAATAACAGAAATACCAGAAAACTCTTTTATTGTTCTGTTATTATTCATGTTTTCCACCTCGATGGTAATAAGCAATTACCGTTCCACTCCGCTGGTAACATTTTAATAAGTGCTCACCCACTCCAATTTTTAAAGCGCCCTGTGCACTTATCACGTCGAATACGGTATATATTTTTCATGTTATTATAACTATACATTTGAAAACTTATGGAAATTATAGTAAAGTAAAATTATGATAGTCAATACATTTACATTGGAATTTTCCAATAGGTCTAATAGATCTTATTAGAAAATTAGAAGTTCAACTTCATCTTCAACGGAGACATAGCATGCATGTCCTAGTTATTTATAGCATTGCACATTGCACTGTCCTACTACTCATGACACATGAGAGGTCAGTGAATGCATGTGTTCGTTGTATCAATCATTTAGTTTTTTTTGGAGTGGCAGTAATAAAGTTCCATAATCTCTTTCATTGCTTTATTGAGAAATTTTAACTCATGCTTCTAAACCACATTGTTGTATGTTAATACGATTGTTCAAATATGCTATTGTTTCAATAATACACGCAGGATTTGTATGGTGCACATGTGAAATTATCTTAATACTAGTCCTTCTCAAAAAATTAGCATATTGTGATAAAGTTGATTATTTTCTGTAATGTACTGATAAAAATTAAACTTTCATATATTTTAGATTCATTGCACACCAACTGAAATATTTCAGGTCTTTTATTGTTTTAATACTGATGATTTTGGCATACAGCTCATGAAAGCCCAAAATTCCTATCTCAAAAAATTAGCATATTTCATCCGACCAATAAAAAAAGTGTTTTTAATACAAAAAAGTCAAACTTCAACTAATTATGTTCAGTTATACACTCAATACTTGGTCGGGAATCCTTTTGCAGAAATGACTGCTTCAATGCGGCGTGGCATGGAGGCAATCAGCTTGTGGCACTCCTGAGGTGTTATGGAGGCCCAGGATGCTTCGATAGCGGCCTTAAGCTCATCTACAGTGTTGGGTCTGGTGTGTCTCAACTTTCTCTTCACAGTATCCCACGGAGTCTCTATGTGGTTCAGGTCAGGAGAGCTTCTGCCGCTGTTTCTGGTTCAAAAGTGGCTTGACCTGGGGAATGCGGCACCTGTAGCCCAGTCCACTGCTTCCACAGGTCCCCCAAGGTCTGGAATCGGCCCTTCTTCACAATCTTCCTCAGGGTCCAGTCACCTTTTCTGGTTGTGCAGCGTTTTCTGCCACACTTTTTCCTTCCCACAGACGTCCCACCGAGGTGGCATGATACAGCACTCTGGGAACAGCCTATTCGCTCAGAGATTTCTTTCTGTGTCTTACCCTCTTGCTTGAGGTTGTCAATGATGGCCTTCTGGACAGCAGTCAGGTCGGCAGTCTTACCCATGATTGCGGTTTTGAGTAATGAACCAGGCTGGGAGTTTTTAAAAGCCTCAGGAATCTTTTGCAGGCGTTTAGAGTTAATTGGTTGATTCAGATGATTAGGTTAATAGCTCGTTTAGAGTAACTTTTCATGATATGCTAATTTTTTGAGATAGGAATTTTGGGTTTTCATGAACTGTATGCCAAAATCATCAGTATTAAAGCAATAAAAGACCTGAAATATTTCAGTTGGTATGCAATGAATTTAAAATAAATGAAAGTTTAGTTTTTATGAGTATATTACAGAAAATAATGAACTTTATCACAATATGCTAATTTTTTGAGAAGGACTAGTACATTAAAGAGTCATTTTAATTAACAAGAACTTATATATAACTGCTTTTCTCCTATCAGATAATTAAAGTTTTTCTATCAGTAAATTCTTCTGTCTCTGTTATAGCAATGCGTGTTGTTAAATTTGTGTATTACATACTAAGAGTTGGCATAGAAGAGTTCTCCAAAAGGTGCTCAGGAAAAATACTTGGGAGAATTATTTATTTCATTACCAATCAATTTTAAAAAAGGTTCTCTTCATGGAAACAGCAAATTAATAAAAATACTAATAATACCGGTAATAACAATATGGTTAATTGTGAGTTCCATACAAAATATCCCTTTAATAAACAATTAAATGAGCAAGAAGCTGTACCGTATTTTCCGGACTATACATCGCTCCGGAGTACAAGTCACTGTGGCCATCTAGCTTTTAGCCTTTGATGAGCTTTTTTGTTTTCTTCACTGCAGTAATAATAATCTCTGCTTTTTGCCAATCCCTCACAAGTTTCTCGTTCACTCCAACTTTCTTTCTGCTGCTGGATTACCATTTTCTGCTGCATATTTCACTATTTGCATCTAGTAATCTGCAGAATTTGATTTTCTTTTTGGGGCCATTTCTTCAGCGGTACAGGATGAGTTTGGTACCCAAGCCTTGAGTGCCCTCTTGTAGTTGTGAGTGTAAAAATAACAAACGTGAAATTATGTTTGTTTTTATGCCGAACAGAATTCTGTGTAAGGAGGGTTATATTTATTTAATTTGTATGCAAGGAGTCTCCAGTGTCAGTGTTTTGTAACAGTGTTGAAGACTTTTAGAATTTTCAATCACTCAAGCTGAGGGAAAGAGAGTGATGCGAACTGGAAAGTTGATGATTAATGGGAATAAAAGGCATCCAGATAGCTTTATTAGGAAATGTGTGTTCTATTTCTTATATAATAGGATTTAATATGTTAGCATATTCATATATTTTTTTAAGATTAAAATCTATATTAGGGGTGAATGAGGGCATGCATAGGCTGATCTTTATAAAAAAAATAAAACCCTTCATGTTTTTTCAGCAAAGAGATTCGAGAAGGAGGCAAACAACTTCTGGAAAAGCTCCAGAAATACAGGCCACGAATCGCAGCCTTCAATGGGAAATGTAACGTCAAGTGTACTGCAAATGCTTTCCTTAAACATTCCTATCCTCATACAGTACATGTGAAAAGCCTGAATTTTTCAATTTCAGGTATTTATGAAACATTCTGCAAAGAGATTTTTGGGGTGAAAGCTAAGAACTTGGAATTTGGACTTCAGCCCTATAAAGTTCCAGACACAGAAACGGTAGAAAAACTTCAGAGATGACATTTTTCTTTGAATTTTTTCATCTCAAAGCACTTACTGGTATGAGATTTTCTTCACAGGTTTGTTACCTGATGCCTTCGTCCAGTCCACGCTGTGCTCAGTTCCCTCGAGCTCAGGACAAAGTTCATTTCTATATTAAACTGAAAGAACTGCGGGACCAGCTGAAGGGTGTGACACACAGCAATGAGATTCAGGAGACCCATTATGAGTTCGACCTTCTCATGGCCAAAGGTAACCTTTGCTTCGAATAATAATAGATTTGTAGAGGGAAGCGATTTGAAGTAGTCATGGGAAAATCGCTACTTTCCAGTCAGGGTGTATTGGGATCAAGTTTATACAGTATTGAGATAAAACTCGTTCATTCCATGGTGATGTTTAAATTCTTATGACATTGGCTAAAAGGGGTTGTTTGTGGAATAAACAAATAACCCCATGACTATAAAAAAAGATGATTAAAAAAAAAAAGTCAGAGACGCATGCTGTGAACTTTAAAAAAAAAATACTGAAGGTCCACATACTTGAAGAGGTAGCACATGTTTTGCTAGTCTTGTCACTGTGTACATTTACATTGTAACTAGTCTTGTAAACCACTGTGTACATTTTGTAGCTATGTTGTTAGTGCTTATGCTTATGCCCCACAGGCAGGATGTGAGTGGTCATTGGGGCAGACTTCAATGTATGTGTTGGTGCAGGAAACAGAGGGGACGAGGAAGTGATGGGCAGGTTTGGTATCCAGGACAGGAACTCAGAAGGACAGATGTTGGTAGATTTTGCAAAAAGGATGGAAATGGCTGTGGTAAATACTTTCTTCCAGAAGAGACAGGAGCATAGGGTGACTTATAAAAGCGGAGGTAGGAGCACACAAATAGACTACATCTTGTGCAGGCGATGTAATTTGAAGGAAGTCGGTGACTGCAAAGTAGTTGTGGGTGAGAGTGTTGCCAAACAGCATAGGATGGTGGTGTGCAGGATGATGCTGATAGTGAGAAACGTGAAGAAGGCAAAGGCAGCGCAGAAGACAAAGTGGTGGAAGCTGAAAAAGGAAAAGTGTTGTGTTGTCTTCAAGGAGGAGTTGAAACAGGTTTTGGGTGGTCAGGAAGTGCTTCCAGATGACTGGACAACTACAGTTAATGTGATCAGGGAGACAGGTAGGAGAGTCCTTGGTGTGTCGTCTGGAAGGAAAGTAGATAAAGAGACTTGGTGGTGGAATGAGGAAGCGCAGGAGTGCGTACAAAGGAAGAGGTTAGCTAAGAAGAAGTAGGACATTGAGAGGACCGAAGAGAGGAAACAGGAGTACAGGGAGACGCAGCATAAGCGAAGGTAGCGGTGTCAAAATCCAAACAGAGGGCGTATAATGACTTGTATGCTAGGTTGGACAGTAAGGAGGGAGAAATTAATTTATACAGGTTGGCACAGCAGAGAAATAGAGATGGGAAGGATGTGTAGCAAGTTAGAGTGACTAAGGACAGAGTGGGAAATGTATTGACTGATGACAGAAGTGTGCTGGGAATATGGAAAGAGTACTTTGAAGAGCTGATGAATGAGGAAAATGAGAGAGAACAAAGAGTAGAAGAGGTGACCGTTGAGAACCAGGAAGTAGCAGAGCTTAGTGAGGGTGAAGTGAGGAGGGCATTGAAGAGGATGAAGAGTGGAAAGGCAGTTGGTCCTGATGACATTCCTGTGGAAGTATTGAAGTGTCTAGGAGAGAGCAGTAGATTCTCTGACAAGAACATTCAACAAGGTCTGAGAGAGTGAGAGGATGCCGGAGGAATGGAGAATTGTACTGGTGCCCATTTTTAAGAACAAGGGAGACGTGCAGAGTTGTGGCAACTACAGAGGGATGAAGTTGATGAGCCATACGATGAAGTTATGGGAAAGAATAGTGGAAGCTAGACTAAGGGCAGAGGTCAACATTTGTGAACAGCAGTTTGGTTTCATGCCAAGAAAGCACCACAGATGCAGTGTTTGCTTTGAGGATGTTAATGGAGAAATACAGAGAAGGTCAGAGGGAGCTACATTGTGGCTTTGTGGATCTGGAGAAAGCGTATGACAAGGTGCCGAGAGAGGAACTGTGGTATTGCATGAGGAAGTCTGGAGTGGCAGAGAAGTATGTTCGAGTGGTGCAGGACATGTACGAGAGCTGTAAGACAGTGGTGAGGTGTGCTGTTGGTGTGACAGAAGAGTTCAAGGTGGTGGTGGGACTGCATCAAGGGTCAGCTCTGAGCCTCTTCTTGTTTGCTATGGTGATGGATAGGCTGACAGACGAGGTTAGACAAGAATTTCCATGGACTATGATATTTGCAGATGACATTATGATGTGTAGTGAAAGCAGAAAACAAGTGGAGGAAAATCTAGAGAGGTGGAGGTATGCCTTGGAAAGTAGAGGAATGAACTCTCTTTGCCTCAGTAAGGCCTTTGATACAAACTTAAATCTCTGGCTTTATAATGTTTCCTGGAATGACTCATATTTCTCATTGACAGAGGATGCGAAAAGGATGGCCATCAAAGAAGAGCAGCATGACCCTGCGTATGAACAAAGCTCTTTTTGTGCAACGCAACAGACATGCAGTTTTTATCCTGCTAATATTGAACAAGGTGATTCTCATTAATATCTCTTTACAGTCTTCATTCATTCAGCACATTTGTATCATTCTATCACAACATATCCCAGAGGTGCTGAGAGTGCTGAACTCCAAAATCAAGTAATATAAAATAATGACTGCTTTGTATGAATGACCTTTTTCTTTCCTCGACCTGGTCGATTATGTTACGGTTAGTCGAAAGGGAGGTCTGTTTTGCATGAAAGTAAAACATAGAACATATTGAATAAATAAGTATAATTTTTTTGGACAGGATATTAGCACAACCACTCTAATTCAGTTCAATTCTCTTTCACAAGTGAATGATTTGATTCATTTTGATGCGTTTTACTTCTGATTCAGTGTCAATTCAATTGACCGAAATACATAATTTCCCCCCATTTTATTTTCTGACTACTTTAATGATCATTAGTGGGGCCGATGGTGTAGTAGTTAGGGTGCTGCACTCACGATCGGGAGGTCGTGAGTTCGAATCCCACTGAGACCCTCACTGTGCTAAGACCCCTGGTCAAGGTCTCGACCACAAGTGTGCCTCTGTTCACCCAGCAGTATAAATGGGTACCAGTACAAATATACTGGGAAGGTAACCTGCGATGGACTAGCGTCCCATCCCGGAGGAGTTGAACTCCTGGTCGCTTCACTCTACAGAAACCGGGGATAAGCACCGGCCTGATGAGCCATTAGGCTCGGGTGTAAAAACCCAACAGACTTTACCTACCTACCTACCTTAATGATCATTCGGGCATGGGGAGGCTGGAGCCGATCCCAGTCAACTTTGGCCAAAGGCGAGTACAATGACTATCACAGGGCAACACGCACACACACAATCATTTACACTCACACCTTGTGGAACAAACACATATTTCTCATTTTGTGAGCATATAATATTACATTAATGCTTTTGTCCTGTCACAAAACAGACTTTTATCAAGGATCTTCCATGAGAATGGAATAAATGATGCACTTGTAGAGTATGTAGCTGTGCCGAAGTCACTGTTATGTTCATGCAAGCTTATTATATGACACAGTGCCAGTTCCTTTCAAATTATTATTTTTCTTTGTCTGCACAAATACAAATTACAGACAGAAAATGAAGCTCTTCTCAGAGTTTACCGAAATGAATATTCAATTTACTAATGATAATCAGCTCTATGAATCGGATATTTATAATAGCGTTTTATGACTCTTGGTATTCCAGGTGCTGCAAATCCACAAGATTCGTCAGTGACAGGACAGGTCGGGTCTAACCAGTGGACAATGCAGCCGTTTGCAGACCAGATTCCAGATATTAGGTACTCCAGCAACAATGAGACATCACAATACTTCTGATGTGTTAACCCAAGTTCTGTTCAGAAGTGGAGAAAAGATCAGTTTATTATAGTTTTTAATATCATCCTAACTTTTAAGTCATGTGCTTTTATTTATTGTGTGTTGTAGAATTTCAGTGTGAAATTTTGTGTGTGGTGTTTTTCATCCTTCGATTTTGGTCTGCACCTGAATATATATAGTATGTAATACCAAGTGCTGAATGATCAGTTCATTATGTACTCCCCTGTAGTATGTTCTGTAAGTGTATGAGGAGTATTTCCTGCTATTTTTCCCCAACCAAATTCTTCTTATTTTATTCAGAGGCCCAAGCTAATTTATTAATTATACTTACCATACTCTAACTATAGTGCGGTACCTTCACATTCTGGATATTAATTAATCCAGGAAACTTTCCATGACAGTTAAATGCATAATGAATACATCCAAGTAATCCTACTTTTTCAAACATCCAAGTCATCTGACTTTTTTCTGTACTAACAGGATGGATTTAGGAATATCGGACATAGATTTTCTTTTTTTGTATTACTAACATGTGTATATAGAAGTGATGGTTTTTACTTGAATATTGCAGCGTTATGTAGCATGAGCTGCATACTTTTCTACTGTGATGATACTGTGATGATACAGTAGTCAAGACAATATATTTGACCAGTTTTGTTTATTTTGCAAAGATCATGCATGATGTTTCACACTAAATCATTCTCGTTGGTGCTTATTTATAAATTTCAGACCTCAGTTAAAGCATATTTTGTACTCTTGGAATGTGAGCAAACTGCATAGAACAGGCCTAGCAAAAGCTAGATAGACCCCTTCTTCTGACATCAGAAAAAACTAAAAAAATGCAGTGCTGTGATCTTCTTGGGCAGATGTCCGAGAACCCAGGTCCCATGGGACTATTTGCTGTTTTGTTATTAAATACCAATCGCATGTAATGATCCTTACTGTTACATGAGAATTTGATGTAAATGCTTTGGAATTTTCTCCATAGTGTTTTTGAATGTACAGATGTTCATCAAGTTTTCACTGTGTATACAATTTATGGTGTAAATACTTTTGGTGTCATTTTTAAAAAAAAAATTTAATAATCCCAAGAAGTGTGTTTTAATAATATAAATGATATTCATGACCCAGTCACAGCTGGACTGTTGAAAAGCAAAAATAAACAAATTTTTGAACTCTTAACTCGCTTTTAAATGCAGTATTTTGGGATTCTTTGTACCACTCAGGATTCATTTGACCATAAAATGCACTTATATCTTAACAAATTAAATATTAAACAAGAGTACATAAGGAGCATAACCCAGCCAACCCCAGCAACCTCCCAGAGGAACCAAAATGGCAAAAAATTTGTCTTTACTCCAAATGTTAAAGAATCTTTTAAAAATATCTTTATACAAAAGCTAATCTGGATCATGTCCACAGTTTAATGGAGATTCCATTGAGCAAAATCCCCAGCTGTGGTGGAAATTTCATGAAAATCCAAACGTAAATCTTGTTTAGTTCTGCTGACAATCATAATCACAGGTTAAACAAAACATCCATGGTGGAGGTAATTATTGTAGTCTACTGTATTTGTATCTCCAAATTAAACTTTTATATATACACATATCTACACACAGACACACACATTATATTACATATATACTGCATATATATACACACACACTAGTCCTTCTCAAAAAATTAGCATATTGTGATATGCTTTCTCATTATTTTCTGTAATGTACTGATAAAAATTAAACTTTCATATATTTTAGATTCATTGCACACCAACTGAAATATTTCAGGTCTTTTATTGGTTTAATACTGATGATTTTGTCATACAGCTCATGAAAACCCAAAATTCCTATCTCAAAAAATTAGCATATTTCATCCGACCAATTTGAAAAAAAAAAAAGTGTTTTTAATACAAAAAAGTCAACCTTCAAATAATTATGTTCAGTTATGCACTCAATACTTGGTCGGGAATCCTTTTGCAGAAATGACTGCTTCAGTGCGGCATGGCATGGAGGCAATCAGCCCGTGGCGCTGCTGAGGTGTTACGGAGGCCCAGGATGCTTCGATAGCGGCCTTAAGCTCATCCACAGTGTTGGGTCCGGTGTCTCTCAACTTTCTCTTCACAATATCCCACAGATTCTCTATGGGGTTCAGGTCAGGAGAGTTGGCAGGCCAATTGAGCACAGTAATACCATGGTCAGTAAACCATTTATCAGTGGTTTTGGCACTGTGAGCAGAGCCAGGTCGTGCTGAAAAATGAAAATCATCTCCATAAAGCTTTTCAGCAGATGGAAGCATGAAGTGCTCCAAAATTTCCTGATAGCTAGCTGCATTGATCCTGCCCTTGATAAAACACAGTGGACCAACACCAGCAGCTGACATGGCACCCCAGACCATCACTGACTGTGGGTTCATGACACTGGACTTCAGGCATTTTGGCATTTCCTTCTCCCCAGTCGTCCTCCAGACTCTGACACCTTGATTTCCGAATGACATCTGGAGGTCTGGAATCGGCCCTTCTCCACCATCTTCTTCAGGGTCCGGTCACCTCTTCTGGTTGTGCAGCGTTTTCTGCCACACTTTTTCCTTCCCACAGACGTCCCACTGAGGTGGCTTGATACAGCACTCTGGGAACAGCCTATTTGCTCAGAGATTTCTTTCTGTGTCTTACCCTCTTGCTTGAGGGTGTCAATGATGGCCTTCTGGACAGCAGTCAGGTCGGCAGTCTTACCCATGATTGCGGTTTTGAGTAATGAACCAGGCTGGGAGTTTTTAAAAGCCTCAGGAATCTTTTGCAGGTGTTTAGAGTTAATTGGTTGATTCAGATGATTAGGTTAATAGCTCGTTTAGACTACCTGAACATGAGATGCTAATTTTTTGAGATAGGAATTTTGGGTTTTCATGAGCTGTATGCCAAAATCATCAGTATTAAAACAATAAAAGACCTGAAATATTTCAGTTGGTGTGCAATAAATCTAAAATATATGAAAGTTTAATTTTTATGAGTATATTACAGAAAATAACGAACTTTATCACAACATGCTAATTTTTTAGAATGACTAGTATATATACACACACATACAGTGGGGCCAATAAGTATTGGGCAATGTAAAAATGTGCAACTTCACCCATTGAAAAAGATAAGAGTGATTTGTAATTTTCATCATAGGTACACATCAAGCTTGAGAGGGGCAGTGGTGGTCTAGTGGTATAGGGCGCTGGATCGCCGCTCCAAAGGTTGGGGGTTCGAGTCCCACTCTACACAAGGTTGTCACTGTCCCCCCAGTGCGGCTAACTGGGTTATCAAAGGCCGGCCATGTCTCTCACTTTCTATGGTGAGAGGTATGTAAAAGAACCATTGTTGACGTTCGTAAAGAGTAGGCTGCAAAGTTGTCAACGTGTTTCTGTCCCTTGCTAAAAAGGGTTGTGACAGGAAGGGCATCCGACGTAAAAACCTCTGCCAAATCAAACGTGCAAATCAGATGATTCGCTGTGGTGACTCCCGAGTAAAAGGGAAAAAGCCGAAAGGAAGACAGACGGTACACATCAAGCTTGAGAGACAGAATGTAAAAAAATCCAGGAAATCACATTGTATGATTTTTAAACAATTTATTTGTGAAATAATTGTGAATTTTTACATTGCCAAATACTTATTGATCCCACTGTATGTATATTATATATATATATATATATATATATTATATAAGTGTCTATATATATATCTTATATCAGACTTCAATGGACATGTTGGTGCAGGCAACAGAGGGGACGAGGAAGTGATGGGCAGGTTTGGTATCCAGGACAGGAACACAGAAGGACAGATGTTGATCGATTTTGCAAAAAGGATGGAAATGGCTGTGGTGAATACTTTCTTCCAGAAGAAACAGAAGCATAGGGTGACTTATGAAAGCGGAGGTAAGAGCACACAGGTAGACTACATCTTGTGTAGGCGATGTAATTTGAAGGAAGTCAGTGACTGCAAAGTAGTAGTGGGTGAGAGTGTTGCCAAACAGCATAGGATGGTGGTGTGCAGGATGACACTGATGGTGAGAAAGGTGAAAAAGGCAAAGGTAGAGCAGAAGACAAAGTGGTGGAAGCTGAAAAAGGAAGAGTGTCGTGTTGTCTTCAAGGAGGAGTTGAAACAGGCTTTGGGTAGTCAGGAAGTGCTTCCAGAGGACTGGACAACCACAGCCAATGTGATCAGGGAGACCGGTAGGAGAGTATTTGGTGTGTCCTCTGGAAGGAAAGTAGATAAGGAAACTTGGTGGTGGAATGAGGAAGTGCAGGAGTGTGTACAAAAGAAGAGGTTAGCCAAGAAGAAGTGGGACATTGAGAGGACCGAAGAGAGTAAACAGGAGTACAGGGAGACACAGCGTAAGGTGAAGGTAGCAGTGTCAAAGGCCAAACAGAGGGCGTATGATGACTTGTATGATAGGTTGAACAGTAAGGAGGGAGAAAATGATCTATACAGGTTAGCACAGCAGAGAAATAGAGATGGGAAAGACGTGCAGCAAGTTAGAGTGATAAAGGACAGAGAGGGAAATGTATTGACTGATGACAGAAGTGTGCTGGGAAGATGGAAAGAGTACTTTGAAGAGCTGATGAATGAGGAAAATGAGAGAGAAAAAGAGTAGAAGGGGTGACCGTTGAGGAGCAGGAAGTAGCAAAGATTAGTAAGGGAGAAGTGAGGAGGGCATTGAAGAGGATGAAGAGTGGAAAGGCAGTTGGCCCTGATGACATACCAGTTGAAGTATGGAAGTGTCTAGGGAGGTAGCAGTAGATTTTCTGACAAGAATATTCAACAAGGTCTTAGAAAGTGAGCAGATGCCAGAGGAATGGAGGAGAAGTGTGCTTGTGCCCATTTTTAAGAACAAGGGCGATGTACAGAGTTGTGGCAACTACAGAGGGATAAAGTTGATGAGCCATACAATGAAGCTATGGGAAAGAATAGTGGAAGCAAGACTAAGGGCAGAGGTCAGCATTTGTGAACAACAGTTTGGTTTCATGCCAAGAAAGAGCACCACAGATGCAGTGTTTGCTTTGAGGATGTTAATAGAGAAGTACAGAGAAGGTCAGAAGGAGCTGCATTGTGCCTTTGTGGATCTGGAGAAAGCATATGACAGGGTGCCGAGAGAAGAACTGTGGTATTGTATGAGGAAGTCTGGAGTGACAGAGAAGTATGTTAGAGTGGTGCAGGACATGTATGATAGATGTAAGACAGTGGTGAGGTGTGCTGTCGGTGTGACAGAAGAGTTCAAGGTGGAGGTGGGACTACATCAAGGGTCAGCTCTCAGCCCCTTCTTGTTTGCTATGGTGATGGACAGGCTAACAGATGAGGTTAGACAAGAATCTCCATGGACTATGATGTTTGCAGATGACATTGTGATCTGTAGTGAGAGCAGAGACCAAGTGGAGGAAAATCTAGAGAGGTGGAGGTATGCCCTGGAAAGGAGGGGATTGAAGGTTAGTCTTAGTAAGACAGAATACATGTGTGTGAACGACAAGGACCCAAGAGGAACTTTGAGGTTACAGGGGGCAGAGATAAAGAAGGTGGAGGATTTTAAGTACTTAGGCTCAACAATCCAGAGCAATGGAGAGTGTGGAAAAGAGGTGAAGAAGCGCGTGCAGGCAGGTTGGAATGGATGGAGAAAAGTGTCCGATTGTGATGTGTGATAGGAGAGTATCGGCAAGAATGAAGGGAAAAGTGTACAAGACGGTGATGAGGCCAGCAATGTTGTATGGTTTAGAGACAGTGGCCCTGGGGAAAAGACAGGAGTCAGAGTTGGAGGTAGCAGAGATGAAAATGTTGAGGTTCTCTTTGGGAGTAACGAGGATGGATAGGATCAGAAATGAGTACATCAGAGGGACAGCACATGTTAGATGTTTTGGAGACAAAGTCAGAGAGGCTAGATTGAGATGGTTTGGACATGTACAGAGGAGGGATAGTGAGTATATTGGTCGTAGGATGCTGAGGTTGGAACTACCAGGCAAGAGGCCCAGAGGAAGACCAAAGAGAAGATTTATGGATGCAGTGAAGGCGGACATGAAGGTCGTTGGAGTAAGAGTAGAAGATGCAGAGGATAGGGAGAGATGGAGGCAGATCATTTGCTGTGGCGACCCCTGAAGGGAACAGCCGAAAGGAAAAGAAGAAGATATATATCTTATATATGGGTGTGTGTGTATTACAATTCTAATGTATGCACATACTATTTAGTAGCTAGCAAACTACAACATATGAAATATCAGTTGCGTGACATCTTTTCCTTTCGGCTTTTCACTTTTTTCCATGGTTCGCCACAGTGAATCAAATTACATGAAATAACTGAAAATAAAACTTGTGATGAGGTCAGTGATGTTATATGGTTTAGAAACAGTGGCAATGAGGAAAAGACAGGAGGCAGAGCTGGAGGCAGCAGAGATGAAAATGTTGAGGTTCTCTTTGGGAGGAACAAGGATGGATAGGATCAAGAATGAGCACATCAGAGGGACAGCACATGTAAGACATTTTGGAGACAAAGTCAGAGAGGCTAGATTAAGATGGTTTGGAATAGATTGGTAGTAGGATGCTGAGGTTGGACCTACCAGTAAGAAGGCCTAAAGGAAGACCAAAGAGAAGATTTGTGGATGTAGTGAAGGAAGATTTGAAGGTACGTAGTTGGTGTAAGAGAAGAAGATGCAGAGGACAGGGTGAAATGAAGACAGATGATTCGCTCTGGCGACCCCAGAAGGGAGCAGCCGAAAGGAGAAGAAGAAAAAAGAACTGAAAATAAAACTTGTGTAAATAAAATTAAGGTTTATCGATAGCTTTTAGTTATATCGGTGGTTTTTGTTATCGTTATTTTTTTCTGCACTTTTTATTATCGAGACTGGTATTATGGCTTTGTCATGACAAACAGGAAGTGAACTTTTTGACAACCAATAGGGATCGAACTCCGAAATATTTAAATACCAGAGAAATGGGTCGCGCAAAATAAGAGGGGGGATTCATAAAACCGCTCGAAAGAAAATAGAACAAGTTTTGACTGGAAGGTGCAGATATACATTTAAAATATTGTTATGTCAGAATACAGAGTTATTCGGTACTTTGTTTTTCATAAATAAATATTTAAATCGAATGCGAAAACCCACCTTCCCCATTTCATTCTTGAGTTGGTATAGTCCATTACCGGAGTGACTCGTCGGTGTAGGACGACTGTCAGCCTTTGTTGCCTTCAGCTGGATTTTTATTTTCATAGGAAAAATAGATTTAAACGGATTATTTTGTCCTCTAATCATATTAATAACGGTACGTATGTTTAATTTACAAATAAGCCACAAATTATTTTAAGTATAACAAAGTTTTGGAGTGAGATAGTTCGCTAATTATTGATATCCATTCATAAAGCTAGCATGCTAACTGGCTAAGTGTATGTACTGTATTGGCAAAGGCATCTAAAATAAAGGAAGAATACCAATTTTGATATCCTATGAGCAAGATATATTCCATAAACCTGGATTTTAAAATTATAATTTTTGGCTCTTCTTAACAACTTGTTGGTTAATTAGGCTTGGTAGTGAGATATTTGGCATTGAATTACAGAATGAGTCAGATGAAATTTTAAAGAATGGGAGCCACGCTGAAGAGGAAACTGGCCTATATTTCGCCCTGTGTGTTTAAATGTTTCATATTTCTTTAATTCTGGATGTTAACTAGCGATCTCGATTGTTATGTATTATATAAAAGTAATATCTTGTTGGTAATTAGCATGCTAAGTGTGTACTGAAACTGGTACCTGCCAAAGAGAATAAATAGACTGGTTAGAAACATTCTTCATGATCTGTCTAGCTACCACTACTAATAACATTTCACTCATAAATAAATATGAATGTTGGTTTATCACTAAGTACCCGTAAAGATGGATGAAAGAAGTTATGGATCTTTGCCTCATGTGCCCTCGGATTATGTTCAGCACTGGTGAGTGAGTTCTCCCGCTTTGTCTTCAAATGGCGCCAGGGTTGAATTTTCATTTCTTGCCCTCCGCTCACTTCCTAAGCATGCTGATGGAGCTCTGTGCAGATACTAAACCTACCCTGAATGTTACTAACCAGCCTATGAACACAGCAAATTAATCATTTAATTTGCTTCTTATATATGTTACTAATTGATCTTGCTGCTACAGTGTCCATCTTGAGTCGTTCAGTCATTGGTAAAACATATATATCACAGTAGAGATGGCTATTCAGTAGAATTGGCAATTCTCCTATGAGAGATGCCAATTGAAATCACTACTAGGAAAATTGCCCATTCTACTAGTAGAGATTGCAATTGGAATCTTCCCTAGGACAATTTCCAATTCTCCTAGGACAATCGCCAATTCACGAAGAGAAAGTTTAATAATTACAGATTTACATCTCTAAGACATAGTCATCATGATGTTAGTTTGTATGTAGTAAATTTAAATATATAATGTGATTTTAAGACATGTGTTTTGTTTGGCTAGTATATGAATATTGGCACATATTAATAATCAATATTAAATTGAAAATAGTTGAAATCTCTGATCATTGCAAGTAAATATCACAAATATGACAAAGGGTGAGATGGAGGCAGATCATTTGCTGTGGCGACCCCTGAAGGGAACAGCCGAAAGGAAAAGACAGTTTTCACCTAATGTGGCACGCATGATGAATGTCACAGATCTTCAAAAATGCCAACTTGTCACTCAGTGTCCTTTGTCAAATGCTCAAAAGAATGTGTGGAAAATAGCAACAATATACTGGATATCAGATAATTTATTGTCAATCAAATAAAATGAGGATGATCAAAGGAGAGGTAATGACACTTCACAAAGGTGTGAACATAACATGTCAACCTCAAGGTGACAGCTTTCACAACTGTTCAAAAGGTGTTGAATTCAATCATAGGTAGTCAAAGAAGAAAATGCTCACACACCAAAAAGGTGAGAATATAACTGTGAAATGAAGTGTAACACCTCAAGAAGCTTGATGGTACTGTATATAAGCTCATTCAGTCATACCTCTCCTTATGTAATTAATCCGCTCCAGCAGTGGTTTCGTAACCTGATTTTTTCGTAAGTTTATTTGCATTTTACATGTAAAACGCCTGATTCATTCCAAGGCCCCCAATACAACCTCCTAAACCCTTTATAACGCCTCCTTCTGCTTCAATATTGTACCAGTGATAGACGTGTTTCGGCTATATTCCATTTGCGATATCACTCAACCGTATGGCATGAGCTCGTATCTTCTTTTCACTCGCACCAGGAATCACTTTCCTCGGAATTGCGCGTGTGTGTTGACCATGTCTTCTGAGCAGAGTTATAATCTGACAAATGTTTATGCAAGGTTAAAAGCCTGAGCCAAAAAAATAAAGTTGCTATGAGTACACTTGAAAAACTCACAAAACAACAGTAACTCTGTCCTTTACGTGTGTTAGAACTCCGTGACGAACAATGGGTCGAAGGCACACGAAAAGCATCATGGGTATTATGGAGATACAGCTCCCTCCGAGCCAGTGGGAGGCCAGTGGGACAGCTTCTTCTTGTTTGCTATGGTGATGGACAGGCTGACAGACAAGGTTCACACGCTGACAGACGAGGTTAGACAAGATTCCCCATGAACTATGATGTTTGCAGATGACATTGTGATCTGCAGTGAGAGCAGAGAATAAGTGCAGGAAAATCTAGAGAGGTGGAGGTATGCCCTGGAAAAGAAGGGAATGAAGGTTAGCCTCAGTAAGACAGAATGCATGTGTATGAATGACAAGGACGCAAGAGGAACGGTGAGGTTACAGGGAGTAGAGATAAGGAAGGTGGAGGATTTTAAGTACTTAGGCTCAACAATCCAGAGCAATGGAGAGTGTGGAAAAGAGGTGAAGAAGCGTGTGCAGGCAGGTTGGAATGGTTGGACAAAAGTGTCCAGTGTGATGTGTGATAGGAAGGTATCGGCAAGAATGAAAGGAACAGTGTACAAGACGGTGTTGAGACCAGCGATGTTGTATGGTTTAGAAACCGTGGCCCTGGGGAAAAGACAGGAGGCAGAGCTGGAGGTAGCAGAGATGAAAATGTTGAGGTTCTCTTTGGAAGTAACGAGGATGGATAGGATCAGGAATGAGCACATCAGAGGGACAGCATATGTAAGACATTTTGGAGACAAAGTCAGAGAGGCTAGATTGAGATGGTTTGGACATGTACAGAGGAGGGATAGTGAGTATATCGGTACTAGGATGCTGAGGTTGGAACTACCAGGCAGAAGGCCTAGAGGAAGACCAAAGAGACGATTCATGGACATGGTGAAGGAGGACATGAAGGCAGTTGGTGTAAGAGAAGAAGATGCAGAGGATAGGGCGAGATGGAGGCAGATGATTCGCTGTGGCGACCCCTGAAGGGAACAGCCGAAAGGAAAAGAAGAAGAAGAGACAATTAAATTACAATTCTGCTTGCAACAATAACATTTAGATTAAAAAAAAACCGCCAGCCTCCCCGTGACCCTAATTAGCATTAAGTGGTTCAGAAAATGAATGAATTTGTTTGAGTCCTTCTTGTATTTTTATAAAGTAGAATAATATTTGTCCCACGAAGCGTGGGACGGGGTGCAGCCAGATGTGTGAAAATTGACTTCTCATAAAAACGGTGACACTGTGTTCACTGTGAAATAGAAATGTTGAAACCAAAACACTGTCTGTTTAATCATCATCATCATCATCATCATCATCTTCCGCTTAGTCCAGGGTCAGGTCTCGGAGGCAGCAACCTAAGCAAAGAGGTCCAGACGGCCCTTTCCAGAGCCACTTCCTCCAACTCTCCCGGGGGGTACACCGAGGCGGTCCCAGACAAGCCGAGAGACATAGTCCCTCCAGCGTGTTCTAGGTCGACCCCGGGGTTTCCTCCCAGTTGGACATGCCCGAAACGCCACACCAGGGAGGTGTCCAGGGGCATTCTGGCCAGATGCCCGAGACACCTCAACTGGCCCCAAATGGAAGCAGTCTCCCATGCCTGAACGCGGGTCACCGGGGTTCCCTCCTGGAGCCAGGCCTGGGAGAGGGGCTCAAAGGCGAGTGCCTGGTGGTCGGGCTTATGCCCATGGAGCCTGGCCGGGCCTAGCCCGAAAAGGAGACATGGGTCCGCCCTACCATGGACCCACCACCCGTGAGAGGAGTTTTAGGGGTCGGGTGCAATGTGAGTTGGGTGGCAGCCCAAGGCATGGGTTCTGTCGAACAGATCCTTGGCTACTGTCTGTTTAAAAAAAACAAAGTTTTCTGCTGAGCTCCTTTTTAAATTTAGGATTCACTGCAGTTTGCGTAACAACTATATTTGGTGAATTGAATTCCTACATTAATTTCAATGTGAAACAGAAACTCAAAACAGATCAGTGTTTTAGAAATATTATTTATATTATATAAATATATTTAGTATTATTTACCTCACCATCACTCCCTTCGTGGGATCTTCGTTTTCTTTATTCATTATATTAATGTTGTTTTCTCACAGTTTTAATTTACAAAAATGACAGCAACACAGAAAAGTATATGAAGACTTCTTTTAAGAAGGAGCCTGCTCAACATTCTTTTAAATCATATTAATGCTTAATGCTGCACTGACCGACCCATTCTCAGCGTGGAGACTGAACCAGACCCAGTCTTTTATTTTGTCACTGGGAGGAGAGTTTTTTTTTTTTATTCGGAGATTGCTGTGTATAAATAAATCTCATCATCGTCTCTTACTTCAGCTGTGATTTCCGTTCCTGTATTACAAACCCCGGCGGCGGAAAAAAAATCTCTCGATCGCCTCGCTGCTGCTGGGTAATGGCGAGTGCACTCCTTGCCATGAGCACAAGAATTTGGAAATCCACCAACACAGCAGATCAAAAACACAGACTCTCAGTGTAACTGATTAATATAAAGATAGGCATGTCCACAAGAACACACACACAAAATCACCCCGCCCACACCAAATAAATATCCCCCCACACCCATGACTGTTAATTTTCATCTCTGTAATTTTCAACCATAAAAGAGCATTTTTGGAAGGGTGCCCACTGGGTACCTGTGGGGACCTGACCGTTGCAGGACTCTGCCGTAGGCAGATTCTCCCATCATTCAGGTGAAAGCTGGTTTAACTACTCCTGAGAGCCCAAAGTACTTCCGATGTGAGTAAATAAGCGGCATTTTCTTTTTTCAGTTGATGCAGTGATTTTTGTAGATGATGTTTGTGGTGCACCGTCGGCCATCGTAAAGTACAACATTATTTTGATAAGCCATGGAGCCGCACCAGAGAGGTGGAAGAGCCGCGGGTTGCCGACCCCTGATATAATGCAATGCAAAGTAAATATAATGCAATACCTCCCTCTAGTGGGCATTTTTGAAAACTACAGTGCTGTATGTCTAATGGAAAGATTATACTCAGTTCGTGTTCTTTATTCATAAAATATACGCACACATATGGGGCAGTGGTGGTCAAAGAACCATTGCTGACTTTCGTAAAGAGCAGACTGCAAAGCCATCAGTGTGTTTCTGTCCCTTGCTAAAGGGTTGTGATAGGAAGGGCATCCGACATAAAAACCTATGCCTAATCAAATATGCGAATCAGATAATTTGCTGTGGAGACTCCCGAGAAAGAGAAAAAACCGAAAGGAAGATATATATATTAGAGCCCTGTGCGGGCCAAGATCACAAGCCTGCGCCCGCCCCGCAAATTAGAATTGTTGTCTGCAGCCTGCCCCACACATTTAGCCTTGTAGGTCAGCCCGTCCCGTCCCGCAAGTGAAATTCTAACCTAGCCCACCCCACACAAGATACTTCAGCCCGTAGCCCGCTCCGCCCCGCAGTGAGATTCTAATTCTGAGCCCTGCAGCCCGCACAACACAACTACACATTTAATATTCAACCTTTAACTCACTCAAACCATAAAAAGTTACATTAAAATCAACAATTTTTCGCAACAGCTTAATAATGTATATTTACCTGATACAAAGTGTTCGTTGCATATTCTACTGTATTTTGTAGGATTCCAGTCTTTCCTGTTTACCGCTGCGATCCACTTGGCTTTTCTCTCTGGGTCAGATGGAAAAACGACAAAATGACAGTGCAGGCTTACTCCTCTGTCTATTTGCACACATACTCACTGGTTATTTTGTATCACTCTGGGGAACCGACAAACATCCAGTTGGGTAATATTGAACCACTACGACTTAGATTAAAATGTTTAGCAATGTTGAATGAGCGAGCGCCGTCCGGATCATGCCGTCCAATATGGCAGATAAAAAAAAGTCACCTGACCCTGTGACGTCACGTGCAAAACCTCAATATGTGAGGTGCTCAAAACCGAAAGTAGTGTACTTGCTGTTGCTTCCTGTCTTTCAAGGGCGCCGTTGAACTCGTTTAGAACTCAGCCTGCACTGATTTGAATCACCAGCAGAACGGAGAGTTCTTTTTCTTTTCTGGACAGCCCGCATGAATCTGTGACATAGACCGGCCCGCAAAACTTGGATCATTCTCAACCCGCCCCGCCCCACATAAGTTTCAAATTGACCCGCCCCGCCCCGCAAACTACAAAATCTGACTTTAAATTTGTGCCCGCGGGCTGAAACCCGCCCCTGCGCAGGGCTCTTATATTTATATATTTATATATATATATATATATATATATATATATATATATATATATATATATATATATATATATATATATATATACACACACACACAAACACACATACTGTATAATGTTTATATTTTATCAATAAATATCACAGTAAAACATTAAGTTTTTCTTAATCATTACTACATTTTACTACATTAATACTGTACTAATGAGTAAGACTGTCTATAGAATGTGTTTAAGAAGCATACTTTAGCACATGTAATAGATACATCGTGTTTTACTTCTGGTTGATCATTCGCGCATGTAATATGATACATGGGGTTTTACTTCCGGGTACAGAACTCGCGGATTCTCTTCATTCGCGAGAAGGGCCAGACGAGGGCCTACAGTATTCAGTTCAAATTCTGATATTAAACTGATAGCAAGAAATACTGAGACAGAGACATCATGGAGGAACACCAGGAAAACCAAGAGCAGAAAATACAATTCTACAGACTGCTGGAGGAACATGTCAAGGATCTTGGTCTAAGCAAGCAGGGCAGCTTTTGCATCACCCAGGATACCTATGACAAGGCTCTCCAGGCAATACAACTACCAAAGGGCATGAAGTGCCCTGAAGGAAGTCAGTTCAAGTTCTGGGCCCTCAAAAATTTCAAGCTTCAAGAAATTGGATACAAGAAGATACTCTACTGTAAGAAGACATCCTCCCCTGTTGTGCCCAAGGAAGATATCTTTGGCATCATAAAACAGTATGTTGTGTTTGATTTTCTATAAGGAATTTAACATTTGTAGACTACTTTCTTGTTGTATTTTAAAATGAGACTTTGTTTAATCAAGTGTAGAAAAATATAATGAATAATTTACAATGCCAGTGGTGTTTAACTGGCAGTTTTTTGAACAAACATTTGTTTAGGTTAATCATGATAATATAGTGTTTCTGTTTTTAGGAGAATTTGAAAATGTCAATATCAAATTATGACTGGATTTCACCTCTACTCCAAATATTCAGATTGTTTTAAAAATGAAACTTTAGCCTAAATGGCTAACAATAGTGTTATGTACATATTAATTCCAACACTTTTGATGTGTTAACATGTCTGCGACAGAAAGTTTGTTCAAACCTTATGATTTTTTTTTTTTAAAGTTAGAAAGAATTGTGTACAGGAATCACAAGAATAGTGTTTCTCCAGAGTTCAATATTCAATTTAATTTCCCAATTTTTTTACGACACCATTAAAGAGTTTTGTAATATATTGTAAAAGTTGGCTCATTTTTTTTGCATTTATATATTTCCAGCTGCCACTTAAGAGTGGGCCATTCTGGCCGAGACAAGACATGGGAGGAAATCAAGAGCAACTACTCCGGGATTCGTCATGACATCATCCCATTATTTCTCCGCACCTGCACTGAATGTTCTACACGTGTTCCCATGAAGAAACCACCTGCAGGGAAACCAATCATCTCCCTCGGCTACATGACCAGAATGCATATTGACCTGATTGACATGACCAGCAGGCCAGACCATGACTACAAGTGGATACTGCACATGCAAGACCACTTCAGCAAGTTCAACTGGACTCATCCTCTGACATCCAAGCATGCTGCAGAGGTGGCAGAAAAGCTTGTACAGACCTTCTGTCTGTTTGGAGCACCACACATACTGCAGTCTGACAATGGAAAGGAGTTTGTCACTGAAGTCATGCATGAACTCAACGAGAAGTGGCCAGGCCTTGTTATCATCCATAGCCAACCCCGTCATCCCCAATCTCAGAGCAGCGTGGAGATAGGCAACAAAGATCTGCAACTGAAGTTGGGAAAATGGCTAGAAGAGCATCCAAAGAAGGGGTGGGCTGAAAGTCTTCATTACATCACATACGCCATTAACACTTCCGTTAGTGCAACAACAAGGAAATCACCTTATGAAGTGGTATTTGGCCAATCACCACGAACACTCTGTGCTGAACTTGAAATCCTCTCATACCAGGGGATTAAACATGAAGAGGACGCTACAGATTTCTTCACAGGGACTGGAATTTGGCCCCAACTGATGACACAATCTGAGCCAGCCATCGACCAGACAGCAGTCTCCTCGTTACCAGGTCCCTCAATTAGCCTGCAGCCCTTGAACCAGCCTGAAGCATCCACCAGCCAGGGCAACACAGTAGAGTCAGCCAAGACCAGAGAAGTTCCTGCCAAGCGTGGAAGGGAGTATTATCTCTTGCATGGAGCGAGAATTGTTGCAGTTGGAATGGAATTCTTTAATGAGGAAGTAGTGCATGGACAGACCATCGATCCTCAGCATCAGGGAGCATTCCAGGTAACCAGCGTCATAGACCAAGACTTCATTCCCACATCTGGCAAGCCTTTTGAAGAACCCCTATCTGAAGGACAGCTTGTCATCTGGGAGTTGGCAAGCACAACACCAGTCGAGCTTCTTGACACCCCACATAGCAAAGTACGCAAGATTGCAACAGACAACTATCTGAAGGCTGCCAACAGACAGGAAGTCAATTTCGATGCAAAGGCAAAGAGCCTGGTGAAAACCGACAGTATAGGAGACACGGTGGGAATAAGCGTCAACAAGGTGGACTGGACCAACACAGATCCTTGAGTTCTGCCTTGCAAAGTTATGGAGATGAGCCAACAAGGACAAGACACCATATACAAGATCTACTCAGCTGGAGGAATCGTAAAGAACAGGTTCAAATCTGAGGACCTTGTGGATATTCGGAATGTTTGCTTTCCCTCTCTGCAAAACCTTGATGTAGAGACACTTGAAGAGGGAACACTGATCCAGGCATCACACAAGACCACAGGATGGCAAGCCACAACCACCCAGGGATCATCTGTTTGTGCCTGCAAAGGAAGCTGCCTCAGCAACCAGTGTAAATGCAAGAAGGCTGGAATACCATGTTCCACCAAGTGTCATCCGTCTAGTGTTGATGTGTGCCAAAACAGACATTAAACAAACGAATTGGTGCCAAAACAGACTGCAGACAAGCAAATTGATGTTCTATAATTAGAAAACTGTAATTGCAACCTGCAAGCAATATTACATTTATGTGTATAATTGTTTAATATTGTGTTATGAAATGGGTGCTATGAACATTAAAACAGACTGGAGACCAATTCTGCAGACCAATTGCCAATTCTCCTTGGTGAGATAGCAACTGAGATTGTATTTAGTTAGAATTTCAATCTCCACTAGGGGAGATGCCAATCGCAATCTCTACTAGTAGAATTGTCATTTCTCCTCGGGGAGATTGTGATTGGCATCTGTACTAGGAGAATTGCCAAATCTACCGAATTAGTAGGCCGTTTTAGGGAAAAAATAGGTGGCAACACTACAGATTCATTTCTCATCATTAGTCATCATTCATTCATTTTCTATTGCAGCTTAATCCTAATTAGAGTCGTGGGGAGACTGGCGCCCTTCCCAGCCGTCTCTGGGCGAGGGCAGGGTACACCCTGGACAGCTCGCCAGGCCATCACAGGGTGGAAACACGCTGATGGCTTTGCAGCTACTCTTGTTGAAAGTCAGCTATGATTCTTTTACATGAACCTTACACCACAGACAGTGAGAGACATGGCCAGCTTTTGATAACCCAGTTAGCTGCACTGGGGGGTGGGGTGGGCGGCACCTATATACAGGGATCCCTCACTACTTTGTGCTTCAATTCATGCGGCTTCAGTGCATCGTTTTTTTTAAATTTATTATTACTAAATATTCATTGAATTAAAAATTAAGGATGTTAAGGAAGAATATGGGAAAAAGTTAAGCGAAATGCAAAACGAGGCCAATTTTGGAGAAAAAAACTCCCCAAACAAACAAAAAACAACCCGAAACCTGCCATCAAAACTACTTAAATTTTTTTATGTGAAGCCCGCATCTGAGTGCGTGCACGTGCATCTGTATGTGTGTGTATTTATATCTTATTTACATTTCATGCCTTATTTTTGAATGTTTAATTGTTATTATAAGCATTTCTGGCATTGAATATGTTATTATTGATATTATATACACATACATGTACATATACGTCAGTCAGGGGGGGGGGGGGGGGCGATCCTACTTCGCAGAATTCGGCGGTCACGGGGGGATCTCGGTCCCAATTAACCACGGAAAGTGAGGGATCCCTGTGTGTGTGTGTGTGTGTGCGTATATATATATATATATATATATAATGTGTGTGTGTATATGTATATAAAAATAAAAGGACAGGACAAAGACTTTCTATTGAAACTTCATTTATCACTACAGATCTGTTTCGAGGGGTGGTGAAACCATCCTCTCGCTTCAGGTGATTACAGAAGAATGATTACAAGGTGCTGGGGGCGGTACCATGTCGATAAACATAGCATCCGCTCGATAACGTGATGTACATTATGCATTCGGGGGCGGGTTCTCTTAAATATTAATACATGCATATATGTGCATACATTTCTACATACACGTGAACTCATATATATATATATATATATACATACACTTAGTCCTCAAAAAATTTGCATATTGTGATAAAGTTCATTATTTCCTGTAATGTACTGATAAACATTAAACTTTCAAATATTTTAGATTCATTGCACCCCAACTGAAATATTTCAGGTCTTTTATTGTTTTAATGCTGATGATTTTGGCATACAGCTCATGAAAACCAAAAATCCCGATCTCAAAAAATTAGCATATTTCATCCGACCAATTTAAAAAAAGTGTTTTGAATACAAAAAAAAGTCAGCCTTCAAATAATTATGTTCAGTTATGCACTCAATGCTTGGTCGGGAATCCTTTTGCAGAAATGACTGCTTCAATGTGGCGTGGCATGGAGGCAATCAGCCTGTGGCACTGCTGAGGTGTTATGGAAACCCAGGATGCTTCGATAGCGGCCTTAAGCTCGTCCACAGTGTTGGGTCCGGTGTCTCTCAACTTTCTCTTCACAATATCCCACAGATTCTCTATGGGGTTCAGGTCAGGAGAGTTGGCAGGCCAATTGAGCACAGTAATACCATGGTCAGTAAACTATTTAGCAGTGGTTTTGGCACTGTGAGCAGGTGCCAGGTCGTGCTGAAAAATGAAATCTTCATCTCCATAAAGCTTTTCAGCAGATGGAAGCATGAAGTGCTCCAAAATCTCCTGATAGCAAGCTGCATTGACCCTGCCCTTGATAAAACACAGTGGACCAACACCAGCAGCTGACATGGCACCCCAGACCATGACTGACTGTGAGTACTTGACACTGGACTTCAGGCATTTTGGCATTTCCTTCTCCCCAGTCTTCCTCCAGACTCTGGCACCTTGATTTCCGAATGACATGCAAAATTTGCTTTCATCCGAAAAAAGTACTTTGGACCACTGAGCAACAGTCCGGTGTTGCTTCTCTGTAGCCCAGGTCAGGCACGTCTGCCACCGTTTCTGGTTCAAAAGTGGCTTGACCTGGGGAATGCAGCACCTGTAGCCCCGTCCACTGCTTCCACAGGTCCCCCAAGGTCTGGAATTGGCCCTTCTCCATAATCTTCCTCAGGGTCCGGTCACCTCTTCTGGTTGTGCAGCGTTTTCTGCCACACTTTTTCCTTCCCACAGACGTCCCACTGAAGTGGCTTGATACAGCACTCTGGGAACAGCCTATTCGCTCAGAGATTTCTTTCTGTGTCTTCCCCTCTTGCTTGAGGGTGTCAATGATGGCCTTCTGGACAGCAGTCAGGTCGGCAGTCTTACCCATGATTGCGGTTTTGATTAATTAACCAGGCTGGGAGTTTTTAAAGCCTCAGGAATCTTTTGCAGGTGTTTAGAGTTAATTGGTTGATTCAGATGATTAGGTTAATAGCTCGTTTAGAGTATCTGAACATGATATGCTAATTGTTTGAGATAGGAATTTTGGGTTTTCATGAGCTGTATGCCAAAATCATCAGTATTAAAACAATAAAAGACTTGAAATATTTCAATTGGTGTGCAATGAATCTAAAATATATGAAAGTTTAATTTTCATCAGTATATTACAGAAAATAATGAACTTTATCACAATATGCTAATTTTTTGAGAAGGACTAGCATATACTTATACACACCTACACTTTTACACATGTAAAAGAACCATTGCTGACTTTCGACAAGAGTAGGCTGCAAAGCCGTCGGCGTGTTTACGGCCTGCGATGGCCTGGCGAGCTGTCCAGGGTGTACTCTGCCCTCGCCCGAAGGGCTGGGATGGGCGCCAGCCTCCCCGTGACCCTAATTAGGATTAAGCGGTTACAGAAAATGAACTGATATAGATAGATATATATATATATATATATAATTGTGTGTGTATATTCATGTACGTGCAGTAGGCCCTCGCTATTCGCGGGGTTTGGTTCCGGCCCCTCCCAAGAATGAAGATAATCTGCAAGTTCTGTACCTGGATGTTAAATCCCATGTATCATATTACATGCGTAAATGATCAGCTGGAAGTAAAATACTATGTATCTATTACATGCGCTGAAATATGCTTCTTAAACACATTCTATAGACAGTCTTACTGTAGTAAAATGTAGTAATGATTAAGGAAAACTTAGTTTTACTGTGATATTTATTGATCATAAAATATAAACATACAGTATGTGTATATGCATATTTTTTGTGTTTACAGACGCTCTCCGATTTACATTAAGTTGTTCCGTGGGTTGTTACAGTGACATGACATATGACGCTTGTACTGTACTATACATCCATAAATATCATTACAGTGTCTCATAAAACACCCCTAAATCAATTATTATAAACATAACATTGTAAAATAATATCAAATAATATCAACATTAATTTAAAATAAGTCACTTATTTATACCGAGTCACTTTACATGAAGCTTAAAACAGCCAATCAACACTTACAATATGTGAGGTGCTCAATACCGGAAGTAGTGTACTTGTGAAAGTAGTGTACTTGCTGTGGGTTATACAGACTTCCGGTCTTTCAAGTGCACAAGGGTGCCATTGAAGTCATTTAGAACACAGCCTGCCATGTGAATCCTAGCAACGTGGAGAGTTCTTTCTTTTGTGTAAGTAAGTAAACTTTATTCAAGAGATGCATACAAAGAACAAGTACAAATCCTAATGAATATTAATATAAAACCAAGTATACACTCTTTGTATTCTGCAAAAATATAATAAATATCTAAGTTTTCTGTAATTTGTGTTTCCATTCATTTTACAACTCTATTTGCTTAACTGAATATGCATGGTAGATTGTGGTGATCTGAGCAGAGAGTTAATTCATCTGTGTATGAGACTTGCACCCATGCTAGTAGGCTTACGGTTCTGACCAACCATATTTGCTAAGTCCACAAAACAGTGTAAACACAAAGATCACAGAGACGACGTCTTAACACAAGGGTAACGCGCTATATAACTGAGATCTTCTTCTTTTCCTTTCGGCTGTTCCCTTCAGGGGTCGCCACAGCAAATGATCTGCCTCCATCTCTCCCTATCCTCTGCATCTTCTACTCTTACTCCAACGACCTTCATGTCCGCCTTCACCGCATCCATAAATCTTCTCTTTGGTCTTCCTCTGGGCCTTTTGCCTGGTAGTTCCAACCTCAGCATCCTACGACCAATATACTCACTATCCCTCCTCTGTACATGTCCAAACCATCTCAATCTAGCCTCTCTGACTTTGTCTCCAAAACATCTAACATGTGCTGTCCCTCTGATGTACTCATTTCTGATCCTATCCATCCTCGTTACTCCCAAAGAGAACCTCAACATTTTCATCTCTGCTACCTCCAACTCTGACTCCTGTCTTTTCCCCAGGGCCACTGTCTCTAAACCATACAACATTGCTGGCCTCATCACCGTCTTGTACACTTTTCCTTCATTCTTGCCGATACTCTCCTATCACACATCACACCGGAGACTTTTCTCCATCCATTCCAACCTGCCTGCACGTGCTTCTTCACCTCTTTTCCACACTCTCCATTGCTCTGGATTGTTGAGCCTAAGTACTTAAAATCCTCCACCTTCTTTATCTCTGCCCCCTGTAACCTCAAAGTTCCTCTTGGGTCCTTGTCGTTCACACACATGTATTCTGTCTTACTAAGACTAACCTTGAATCCCCTCCTTTCCAGGGCATACCTCCACCTCTCTAGATTTTCCTCCACTTGGTCTCTGCTCTCACTACAGATCACGATGTCATCTGCAAACATCATAGTCCATGGAGATTCTTGTCTAACCTCGTCTGTCAGCCTGTCCATCACCATAGCAAACAAGAAGGGGCTGAGAGCTGACCCTTGATGCAGTCCCACCTCCACCTTGAACTCTTCTGTCACACCGACAGCACACCTCACCACTGTCTTACATCTCTCATACATGTCCTGTACCACTCTAACATACTTCTCTGTCACTCCAGACTTCCTCATACAATACCACAGTTCTTCTCTCGGCACCCTGTCATATGCTTTCTCCAGATCCACAAAGGCACAATGCAGCTCCTTCTGACCTTCTCTGTACTTCTCTATTAACATCCTCAAAGCAAACACTGCATCTGTGGTGCTCTTTCTTGGCATGAAACCAAACTGTTGTTCACAAATGCTGACCTCTGCCCTTAGTCTTGCTTCCACTATTCTTTCCCATAGCTTCATTGTATGGCTCATCAACTTTATCCCTCTGTAGTTGCCACAACTCTGTACATCTCCCTTGTTCTTAAAAATGGGCACAAGCACACTTCTCCTCCATTCCTCTGGCATCTGCTCACTTTCTAAGACCTTGTTGAATATTCTTGTCAGAAAATCTACTGCTACCTCCCTAGACACTTCCATACCTCAACTGGTATGTCATCAGGGCCAACTGCCTTTCCACTCTTCATCCTCTTCAATGCCCTCCTCACTTCTCCCTTACTAATCTTTGCTACTTCCTGCTCCTCAATGGTCACCCCTTCTACTCTTTTTCTCTCTCATTTTCCTCATTCATCAGCTCTTCAAAGTACTCTTTCCATCTTCCCAGCACACTTCTGTCATCAGTCAATACATTTCCCTCTCTGTCCTTTATCACTCTAACTTGCTGCACGTCTTTCCCATCTCTATTTCTCTGCTGTGCTAACCTGTATAGATCATTTTCTCCCTCCTTACTGTTCAACCTATCATACAAGTCATCAAACGCCCTCTGTTTGGCCTTTGACACTGCTACCTTCGCCACGCTGTGTCTCCCTGTACTCCTGTTTACTCTCTTCGGTCCTCTCAATGTCCCACTTCTTCTTGGCTAACCTCTTCTTTTGTACACACTCCTGCACTTCCTCATTCCACCACCAAGTTTCCTTATCTACTTTCCTTCCAGAGGACACACCAAGTACTCTCCTACCGGTCTCCCTGATCACATTGGCTGTGGTTGTCCAGTCCTCTGGAAGCACTTCCTGACTACCCAAAGCCTGTTTCAACTCCTCCTTGAAGACAACACGACACTCTTCCTTTTTCAGCTTCC
>CM045733.1:50452500-50710000 GCA_024760905.1 Plotosus lineatus
ATATATATATATGTATATATACCTTATTCGACATGATAACCAACCAGGGCGCTTTAAAAATTGGAGTGGGTGGGCGCTTATTAAAATCTTACCAGCGGTAAGTGCTGAGTACCATCGAGGTGGAAAACATGAATAATTCCAGAACAATAAAAGAGTTTTACTGATATTTGAGTTATTCATTTTATGGTATCAGCCAAACTACTTACAGGAAAGCTGAAAATAAACAGAAAACAGCATAATTTAAAAATAAAAGACCCCTCTCTTTTCCCTCCCGGTGCTGTTCCTTTAAATATTTTTCTGGATGTAAAATCAAACCAATCAACACGAATGTCAACTTTAGCACATGGCACGCACGTTGAACCAATCAACATGAGCATAAACAAAAGCACATGGCCAGGAATATCTTTAAATTTATGAAGTTAGTGAAAAATAATCATCACTTTCTGATAGGTCCATATCTTGCTCATTGCTCCATTCAGTCAGAGCTTCCGATAGTTTTGCTGTAGCAGTCAGCAAAATATTTTCCTGTTTTTTAAAGCACAGTGGAACAATCAAATGTGTTGTTACTGATGAACATTATAGACATTCCCCAATGGCAGGGGGTCTTGAAATACCGTGTAAACTTACTTTGACAGACCGTGAACGCCTCATTTTACGGTTACAGAGACTAAATGAATAAAATTGGTAAGTTTGATCTACCATTTTGCTTCCAGTACACATGGGCAGTTATTATACGCAAGATCAAAACATGGGGGGGGGGTTATTGGAGCAGGCCGCATATTACGTCAAATACGGTGTGTATATTTATGAATAAAGTAATTTATGAATAAAGGATCCTTATCGGAAGCTAGAGAAGATGCCGGGCGTTTGAGTGGCATCATAGGGCTTAAATAATAATTACAAACACACTAAAACAAACCTGAATTCACAATTCAAGCAGTCACATTGATGACATGTACGCGAATGAGGAAAAAGAAGAGGTGTACGCATCATCTGCGTCCAATCTACAGGATGGAAAAAAAAAGGCTCTCAGCCATTGGCTAAATTTGAATCATGTGCCAGTAACTCTCGGGTTTGTCGCTAATCCGTGAGTATACGGGGGCGCAAGCACTGAACCGTGAATGGGCAAGGGCTTCCTGTATGCTTTGTCAGGAATACAGATAGATAAGAAATTTGCAGTGACAGTGAGTTGATCAGTGGGGAAAATGGTTACATAACATTTATTCTCCAAAGATGAGGTGAATATTGCTGAACAGTCTTCGAGATGGAACTATTCAACCATAACTACCAAGCCACGTAGTTGGTTTGCAATCTACAATGAGGTATTTATGGTTTATTAATGCAGATTTTGTCATGCACACAATCTTTTCCATGTGTAAATTTTGTTTCCATAGCCTGGACAAATTGGTTACACAAGTGCAAAACTGCATGTTGAAGAATAGTATGAGTATCCGGTCGTTGTCAATGTGTGAAATACAGAAGAACTTGGATCCCTGTCGTTTTATTCTTCTTCTTCCAGCATCAGCGTTCAACATATAGCATAGAGTTTGCATGTTCTCCATTGAGTAGGTTTCCTCCAGGCTCTTCAGTTTCCTCCTACAGTCCAAAGACATTGACATTAGGCTAGTTGGCTGTACCAAATTGATCGTTGGTATGAGTTTGAATGGTTGTGTACATGTTGCCCTGTGATGGACTGGAGAGCTGTTCATGGTGTACTCTGTCTTTGCCCAGTGTGGGCTGATATAGGCACCAGCCTTCTTGTGTCTACTAAAATTAAGTGGTTTTGTGATTGAATGATTATAAAAATCTAAATGAGTTTCTGAACACATGCATTCTGATTTTGCTGGTAAAGAGTGTAATCTGAAATAAGACAGTCCCTGAATAAGATTAAGAACTAGAACACAGGATATTTGTAGTAGTGTGGGGCTTGAAGAAATAGACAAGAAAGAGTTCCTTCGACACTGATATCTAAAGAAAAAACAAACGAGGAAGAAAAGCCTTTTAAAAGATTTTTCTGTATTTTCCATTTTGAGTACCATATTTTATGGACTACAAGTCGCTCCGGAGTACAAGTTGCATTGGCCAAAAATGCATCATAAAGAAGCAAAAACAATAAATCACACTGGACTATAAGCTATAAGCACATGGAAACTGTCTACCTTGGCTTGGAAATCTGCTGGCAATTTATGTGACATTGTGGTCCTCGCTCTGATAGAGAGGCGGTTGCATGTGAAGCAGTAACACCAAGAAGCTCCTCACACAAAGTAATTTCTATTCATCTCCTTGACAACTACCTGGACGTGGATACGCAGCTTCACTGTTGACAAGCCTCTCCCTGCAGCACATTGCTCAAACCCCCATGTTTGAACTTGTTCCTCTAGCTGTGGCCATCTCGCTTTTAGCCCGTGATTATCTTTTTTGTTTTCTTTATTGCAGTAATAATAACCTCTGCTCTTCTGCCCTCTTCTTGCCTTCTTGCAGTTGTGAGTGTAAAAATAAACATGTGAAATTATGTTCGTTCTTATGATATTTCACAACCTGGACGTGAAGGCGCAACTGCACTGTTGACAAGCCCCTCCCTGCAAGCACCCATGTGGAGCTCCTTCCTTTAGCTGTGGCCATCTAGCTTTTAGCCCGTGATTAGCCTCTTTTGGTTTTGTTTTTTGTTTTCTTCTGCATATTTCACTACTTTCAGCTTGTAATCCGCAAAATAGGATTTTCTTTTTGGTGACATTTCTTCAGTGGTAGATAAGCATGTACTGGTACCCAAGCCCAGATTGCCCTCTTGTGGTTGTGCGTGTAAAAATTACAAACACGTGAAATTATGTTTATGATGATGAACAGAATTCTATGTAATAATTTCACATATAAGTTGCTCTGGAGTATGTTACACCTATGGTAATACTAGACAGTTTTCCTTAACACTCAGTTTTGCACATGTGCATGTCCACGCAGACACAAAACCAAAAGTGCAACTAGAATGTGTATATGATGAAATTTGCAATTTGTACACTGCATCCACCGAAATATACATGGGCTCCAATGGTAAGACAAGCCAACCTGCTCTCTCAACTCATATCCACAGGATGTAGTATTAGCTGGACAGCTGTATTGTTCAACACCGTCACTAAAGTCTTGGTGCATAGATCACACGCATGGGTGTTAGCGCCTGAACGAAAATACGGATTTCCATAAAAAATAAAAATGCCATTATTATTATTTTTTTTAAACATAAAAGTAACCGCAATTATATGTGGGGTTTTTTTTCTAGTTGGGCACCAGAAGCCTTCCGTAGCAATTGTTGTTGTGATTATGTAAGGTTGGATAGGATTTTTCTCTTAACAAATAAAATCACAACAAGAAAACCCAATTATTAAAGAAAAGCAGTTATCTTTTGTGATATGTTTAAATTTGTTTGATGATCTGAAAAGTTAAGTGTGATAAAGGTGCAAAAAAGCTTAAAAAAAATCAGTAAGGGGCAAAAACTTTTGCACAGCACTGTATGTGTTGAATACTTCTTGAATACTTGACTACTCATTGTTGTTACATTTATAATCTTGTAAAATGGGCTCAGAAAGCACTTCAAAGCACTAAATTTTCAAAAAAAAAAATTGAAACCCCCCCCCCCCCCTCCCCACATTTTTTTTTTCTTTTGAGGCGACAAGCCCAAGACGCTGCTACACGCCTCGCCGGCATTGCCGGTTTGCTCAGCATTCGACTTCAGTAAATTTTTTTAGTCAAAATGACTTCTGCCTGCTAACACCCATGATCACACAAAAGGTCCACAAACAGAAATTCTCAGGATAGTTGTGAGTATGTCCTATAAAACTCACTTTAATTTGCCATCATTGTGGAATTTTGAACATGTTCAAAGTTTTTCGGTAATTTTTGATATCTAGTCCCTTTCCTAGATCTGTTGTGCGATGCATCACATCTGATGTCTCTCTTAAAATACACAAATTTCATATGCTTTTAGGATCACCTGTTGTGCTCAGAATCATATAGTTACCTTACTGTAGTTTAGTGTTGCCCGATGTGAAAGGACGTAGAAAAAACAAAAAGCACATCAGAAACATCCTATTGTTATTATAGGCTTCTTTGTGAAGAAAAGTAAAAGCAAGTCATAAATCCACACATAGGAGGATGACATTGTATAAAAAGATGCATGTGATTCTCATCTATGCGATGTTAAATACGGAGCTAATTTAAACAACAGTAAACGGCAGTTTTGCCATTCATTCCTATTAATGATTAGCTGATGTTGGTTGTATATGTGTCAACATGTATTATGTGTAGATTTGCCTAGTTTTACTTTATTCAGAAATTCACTAGTTTCTATTTGATTTGTTAGTTTAATATTTGTATAATGTTATACCTGTTGACTTGCTTTGCATGAACTGATGAATTTATGTTCAATTCTTATAGTTTTACACACTCGCAAGAGTGAAACAACGGTCTTTGCAAACCGGCTAAAGAAAACTATTAAATAGAGTTTAACAAATCACAATTTACAGCCAGTGCAGCTAACTGGGTTATCAAAGGCTGGCCATATCTGTCACTGTCTATGCTCTGAGGCATGTAAAAGAACCACTGCTGACTTTCGACAAGAGTACCTACGAAGCCGTCAGCATGTTTCCGCCCTGCGATGGCCTGGTGAGCTGTCCAAGATGTACTCTGCCCTCGTCCGCAGTCGGCTGGGATGGGCGCCAGCCTCCTCTCTACCCTAGTTAGGATTAAGCGATTCAGAAAATGAAATGATGAGATTACAATTTTAAAAGTTTAAATGAAAAAAATGAGATTGAAAATATTATTTTGCTCATGTGTAACATGAGCGATTGGAAGGCTTGGTTTAACTTATCTTAAACCCACCACATTTTAATGATGTTAGTTTAAGTGTATGTACAGCATGTAACATGGATACTTGTGGTTGTACCACAACCAAATTTTGTAGGAATATTTTAAGGTTTTTTTTTTTCTGCTTGAAACAATCGTATGCTTTGTATGACATTGTATCAGGGGAGCTACAGCCCTGGTCTGTCTCGGCAATGCAGACATAGAAACATATATTTTATTAATGAACGCAAGTACGCAGCTTTCGAATCCACCTCAGCATAACCTACATCAGTCCTTTCTGCTGTAACAGTGCAAAATTTGCACGACAGAAAATTGTCTGGTTGTTTGAAAGTGGGATTCAATGTGCTCAGAAAGTCATTAGATTTGTCACGAAGGCCACCCTTTTTTTTTTTTTTAGGTCTCCAATGTCTGGCAACAGAGTCTGCAAGTTGGCACCACTAAACAGCTCGCAGTGTTCATGCATCTAAATTAAGCTTAAGGAGAACAGTTCCATGATATTTTTATGTTCAGTGCTCTGTAAACACTATTTTTAAAGCTTGATTTCATTTATTTAGGGTTCAGTCAGCACAGCAGCATCTGCAAGCCCTGCACGCACAGTATTCTCATATGGCTAACGGCAATGTTGCCAACTTCATGGAAGGACATGGAGAAGAATCGGGAATGATTGAAATGCCTGTCCTGGAGCCAGTGGCTGCTCCTGTAGTGCTGGAGCCTGGAGATGCCCAACAAGGTAAATAATTTTCCCTATACCCTGAGTGTGCTTGATATCAGATATCTGTTTAATTCTGGATTCTTATTGGTTTATGAAATTTTCTGGAACAGCTCACGTAGGCTTATACATATTAAGCCATTGATTCTGATTTATTCTATAGAATCACATTACACAGGGACATGCATGATGGATGCATACACATAAAGATCAAACTGTGTTTGTTTAAGAACAAAAAAAGACTGTATAATGTTTGATCGGGTGACATGCTCTCTGAGGCAGTGCTTCTCAATTATTTTGTCATGCCCCCCCCCCCATATAAAGTGTTAATTTGTCTAAAAATTGTTATAAGTAATCCTCTGCATAACACTGTATCCTTATTAACATTATGGAATACAAAAAAAAACCCCAATTTGAATCATTTGATACTATAAAATAAAATAAAATCTATAAATAATAATAAATTCAAATTGATCAGCAATATTAACTCAGGAGCACAATATATAAACACTTTAACCTACAAAACTAAAATGAATAAAACAATTTGTATTATATATATATATATATATTTATATATATATATATATTTTTTTTTTTTTTTTTGTCAAAATTATCAAGTCCAGATTAATGGTACAATGACCACATTTTGCAGTGTACAGCTTTTCGAAGCCAGGTTTAAAGAACGATACTGAACTCTCAGCTCCTGCTCAATGCTGAACTGGGACCTCGCTGGTTTGCTGGAGTAGCATTCACAAAGCAGGATGGTTATTGGAAATATTCGACGCGTTTTCGCTGATAAAACTCACGTGGCTCATCTCCGTGATCAGGGTGTGATGTCTTTAAGTGACGCCTAATTTTTTTTGGGTTCATGCTCTTCACTGCCAATGTTTTCAGACACAGTAAACACAGCGGTCTTTCCTCGTTTCTCACCGCAGCACAGTGAAGCCAAGTGCTACATCTGCTTCATCATACCTCCTCGACTTAGCTTTCGGGAAACTTTCGTTTCTCTCACCGTCTCCCGTCTCTCTCCGCCTCTCTTTGTGTCCCTGTTAAAAATTTCCATGGGTTATTAACTTCACTTCATATTTTACCATTGAGCTAATTCTCTCTGGGCACACTCTGACAGTGAGGAAGCCACTGCCACCCGCTGTAGTGGATGTACAATTACACTTTATTCTTAAACGTATGGCAAAAAAAAGCATGTTCCCTGGGGTCAACCCCCCCGGGCAACGCATCAGGGGCACGCCCCACCATTTGAGAACCACTGCTCTAAGGAGATGTGTCGGAGCTTTTAAACTCCAAAGGCAACATCATCTATCGATCACTCCCTTCACCGGAAAATTAATTTGCACTGCCTTGAAAACATGATAACCTGCTTTTTTTTTTTTTTTCATTTGATATTTTTCTTGATAGTCTGATGAAGGAACATCTGATTATAGCTGCTGAAGTAAAGTGATATCACGAATATTTAATGTTATTACATATTACCACAAGTTAATGTGAAATATAGTGTGTTCTTTAATAGGACCACAAGGTAGTGTGAAGACTGAAAAAATATCTGTGAGTATGGGATATCTCTGTACTTGGCTTGTTTTTTTATGTTTTGACTGGTTTCCACTCAAAGCCCCAACTAAAGCGAAAAGGAGAAGAGCTGCAAATAAAGAGCCTAAAGCCAAACCAGGCCCCAAGCCTAAGAAGGCCAAGGAAGACAAAGCGGGGAAACCAAGTGAAGGAGCACAGGAGAAGATCGATGAGTCGTTCAAGAAAGTTAAGAGGAAAATTGATCGCTTCAAGGGCATGTCTGAGGAAGAGGTCATGAAAAAGACTCTGCCTGACATCCTTGCATACAACCTGGACTATGTAATTGTAAGTAGGAGAGGGTGGGAGTGTGTGCATGAGTGCATGTATGAGACAAAAAGACATGAATATTTACTACAAGACTACAAGCTCAAAATGTTAATCAAGAGAAACAAGTTGACCTTTAATTCAGTACAGCCACAGTATGGTTTTTGAAAAAAAAAATTTTGTTGTTTTGTTTTGTTTCCTCCCTAAAGATTGGTATTAATCCAGGTCTGATGGCTGCCTACATTGGAAGATGGTTCCCTGGACCTGGGAATCACTTTTGTAAGTTGTAGTATTGTTTATTATTACTGCTGTTAATTGTTATGTCCTCTTTGTGTGTGTGTGTGTGTGTGTGTGTGTGTGTGTGTGTGTGTGTGTGTGTGTGTACTTGACCTACTGCACCATTATATGGATGGAGTGGCAAACTTGACAGGGAGAGAATTTATTGTTTCGAAATGAGGTTTAAGCATGATTATAGCATTTATTTTTTAATTATTATCATCATTATATTGTTATTATTATTAGTAGTATAGAATGATTATAGCATGGGTTGCATTACTTTGGCTCTTACTCAAAATGCTTCCGTGCGACTTAATTTGTATTATGCTGTAATGGGTCACACTTTTTTTTTTTTTTTTTTTTTTTTAATACATTTTGTATTCATGTTATTTATGTTGTCATTTATTTCCTATTTATATTTTTTGGTTTGATTTGCTCTTGTTTCTTCAAGGGAAGTGCCTGTTCCTGTCTGGGTTTACTGAACAGCTGCTAAACCACATGCATGACCAGTCTCTCCCTGAGAAATATAGTATTGGCTTCACGAACATGGTGGCAAGAACAACCCCAGGAAGCAAAGATCTCTCAACGTATGAATGCTGCTTAAGTGTTTACACTCATACAATTAGCACAGTGATTCTCCAAAATGTTCCCTCTATGTACTGCTTGTACATGCGCATCCAGGTAGATCAGTTCTTTATTGTTCTTCAGCTTTCAAATGGAACGTGTGAGTTTAGGATTGTTTGGTGGCAAGTCGTCATGAGAACAAATTTAGCCTAAACGATACCAAGGTTAATTTAAAAAAAAAAAAAAAAATTACAGGGTAATGTAGGAAACAAAACTAGGCAATGAAAAAGTTAGTTTAGACTAGGGCTTGGGTTAAATGCTCGACTTCATGCGCGATTATTCAATTCAGTCTTATTTGTATAGTGTTTTTACAATTGACATTGGGGCAGTGGTTGTCTAGTGGTATAGGGCGCTGGATCACTGATCCAAAGGTTGGAGGTTCAAGTCCCACTCTCCACAAGGTTGTCACTGCCCCCCCCCCCCCCCCCCCCGTGCAGCTAACTGGGTTATCAAAGGGGGGGCCATGTCTCTCACTGTCTATGGTGAGAGGCATGTAAAAGAACCATTGCTGACTTTCGTAAAGAGTAGGCTGCAAAGTCGTCAGCGTGTTTCTGTCCCTTGCTAAAAAGGGTTGTGACAGGAAGGGCATCCGACGTAAAAAACCTCTGCCAAATCAAACATGCGAATCAGATGATTCGCTGTGGCGACTCCCGAGTAAAAGGGAAAAAGCCGAAAGGAAGACAGACTGACTTTTTACAATTGACATTGTTGCAAAGTAGCTTTACACAGTAATAGTAGAAGTTTAAAAAGTATAAAAGGTTAAACATTTTCTACAACCCCTACAAATCCCTAATGAGTGTCGTCCCTGGTGATGGCTGCAGGGAAAAACTCCTTCAGTTGACTTGAGGAAGAAACATTGAAAGGAACCAGGCTGAAAAGGGAAACCATCCTCATTTTGGTGGAGCCATGAAGATAAAAACCATATACGAGAAACTTCAGTACAGTCCAAAATGTATTCCAGTTGGTTATACAACTGTAAGTCCTAAATAATTGTGGAAAAACATTTTATATCACCAGTAGTGAAAAGTCATCTTCAGAGTCTGAGTGCACATCTGGGTCTGTATAGAGGCTGCTAAGATGAGCCAACATCAGTGCACCAGGACAGACCACAGGACTCGAAGGCAGAAAGATCAGGATCACCAGCAACCCAGAAGCAGCATGTTTACCTGAGCGAAAAAAAATAAATAAAAAAAGAGAGAAGTTGTTAAGTATAGTCATAATAGTGTAATGGAAACAGAGGGGCAGTGGTGGTCTAGTGGTATAGGGTGCTGGATCGCTGATCCTAAGGTTGGGGTTCGAGTCCCACTCTCCACAAGGTTGTCACTGTCCCCCCAGTGCAGCTAACTGGGTTATCAAAGGCAGGTCATGTCTCTCACTGTCTATAGTGAGAGGCATGTAAAAGAACCATTGCTGACTTTCGTAAAGAGTAGCTGCAAAGCCGTCAGTATGTTTTTGTGCCTTGCTAAAGGGTTGTGTCAGGAAGGGCATCTGACGTAAAAAAAAAAAACTGTGCCAAATCAAACGTGCGAGTTATTCACTGTGGTGACCCCTGATAAAGGGGAAAAGCCGAAAGGAAATCTCACTGTAATGGAAACAGAAGATTTTATTATTGCTGAATGCAAGCAGGGACTCCGGTATGACTGGCTGTGGCATCATAACTAAAAGAGAAGCAGAAGGAAGGCAGACACGAGGGCCCCCTCTGACGTTGGGCAATCGGCCACCCCACTGTCAACGGAACTGGGTGGGAGTGTAGTAAGGGAGTGACGGCATCCAACATCACAGTTTATCAGAACTCTCTATGCCCCAGATCTGCTCCTTTGCCTAATAAAAGCCTATTAACAAAATTCTTGACTAAACAAGTAAGTTTTCAGTCTCATCTTAAAAATAGAGACTGTCTGAGTCCCAAACATTAACTGGAAGATTATTCTATAACTGTTGGGCTTTGTAAGAGAAAACTCCACCCCCTGCAGTAGTCGTCATTATTCAAGTTATCATTAAGCAGTTTGCATCTTTTAATATACTGTAATTGATGAGAAGTTTGCTATGATCATGCAGCACGAGACCATGAAGTGCTGGACAGCTCACCACGCCATCACAGGGCAGAAACACGCTGACGGCTATACAGCCTAATATTGACAAAAGTCAGCAGTGGGTTTTTTTTTTTTTTTTAAATCAAGCAGCAGCACACCTGACTTGGCTCGTTTAATCAACTGATCTCAGTCTTCACGCAGTTGATTGGTAAATCTCTGTGTTCTGTACAGAGAGGTCTCTTGCTGCTTGGTTGAAACAAAAACCTGCAGCCACAGCAACCCTTTGTGGGATGAGTTTGAGACCCCTGGTTAAAGAAACAAAATCAAATTAACGTGATTAGTTCTGTCTTTTAAATTGGACTAAAACACTAGTCACAGACCTGATAGCCATATATTATTTACTGTTTTAGTTATTTATATATCTGTCTGTCTTCCTTTTGGCTTTTTCCCTTTTACTCGGGAGTCGCCACAGCAAATCATCTGATTCGCACGTTTGATTTGGCAGAGGTTTTTACGTCGGATGCCCTTCCTGTCACAACCCTTTTTAGCAAGGGACAGAAACACACTGACGACTTTGCAGCTACTCTTTACGAAAGTCAGCAATGGTTCTTTTACATGCCTCTCACCATAGACAGTGAGAGACATGGCCTGCCTTTGATAACCCAGTTAGCTGCACTGGGGGGGACAGTGACAACCTTGTGGAGAGTGGGACTTGAACCCCCAACCTTTGGATCAGAAGTTACTCTTAGTAACCTCTAACTCAGGGGTCACCAACCTTTTTGAAACTGAGAGCTACTTCATGGGTACCAATTAATGCGAAGGGCTACTAGGTCGATACACACCTCTGAAATTACAAATTTGCTCAATTTACATTTAATTAGATTTAATTAGATGTTATTATTAATAATTAATGATATTCATCTATGTGAAGATATTGACTTGATTTAAAAATATATTCAAAAAAATTATATGCAGCTCAATGGAGAGTGGCGCTGTCCTAAAAATGGGCCTGTCCTAAAAATAGCAGTGAACAGGTCCGCGGGCAACTTATATTGTCCTTGCGGGCTACCTGGTGCCCACGGGCACCACGTTGGTGATCCCTGCTCTAACTGATGAATTTGTATAGCTTTAACTCCAGCATGTATAACGGTCTTAGAGAACTTGCACTTACCCTGGAATCTAAGATATCCTGCTATGTCTGGTGCTCTGTCTCCTGGGCTACACCTAACAAGCGCTGCTGGTGCCCCTAAAGGACTAGCTAATTTCATGTGCCTTATAGTAGAGATCCCTGTAACCAGAGCTCTTTGAGGTTTCTCAGCGTATATCTCAGTGAGTCGAGGAGGATTGTTCGTCACATGAGGCACAGATGAGTGGTGCACCCGTGGGTGAGCTTCAGTGTTAGATTTGGCTTTAAGAGTATATCGCCAAGTCATCACCCGTTCACCTCACTGTGAGGGCTCTGATAACAGAGGAGGGGGTTTCTATCTCTGCCTGATGCACCCAGACTTCTTGCTGCAGGGGTGCTGTTCTCACTCTCACTATTCCTCTGAAGTTTGGATGCGCACTTCTAACGCTACAGTCTTCTCTATCAGAGGGCTAACTAGCACACACCTATCACGGATGAACTTATCACTAATGACGGAAGGAGAACTACGAAACATCCTGCACTAAACACACTGAACAAACAGGATAGTAGCCATAATGCTAAAAACAAACTTTAGCTGGAGACTGTGTGCTGCTTTGATGTCTAGAAGAATTTGCACTTGAAGAAAACAAAGTGTAAATAACATGACTGAAACAACTTAAAGTAAAAATAAAAGAAAAATTAAAACAGTGAAATGAACATTAATTTCCAGAAATTGGAAGGTATTATAGAAACACAGACAGCTTTTTAGCTCAAGGCTTAAAACTTCGGGCTACTAGCCTCAGATAGCTTGATTTGCAGAATGATAGTGGGATAACAGCTAATTTGAATTATACCTGTCCTCTATCAGATTCTGCTTTAATTTTGGAATAACATCATCATCAGACCTGAAAATTTGTCTTGAAACACTGATTATTACCAATGATTAGCTTGCCGTGTGTTGTTATTACCAATCATTATGCCTGTTTACCATGAGTGCTTTCTCTGGAGGCTGACCATTGTCGTTGCCGCTACTGGCTTTATCCCAATCTGTTTCATGTTTAAGCTTAAACTGGTATAGGCTGATCGTCCCAGTTTGCGCTTTAAGTGCTTTGAATTCTTCACTGTTTTCCTCAAAGGACAGTATTCATAATTGGATTGCTCCACAGTCCTGTTTCACATTTCTAAATGTCAGAAACTGACGAGTCAGTTGTTTACACCTTTGTATGTGTAGCAGTTTACATTCAGCTTGCTGTGTGAGGCAAGATTCACATTTGCAAGTCTTCAGTCACATGACATGTCACTCGCTATCACTAAAGACTTTGGCAGTTTTGTTGTGAGACCAGTATATAAAAATAAATATTTAAAATCATGTTAGTAATACACACCGATAGAAATGCATACGGAGGATTTATTATAGATATAACGAACCCATTCACTGACCACCAAAATCTGTTCTGTTTCCTACACTGAATGTAATAATTTAAAATTTGGTTTGTTATGGTCATTCATCAGTATCTGGCTTCCTTTCTGATGCAGGAAAGAGCTTCGAGAAGGTGGCAAAATTTTAGTGGAGAAGATTAAAAAGTTCAAACCCCTGATAGCAGTTTTCAACGGGAAATGTAAGTATTGAACATCTGAGTACTTGACAAGACATTTTTGTGGAAGTCATTCTAGCATGAATTTTCTTTTCATTGAAGGTATATACGAAATGTTCTGTCGAGAGATATTTGGGAAAAAGCCAAAAACTCTTGAATTTGGTTTGCAGCCACACAAGGTTCCTGATTCCGACACGGTACGGCATGAGAAACAAGCAGGTTTATTTTCATATTCTGAAATGCATCAGTGTGAGAATAACAGCTATTGGTCTTCAGGCGCTGTATCTGATGCCCTCCTCAAGTGCTCGCTGTGCCCAGTTCCCACGAGCTCAGGACAAAGTGCACTTCTACATCAAACTCCGAGAACTTCGAGACCAACTGAAGGGTGTGGCCATACCCAAAGAAGTAGAGGAAGTCGATTACAGCTTTGATCTTGGCTTGGCTAAAGGTGAGGATCCAAGATACTTTAGAAAGCTTCCAGTGTTATCGACAAACGTGGTCTAATAGGTCTGATATACAGACAGTATTTATTGAGCTGAACTGCATCACAACACAGAGTTCAGTGCCTCAGTTTTCTGTTACTTGGTTTTATATTGTAAATTTTCTGCACAGTAAATATTCTTGTTTGTTGCCCTAAAAGTAAACGCACAGAAAAAACCCCCCCATAAAAATTGACTTTTACCTGTGGTTGTCACCCGATAAAATACCTAAAATATATCTGTTGTTCACTGGCCCTGTGATGGCCTGCCAAGCTGTCCAAGGTATACTCTGCCCTTGCCTAGAGTCAGCTAAAATGGGTGTGTTTTTGTGGACATGGCTATCGTTATATTAATCAGCTACATTGAGAGTCTCAGTGTTTTTGATCTGCTGTGTTGGTGGATTTCCAAACCCTTGTGCTCATGGCAAGCAGTGTTCTCACCAGCAGTGAGAGAGAGAGATTTTTCCACCGCCGTGGTTTGTAATCCAGGAACGGAAATCACAGCTGAAGTAAGAGACGATGGATGAGAGCCAGTGTAGTGTTAAGCATTAATATTATTTTAAAAAAGGTTGTGCAGGCTCCTTCTTAAAATAAGTCTTCATGTACTTTTCTGTGTTGCTGTCGTTTTTATAAATTAAAACTGTGACAAAACAACATTGATATAATGACTAAAGAAAAAGAAGATCCCACGAAGGGAGTGATGGTGAGGCGGACTACCCAACACATCTGGCTGCACCCCGTCCCTCTCTTTGTGGGCTAGATATTCTTTTTCTTTATAAAAATACAAGAAGGACTCAAACACATTCATTCATTCAACCGCTTAATTCTAATTAAGATTGTGGGGAGGCTGGCGATTTTTAAAATTTATTTAATTTCATTTTTTTTTTTTAAGTCCAAATGTTTTGTTGCAAGCAGAATTGTCATTTGTCTCTGCAGTCGTTGAAATCAATGCAACACATTGTTTTTTATATTAACATGAAGGAAAAAAGGGAAAAACATTGTATGCAGTGTTATTTGATTTTAAATGTAAAAAAAAAAGGATTTGTGACTGCCAGTGTTTTCTTTACTGTGGAAAGTGAGTCCAAATGGCTCTTTGAATGGCAAAGGTTGCCGACCCTGAACTAGAAGTATCCAGAATACATGTTCCATTCTGATGATGGCCTTGTTTCATACAACATTCACCTTCTTAGCACTTCCACAAAAACTTGATGCTACACTAGCTCCGATTGCCTTTTCATTTTTCTTTATGTAGTGGACTATACTTTCATTCACTTTATAATGGCGCCCTATTGCAGCAAAATGTTTACCTTCTTGAATCATATCAAGCAGTTTTACTTTTTCATGCAGCGTCATTACCTTTTTAGGGCGCTTTGGCGCCTTACCAGAAGCCTGAGAAGGTGCACAGTGTTTGGGCGGCATGACGGAGCTTAACTGTAATTAAAAACACACACACTGAAAAAGCACATGCACAAAGTGTGCGCGAATGAAGAAAAAGGAACGTTACATCATCTCAACCAATCAGCAGGAGGGAGAACAGCCATTGGCTGAATTTGAATCACGGGACAGTTGCTCGGCAATCCGCGAATATGCGGAGGCGCGAGTGCAAAACCGCAGTCAAGGGCCTACTGTACCTCATAGTACTGTAACAGAATTTACCGTAAATACAGTACTATATAAAAGTTTGAGTTGTTTTGTTATAAAATTGTAATATATTAACGGCGAATCTCTAAGAATTGTGGAAGTTCCTATTCTGAATGTTTTAGATCTCAGTAGAAGAGACACATTATAATATTTGACTGTACAGTATAGTACTGTAATAAATTTTATGTTTACCATGTTATTAATCATGGACCTTTTAAAAAAATATGCAGTGTATAATTGGACACAGAGCTCTGTTTGAACATTTAGAAATCAAATGTCTATTGTTTTGCAAATAAATTGAAATGAAATGCAAAATATGCCCCTTCCCCCACCCAATACACCAAACCCTTAAACACGGTTAAAATACTTAAATATATATCGCTCAAATTTGCCTTCGATCTTACACTTTGGTGAAGGACAAAATCACTTTCTTTTTTTCTAACACGGGTTATATTTTTAAACTGATGTTCTAGCATTGGTATCTGAAAACACCTAAGGAATACCAAACTCTACTCATGAACATTGCATATCACAATGTTGTGTAATCCTTGTTTCCTGCATGTTTCCACAGAGGATGCTAAGAGAATGGCCATTAAAGAGGAGCAGTATGATCCAGGTTACGAGGCTGCATATGGAGGCACATATGGAGAACCTGGGTCTGAGGAAGGCAATGGCCAGAGTGCCTTCACATCCGGAGAAGCAGGTTAATAGCTATTTCAGTTATCTTTAGATGAATCTACCCAACCATTCTGTTAAAAAAAATCCTGACTAAATTTCGGCTACTGGAGGTTTAAGGTGCCAACAATTTTAAGCATAGCACTAATTATTTTTGTCATTTCATTTTAGTTAACTTTTATGTTCCCATGTAGCACACTGTGCTTTAGGCTCTATCTTAGATTTCTTTTCTACCGGTAAAGTGAGATTCTGACTTTTTATTACAGTCGGCCCTCTACTTATGAAATTAATCCGTTCCAGAGCCCTTTTCATAACGTGGAGGTTTTGTAATTTTACATGTGAAATGCCTGATCTGTTCCAACACTCCCAAGACTACCCCATAAACCCTTTAAAATGATAAAAGTACACCAATTTTGTATGAAATATGTGTTCAAAGTAAAAGAAAATTATTTATTGAACCATTTAAACATTTTATTAACATATTAAACCATTTTATTAACATATTTATTAATTAAACCATTATTAAACATTTTTTATTAACCTACACACAACACTCTCTCTCTCTCTCTCTCTCTCTCTCTCTCTCTCACACACACACACATTTGTGGCGGGCTCCGCCCACACACAGGATACCGGAGCATTTTAAGACGGGGGAATCCAAGGCGCACTCCCTGCTTGACAGAGCGCCACATTTATTAAACATTTACTGAATTAAAAAACGAAAAATAAGCTGCAATGTGCTCTTGAAATTCATCTCTGACTGACTCTGTACGCAGTCTCGCTCTATTTCTCCCTCTCTCTCTCTCTCTCTCTCTCTCTCTCTCTCTCTCTCTCTCTCTCTCTCTCTCTGTCTCGCTCTCTCTCACACACAAAATTCCTTGTCTCTTGTGTTTTGCCGAATGCGTTCTCCACCCACGCGCAGTTGACAGAAGAATTCCATTTAAATGGACGGGATATTGTATTTAAAGCAGAATTACAGTACCTGTTTGAAAGATCAGAGGTCTTGATTCAATATTAGCGTGCTTCCTTGCGAGATGGGAGGTCTTGTCCCACTGAGCACTCTGTTTTCCTTCTGCTTCAATATCGTGCCGAAATAATCGCCTTCGTCACTGTATTTCCGCTTTAAGGTCTCCTTCTGCTTCAATATCGTCCCGATTGTAGAGGGGTTTCAGTGATAACAAAATATAACACTGCATGATCAATCTCAAAACAAGCCAACAGTCATGTTCAACTCTCCTTCACGTGTGTGACAAACAGGAAGTATGGGTACAGGTCAGCTCCCTCCTGGCAAATGGGAGGCCAGCGGGGCAGGATGTTGGGAGACAGCCAATGAGAGAGCAACTCGCGCATTGTTTGAATTATGATGAGCCACGTTTTGCTCACATTCGGCGGAGCACGCCACATTTATTAAACATTTACTGAATTAAACGACTTAAAAAACCGAAAATTAAGCTGCAATGTGCACTCTCGAAAGAGAGTTAAAGAACGCCTCCTTTCATCTATGACTGACTCTGTAACACAGTCCTGTGTCTGTCAGGGCAAGTGCGCCACATCTCTGCTCAAATCGGTCATAAACACTGTCTGCATTCCTTATTGTTTCACTTGGTTATCTAGTCATGTAAACCCATAATTATGACCAATGAGCCATGTTTATAAGATTATAAGATAAGCACTCTCAAATAAACTCACGAACCAACAGTACAACTCTCCTTTACGCGCGTGACAAACAGGCATGGGTACACTACTATGGAGATTCAGAACATTTTTATTAACCAAACAATATTAAGCATTTGTGACGCACTCCACCAAGTGTGGGAGGCGTCGTGGCCAACACCGGAGCTTTTGGGGTGGAACGCAGCTTGTCCGGACTTCCAATACGTCAAGCAGGCAAGCGTACTTTGAACACTTGTTTAGTACTCAACATTCACTTGTTTGCTTGAGGGATGAGAGGTCCGGATGAGCCGCGCCCCGTCTCGGGGGCTCCGGTGTCGGTCACGCCGCCACCTACACTTGGCGCGCTCCATGGCGCGCTCCGCCGCATCCGATGCCAGAGCTTTTGAGACTGGGCGCGGCTTGACCGGACTTCCGATATGTCAAGCAGGCAAATGCGCTTTGAACACTTGTTTAGTACTCAACATTCATCTGTTTGCTTGAGGGATCGGCGGTCCGGATGAGCCGCGTTTTGCCCACATTCGGAGGATTTCATACAGTGTCCTCTATGTTTGGGCCTCCAAAATGAAACTATTTTGTTTATTTGACCTATGATCTTGTCACGATGACCTTAGACTTGTAAATTTTGTGTGAGCTATTTCTCAAAGGCTGCTGGGCAGATCATTCTGAAATTTTTCATGCAGGCTTCTCATGGTGTGTAGGTGCACATCGGTGTCTCTTTTTGACCTTGTCAAAATTACTTTGACCTTGGAAATTTTGTCTGGGCTGTTTCTCAGCAACTGCTGGGGAGCTTCATTTTATTTATTTATATATTTTTGTTTTGTTTTGTTTTTGTCATCTTATTTTGGCATACTGGAATGTCCAAAAAAATCCACATCATCCAGGCTGATTTTTCTCTCTCTCTTTCTCTGCACTTCTAGAAGCAGTGGACAAGGAGCCAGCTAATCCGACTGCAGTGAGAAAGCTTGCAGATGGCCAGTGGATGACCAACTCCTTCGCTGATCAGATTCACGAGATCGGGAGTTCATCACAACTGCAGGCCGAGGCAGTATGAGCAGGATTACCATCTTGGCAAGGAATTTGACACCTGTGTTCGTCCGCAGCTCGCATGCAGTGTCTCTCACCAGCTTCTGTGAGTTCAGGAGCAATCTAAAACTGCACTGACTTTTCTTACAAGTCTGTTACATTGGGTAATAAGGCCATCATGGTTGTTGTGTGCATTAAGTCACAGATCAGAATGACGAGCAGGATTCAAAAGCAGATGTGGCTATTTCCTCAGCTCGCACAATTCTCTATAATTTGTAATGATGTACCTCAGTTCTTCAACTGAAGACTCTAATTGTGAAGCATTCAGTCAAAAAAAACTAAGAAGAAATGCATTTGAATTCCTTTTAATTTTCTTTGCTATGAATTTGAGGTAGACATTTTAAAAAGTAGTATTTCAATGGAACGGAGATTGTAATGTCCAAAACATTGTTTTTCTTAGTGTATAGGCACCGATGCAATTATTTGTTCCATGTGATATCAGGGATTGATAGTTGATTTTAAAACAGAGAAGTATGTAGTTTTTTCCTTGTGCAAAATATTTGCACTCTTTTTCTCTGCCTGGAAGACATGTTATGTACTGTAGGTCAGCATGGATACAGTAAGGATTATGACTCTCCCCTGTTTAATATAAAGAGATGGTGTAATAAGGCAAATAGCATATGTGAAATTATTCAAATATTTATAATCCAAGCAAAGACACCACCAACACCACCTTCTCAAGTACTGTAAAACACCATTTTAATGGCACGTGGTACTATGTGAATTTTAAAGCCTTGATTTACTGTGGGTTTAATGTTTATATGCATATAAAACACTCTTGGTGCTATTTTGTTACTCTTATTGTAAACTCGATGACAGTTTCATTGTATTAAAATTTTATTGCATTCACTGCATACAGGTGTAATTTTAATTTGTAGCATTATTATTATGATAATAATAATTATTATTATTATTAATTAATTAAAATGACAACTGTAGGGGGAACCCAATGACTAGAAGCTGGTTCAAGAAGCCCCCTTTTATAGTACACCAAATTTATCAAAAAAAAAGGGGGGGGGGTACAAAATGAGCCTGAGGTGTACTGCCATGTTTCTGCCAAGTGATTTGTCCACCTGATTAGAGGGACCCATGAGGTTGCAACCTTCAGTGGTGCTACAAAAGAAAAGCAAGAATGAAAAAGCATCCAGAGAAGTCATTTAAAGAGTTATCAAAAATTGATTGTCTTCACTTGAATATTTCTAAAATTGGGTAATTTATGTGTAGAACATCCCATACAAACACCATTTACAGGACAGGTTAATCCACACCAGCGCTTTTATCTGGAAGAGGACATCCCCTGGCCACAGAGATCAGACACACTCTCCAAAATCCAGCCAGCAAATCTGTTATTATAAGAGCACATTTATATTGTATAAAGATGATCAGACTGACTTGTGTTGATTTAGTGGCTGTTCTAGTCCAATGATCCAAATATGTCAATTTTATCCATTAAAAGTTGCACTGAAAGTTGTGGATGGCCGATGAAACATTGACTCCAGTTATAAGCTGTTATAGCGGCCCCGGAATGTTTATCCTCCAAACGAATGTTCAGGGAAAATTCAAGCAGTTTTTAATCTGGACTGTGTTTTGACATCTTTTTGGGTCCATTTATTTTTACTAAACAAAATTGCTCGAGTACCATGAACGACTTGCTTACTGCTATAAACAATAACTGCAACACAGCCGCAACCCAAAGTGTTACTACATCATCAAATTTAATTTCTTGTGTTTGTCATTGAATTAGCGGCATGGTGGCTTAGCGGATAGCACGACTGCCTCACAGCAAGAAAGTAATGGCTTCAATTCCCAGCCTGGGCATTTCTGTGTGGAGTTCTCCCCGTGCTTGCGTGGGTTTCCTCTGGGTTCTCCAGTTTCTTCCCACAGTCCAAAAACACACAGTATTGGCTATTCCAAATCACCCATAGGTGTGAGTATGACTGGTTGTCTGCGTGATGGCCTGGTGAGCTGTCAAGGGTGTAGCTAGACCTCGCCTGGAGTCAGCCGAGATGGGCTCCAGCCTCCCTACGATCCTAATTAGGATTATGCAGTTCAGAAAATTAATGAATGTCATTAAATGAATCATTGTTATTATAAATGTTTGGCAAAAGTACTTTGAAAATACAGTATACAGATACTCCCTGATTTACGTTCATCCGTTTTACGGTTTTTTTTCGAATTTTTTTTTTCTTTTTTTTTCCAAAACAAAAAAGTCAAATTTTGTGCTTAGAAGTACCTACGTAGTATGCTGACGAAATGACGCTGCATTCATTGTTTACAAACTACAGACTGAGTGTATCGTGCGTGTGTGTGTGTGTGTGTATTGTGTATTTTATATATATATATATATATATATATATATATATATCTTCTTCTTCTTGTCCTTTCGGCTGTTCCCTTCAGGGGTCGCCACAGCAAATGATCTGCCTCCATCTCTCCCTGTCCTCTGCATCTTCTACTCTTACTCCAACGACCTTCATGTCCGCCTTCACCGCATCCATAAATCTTCTCTTTGGTCTTCCTCTGGGCCTTTTGCCTGGTAGTTCCAACCTCAGCATCCTACGACCAATATACTCACTATCCCTCCTCTGTACATGTCCAAACCATCTCAATCTAGCCTCTCTGACTTTGTCTCCAAAACATCTAACATGTGCTGTCCCTCTGATGTACTCATTTCTGATCCTATCCATCCTCGTTACTCCCAAAGAGAACCTCAACATTTTCATCTCTGCTACCTCCAACTCTGACTCCTGTCTTTTCCCCAGGGCCACTGTCTCTAAACCATACAACATTGCTGGCCTCACCACCGTCTTGTACACTTTTCCCTTCATTCTTGCCGATACTCTCCTATCACACATCACACCGGACACTTTTCTCCATCCATTCCAACCTGCCTGCACGCGCTTCTTCACCTCTTTTCCCCACTCTCCATTGCTCTGGATTGTTGAGCCTAAGTACTTAAAATCCTCCACCTTCTTTATCTCTGCCCCCTGTAACCTCAAAGTTCCTCTTGGGTCCTTGTCGTTCACACACATGTATTCTGTCTTACTAGGACTAACCTTCAATCCCCTCCTTTCCAGGGCATACCTCCACCTCTCTAGATTTTCCTCCACTTGGTCTCTGCTCTCACTACAGATCACGATGTCATCTGCAAACATCATAGTCCATGGAGATTCTTGTCTAACCTCGTCTGTTAGCCTGTCCATCACCATAGCAAACAAGAAGGGGCTGAGAGCTGACCCTTGATGCAGTCCCACCTCCACCTTGAACTCTTCTGTCACACCAACAGCACACCTCACCACTGTTTTACATCTCTCATACATGTCCTGCACCACTCTAACATACTTCTCTGTCACTCCAGACTTCCTCATACAATACCACAGTTCTTCTCTCGGCACCCTGTCATAGGCTTTCTCCAGATCCACAAAGGCACAATGCAGCTCCCTCTGACCTTCTCTGTACTTCTCTATTAACATCCTCAAAGCAAACACTGCATCTGTGGTGCTCTTTCTGGGCATGAAACCAAACTGTTGTTCACAAATGCTGACCTCTGCCCTTAGTCTTGCTTCCACTATTCTTTCCCATAGCTTCATTGTATGGCTCATCAACTTTATCCCTCTGTAGTTGCCACAACTCTGTACATCTCCCTTGTTCTTAAAAATGGGCACAAGCACACTTCTCCTCCATTCCTCTGGCATCTGCTCACTTTCTAAGACCTTGTTGAATATTCTTGTCAGAAAATCTACTGCTACCTCCCCTAGACACTTCCATACCTCAACTGGTATGTCATCAGGGCCAACTGCCTTTCCACTCTTCATCCTCTTCAATGCCCTTCTCACTTCTCCCTTACTAATCTTTGCTACTTCCTGCTCCTCAACGGTCACCCCTTCTACTCTTTTTTCTCTCTCATTTTCTTCATTCATCAGCTCTTCAAAGTACTCTTTCCATCTTCCCAGCACACTTCTGTCATCAGTCAATACATTTCCATCTCTGTCCTTTATCACTCTAACTTGCTGCATGTCTTTCCCATCTCTATTTCTCTGCTGTGCTAACCTGTATAGATCATTTTCTCCCTCCTTACTGTTCAACCTATCATACAAGTCATCATACGCCCTCTGTTTGGCCTTTGACACTGCTACCTTCGCCTTACGCTGTGTCTCCCTGTACTCCTGTTTACTCTCTTCGGTCCTGTCAATGTCCCACTTCTTCTTGGCTAACCTCTTCTTTTGTACACACTCCTGCACTTCCTCATTCCACCACCAAGTTTCCTTATCTACTTTCCTTCCAGAGGACACACCAAGTACTCTCCTACCGGTCTCCTGATCACATTGGCTGTGGTTGTCCAGTCCTCTGGAAGCACTTCCTGACTACCCAAAGCCTGTTTCAACTCCTCCTTGAAGACAACACGACACTCTTCCTTTTTCAGCTTCCACCACTTTGTCTTCTGCTCTGCCTTTGCCTTTTTCACTTTTCTCACCATCAGTGTCATCCTGCACACCACCATCCTATGCTGTTTGGCAACACTCTCACCAACTACTACTTTGCAGTCACTGACTTCCTTCAAATTACATCGCCTGCACAAGATGTAGTCTACCTGTGTGCTCTTACCTCCGCTTTCATAAGTCACCCTATGCTTCTGTTTCTTCTTGAAGAAAGTATTCACCACAGCCATTTCCATCCTTTTTGCAAAATCGATCAACATCTGTCCTTCTGTGTTCCTGTCCTGGATACCAAACCTGCCCATCACTTCCTCGTCCCCTCTGTTGCCTGCACCAACATGTCCATTGAAGTCTGCTCCAATGACCACTCTTTCACCTCTGGGGGTATTCTGCATCACTTCATCTAAATCACTCCAGAATCTCTCCTTCTCTTCTAGCTTACATCCTGCCTGTGGGGCATAAACACTAACAACATTGACCATCACGCCTTCAATTTCTAACTTGAGACTCATCACTCTGTCTGACACTCTTTTCACGTCTAGAACATTCCTGACAAACCCCTCCTTCAAGATGACTCCTACTCCATTTCTCTTCCCATCCACACCATGATAAAACAGTTTAAACCCTGCTCCTAAGCTTCTAGCCTTTCTACCTTTCCACCTTGCCTCCTGAACACACAGTATGTCCACCTTCCTCCTCTGCATCATGTCAGCCAGCTCCCTATCTTTTCCTTGCATAGTTCCAACATTCAAAGTCCCTACTCTCAGTCCTAGGCTCACACATTTCCTCTTCTCTCTCTGCCTACGGACACGCCTCCCGCCTCTCCTTCTTCGACGTCTTCGACCAACAGTAGTCCAATTTCCATCAGCACCCTGTTGGTTGACAGCACTGATGGCGGTCGTTGTTAACCCGGGCCTCGACCGATCCGGTATGAATTTTGTTTTGATCATTTGCATTTTTTAAATGTGGCAGAAGTTTTACGCCGGATGCCCTTCCTGTCGCAACCCTCTGCATTTATCCGGGCTTGGGACCGGCATAAGGGGGAGAGACACTGGTTCGTGCCCCCCCCGCCTCATGGCTGCATTCAATATATATATATATATAATGTATGTATGTCTGTCTATCTGTCTTCCTTTCGGCTTTTTCCCTTTTTTACTCGGGAGTCACCACAGCGAATCATCTGATTCGCACGTTTGATTTGGCAGAGGTTTTTACGTCGGATGCCCTTCCTGTCACAACCCTTTTAGCAAGGGACAGAAACACGCTGACGACTTTGCAGCCTACTCTTTACGAAAGTCAACAATGGTTCTTTTACATGCCTCTCACCATAGACAGTGAGAGACATGGCCCGCCTTTGATAACCCAGTTAGCCGCACTGGGGGCGGGACAGTGACAACCTTTTGGAGAGTGGGACTCGAACCCCAAACTTTTGGATCAGCGATCCAGCGCCCTATACCACTAGACCACCACTGCCCCCTGTGTGTATATGTGTGTGTATATGTATGTATATATATATATATATATATGTGTGTGTGTGTGTTTTTATATATATATATATATATATATATATATATATATATATATATCTATCTGTTATATATATATATATCTATCTGTTATATAGCGTGTTACCCTTGTGTTGAGACGTCGTCTCTGTGATCTTTGTGTTTACACTGTTTTACGGACTTTTGTAACCCTAAGCAAATCTGGTTGGTCAGAAGCATAAGCCTACCAGCATGGGTGCAAGTCTCATACACAGAGATGAATTAACTATCTGCTCAGATCGCCACAATCTAATGCATACTCAGTTAAGCAAATAGAGTTGTAAAATGAATGAAAACACTAATTACAGAACATATTTATTATCTTTTAGCAGAATTCTAAGAGTGTATACTTATTTTTATATTAATATTCATTAGGATTTGTACTTGTTCTTTGTATGCGTCTCTTGAATAAAGTTTACTTACTTACACAAAAGAAAGAACTCTCCACGTTGCTAGGATTCACATGGCAGGCTGTGTTCTAAATGACTTCAATGGCACCCTTGTGCACTTGAAAGACCGGAAGTCTGTATAACCCACAGCAAGTACACTTCTTTCACAAGTACACTACTTCCGGTATTGAGCACCTCACATATTGAAAGCGTTGATTGGCTGTTTTAAGCTTCATGTAAAGTGACTTGGTATAAATAAGTGACTTATTTGATATATTTGATATTATTTTACAATGTTATGTTTGTAATAATTGATTTAGGGGTGTTTTTTGAGATACGGTAATGGTATTTATGGATGTATAGTACAGTATGAGCGTCATATGTCACTGTAACAACTTACGTTCACTTTCAACTTTCATTTGGCCGTCCGGAACCAATTAAAAACGTAAGACGGGGAGCGTCTGTACTTCTTTAAATGGTGAATGTGACTCTTCTTTTAGTAAACATTAGAAAACAGGCCCTTCAATCACTTACATTAAATGAATCACTGCATCAGAGAACACAAGAAAAAGTAAAAACCATCATATCTGCAGTTTCCTCACAGTTACTAAAGTAAACAATGTACGAATAATTATATTGTCAGACACCTATAGTCAGTGGGTAAAGATTCTCAGCAAGAAGGTCCTGGGCTTGGCGAAGGTGTTTCTGTGTGCAATGTTTGCGCATACTTGTATGTTTCCTCCCAAAGTCCAAAGACTTGCACATTAAGCAGACTGTTCCAAATTACCCCTAGTTGTGAGTGGTTTTGTTTGTGTGATGCCCTTCAATAGAGTGGTGACTTCCTCAGGGTGCATACCACCTTCACCCAGAGTTGACTGAGATAGGCTCCGGCCTCCTTGCGACCCCAGTATAATTAAGAAGTTCAGTCCTTCTTCTTCTTCTTTTACTTTCGGCTGCTCCCTTCAGGGGTCGCCACAGCAAATCATCCGCCTCCACCTCACCCTGTCCTCCGCATCTTCTTTTCTGACTCCAACGACCTTCATGTCTTCCTTCACCACATCCATAAATCTCTTCTTTGGTCTTCCTCGAGGCCTTCTGCCTGGTAGTTCAACTCTGCCTACGGACACGCCTCCCACCTCTCCTTCTTCGACGTCTTCGACCAACAGTAGTCCAATTTCCATCAGCACCCTGTTGATTGACAGCACTGATGGCGGTCGTTGTTAACCCGGGCCTCGACCGATCCGGTATCGGGGTAGGACTTCTGATTTGCATCATAAATGTTTGGCATTGATTTTACGTCGGATGCCCTTCCTGACACAACCCTCTGCATTTCTCCGGGCTTGGGACCGGCATGAGGGGGAGAGACACTGGTTAGTGCCCCCCCCCCCACCCCCCACCTCATGGCTGCATTAATTAAGAAGTTCAGTCCATGAATAAATATTCTGTAGGGTCACACTGTACAGGGATCCCTCACTTTCCGTGGTTAATTGGGACCGAGATCCCCACGTGACCATCGAAATCCACGAAGTAGGATCAACACCCCCCCCCCCCCCGACTGATGTATACGTACATGTATATGTGTATATAATATCAATAAATACATATTCAGTGTTATAAATGCTTATAATAACAATTAAACATTAAAAAAAATAACATAAGATGTAAACAAAATATAAATACACACACACAAACACACATACAGATGGTATGGCATGAGAAGACGATGACACATACATACGTGTGCATAATTTTAGGTTGTTTTTTGTTTGTTTGTTTGGGTTTTTTTTTTTTTTTTACATAATTGGCCTTGTTTTTGTAGTATTTTCCTTTACTTTTCCCCCTTCCTTACTTAATTTCCTTATTTTTTAAAATTCGATTATTTATTTATTTATTAAAAAAATAAAAAAAAGTGATGCACTGCAGCCACATGAATTGAAGTGCGAAGTAGCAAGGGATCCCTGTATATCTTTTTTCTGGTTGCATTTTTGTCGTCTTTTTAAGTCAAATACTCAACTCATTTTTGTCAATTTTGTCTCTAGTTAAAACTTGGACCTAAACAGACAGGAAAATCGGATCAGGATAAAATAAAAAAGTGTTTTAGTTTTTTTGGAAAAAGGTGAGCATGACTAAGGCAAACGGAAATACCGAGAACAAATGTTTGAGGTGAAGAAAGAAAATCATATGAAAGTCTGAAAATGGCGATCGTGTTTGGTGAATGAAACTTTCTTTCTCGTTCTTTATTCAGTTGGTTGATGTAATGAACAAAATGATCTTTTCATACCAACAACTTTATTCATTATTCATCTGGCATGTCATATTATAATACAATTGTGGAGTGAGAACGAGTTCAGGAATGGATTAGTCCATTATACTAGTACATTGTTTACTACGGGAAAATATGTTTCAGTTTATGAAAAAAATCAGTTTCGGAATAACATGTAAGAATTAAGTTCGAAAACCAAGATTCCACTGTGTATACACATACACATGCACTCACTCATTTGATGAATTGCTTTACTGCTTAAGGGTCACACAGAGGCTGGAGCCTATATTAATTGGCACTGGGCAAAGGCGGGTACACCCTTAACAGCTTGCCGGTCCAGCGCAGGGTCACCACAAACACATAACCATTTACACTAACACTCGGGGGTAATTTGAAACAGCCATTTATACTAATGTGCATGTCTCTGGACTGTGGACGTAAACTGGAGTAATGTAGTTGGAGGAAGCCCATGCAAGCATTGAGAGAACACGTCAACCCCGCACAGAAATGCTGAGCCGAGGACCTTCTTGCTTGGTTCTTGAAGAACCTTCAGGGTTCTTCTTTAAACATTTTTATCTTCTTACAGGGGTTCTATGTGCACTCATTAGCAAAATAACCCCAGCCAGATGCCCCAGGTCATTAAGAAACCTGAGATACAAAATCTAATTTTAAACAGATAGAAAATGTTGAGGTTCTCTTTGGGAGTAACGAGGATGGATAGGATTAGGAATGAGTACATCAGAGGGACAACACATGTTAGAGGTTTTGGAGACAAAGTCAGAGAGGCTAGATTGAGATGGTTTGGACATGTACAGAGGAAGGATAGTGAATATATTGGTAGTAGGATGCTGAGGTTGGAACTACCAGGCAGAAGGCCTGGAAGAAGACCAAAGAGAAGATTCATGGATGTGGTGAAGGAGGATATGAAGGTAGTTGACGTAAGAGAAGAAGATGCAGAGGATAGGGTGAGATGGAGGCAGATGATTCGCTGTGGCGACCCATGAAGAGAAAAGCCGAAAGGAAAAGAAGAAGAAGAAGAGAGATGCTTCTGTTTATGAAACTACGTGCTGTCACTGGAGACTCATTCGAAAATGATAAATAAGGATCTATAGAAGTAATACTGGCTAAATCTGGGGTACTCCTTGCTGTCAAAGCAACTATCAGACCTGCTGTTGGTTATTAAAAATGAAGTAGCACCTTGTATTAATTCAGATTTCATACATTGGATTTATTAAGATACAGTATAAACACAGTATGTAATCTTGTAGATAAAGCACTTTACCTCAGAAACATGAAAGACATGATCTCTACAGGCAAAACACACACAGTCAGTATGGATATGAAGAACTTTACTGCAAATCGTCTACCCGTCCCTCTGGGTTTCTTCGCAAAAGCATCACAGAAAACTGAAAAAGTATATAAGCCACGTTAGCCCTAGTGTTGCCTCACTGGTTAAGGTCCGGGTTGGTGATCTGAAGGCCAAAATTCAAATGCAAGTTGCTGCTGTTGAGCCATTGAGTACATCACTTCCTTTAATTCAGTCTCTCATTTCCTTTCAAACCAAATTACAGCAGTACTATGCAATGTTTAAGTCTTAGATTTTTTTCTTTTTTTAATATTTAGATTTTTACATATCATATTTTTACCCTCAACTGTATAAAACCAATGCAGATGAGTTAATCTTTGTAAGGATGTCTGCCCAATGCTTTAAATGTAAATATTTTCACCAATATTTCATATGGGCAATTTTTCAAATAATCTGGTAAACATATCCAGTCTGCTTTAATACCTTTCTGGATGGATGCAGGAAGCAAATGAATCTTTTGTTTATCCAGAACACAGCTCCGTCCACACACTGATCCAGATGCTCTACGTTCTCTGTGAACTTCTTGCAATATACAGGCATGTGCGTCGAAGCAGGGACGCTTGTCCTGTCTGTAATTTATGATATGTTTTGGCACAGATGACTCCTTTTTCAAGAAATCTGAAATGAGACAAATTATTGTATTAATTTTTATAAAAAGAAAAAAAATTTCAATTGTATATGTAAAAATATCTGTTGTATCATTTTATCTTGTGAAGTCTTTCGCACCATTCTCATTCAAAAATCTGAGCGCATCTTGGTAACCATTTTGACAAATCTCTGCCATTACCTGAGAACAGAACGAAACTTAAACAGAACATAAAGCAAAACACCACACTGAGACACATTAAATGTTCATCAGTTAATTTTCTGTAACCGCTATAATTAGGGTCGTGGGGAGGCTGGAGACCATCCCAGCTGACTTAGCGCCAGGGCAGAGTACACCCTGGACAGCTCGCCAGGCCTAGGGCGGAAACACGCTGATGGCTTTGCAGACTTATGTCAAACGTCAGCAATGGTTCTTTTACATGAAGCTCACATCATAGACAGTGAGAGACATGGCCGGTCTTTGATAACCCAGTTAGCTGCACTGGGGGACAGTGACAACCTTGTGGACAGTGGGACTCAAAACCCCAACCTTAGGATCAGCGATCCAGCGCCCTATACCACTAGGCCACCACTGCCCATACACATTAAATGTTTATGTTTAAATATGTGGTGTGCTTCATGACTGTGGGAATTTGTGTGAATTTTTATCTGGTATTTTTTTTTTATTGTTCATGTAAAAAAATAATAGAACTAGCACAGTTAAAATAAGGAAAAACTGTCAATGATCTCAAAAGCAAGAGGTTGTACACATCCCTGGCTATGCAGATAGGAAACAAACTAGGTGACTCACCATGAGCCACACAACACTTGTTCAGGTAATCAGCAACTACAAGTACAAACGCACCTCATTGCTGATTGGATGGAACAGTGTTGTGTGGCTCATGCCGAGCCACCTTCTGATTGTTAGTGCCTTAGCAAAAGCCATCGCTGCATCCTTGAAATTTGGGGCCGGAGTTTCTGAAGCTGTTCAAATATCAATAATACACCCCAAAAATGATGACTTTCCCCCTTTAAAGGTTGTTTTATGCCACAAATACAAATAAGCTACATTTTAAAATGTTTGTAGTTTACCTGAGGCTCTGGTGGGAAAAAAGCTTGGACAACACGGTGCACATTTGCCAAGTTGATATTAATGCTCATGTTGCAGTGTCTCACTTCTTGGCAATAGACTGGGTGGTCATATGGGCAGATATCACTTTCGCCAGAGAATGGAGAGACAATTATGGTGTTTTTCAGACTGGAATATGGAGAACTGTCACTCAAAGCGCCATCTACATAGCGCTGAAAAGAGACGGTGCATATCACTGAATGGAAGGTACTTCATGGTCAACTTTGAAAGTAGAATTTATTATAAGTATAGAAATTATAATTCGATAAAACTTGTATAATTTGATATTTCTGTATTACTTACAGTGCCATGATAACTAGGTGGTACTATACCACAGTACAAGGGGAAAAAACAGCTACAAAATAAAACCTAGACAAAACAAAGTGAAAAACCCAAACAAAAACAAGTTTACCAGTGAGGGCCCTGATGTGGATTTAATTCTTCTACTTTTTTTCTGGAATAAATTCATCCTTCAGATGAGAGAAGTTTACCTGGATCAGATCGTCTTTGCTGCTGAACTCAGACACCAGTACATTCTTTCCATCTGAAAGACGTGTTAGTGACACACACAATTTCCCACTGGCAAGCAGGTGAGCATTCTCAGGGAGTTCTCGAACCATAAGCTCCTTGGTTAACTCCAACAGTTTAAATGAGGGATGCATGGAGCTCAGTATGCCTTTTCGAGCCTCTTTGGCGATCGCCATCAGATTTTTACAGCAGTTTTCTTGGGGGAAAAAAAAATACAGTATATCCGTCCATATATTTTCTGAACCGCTTTATCCTAATTAGGGCTGTAGAGAGGCTGAAGCCCATCTCAGCCAACTCTGGGAGAGTGAAGAGTATACCCTGGACAGCTCACTAGACCATTGTAGGGCAGAAACACACTTATGGCTGTGCAGCCTACTTTTTTCCATCATCATCATCATCATCATCTTCCGCTTGATCCAGAATCGGGTCACGGGGGCAGCAACCTAAGCAAAGAGGTCCTGACATCCCTCTCCCCAGCCATTTCCTCCAGCTCTTCTGGGGGAACATCGAGGCGTCCCCAGACAAGCTGAGAGTCATAGTTCCTCCAGTGTGTTCTAGGTCGACCCCGGGGTCTCTGCCCGGTTGGACATGCACAAAAAAACCACACCAGGGAGGTGTTCGGGAGGCATTCTGACTAGATGACCGAGCCACCTCAATTGGTCCCTCTCACTGCGGAGGAGCAGCGGATCTAATCCAAGCTCTACCCGGATGGTAGAGCTTCTCACCTTATCTCTAAGGGAGAGCCCCGCCACCCGACAAAGGAAGCTCATTTCAGCCGCTTGTATCCGCGATCTCGTTCTTTCGGTCACTACCCAAAGCTCGTGACCATAGGTGAGAGTTGGAACACTGATTGACTGTTAAATTGAGAGCTTCGCCTTACAGCTTAGCTCCTTCTTCACCACAACGGACCGGTACAGGCTCCATTTAACAGCAGAGGCTGCAGAGATCCATCTGTCGATCTCCCGCTCCATCCTTCCCTCACTCATGAACTAGACCCCAAGATACTTAATCTCCTCCACTTGGGGCAGGACCTCATTCCCGACCCGTAGGGTGCATCCTACCCTTGTCCGACTGAGAACCATGGCCTCAGATTTGGAGGTGCTGATTTTCATCCCGGCCGCTTCGCACTCAACTGCGAATCGCTCCAATGAGAGCTGGAGATCCCGGCTTGATGAAGCCAAAAGGACAACATCATCTGCAAAATGCAGAGACGAGATCCGATGGCCACCAAACCAGAACCCCTCAATGCCTCGGCTACACCTAGAAATTCTGTCCAGAAAAATTCTGAACAGAATAGGTGACAAAGGACAGCCTTGGCAGACTCCAACCCTAACCGGAAACAAATTCGACCTATTGTTACCAATACGGACCAAACTCTGACTCCGGTGATACAGTGATCAAATGGCCTGTAGCAACAGGTCCGGAACACCATATTCCCGGAGCACATCCCACAAGAGAGTCCAAGGGACACGGTCGCAAGCCTTCTCCAAATCCACAAAACACATGTGGACGGATTGGGCAAACTCCCATGCCCTCTCCAAGATCCTGTGGAGCGTATAAAGTTGGTCAAGAGTGCTATGGCCAGGACGAAAACCACATTGTTCCTCCTGGATTCGAGGTTCGACTATCAGTTGGATCCTCCTCTCTAGTACCCCTGCATAGACTTTCCCAGGTTGGCTGAGGAGTGTGATTCCCTGATAATTGGAACCCACCCTCCGGTCCCCCCTTTTTAAAAAGGGGGACTACCACCCCGGTTTGCCAATCCAGAAGTACTGCCCCCGATGACCACACGATGTTGCAGAGATGTGTCAACCAAAACAGTCCTACATCATCCAGAGCCCTGAGACATTCAGGACGAATCTCATCCAACCCCGGAGCCCGACCACCAAGGAGCTTTTTGACTACCTCAGTGACCTCCACTCCAGTGATGGACAGACCTCCGCCCAAACCCCCAGGGTCTTCCTCCTTCACGGAGGTCGTGTTGGTGGGATTGAGGAGGGCGTCAAAGTATTCCCTCCACTTCTCAATGACATCCTCAGTTGAGGAGAGCAGCTCTCCACCTCCACTGTAAACAGTGTTTGTGGAGCACTGCTTCACCCTCCTGAGGCATCGAATGGTGGTCCAGAACCTTTTTGAGGCCAACCGATAATCACTGTCCAGGCCCTCACCGAACTTCTCCCACGCCCGAGGTTTTGCATCCGCGACAGCCTCGGCTGCATCACGTTTGGCCTGCCGGTACCTGTCTGCTGCCTCGGCGGTCCCACAGGGGTCCCACAGGCTAATAAGACTCGATAGGCCTCCTTTTTCAGTTGGACAGCCCCCTTCACCACAGGTGTCCAACATCGGGTTCGGGGGTTACCGCCACGACAAGCACCGACGACCTTCTGGCCACAGCTATGGGCTGCCACTTCAGCAATGGAGGCATGAAACATGGTCCATTCGGATTCCATGTCACCCGCCTCCTCTGGGATGTGGTTGTAGCTCTGCCGGAGGTGGGAGTTATAGGCCTCTCGGACAGGAGACTCTGGCAACCTTTTTTTTTAAACAAAAGTCATCAATGGTTCTTTCACAAGCCTCTCAGCACAGACATGGTCAGCTTTGATAACCCACTCAACTGCTCTGGGGGATATCAGTGACACATGTTGATAGTGAGGCTTGAACCCCCAATCTTGTGATCAGTACTCCAGCACCCTACCTGATACTGATACTTCAGGAAAGGGGATATTTATTCATATTTCCTAACCAACATATCCAAATGATCAAACATCCATTTGGCATCAAAAAAATAAACCACAATACTGTACATAATTGTATTTTTTTTTAGATATTCATTCTTGATCTTACTGAAACTTGGGTAAATCTCTTCAGTTTTATCTGCATGGTTTTATGCATTGTGCTACTGCCATATGATTGGCTGATAATGGTATGAATGCAAATAAGCAGACCTAATTTTCTCATTAAAATGGTTGGTGTGCACACGTGTGTTTCTGTATATTGTATGTACTGTATTGGATATCACATACCTGGTGACATTTCACATGCTATCATAGCTGCTGTCAGTGCTCCCGATGAGGCACCACAAATTTTACTGGCACTTTTAATTAGGTGCTGAGCTTCTTCCAACAGACAACTGTACACTCCAAAATAATAAATTCCCAAAAATCCACAACCGACAAAAGAAATATTCCACTCGTTATTTAAGGAAGGCATGTCTCTCAGGTATGCTTCTCTGAATGAGGTAGAAGTTCAAGGTGGTTCACCTCCGCTGCAGTAACACTTATGCAACACAGTCACAGCATGACTGCTGTACTTTTAGTTTTCTTCTCATCCGTCATGATTTGTTATGTGGTCCTGCTACAAAATACTGTATAGTTGAAGTTGGACATAATGTAAAATTAATGTATGCAACATGGACATAAATCATCGTGTAAATGCAAGCAGAAAATTTAATTACTGAAGACAAATAAATAAAATCATTGCTTATACAGCCTCAAAACCCTTTTCAACACATCATCCAGAGTTTGAAATGTTCATAATTTTTTGGAAGTCCAGGTTTTTATGTTATATTTAAATTATTCTAACAGGTTTAGCATCTAACATTTAATTGTTAATTTGAATACAGTGATAAATATGTAGTGGACCAACTTCAAATTTGGACATGAAATGGACCTGCAAGGGGAACTGCTCACGTAATACTTGTTTACTAAAGTTGTGTGGCCTGTTTCTTTTACTTTTTTTCACATCAGACTGATACTTTGACACACTTTTTACTTGACAAACAGAAAAAACTGTACATGTTTCTAAATAAAGAAACATTAACATACTACAACTATTGATGGGGGGACAGCGGTGGTCTAGTGGTATAGGGCGCTGGATCGCTGATCCAAAGGTTGGGGGTTCGATTCCCACTCTCCACAAGGTTGTCACTGTCCCCCCCAGTGCAGCTAACTGGGTTATCAAAGGCCGGCCATGTCTCTCACCGTCTATGGTGTGAGGCATGTAAAAGAACCATTGCTGACTTTCGACAAGAGTAGGCTGCAAAGCCGTCGGCGTGTTTCCAACCTGCGATGGCCTGGCGAGCTGTCCAGGGTGTACTCTGCTCTCGCCGAAGTTGGCTGGGATGGGCACCAGCCTCCCCACGACCCTAATTAGGATTAAGCGGTTACAGAAAATGAACTGAACTATTCATGGGCGATTCACAAATTAATCGTTCAAATCAATTAATTCACTTTAGTGAACGAGTTTAATCGATTCGAAAACGCAACTGAATCGATTCACCAGCGTTTTTCTAATAAACTTATAATCATTCATTCATTTTCTGAACCGCTTAATCCTAATTAGGGTCACAGGGAGGCTGGTGCCCATCTCAACCGACTCTGGGTGAGAGCAGAGTACACCCTGGACAGCTCGCCAGGCCATCGCAGGGTAGAAACACGCCGATGGCTATATCTTGTCAAAAGTGAGCAATGGTTCTTTTACACGAACCTCTCGCCATGGACCTTTGAGAGACGTGGCCAGCCTTTGATAACCCAGTTAGCTGCACTGGGGGGACAGTGACAACCCGTTCACAGTGGGACTTGAACCCACACTCTTAGGATTCCTAATCCAGCACATTACCACCGGGCCAACACTTACCCTAAACTTACACTGTACAAAATGTTTATAACTTGATCATACTTTCGTTTTTCTTCCTTTGAGACAAGCAAATAAAACAAAAACAAAACAAAACAACAACACCGGGGTTTTTCGGGGTGATTCTCAAATCTCAATTGACTCCCTCTACAGGCGCCCTTAATAGGGTACACAGCAAAAGAATCAACCGCAGCGCAAGTGCACTACTACATGCTTCTATTAGAATCCACCAAAGTCAATGGATGGAACATGGTTCATGTAAACATTGTTTATCAAAGACAGCACGAGTATGTCCACGTAAACTCGTTACTGATACACATTACTCCGGTCGCGCTTTGGGAGGAGAATATAACTTGGTTATTCACTTTTCCCTCGGCAAACTCGGCGGTTCAGGTCATGGGTCAGGAAAACTGGTGCATTTTATCAGGCAGCGTTTTAAGGCTGTCTTGTTTAATTGTTTATACATTTGATTTATTTGCTGTTTGTATAATTTGTGTTGATGGTAGATAGCGATAAAAATGGCTTATTTTGCGACGCGATAGTGGACATTTCGGACCTTTTGATATTTACAATTGTCTATAGCTATGAAGCCTCACATTGAAAGTCCTAAACATGCGTAAATATTTGGACACAATCGCTTCCATGTACTGTACTGTATTCTGAGCTTGAAACCACTTGACCTACCTCAGTGTCCTGCTCCATACTGCGCATGCGCGACCTTGATAACATGATACCGCGTTATTTTTTATGAATTTTTTTTTTTTTTTTTTTTTTTAGATAGAAGAGCAAGAACACTGTGATTTCATCTTTGGTTTTGACCTGCCTCGTTGAGGTTGTAAAGTCTGCTGGAGGTTATTAACTTTCTCAGTTGCTATATGGATAAGGTTATTGCTTTATGACCAGTTGTATATTGTTTGTTTCTATGATGGGGTGATGTACATTAGTGAACTTTTAAAACTTGAATAACCAAAAAAAAAGGACATTTCAAATATAAATGTAACCATTATGTGGCAGGCACTGTAAAGTTCATAATACAGGGATCCCTCGCTACTTCGCGCTTCAATTCATGTTGCTTCAGTGCATTGTTGTTGTTTTTTTTAAATATTAATCGAATTAGAAATTAAGGAAGAATAGGAGAAGAAGTTAAAGAAAATGCCACAAAAACAAGGCCAATTATGCAAAAAACCTCACCCTAACCTCCCATCAAAACATTTTTGTGAGGTGCGCATCTGAGTGTGTGCGCGCATGCATCTGTGTGTGTATTTATATTTTATTTACATCTTATGTATATATCTTATTATGTAATAATTTCATTATTTTTTAATGTTTAATCGTTATTATAATCATTTATAGCATTGAATATGTATTTATTGTGCATGTACATATACGTCAGGTGGATCCTACTTCGTGGAATTCGGTGGGGATCTCGGTTCCCATTAACTGTGGAAAGTAAGGGATCCCTATAATTCATCAGGTGAAATTTAATAAAACCAACTTGAACACTATTATGTCTGATTTATCATGATTATTCATGCCTCATCATGACAACCATAATTTCCAGGGATGGATTTTTTAAAAGTCTTACTTTTTTTCTCATGAAGTGGTTTAGTCAGGTAAGATTATTTTCATTGTTTCTCATAAATGTTTTGTACAACATGTTAGGCAAAAATTTGAAAGAAATATAATTTTAATCTTTATTTCACTTATTTAATACAGAAATTGTAGTATAGCCTCGGTGTATTATCCTTATAAACCTGTCAGTGTGAAATTATATTAATGTTTTCTTTAAAATTTGATAATCACCTAATTTAATGACCCAGCATGTTAATATGTATCATCCTCCATTTGCTCTAAGCCCAAGTCTACCTCAGATGAGGGTCACTGTAACTACAAGCACTGACATGTTTTTTATTATTATTATTATTATTATTATTATTATATGAAAATCAACTGTACGTGAAATTTCTGAATAGGAAATAAACTTATTTTAGAAGAGCTTTAAATTGGTTTGCACAAAGGACAATAACAGGATAGCAGCGTAGAGATTTTTTTAATCATTATTTTACAAAACTGCTTTATCATATTAGGGTCATGAGGAGGCTGACACCTATCTTATACAAATTTGAGGGACTCAACTATTCACATTCATGCTTTGGGGATAATTTGGAACAGCCAGGTGGCCTAATCTGCATGTCTTTGGACTGTGGGAGGAATCTACAGTATAGTTGCTCAAACCCAGGACATTCTTGCTGTGAGGTTAATGTACTTCATGATCGTGCCAACATTTATTTTTTTAGTTATTTTTGTATTATAAAAATCAACAGAACATAACAGGGTTGAACAAATCATAAATCTAGCCCACTGGATAAGTTTTGTTTGAATTTCTCAGAGAAGGTACCTGACTTGGTTTTAAAAAAAAATGCGAGTTAACATAATCCCATCAATTCAGTTGAATCACACCGCCACAGTATTGACACTTTCCCCCTCTGTTTGTTAAAGAAGACAAGGGAAAATGTTGGTGTGAATGCTGGCCTACTGAGCCTAACATCCACAAATAGAAATCACCCCCCCCAATAAATAAATTCCAGACATATTTTCAATTACTCATCTGTATACTCTGCCATACTGACACAATACAATACAGGATGTCTGCACTTGTCTGTCTTCCTTTCAGCTTTTTCCCTTTTACTCGGGAGTCGCCACAGCGAATCATCTGATTCACACGTTTGATTTGGCAGAGGTTTTTACGTCGGATGCCCTTCCTGTCACAACCCTTTTTTTTAGCAGGGGACAGAAACACGCTGACGACTTTGCAGCCTACTCTTTACGAAAGTCAGCAATGGTTCTTTTACATGCCTCTCAGCGTAGACAGTGAGAGACATGGCCCGCCTTTGATAACCCAGTTAGCTGCACTTGGGGGGGGACAGTGACAACCTTGTGGAGAGTGGGACTTGAACCCCCAACCTTTGGATCAGCGATCCAGCGCCCTATACCACTAGACCACCACTGCCCACAGGATGTCTGCACTTATTTTTGAAAAATGCACAGAAACTCGTAATATGAAATACATCCTGAGATGCTCTTAAAAAGAAAGATGTAAAATAAACACGTCTTCCTCTGAGACAACATTGTACTGTCCCAGAATCTGTTGAAATTAAATAATATGCATTATCAGAGTTTTGAGGATTAAGGAGCCATGATGAATGCATTTTGTGTTGTAAGGTACGGAGGGCTCCTGAGTGACGCATAGACATGCTGCATGACTGCGTGACTATTAGCAAGTTTGAATTCAAGTAAATGCCACAGGCCTCCGTGACCGTGGAAGCAAATTGGCCAAATGATGGCACACACTTACTTGTGGCATCCTGTCACTCACAGCGATCGCCAGCCAATCATAGGCACCATGAAGGGGGCATGTGCATGGGAAGGTAATACTTGATGGGTGGGAATTTAAAAAAAAATACAAATAAAGCAAAATTTCTCTTTACTTTTCTGGTGTACTCCTCTGATGCATCATCAAAGAGTTTTCAAAGCACAATAGCCCTTTATTTACGTTCTACAGGTCAGTTCTTAGCATAGTAGCATAGTGGTCAGGGTGCTGGGCTCATGATAAGTTTTGGTTATGGGTTCAAATCCCAGCTAGACCCCCACAAGTGTGCCTCTGTCCACCCAGCAGTATAAATGGGTACCAATAAAAATACTGGGAAGATAACCTGTGATGAGTTGAACTCCTTGGAACTGCATGTTATAGAAACCAGGAATAAGTCTAATGAGCCATTAGACTCGGATGTAAAAAGCCCAACAGATTTACCTTACCTTACCTATGGGTGAGTTCAAGGCCACTCGTTCAGAATACTGCACGTCCTTTTGTCTAGCTTACCTGAAGGATCATAAAGCAGGCATTTATTTCCTGTGACAAAGTAAATCTAGATAGCTCGCATCACAGGATCAACACACACACACACACACACACACACACACAAAACTGTTCACACTCCTACCTAGAGACAATTAGAACAACTAATTAGCCTCTTGTGCATGTCCTGCGTGTTTCATTGGGATACTCACATAGTCCAAAGATGTAATTATACAGAAACAGACCAAACATGTAATTATATTCGATTTTTTTCCTCTTGATTTTGATGAATAAAGATGTCTAAAATCTGCCTCCAGTCCACCTTATTTTCCTCGTCTTTCATTGCTAGCGTTCCAGAGAAGTATGTTAGAGTGGTGCAGGACATGTATGAGAGATGTAAGACAGCGGTGAGGTGTGCTGTCGGTGTGACCGACGAGTTCAAGGTTGAGGTGGGACTGCATCAAGGGTTAGCTCTGAGCCCCTTCTTGTTTGCTATGGTGATGGACAGGCTGACAGATGAGGTGAGACAAGAATCTCCATGGACTATGATGTTTGCAGATGACATTGTGATCTGTAGTGAGAGCAGAGAACAAGTGCAGGAAAATCTCGAGAGGTGGAGGTATGCGTTGGAAAGGAGAGGAATGAAGGTTAGCCTCAGAAAATCAGAATACATGTGTGTGAATGAGAAGGACCCAGGAGGAACGGTGATGTTACAGGGAGCAGAGATAACGAAGGTGGAGGATTTTAAGTACTTAGGCTCAACAATCCAGAGCAATGGAGAGTGTGGAAAAGAGGTGAAGAAGCGTGTGCAGGCAGGCTGGAATGGTTGGAGAAAAGTATCCGGTGTGATGTGCGATAGGAGAGTATCAGCAAGAATGAAGGGAAAAGTGTACAAGACGGTGGTGAGGCCAGCGATGTTGTATGGCTTAGAAACAGTGGCGCTGAGGAAAAGGCAGGAGGCAGAGCTGGAGGTAGCGGAGATGAAAATGTTGAGGTTCTCTCTGGGAGTAACGAGGATGGATAGGATCAGAAATGAGTATATCAGAGGGACAGCCCATGTAAGATGTTTTGGAGACAAAGTCAGAGAGGCTCGATTGAGATGGTTTGGACATGTACAGAGGAGGGATAGTGAGTATATTGGCAGTAGGATGCTGAGGTTGGAACTACCAGGCAGAAGGCCTCGAGGAAGACCAAAGAAGAGATTTATGGATGTGGTGAAGGAAGACCTGAAGGTCGTTGGAGTCAGAAAAGAAGATGCGGAGGACAGGGTGAGGTGGAGGTGGATGATTTGCTGTGGCGACCCCTGAAGGGAGCAGCCGGGCAGCACCTGTCTATATTGCATGTCAAAAAGGTTAACACAAAAATGGTCCAGCACACCCTGAAACAGAATGAGCTATACTGTTGTTTTTAGACTTATTGAATGTTATGAATGCCAAAATTATGAAAGCATGAATAAAGTGATGATTTAAATTCTGTTTGATCTTTTAGTAAATATAAAATATTAAATGCTACACTGATCTATCCCAATCCAATTAACTGTACCTTGGCCAAAGTATCCAAGGACTTTGACACGAGTTCTGTGACTTTTGGTAAAGCTCTTAGGATTGAGATTATAATTACAAGGATCCCTCACTTTCTGTAGTTAATGGGGACCGAGATCTCCACGCACCGATTTCCACGAAGTAGGATTGACCCCCTGACTGACGTATACGTACATGTGTATGTGTATATAATATCTGTACAGTGGACTCTCAGAATCTGAACACTCTAGAGACCGAACAAATGGGAAGTCTGTTGGTTTTTATACCCGAGCCTAGTGGCTCATCAGGCCGGTGCTTGTCCCCGGTTTCCATAGCGTGAAGCGACCAGGAGTCCAACTCCTCCTGGATGGGACACTAGTCCATTGCAGGTTACCTTCCCAGTATATTTTCACTGGTACTCATTTATACTGCTGGGTGAACATAGGCACACTTGTGGTTGAGACCTTGCCCAGGGGTCTTAGCACAGTGGGGGTCTCAGTGGGATTTGAACTCACAACCTCCCGATCATGAGCCCAGCACTCTAACCACTACACCACCGGCCCCTGAACAAATGGGAAGCTGAACAAAAAAGTCGTGACTTTTATCGTCCCGGAAACAGAATAAAAACCAGAAGTCGAACTCGAGAAAAAACGAGACCGAGAGGGAAGAAAAGTGCACGACTTCCGGAAGTTGTTGATACTACTTATGTTCTGGGGAAGTCCGGAAGTTGTTGATACTATGTAAGGTCTGTTTGGGCTTTTAAGCCCAAGCCGAGTGGCTCATCAGGCCAGTGCTTTATGTATCACCCTAATAAAGCTGTTCTGAGGCATTCCAGAAGTTGTTGATACTATGTATCACCCTAAAAGCTGTTCTGGGGAAGTCTGGCAGTTGTTGATACAGTACTAAAACTAAAGCACTAAAGCTATCTAATCACTAATGCCATATATTACCTCCAGCAACAAATATGATTTAGAGTACCAAACAGAAAACCCACAGCTCGGCTTATAGGCATAACCACCTAAACAAAGCTGAAGAGGATGTATGTATGTATGTAAACTAAGCTGAGGTAAGGTAAAGTCTGTTGGGTTTTTACACCAAAGCCTCATGGCTCATCAGGCTGGTGCTTATCCCCGGTTTCCATAGCATGAAACGACCAGGAGCTCAACTCCCCCTGGATGGGATGTTAGTCCATCGCAGGTTACCTTTCCAGTATATTTTTACTGGTTCCCATTTGTAGTGAGAGCAGAGAACAAGTGCAGGAAAATCTAGAGAGGTGGAGGTATGCACTGGAAAGGAGAGGAATGAAGGTGAGCCTCAAAAAATCAGAATACATGTGTGTGAATGAGAAGGACCCAGGAGGAATGGTGATGTTACAGGGAGCAGAGATAACAAAGGTGGAGGATGTAAGTACTTAGGCTCAACAATCCAGAGCAATGGAGAGTGTGGAAAAGAGGTGAAGAAGCGTGTGCAGGCAGGCTGGAATGGTTGGAGAAAAGTATCCGGTGTGATGTGTGATAGGAGAGTGTCAACAAGAGTGAAGGGAAAAGTGTACAAGACGGTGGTGAGGCCAGCGATGTTGTATGGTTTAGAAACAGTGGCGCTGAGGAAAAGGCAGGAGGCAGAGCTGGAGGTAGCGGAGATGAAAATGTTGAGGTTCTCTCTGGGAGTAACGAGGATGGATAGGATCAGAAATGAGTATATCAGAGGGACAGCCCATGTAAGATGTTTTGGAGACAAAGTCAAAGAGGCTAGATTGAGATGGTTTGGACATGTACAGAGGAGGGATAGTGAGTATATTGGCAGGAGGATGCTGAGGTTGGAACTACCAGGCAGAAGGCCTCGAGGAAGACCAAAGAAGAGATTTATGGATGTGGTGAAGGAAGACATGAAGGTCGTTGGAGTCAGAAAAGAAGATGCAGAGGACAGGGTGAGATGGAGGCGGATGATTTGCTGTGGCGACCCCTGAAGGGAGCAGCCGAAAGTAAAAGAAGAAGATTTATACTGCTGGGTGAACAGAGGCACACTTGTGGTTGAGACCTTGCCCAGGGGTCTTAGCACAGTGAGGGTCTTGGTGGGATTCGAACTCACAACCTCCCGATCATGAGCGCATCACCCTAACCACTATGCCACCGGCCCCACAAGCTAAGCTAAAGCTAAGCTAAAATGCGAGCAGTGCTGTGAACACCGTTCACGATGAGGTCATGAGCCACTTCCGTAAGGTTTTGAAAAGAAGGCAGAAACAAGCCACATTAGAAATGTTCTTCAAGAAAAGAAAGTCATCCATGCAAAGCAGTAGCAAGAGGAAAAAACACCGTTGGCTGATTTACTTGAAGCTGTTATTCAAGGGAAACCTCTGCTTCTCTCCCTCTCTGTTATGGAAGGGAAACCTCCACTTCTCTCCCTCTCCGACATTTACATATGCCAACTGCTCACCACCACAAAGGTTAAAATTCTTATCTTTATTGTTCTTATGCTTTAACTTTTCTGTGGTTTTCATTTTAGTGTGTTATGGATTCAGAAAAGAATTGTGCGTTGAAATACACGTTGGAGAGGGGCGTGATTCTACACACTCCTCTATGAAAACGGGTTGTGCTTTATTTACAGGTTTCTAGTACTCTAGTGCTCTAGTTATTGTTTCTAGTGCTCTAGTGCTCTAGTGCTCCAGTGCCTTCCCTGTGAACAATAAAGCACAGCTGTTTTCATAGATAAAACGGGGAAATCGTAGTCACTGTAATAGACATGCGGAGAAACACGGAAATCAAATAAAGCTTGAACTGCTTGAGCACAGAGCTGAGAGATCAAGAGGGACAGTCTTCTAGCACCGAGAGTGCTGCTAGTCTTCATAGCCTGTGATTAAATGGAAATGATTAAATGTGTGTGTGTGTTTAGCACTTCATCCCGAGTGTTCGAGCCACGCCCCTCTCCATTGCGCATTTCAACGTGCAACTCTTATCTGAAAGACCGTAACACTAAAATAAAACCACAGAAAAGTTAAAAAGTATTTCACAACACAAACCATCACATAATGTACTGTATTCAATAATTTTTTCACTTAATTTGTGGACCGATGGTATGAGTTACGGTACCGTTAACTTCTGTTCAAAAGACGACGGAACGGATTAAGAGGAAGGTATCAGCAAGAATGAAAGGAAAAGTGTACAAGACGGTGTTGAGGCCAGCGATGTTGTATGGTTTAGAAACAGTGGCCCTGAGGAAAAGACAGGAGGCAGAGCTGGAAGTAGCAGAAATGAAAATGTTGAGGTTCTCTTTGGGAGTAACGAGGATGGATAGGATCAGGAATGAGCACATCAGAGGGACAGCACATGTAAGACGTTTTGGAGACAAAGTCAGAGAGGCTAGATTGAGATAGTTTGGACATGGACAGAGGAGGGATAGTGAGTATATTAGTAGTAAGATGCTGAGGTTGGAACTACCAGGCAGAAGGCCTAGAGGAAGACCAAAGAGACGATTCATGGACATGGTGAAGGAGGACATGAAGGCAGTTGGTGTAAGAGAAGAAGATGCAGAGGATAGGGTGAGATGGAGGGAGATGATTCGCTGTGGCGACCCCTGAAGGGAAAAGCCGAAAGGAAAAGAAGACATTATTTGTAATGGGAAAAGCGGATTGGGAAGCCGAACAAATCGGAATCTGAGCAGCCGTCTGAAACGGATTAAGTTTGAGTACTGAGGCTCCACTTGAAATACATATTCAACGCTATAAATGCTTATGATAACAATTAAACATTCGAAAATAATGCACAAGATGTAAATAAAATATAAATACACATACACAGATGCGCACCTCACATAAAAATGCAAGTAGTTTTGTAGGGTTGTTTTTTTTTTTTGTTTGTTTTTGTTTTTGTTTTTGCATAATTGGCCTTGTTTTGTGGCACTTTCTTTAACCTTTCCCATAATATTATGCGTTCATATAGTACACACTAAAACATATATCATATGTGGAATATGTTCATGCATTGTCCAAAATTGGAACGTGAAAAATCATTATCAACATGCAAACTACACACAGGGAATTGAACCCAGGACCCTTCTGCTGTGAGGCAAACGTGCTACTCATTGCCCCACCCTCATTAAGATATTGTTGTTATGAAAAATATTTGTTGCGGGTTAAGAATAAGTCATCACTAGACAACCAGAAAAGGCATCTTTGTCTTCTCTAAGACATTTAGAATCAGTAAAAATGCAACTTATTAATTTTGGCTCCAACCCAGGACTTTCTTACTCTGAGGATGACATGCTCATCACTATGCCACCATGCTGCCAAGTTGCACCGACTTCTGTAGTGGTGAATCTGCTTATGGTATAAAAGCTGGTATAGAATATATTATTCGGCTAATTGGCTGCTCCAAATTGCCCTTAGATATGTCTGTGTGCGTATGCATGTGTGTGAATGGTTTTGTGAGTATTGGCCCTGCAATGGTCTGACGAATTGTTTAGGATTTACCCTGCCTTTTCCCAAAGTCGACTGATATAGGCATCAGCTATAGTAGGAGTAAGCTGTTCAGCAATGATCGAGTGAACTAATCATAAGGCCCCTGATGAGAGAAATCATCTTTAAGCCTTCAGATGTATTATTAATTATTTTTAATTATCAATTAATAATGTGGTATATGTGGGCAGTGGTGACCTGATGCTGGATCATTGATCCCAATGTTGGGGATTCAAGCCACACTCTCAACTGTCCTCCGCAGTGCAACTGACTGGGTTATCAAAGGCCGGCCATGTCTCTCACTGTCTATGGTGTGAGGCATGTAAAAAAAATCATTGCTGACTTTTCGTCAAGAGTAGGCTGCAGAGCCATTAGCATGTTTCTGTCCTGCGATGGCCTGGCGAGCTGTCCAGGGTGTACTCTGCCCTCGCCCAGAGTCGGCTGAGATGGGAACCAGCTTCCCCATGACCCTAATTAGGATTAAGATGTTCAGAAAATAAATGGATAAATGAATGCTTTGTGGTATGCTCTAACAATTACTGGAATCAACAAAGCAGATTGCACTGATAACATTCCACAAGTGAGTCATAATGACATGCATTGAAAGTCATATAAATCCACATTAGAAGAGTGTGTATTCACTTGAGTATGAGTATGGTATTGATGTTTTTCACTGTGTGCATCATGTGCATGTGGCCGATTATGGTAGGAGTCAGCACTTACATGTAAAAGACAAATGTAAATTCATTATTTATATATGGGTTTATTAATGGGGACATGATCTTATGAATTTGAAAAGTACTCCTACAACACAACGTAGTAGAACTGCCTACTACATTGTACGTGTATTCTAGGAGTACTGTATATGTATTGTATGTATAGTTGGCCCCCTACTTACGAAACCCCCTGGTACGAAAATTCCGGGTTACGAAAAACATTTTCCTAAGTTTTCATCCCCAGGATACGAAAACAACCTCCTCTTACGAAATGTGCCATTCAAAATTCAAACGCGCCAATCAAAATTTCTCACGATGCGCGAGTTGCTCTCTCATTGGCTTGCTCCCAACATTACGCCCCGCTAGCCTCCCATTGGCGAGGAGGGATGATTCAGCTGAACTTCCTGTACTCATACTTCCTGTTTGTCACATGCGTGAAGGATAGTTGACTGTTGGCTTGTTTTGAGATTGATCATGCAGCGTTATATTTTGTTATTGCCAAAACACCTCTACAATCGGGACGATATTGAACCAGAAGGAGACCTTAAAGTGGAAATACAGTGACGGAGGTGATTATTTCGGCACAATATTAAAACAGAGTGCTCCATGGGAGAAGACCTCCAATCTCATTAGGAAGCAAGTTAATATTGAATCAGGACCTCTGATCCTTCAAACAGGTACTGTTATTCCGCTGTACTGTTATTTAAATACAACCTCCCGTCCATTTAAACATTTAAATAGAATTGTTCCGTCAGCTGTTGCGCGTGTGTGTGGGAGAGAGCGAGAGAGAGAGAGAGAAAGAGAGAGAGAAACAGAAGGAGGCTGAACTCTTTAGTTTTTTAAGTTGTTTAATTGAGTAAATGTTTAATAAATGTGGCGCATCCCTCAAGGAATCAAGTTAAAGTTGAGTTTGAACCTCGGATCTGTCAAGCAGGGAATGCGCTTTGAATTCCACGTCTTAAAATGCTCCTACGTCCTGCTTGTGGGCGTGGCCCACAGCACCACAATAAACATTTAATGTGTATACAATACACATTTAATGCGTACTGTATTTTGTGTGTGTCTGTGTGTGTGTGTGTGTGTGTGTGTGTGTGTGTGAGAGAGAGAAAGAGAGAGAGAGAGAGAGAGATAGACAGGTGTGTGTGTGTGTGTGTTTGTGTGTGTGTGTGTGTGTGTGTGTTAATAAAAATGTTTAGTCATGGTTTAATTAATAAATGTTAATAAAATGGTTTAATATGTTAATAAAATGTTTAAATGGTTTAATAAATAATTTTCTTTTACTTTTAACACATATTTCATACAAAATTGGTGTACTTTTATCATTTTTAAAGGATTCATGGTGTCATCTTGGGAGCCTTGGAACGAATCATGTAAAATGCGCCTCTACTTACGAAAACTCTAGGCTACGAAAAAGGATCTGGGATGGATTAATTTTGTAAGTAGATGGCCAACTGTGTGTGTGTGTGTGTGTGTGTGTGTGTGTGTGTATATATATATATATATATATATATATATATATATATATATATATATATATATATATACACACACACACACACACACACACACACACACACACACACACAGTATTGTGCAATTCTACATGGAATGGCAGATTGCAGTCAGGCATCTGAGATTTGAATTTGAGCTGTTTAACTGGCGCCATCTACTGAACATGCAATAGAACAGCATGCCAAACTGTTGAAACTGCATACTATAACAGTTCTTTATATTATCCACTTTGGGTTGTAAATTCAACAACGTTGTTTAAATGAAAAACTTTAAGGTCTGTATGAAATAAAAAAAACTTGTCTTATAAATACAAAACACCCGAGTGTGTAGTATTTTCTGATACACTGCATAAGGATTAAATTGTAGTCATATCTGCAAAGAAAAAAACCCCAAGGGCCAAAAGCCATCAGCTCTTCAGGGTGTTTCGGCCCTGCCATGTTCCCTCTTGTCCCCTTTCTTGATCTTCAGTGTATGGAGTGTTTGAGAATGAAGAAGACTGATTCCATGTATGAAAGGGCACAAAGTGAGTTTTGAGCCAATGAATCAAAGAGGGCAGTTGAGGTTCTCTCTGGGAGTAACGAGGATGGATAGGATCAGAAATGAGTATATCAGAGGGACAGCCCATGTAAGATGTTTTGGAGACAAAGTCAGAGAGGCTAGATTGAGATGGTTTGGACATGTACAGAGGAGGGATAGTGAGTATATTGGCAGTAGGATGCTGAGGTTGGAACTACCAGGCAGAAGGCCTCGAGGAAGACCAAAGAAGAGATTTATGGATGTGGTGAAGGAAGACATGAAGGTCGTTGGAGTCAAAAAAGAAGATGCAGAGGACAGGGTGAGATGGAGACGGATGATTTGCTGTGGCGACCCCTGAAGGGAGCAGCCGAAAGGAAAAGAAGAAGAAGACTCAAAGAGGGCAGTGTTGGTGGAAAAGGGTCATCAGGCTAACCTCATGGAACAGACGTGTGCATATTGTATGGTGGGCCAGACTTTAAGGTCAGGATTTTCTCAAGGAAAAACAGAAGAGGTTGAAGAAAGCTTGTTGTATGTACACATTGAGATTGACTACAATAATATCATAGGAAGAATGCTTGCCAGCGCAGATTAAAATGACTTTACGGCTTAAATTAATCTTCAATTCGAAATTACCCCTCATACGATGCTGACCAAGGACATACTTAAAAATTCTAAATATATGAAGGCCAAAAGGAGTTGCTGTTGTGAGGAGGATCCGCTTCAAGGCTGGCAGCACAGGAGTAGTTAGCACATGACCCTGCTCTGCTGCAGAAGGTCTGGGACTCCATTTTTGCTGGCCAGAACTTAAAAAAAAAAAAGATTACAAATCAAACAAGAACACAAACAAGCAACAAGGACTGGCACTCAACGATATAACCTAAAAAACAAACAGATATGGCTGAGCTTTTTGTGAAGTGGCCATGTTGGGGTTTTAGCACAGACTAATTCAATCATTTGTGTCAATTCTAAACAAATTTTAGAAGATATGTCATACAAAATCGCCCTGTAAATCCAGTAAGTGAAAAGCTTGGGGAGAGAATGATGTGGTTAGTCTGGACAGAGCAAGGATGGGAAGCTATTGATCTAATTCTCATATGGCCTTTTCTGACAACTGATTTTCCTCAAAGCTCAGACAACAAACAGGAAAATCCTTTGTTTAAAAACAGTGTGGGATTTGAACCAAACGCCTCTTATGAAAACATCTTTTCCTTTCGGCTTTTCCCTTCAGGGGTCGCCACAGCGAATCATCTGCCTCCATCTCACCCTGTCCTCTGCATCTTCTTCTCTGACACCAACTACCTTCATGTCCTTCACCACATCCATGAATCTTATTCCTCTTCTGCCTTCTGCCTGGCAGTTCCAACCTCAGCATCCTACTACGAAATGATTCACTATCCCCCCTCTGTACATGTCCAAACCATCTCAATCTAGCCTCTCTGACTTTGACTCCAAAACCTCTTACATGTGCTGTTCCTCTAATGTACTCATTCCTGATCCTATCCATCCTCGTTACTCCCAAAGAGAACCTCAACATTTTCATCTCTGCTACCTCCAGCTCTGCCTCCTGTCTTTTCCCCAGTGCCACTGTTTCTAAACCATACAACATCGCTGGCCTCAACACCGTCTTGTACCCATTTCCTTTCATTCTTGCCGATACCTTCCTATCACACATCACACCGGACACTTTTCTCCAACAATTCCAACCTGCCTGCACACGCTTCTTCACCTCTTTTCCACACTCTCCATTGCTCTGGATTGTTGAGCCTAAGTACTTAAAATCCTCCACCTTCCTTATCTCTGCTCCCTGTAACCTCACTGTTCCTCTTGGGTCCTTCTCGTTCACACACATGTATTCTGTCTTACTGAGGCTTACCTTCATTCCTTTCCTTTCCAGGGCATACCTCCACCTCTCTAGATTTTCCTGAACTTGTTCTCTGCTCTCACTACAGATCACAATGTCATCTGCAAACATCATAGTCCATGGAGATTCTTGTCTCACCTCGTCTGTCAGCCTGTCCATCACCACTGCAAACAAGAAGGGGCTCAGAGCTGATCCTTGATGCTGTCCCACCTCCACCTTGAACTCTTCTGTCACGCCGACAGCACACCTCACCACTGTCTTAAATCTCTTATACATTTCCTGCACCACTCTAACATACTTCTCTGCCACTCCAGACTTCATGCAATACCACAGTTCCTCTCTCGACACCCTGTCATATGCTTTTTCCAGATCCACAAAGGCACAGTGCAGCTCCTTCTGACCTTCTCTGTACTTCTCCATTAACATCCTCAAAGTAAACACTGCATCTGTGGTGCTCTTTCTTGGCATGAAACCAAACTGTTGTTCATGAATGCTGACCTCTGCCCTTAGTCTCTCTTCCACTATTCATTCTCATAAATTCATCGTATGGCTCATCAACTTCATCCCTCTGTAGTTGCCACAACTCTGCACATCTCCCTTGTTCTTAAACATGGGCACCATCACACTCCTCCTCCATGCCTCTGGCATTCTCTCACTCTCTAAGACCTTTTTGAATGTTCTTGTCAGAAAATCTACTGCTACCACTCCTAGACCCTTCCATACCTCCACCGGTATGTCATCAGGACAACTGCCTTTCCACTGTTCATCCTCTTCAATGCCCTCCTCACCTCACCCTTACTAATCTTTGCTACTCTCTGGTCCTCAACGGTCAACTCTTCTACTCTTATTTTTCACTCTCATTTTCCTCATTCATCAGCTCTGAAAAGTACTCTTTCCGTCTTCCCAGCACACTTCTGTCATCATTTCCCTCTCTGTCCTTTATCACTCTAACTTGCTGCATGTCCTTCCCATCTCTATTTCTCTGCTGTGCCAACCTGTATAAATCAGTTTCTCCCTCTTTACTGTCCAACCGAGCATACAAGTCATCATACGCCCTCTGTTTGGCCTTTGACACCGCTACCTTCGACTTACGCTGTGTCTCCCTGTACTCCTGTTTACTCTCTTCGGTCCTCTCAATGTCCCACTTCTTCTTAGCTAATCTCTTCCTTTGTACACACTCCTGCACTTCCTGATTCCACCACCAAGTCTCCTTATCTACTGTCCGTCCAGAGGACACACCATGAATTCTCCTACCTGTCTCCCTGATCACATGAGTTGTAGTTGTCCAGTCATCTGGAAGAACTTCCTGACCACTCAAAGCCTGTTTCAACTCCTCCTTGAAGACAATGCGACACTCTTCCTTTTTCAGCTTCCACCACTTTGTCTTCTGCTCTGCCTTTGCCTTCTTCACCTTTCTCACCATCGGCATCATCCTGCACATTTATAGACAGTGTATTGTTTTATAGATGGTACTTGTTTGGTATAAAAATAAATTAAAATAAAGACAAACACAGTCGTTAGCAGGTCAACCTTTCTGCAAGAAGGCATCAGTGTCATCCTACACACCACCATCCTATGCTGATTTGCAACACTCTCACCTACTACTACTTTGCAGTCACTGTCTTCCTTCAAATTACATCGCATACACAAGATGTAGTCTACCTGTGTGCTCCTACCTCCGCTTTTATAAGTCATCCTGTGCTCCTGTCTCAGGTCAGGTCATCCTGTGCTCCTGTTACAGGTCAGGTCAGGACTACCTGCTACTGGTACCATGTAATCCAGTACCACCTGTCTCATGGTCGGATGGTCAGCGACTCAACCGGCTCCCCCACCCAGGGAAACTTGGGTGAGGAGGGTGCGTGGACACCCAGCAGGACTAAAAACAAGACCTTTCAAAGGGCGGATGAGTTCCTTAGAACCAACGGCCATCCATATCTTAGAGAGGAGATGGGCGCCACCAAGATTATCAAGCCTGAAGAATCACCCATGAAATGATTCAAAACTCGAATTCCATACTGGATCGGTCGGGGCCCAGGATAAAAACGACCGCGCTGCCTTCTGATGCCCGCAGGGAAAGCAGTGACAAATGGGCTACTAGTGGACAATCAAGAAGATTTGCAAAAACCAACTTCAATATTGGAACTTGGAATGTGAGAACACTGAAGGATGAAGGGAAAATTGAGTTACTTGCGAACGAAATGTCAACAGTCAGGTGGGATGTGTTAGGGATCTCAGAAATGAGATGGACTGGTATTGGTGAAATGACAACAGCAGAAGGGCACAAAATCTGGTACAGCGGTGAGGAAGAAAAACATGTTAGAGGAGTTGGCTTTCTGGTAAAAAGAGAAACCAAAAAATCAGTAATGGAATGTTCACCAGTCTCAGACAGAATAATCTCAATCCGAATTGCTGGCAAGCCAAAAAACATGACTGTCATTCAAGTCTATGCACCAACTTCAGATAGCGAAGAGCAAGAAATTGAGGAATTCTACCAGGACCTGGAAGATCTCATAAACAAAGTTCCAAAGAAGGATATTCTTGCTGTGCAAGGAGACTGGAACGCCAAGATCGGCTCTAATGAATCAAAAAAACTGGAATGGAACAGTAGGAAACTATGGTGCAGGAACAACGAATAACAGGGGAAGAAAGCTGATGGAATTTGCAAAACGTCACCAACTTGTTGTTGCAAACACACTCCATAATCACAAACTCTCCAGAAGAATCACTTGGCACTCACCAAATGGACTGATACATAATCAAATTGACTATATCTTGGTAAGCAAGAAACACGCAACTGGGATAAATGCACCAAAAACTCGGTCTTTCAAGAAACCGGATATTGGAAGTGACCATGACCTAGTGATGATGGAATTCAAACTTAAACTGTGCAAAAAGAAACCCTGCAAAGAAAAGAGAATCAGGTTTGATCTTGACAAACTGAAAGACCCAAACATTGCGTCAAAGTTCAAAGCAGAAATTGCGGGCCGCTTTGCCCCACTTCTTCTGCATGAAAATATGGATACCCACACCTTAGGTGATAATTTCACCAAAATCATGAATGAAACAGCCAATGAAATCCTTGGCAAAGCAAAGAAAATTAAGAAACCATGGATTACTGATGAAATCCTTGAAGCTTGTGAGGAAAGGCGGCAGCTCAAGAAAACCAGATTCGAGAGTGACAAGAACCTTGACATCTACAGATCTGCAAACAGAAAAATAAGGAAGAAAATTATCGCAAGAAAGAATGAATGGCTGGAGGAACAAACTAAAGAAATTGAAGAAGGACTATCCAAATTTCAATTTCTAACTTGAGACTCATCACTCTGTCTGACACTCTTTTCACTTCTAGAAAAAAACCCTCCTTCAAGGTGACTCCTACTCCATTTCTCTTCCCATCCACACCATAAAAAAACAGCTTAAGCCCCACTCCTAAGCTTCTAGCCTTGCTACCTTTCCACCTGGTCTCCTGAACACACAGTATGTCCACCTTCCTCCTCTGCATCGTGTCAGCCAGCTCTCTACCTTTTCCTGTCATAGCTCCAAAATTCAAAGACCCTACTCTCAGTCCTAGACTCATGCCTTTCCTCTTCTCTCTCTGCCTACGGACACGCCTCCCACCTCTCCTTCTTCGACGCCTGTTGGTTAACAGCACTGATGGCGGTCGTTGTTAACCTGGGCCTCGACCGATCTGCTATGTATTTCTTAGTTTTGACTTGCATATTATTTGTGGCATTGGTTTTACGCTGGATGCCCTTCCTGACTCAACTTTCTGCATTTATTCGGGCTTGGGACCGGCATGAGGGTTTGCCTCCCCTCACAACTGCATTGCCTCTTATTAAAACATGTTAGGATCAATCCAGGCTTTATTTCCAAGTTCAGAATCAAAATCAGGATCATTTATTAATGACCACACAACCAAGTTGGTGGAATTTTCTGTCGGTACAGCACTCAGCTATGACAAAAGTTACAAAGGACATTAACAACACACATCGTACAACAAAGACAGCACACATGAAAACAAATGATTACAAACATAATCCATAACAACTGCAGACATAACAGACAAAAAAAAAAAAAAACAGACAAGGCTGTAATGTACATTCAGTGCAAAGAGTTCATGTCAGGAAAGTCACGACAGGAAAATGTGACGTCACTGGGTTGGTGGTCATGAACTTGTGTAAATATCACAATGGTTAGCAACGCATCAATGCATAATAATAAAATGTCCTCAAGGTCAACCGGTCATCATTGTATTGCACCGGGCTGTACAAACAGCAATTATAAACCGAAAGGCGTGCACTTTCACCGGCTGCCTTTAAGCAACAGTAAGCTATTGAAGGCCTGGCTCAGAGCATTGAAACGTGCCGACCCACCAGTAAATGAAGGCACATGCATTTGCAGTGCCCATTTCAGGACAGAAGATTATGTACACACATACAAATCCGACGAAACTGGTTCCATGGTGTGGTCCAAAACCACATCGTTGAAACCAGGATCAGTTCCGACAGTATTTGACTTTTCTGCATACAATATTACAAGCACTGACAGACCAAGCACACTGCAAAGTAATACAGTATCGGCACGCAAGTGAAAGGCGGAAAAACGAGTTCTCCAGGCTGGACACACAGAGGTATGACAACCATAGATAATAACATGACAATTCTGACTTGATCTGTAAACCTACTGACTATTTATGGGGCGTTCAAGGGTTTCAGCACGAATATCTCTCATGGAGACCATGGCTGCCTCTAAAATACGTATCCCTTTCAAGGCCCCGCATAGGAAACAGTCTGTGGTTTGTTATGTAGGTCAGCTCCCCCTCAGCTTGCAAGAGATGGTCAAGCGCGGCGTCCTGGCAGCAAGGCATTTGTGGTAACAGTATACAATTGTCACAAGTGCACATAAAATTGCTGATCTGGTCACCGGCATGTCCATGATCACTGTTGATATCATGATCACTGTCAATATCCCTACTATCGCTCTCGGTGTCAGATTCAGCCGGGGTTTTTGAGCTAATGCCAGTGATATTCCATCGGATAGGCTCAAAAGCATATGCATGAGGATTAGCAGGCATTTTCGCATGTAAGGTCCCGCAATTCTTCCAAAATTATCGGCGAGAAATGACAGCATTGGGCGGCAATGAACGTCATTAGGCTGAGGTGACATCATCGGGATGAAATGACGTCACCGGTGGGAATGACATCATCGTGCCGAGATGACGTCATCGCCCCATGCATGACGCCATTGACCTGAAATGATGTCATCAACGGGAAATGACGTCATCGGACCAAGATGACATCATCGGGCTGAAATGACGTGACCAAAATGACGTGACCGAGCCGAAACGACGTCATGCGGTAGCAATGACGTCATCAGGCCGAGATGATGTCATCGGTCTGAGATGCCATCATTAGGATGAGATGACAGCATCGGCGGGAAATGACATCATCACGTCATTGGCTGGAAATGACGTCATTGGGATGAGATGACGCCATCGGCGAGAAATGAGGTCATTGGTGGGAACGACATCATCGGGCCGAGATGACATCACCAACCCCGAATGATGTCATTGACCTCAAATGACGTCATTGGTGGGAAATGATGTCATCGGGCCGAGATGACATCATCAGACCGGTGACGGCATTTCCCGCCGATGACGTCACATCGGTCTGATGATGTCATTTCAGACCGATGGCGTCATTGGGCTAGTATTTTCTCTACACCATTGAGCCTATCTTTTCCAATGTCGTCGAGAAAAATTAGACTGCGCACAGGCCCCTTTCGTGTAGTAATTCGGCTTCAACTTCCAGTTAGGGCAAAACATTGCTTTGGGTACTATTTCAATTGAAAGTTGATATCCTTTGCAGTCCTTATAATTGTACGTTATGAAGCATAACAACATCAAATTTTATTGTAATACGTTAAGTTTAGCTTGTTTTGTGTACATATGGTTAATTTTTGTTGCGCTGTTGGCTGTCAAAACCGTGCAAGCGGCTGCAAAGAAGTAACTTTTCACCGGTAAGTGTGTCTCAGTTTAACCTTCATTAGGCGGTAGGCTTGAAGTTTAAGTAACATTACTTACCTTGAAATTTATGAATGACTACTTTTCATTATTAGCCCCAGTGTGACAAGCATGTATGTAACTGGTCTGTTATTGTGTATATCTGTAATCAATACAAAACGTATCATGTTGCTACTGCTCATTTATATGATGTAATATTACATGTGTAGCTTAACTGTAAGTGTTTTTGGATATAAATGTGTAGTGCTGTTTTGTATACTTTCATCTCTCAAGTTCTGTGGATAGGCTGCAGGTTCTGATTCCCCTTGGGAGCGCTTTGTTTTAACATTAAGCGAATAAAACTAATGTACATGCTTCAGATGATTGATTTCTGAACCTGAGAGCGATTCTCTAGTCTCTATGGATTCAAAACATCCGAAGTATTTAGATTTATTGCATCATTTCCATATCAATGTTTACCATGCTTTTTTGCCCTTACCGGAAGTCTGAGCCTGTTGACCATGGCGGCATGCATAATAATATGCAGTATACGCTCTACGATGGAGACCAAGTAGCACAACATGACGTCAAGCAAGTGAGGGCGTGGTTAACAAGTGTCATGGCGTCCTACTGGTGAACCGCTAATACGTTAGCAAGACGCTGTAGAGATTTACACCTGCGGGCTAAAGGTCGTCGTTATTAAAGGAATATTTGAATGTAAAAGCTAAAACAACAACATGGGGACAGTACACGCAAGAGTAAGTTTATTTCTCATCGAATTTTAATTGAAGAAGCAAAGCAATGACCTCTGGAACAGAGTCAAGCTCCAGTGCTTTGACCTCGTTATGAATGAGAGGAGGAGAGTCAACATCGCCACACAATCAGAGATGGAGTTTCACCAACAAAAGTTTCTACATTACATTTTTGACATAATATGAAGAGTGAACTGTGATAAATGTTTCTGTGTAATAACATGAGCTGGTGATTTAAACAGGAAGGCGTTTGATTCTGGTATTGGTGGAGGAAATGAAAAGGAATTTTATTATCCTCCTAAAACCCAAACCGTAATGCAGTCTTATAACTTTCTCCACACCACTTCTGTTCCTTAACAACTAATAATGATTGTATTTGAACGACGTCTTTTAGCTGGAAAAAGGTTTGCAAAATTCTAATACCCTGTTGCATTTATATCAGGATCACACAGGGACAAACACACAATGTAGTTAAAAGGAAATAGGATGTGATTATATGGATATGGCAGGTCCAGACGATCCTGTAAGGGTGGGGATGCACAACAATAACCTGATCAGAACACGTGAGAACTATAAATGTACTGTCTAATGTTAAAATAACAATTTTTTGAATAGTTGTCACATTCAGGTTTTTCCCCCCAGTTGAACGTCTTATTTTTTATGCAAATTAGATATTCTCTAAATACATATGAATCAATTGATGTCAAAATATTATTTTTCCAAACTGAAATTAAAATGTCAAGAGTTTTGAAAAATTGTGTTGCCAAATCTATTCTACACTGTTTAAATCCAAAAATACCATGCACTGTCATAAAATAATGGCAGATGTCTGTATAAACGGTTATCCAGGGTAGTGGTGGCCTGGTGGTAGAGGTGCTGGATCGGTGATCCTAAGGTTGGGGGTTCAAGTCCCACTCGCCACAAGGTGAAAAATTAAAGGGGGAAAAAGCTGAAAGGAAAAGAAGTCTGCATAAAACGGTCATGCAAATTAAACAACAATTAACAATTATGAGGTGGAAATGAGGAAGAAGGCGGTATGGTGGCCTAATGGTTAGCCTCTCCATCTCACAGAAAGAAGATCCTGGGTCCATGTATTTCTGTGTGTTTACATCTTCTCCCCTTGCTTGAGTTGGTTTCCTCCCACAGTCCAAAGACATGCACTTTAGGTTAATTGGCTGTTTCATATTGCCCTTTGGTGCAAGTGGATAGTGGTGTATTTTGCCTTACCATGGACTGGTAAGCTGGTCAGGGTGTACCCTGCCTTTTCCCAATATGATATATATAAAATGATTCTAGTATAATTGAATGGTTCAGCAAGTGAATGAAGTGAGGATGTCAGTAATGAGGTGATTGCTATATAATACACAAAAACATGCAAAACAAACCAAAGCAAAACTTTTCTGTTTTAGTTGTCGATATTTTACCCACTACAGAAGTAGGAAAGGTGACCTCCATGTGCTCTGAGCAGGGTTAGTGAGGTGTTGCAAAGGTTGTTTTTTGAAATCATTCAGAATTTAATGTGTTACATGGAAACATAAGTGTCTCGCAATGGTGAGTTTTTAAGCCTGGTATCTGCTACATAGAAACAAAGGAAAAGCATATTAAAATGAGCTATCTATTTTTAAAGTGTGATGAGAATGATGCCACCACTTACTCCAAGTGACCTAGACAAACGTCATTCCAATTAATTTTTTTTTTAATTACAGTAAAACCTCCGCTGACGAACGCTTAAGCTCACGAACTTTTCGCCTCAAGAACATTAAATTTGCGAGCATATAGTCTCTGCTGACGAACTAGTTTTCGGCAGACAAACCAAACCACGCGGTCGAACAGCGCCACGGTGGCGGCCACGAGAAGCTGACGCACGCTCACGGCGTCACAGTTCGTCACCCCCTTTCTTTGAGTGCGGAAGTGGTTTGTGTTTGATAGACATTTTGGACCATATTGAGTGTACTTTTGCTATTATGGGACCGAAAAAGACCCCACCACAGGCGGAGATCATTGAAAAACACGAACGAGGTGTGCGTTTGTGTGACTCAGCGTCCCAGTACCAGTACGCTGTCTACCACCATCCTTAAGAACAAGGAAGCTATTAAGGGTCCGTGTGTGGCTAAGGGTGTTTCCAAACAGTAGGCGTTTCCAAATACTCCTTCCAAACAGTAAGTCCCTCCCTCTCTCCTCCTCCCACTCCATTCCATCAAGCCATCAACTACCATCACAAAGGTAAATAAAACGACTTTATTATACAGTACAGTTTATTTCTTTAATTACAATACAATAGCACATTTATTATACATAAAATAAGGTATATTTTTGTGTAGTTTTAAGGCTTATTTAGTAGAAAATTATGTTTTATGGGGACCTGGGAACGGATTATTCTCATTTTAATGGTTTCTTATGGGAAATAAATGTTCGGAAGACGAACTTTTTGCCTCACACACACTTTCTGGGAACCAATTATGTTCGTGAGCTGAGGTATCACTGTATTTGAATAGCAGAACAATGAAACATACTGCAGTTTCATTGTAGCATATACTATTTAGCATTATTTCTTTCTAATAACCTTCGATACATGTAGGAATTTCACAAATTCAGAAACAATTTCTTTAGTTTTAAACTTGACAGTTTAATGTGGATAAAAGTCTTTCTGCTCAATGGTAAAAACGTTCATAAATAAGAAAATACATGTATAGTACATTAAAGTTACACATACAACTGGGATATATTGAGAAAAAGAAGTGATAAGTTGGTGGAGTTTATGCCTTCATCACCATCAGAAAATGCTGTGGACACAGTTATGCTATACATTCCGTTTTGTCCACAACTCTGAAAAAGTAAACAAATGTTTGTTTGTTTCTTTCTGTGTGTTTTCTGACCTTGGTTATTTTTATACTGCCTCTAGAAATAGTTTCAGATTAATGGCCAAAAAAAGTACATTTTGCTAAGAATGTGGTTTTTAGTGCTGGTGAATGTCTGTGTTGATATGACATCCAAACTCACTGCATATAGACAAAATCCTCCAGTAAAATAATGTGTAGCTTTAATAACAATGTTCAGGATTCTCCATAACCAACACTATCATTTAGTAACATTTACAAATTTCTAACATAAGACTCACACTATTTTTTGTCATAGAGTTTGGACCCTCTTCCAATGCAAGGGCCTGAGCTGGGAATTCAAGCTGATGACCTGGACATTGGAGATGCAGAGTACGAGCCTCAACAGGAAGTCCTGGAAAACAAAGATGTATGACTTGCTTTATTTCACTTAAGTTTTTCTAAAAATGTAACTAAATCTTAATTTAGTTCAAAACAACCATTTAAGACAGCATTTTTAAATTTAGGTTGTAGTTCAGCGTGTGCATATAGATGGGATTGGGAGGACTAAGGAAGATTTCCTAACATATGAGATCTCAGAAGTCTTCCGAGCGAGGAATTTGATTGATGTAAGTATGTGTGTTTAATTAAAAGAGTGACAGTCCTATTGATCTTTGGAATTTTAGTTAGTGCAAAAGTTTGCATCCCCAGGGTCCCTGAGTTTAAAAATGAGATTTAGGAGGTGAAGGGGTCTGACAGAAATGTAACATATACTGTATTTTTCAGTCCATAATGCGCACTTAAAAGCCTTTAATGTTCAAAAAATGTGACAGTTTGCCTTATAATCCGATGCGCCGTATGTGTGGATGAAGTGTGTGACTCCATCTCAGTGATACCGTCAAAACGCAGGTGAAGTAAACTAATTCAGAGTTTACCATCATGCTGGGTGGATTAATCAAAGAACTCCACCCGCTAGATATTGGTGTGAACAGGTCCTAAGTTAGAGTGATCCAGGATTCGTGTCCCAATACTGGCAGTACTGCTATCATGGTCAGGTGACTCGCTGAGTAATACGTGTGTGGCTGAGAGAAGTTTACGTCATGAGAACGGAAGACTTTTCCCACCTAATCTCTGTCTCTACCAACCATCTGTCATATTACGAGGATGCTTCTGTGTCTCAGGATGCTCAGCTGGCTTAATGAGAGTCTCCCGTTCATCACCAGGATAAAGCACTGCTACAGGTCTCGTCTTGAGACCTTGGATTAACCTTCTTGAATTTACAGTTACACTGATACAGCTCCTGAAGAGCGCAATACTCAGATTGCAAATGCTCCGCCACCATGTTTGTTACTGTGATGATGTCGTCACATTAAGGTGCGTGGCTGAGAGAAGTTTAGGTCACGACCCGGAAGACTTTTTCCACCTAATCTCTGTCTCTATTGATCTGCGACTCCACGCGTGTGAGGGAATGATAGATAATAAAATATTATCTTCTTTTCCTTTCGGCTTTTTCCCTTTCTTGGGAGTCGCCACAGCGAATCATCTGATTCACACATTTGATTTGGCATAGGTTTTTACGTCAGATGCCCTTCCTGTCACAACCCTTTAGCAGGGGACTGAAACACACTGACGGCTTTGCAGCTACTCTTTACGAAAGGTAGCAATGGTTCTTTTACATGAACCTCTCACCATAGACAGTGAGAGACATGGCTGGCCTTTGATAACCCAGTTAGCTGCACTGGGGGGGGGAACGTGACAACCATGTGGGGACTCGAACCCCCAACCTTAGGATCAGCGATCCTGTGCCCTATCCACTAGACCACCACTGCCCCAGATAATAAAATATTATAATATAATACCTTTAATAATAATAAAAAAATAATAGAGGGATCTGGGATTTATGTCCAACTCGCGCAACTGTTAAACTCAGACATTGAAGATGAATAATTTGATGGATTTGTGGAAGAGGAATGAACTGTTAAAGAAACTTTTTTCATGGTTTCAGTTAGTATTTCAATTAATATTTGCAAAAGCATTTTTCATCGGATGTGCACAAACTGTGCAAATTGAATTGATGTAAATAAACTGTAAAAATGTCAAATTTATTAATATATGAGAGCAGCATACATAATGGAGTAGACTTTATAGAAATACAGTCAGCCCTCTACTTACGAAATTAATCCATTCTAGAGCCTTTTTTGTAGCATGAGGCTTTTGTAAGTAGAGGCGGATTTTACATGTAAAATGCGTGATTCGTTCCAAGGCTCCCAAGACTACTCCATAAATCCTTTAAAAATGATAAAAGTACAGTAGGCCCTCGACATTCGCGGGTGTTCGGTTCCGAGCCCTCCCGCGAATCGAGATAATCCGCGAGTTCTGTACCCGGAAGTAAAATCCCATGTAACTCGTCACATGCTCGAATGAGCAGCTGGAAATAAAATACGATGTATCTATTACATGCGTAAAAATATGCTTCTTTAACACATGCCATAGACAGTGTTACTCATTAATACAGTATTAAGAAAAACTTTTCAATTTTTACTCTTATTTTTATTGATGATAAAGTATAAACATTATACAGCATATACTGTTGTAAAGTACTCGTTTTAAAGTCTTTTTAAATTCTATTCCAGTACAGTACTTAAGTTAATTCTGAGAATGTTTGTGCGTGAGATTTTATGTTCTGTAGCATGTTTAACAAATGATACCAAAAGGATAAACTTTATTCCGCTTCATGTCCTTTTACATTGAACTTGGAGTGACGTCTCCTAGAGGGTAACGTCGCGGAGTTCGTTTGTTTTAATTTGTTTTATTTGTTTGTTCATGTTTTGCACTATGCTCGTCTATGATCGGTCGACCCTACTACAGCTATGATCAGCTTCGGGCAACTAAGCCCACAACAACTTCTATCGTGAGCTATGCTATGCTATGGGAGCTCAATGCTAACCGCCCAGGCGGAGTTCTCGGAGGTTATTCTTAGCACTTTCAGCCATACTGCTTGAAAATGTTCAGTCTCTGCGAAAGAAGATGGACGAGCTTCATGCTCAGATTGCAGCGCAGAGGGATCTACAGGACTGTATTTCTGTGAAACATGGCTCATGGAGAGTACACCCGATAAGGCGATTATACTAGCCGGCTACATGACCTTCATCCTCTTCAATCCCAAGCGCTGGAGTTGTCATTCGGCCCCTTCCCGCCTGGGCTTATTGCTAGCTGGGATGCGGCTCGCATTGAGCTGCCTACCATAGCATATTAACTCTGCTAATAGCATGTTAGCTCTGCTTAGTTATACACACTCGAAGATACACCGATCGTATAGCTGTAGTAGAGTCGACCAGTCGTGGACGAGCATAGTGCAAAACATGAATAAACAAAACAACAAATAAAACAAATTAAAACAAACAAAGAAGGAATTTGACTCTGAGAACTCCGCGACGTCGCCCTCTGGGCAGCACCATCTTGGAGATGTCACTCCAACTTCAATGTAAAAGGACATGAAGAGTACTGTAATAAAGTTTATCCTTTTGGTATCGTTTGTTAAACATGCTACAGAACATAAAATCTCACGCATAAACATGAACTTAGGTAAGTACTGGAATAATAATTGAAAAAGATTTTAATACAACAGTTCAGAGAAAACCGTCGTTTCTCAGGAGAAAGTCTTATTTCTTCAGAAGAGACATCCAGCGTTTTCTATCACTTAGCCAGAGAAGGCGCATAGTGTTTGAGTGGTATAGAGCTTAACTGGTAATTAAAACACACACAAAAAAGAGGCTCATTGACAACTTGTGTGCGAAAGAGGAAAAAGGGGCGGGACATCAGCTCAACCAATCAGGAGAAAGGAGGACAGCCATTGGCTGAATTTGAATCACGCGCCGGTTGCTCAGCAGTCAGCGAATACTCAAACCGTGGGTGCAAAACCGCGAATAGTCAAGGGCATACTGTACACCAATTTTGTATAAAATATGTATGAAATGTGTTAAAAGTAAAAGAAAATTATTTATTAAACAATTTAAACATTTTATTAACATATTAAACCATTTTATTGACATTTATTAATTAAACCATTATTAAACATTTTTTTTAATGCATATACAGACACGCACAACACTGTCTCTCTCTCTCTCTCTCTCTCTCTCTCTCTCTCTCTCTCGCTCACACACAGACACACACACACACACACACACACACACACTCTCACAAAACTCTTTCTCTCACTGTATCTCTCTGGTGTATTTTGCTGAAAGCAGGCTCCGCCCACACGCAGCGCCCAGCTGACGGAGCAATTGTATTTAAATGGACGGGATGTTGTATTTAAAGCGGAAATACAGTACCTGTTTGAAAGATCAGAGGTCCTGATTCAATATTAACTTGCTTCCCTGTGAGATCGGAGCACTTGTCCCACGGATCACTCTGTTTTCATGCCTCCTTCTGCTTCAATATCATTCCAAAATAATCGCCTCTGTCACTGTATTTCCGCTTTTCTGTATTTTCCGGGTTAATGATGGAGAACAAAATATAACACTGTATCGATCAATCTCAAAAAATACTCATGAGCCAACATTCCTGTTCAATTCTCCTTCATGCGTGTGACAGACAGGAAGTATGGGTACAGGAAGTATGGGTACAGTTCAGCGGCCTCCTGGCCAATGGGAGGCCAGCGAGGCGGGATGTGGGGAGACAGCCAATGAGAGAGCAACTAGCTCATTGTTTGCATTTGTGAATGGCACGTTTGAATTTTTGAATGGTGCGTGTGGCGCTTTTTGTAAAAAGAGGTTGTTTTCATAAAAACAGGACGAAAATTTAGGAAAATGTTTTTCGTAACCTGGATTTTTCATATTCAGAGGCTTTTGTAAGTATAGGGCCGACTGTATGTTGCAACATATATGAGGACAGTATACATAATGGAGTAGACATTTGAATATATAGATATTCCATAATTTTACTTCGATTAGCATTGAAATATATATTATTAGCTGAAAATAAATCAACATTATTGTTCTAAGAAAACGGCAGGAAAATAATGAATTTATATGAACAAGTTATATTACCCTGTACAAAGAGTATATTCGTAGTACTGGTATAACAATTAAGACAGGATTTATAATAGTGTAGAAATATAGTACAGTACAGAAAGAGACATAGAGAGAGATAGAGAGAGACAGTGTTGTGTGTGTGTATATGGGTTAATAAAGATCTCCTATCTCACAAGGAAGCAAGTTAATATTGAATCAGGAACTCTGATCTTTCAAACAGGTACTTGTAGTTCCGCTTTAAACCCAACATCCGGTCCATTTAAACATTTAAATACAATTTCTCCGTCAGCCCAGGGCTGCATGTGGGCGGAGCCCTCATTCGGCAAAACACAACAGAAAAAAAGAGTTTTGTGTGTGTGTGTATCGTGTGTGTGTGTGTGTGAGAGATAGAGAGAGACCGAGAGAGACAGTGTGTGTGTGTGTGTGTGTGTGTGTGTGTGTGTGAATGTGTATGTGTTAATAAAAAATGTTTAATAATGGTTTAATTAATAAATATGTTAATAAAATGGTTTAATATGTTAATAAAATGTTTAAATGGTTTAATAAATAATTGTCTTTTACTTTTAACACACATTTCATTACAAAATTGGTGTACTGTTATCATTTTTAAAGGGTTTATGGGGTAGTCTTGGGCGCCTTGGAACGAATCCCGCATTTTACATGTAAAATGCACCTCTACTTACGAAAACTCCAGGTTCAGAAAAAGGCTCTGGAACGGATTAATTTCGTAAGTAGAGGGCCGACTGTAGTATATATACAGTGTTTTTACATTATTTCATCAAAGGCTCAACATAAATACAGAAAATGTCAATTTTATTCATTATAATTTTATATTATCCAAATTTGCCATATATTACATGCACGCTGTACAAATTCTTATACATGCTTTCAGGCTGGCTCTGACATGATATATTTGTTTTGTACATGTACAAAACATTGTACTTCCATTGTGTCAATTATCTTGTGCAATAGACTGTACTGTCATTGTGCCAAAAATTTCTTATAGACTGATTATACTTTTTATATTCATATGAAAATTTTATCATAGTCTATAATAATGGAGGGCAGTGGTGGTCTGGTGGTAAAAGGGCTGGATCGCTGATCCTAGGGTTGGGGGTTTGAGTCCCACTCTCCTCAAGGTTGTCACTGTCCCCCCAGTACAGCCTACTGGGTTATCAAAGGCTGGTTCTGTCTCTCACTGTCTATGGTGAAATGTAAAAGAACCATTGCTGACTGATTCGCTGTGGCAACCCGTGAAGGGAACAGCCGAAAGGAAAAAGAAGAATGTATATGCTAATGAAAACAATTATTATAATTTTGAAAACATGAAGTTTCTGTTTATACTTCAGTATCCATATCTTTTAGTCTTTAGTCTTTGTTCAACAAATCTCAAAGGACAACATTGCCTTCACAAAATTGTCCCAGAACTTTACCAAATCTGAAATTTCTATATTGCTTAATTAAATTAGAAAGTAAGTTCTACTGTCAATTGGAATTTGTAAACTTTCTTGTAGATGGTATCACAAGAAATTATATCTTTACTTTTAGTGATTAATGATATGGTCTTTACTGTTTTTTTTTTCTGTTACTGGCTTAATGGTAAAGACACTAGCTCATACATTGACTTTTATTTATTTATTTTGAAAATAAAGTTATAACTTTGCTATGTTCAAAAATGCTTTAGTAACAATACTGTATATTTGAACAGTAGTAGAAAATTTTAAAAATCGAGAAAAAGTTCTAAATGTTCTTTAGTTATTTGCCCGTTTTGGTGAAAATCGCCCTTCTCCACTCCTCCAAATAATTAATCAAAATCTGTTCATAACATTTTGTTTCAAGTTGCTCACAAACAAAGAAACAATCAACACTGATATAAACAACCTCCCTGAAGAATGTTATTGAGGGGCAGTCATGTAGAATTACTTTAATGCATTCCCCAGAGTATTTATCTGTTAAATGTTCTTTACTGTATATTGTTCTGAGGGGACGCAAACTTTTGCACTGAACTATAGTACTGTTGGCTATTCAGATGTTACATCAGGTGTCCTATTATTCAGGTTTGTTCAAACATTAAGTGCATAACGAGAATACTGGGACTGAAATAAAATTTAGTTATACTGGTGATGACAGCAGTGGATTGATAAGTACTGTATAATGTAATACAGTGAAGGACGCTCTATGTTGTAACTGTTCCACAGGTCATGAAGAAGAGCCATGATGCCAGACAGAAACTGTTGCGTTTAGGAATATTCCGACAAGTGGAAGTCGTCATTGATACCTCGCAGGGTGTGATTTTTTTTTTTGATTGACATTGAGTACCTCTGAAATCATAATTTCACTGACACTGACAGAAAGTACTGTATGGTACAGGTGAGGATGCACTGCCTAATGGACTAGATGTCACATTTGAAGTGAAGGAGCTCAGGAGACTGACTGGAAGCTACAATACCATGGTTGGAAACAATGAAGGAAGTATGGTGAGTTAATAATAATCATAATAAATACCCTTTTCATTGCACTGAGATTGTTTGTTCATTCTGTCCTATCTTTCCTTGTATAGATAAATGAATGAGTAGCTTTATTACAGGAAGTGCTTTTGTTTGTGATTTGAGGTGCTGGGGTTGAAACTGCCCAATGTTTTTGGCCGTGCTGAGAAGCTCACTTTTCAGTTCTCCTACGGCACCAAGGAAACGTCCTATGGCCTGTCATTCTTCAAGCCCCAAGCTGGACACTTCGAACGCAAGTATGCTCAGTAGGCTTGATTGGGGCTTGCAAATTGTTTATGAATTGCAGGAGAACCACTAAAAGTAGCAAGAACCACTGTCCTAAAAAAGTCATCATTACCATTGATCAACTTTAAAACAATGACACAGAATAAGACCCTGAATTAAGGATCCAGCATGAGAAATTGACAGACACACAAAACACTACACTGTGTTTCAGTGTACATAACACAATGCTGTCTTCTTCGCACAGTTCAAAGACATGCACGTTCTGCTAATTGACTGTTCTGACTTGCTCTTACGTGTGAGTGTGAATGATTATATGTGTGATTGACCTGCGACAGTCTGACGAGTTGTTCAATGTGCAAGTAAGCCAAGTTAACATGATGCTCAGCCCAAACTAGTGCTATGATGTACAGATTTAAGAGGTCCAGAGAACACGGCATCCTGCTTACTCCCAAAACTTTCTCCATCTGTTTCACTAGAGCTCCCATATTTTACCCTTACAGCTGGAACGTTTAATCAAGTGTCAGACTTTATAAGTGAGAATTTTTCTTTCACTGATGGATGACCTCATTCTGTTATTGATGATGTCACGTCACCTGACTCGAGTACAGGGTTCCCATGGTTATGCCAGGACGTACCCTATAGCGGTGTTTTTCAACCACTGTGCTGCGGCACACTAGTGTTCCGTGAGATATAGTCAGGTGTGCCATGGGAAATGATCCAGTTTCACCTAATTGTTCTAAAATAATGTAATAAATACTCTTCGCCTATAGGGGGAAGCAGGTAGTTAGTTGTTGACGGCCTTTTACTTTGAAACAAGTGGATTAGTGGCACGTGGATGATGGCAGGTGGTGGTGATTAGCAAGACACAACAGTCACCATGATGGAAAAGTTTTTGATAAGGAAAAATACCAATTCCGAACTGGACCCTGGATAAAATTTGGAACCAGATGAAGGGCTTGGTATGAGCGGAGGAAGACTCTAGCGCGAGGAAAATACAACGAAAGCTATCGGTCATTTGGATTCACGTTTACAGAGATGAAACTACACCGATACCGGTGTGCCTGGTGTGTGGTGAAAGGATATCCAACAGAGGTATTGTACCAAGTAAGCTTTTCAAGCCTGACTGCCATAAAAACAAGAACCAGAGAGAGGCTAAGGAAGATTAGAGCTGTTGAGGAAGAGCTTCGTGTTTGTCTTTCATTGATTCCTGTCAGGAGATCAGCTCTGTTCATCCACACAGGCCTAGGTTTCACACTGAGTGAGTAGAAATAAAAAATATATTTGTGTTTATTTGATTCCTGTTCAAGAAAATTTGACGAGAATGACTTTAAATTGTCAATGTAGGCTACAGAGTGTCAATTTTTAACATTTTCAGCTGGTGGTGCCTCAAGATTTTTTCAAAGAAAAAAGTGTGCCCTGGCTCAAAAAAGGTTGAAAAGCACTGCCCTATAGGACGTTTTCTAATAAGTTTGTTTTGTGCGGGAGCTCTGCCTGTATAATCCATGATTGAGATGGTGATAAGCAAGTTCCGTGTAGGAAATATGTTTTTTTAACATTTAAATTTAAAATAGATGGCACACTACCCTCTAGTTGACGGAAATGCCGCTGGCCACCATCTTAATTTGAAAGCCCTGCTTAATGTTTACCTAAGTTATCAACCCACCTATCTCTCTATCTGCTGCTTGACCCACCCATCTATTCATCTATCTTGCATTTTTAACATCCTTACCGACACGTTCTTCTCATTTTCCTTTTGCTTAACTGACCTAAATCTTTACACCATCTATCGCAGATGATTGATTTAATATTTAAAAGGAAAAATTATACAAACTTGAAAATACATATGTCCCACACAAAAAGTGATCCACGGAAAATTATTGCAGTGATATTTTTTTGATCGTGGTTACTAAACAAGTGGTCATACGTTGTTTGGTGAGAGGGGTTCAAAGATGGCTGTTTGTATGGTCCTGCAATCAAAGATAGCTTCCGATAATCAGAAAGGTTGGATGGTCTACTGGCTAGCCCATGAAAATACAACATGAATATACTAACTTGAAATAAGACACAAAATTAAACAATAAGACAACAATAAGAAGAAATACTTTCAGTTGTGGCAGCAGAGCGTTTGTTTATAAAGACTCCCTGCTAGCTTATTTTCCCTTTGTTTTCTTTTTTCCACATGCTGATTATGTTTTTCTATACTAACTTGCATCATAGTCTACGATTCAGCCAAGTTTTATATACCTTTGTCTGTGCCACTGTACAGTTTACATACCATCATACAATCTGCATACCTTCTTATATACTTTTATACAGTCTGCATACCTGTTGTCTATTCATCCTTTTGCCAACTGGCTCAATCCTACTAAGATCACGGGGGATAGAATATATTTCTATCAGCTCTTAGTGAAGATAGGGTACACACTGAAGAACTCACCATTGGGAGGCCGGCAAAAACACAACCGTACTACTCTATATAAACTGTATTAATAATGAAAACATTTGGTACCAGCCATATGCCACAAATGTAATTTGAATGAGCTGATTAGCATAAAGTGGATTTCTTTGGATTGTTGGAGGAAACCAGATTACCAGGATAAAACCCATGTAAACACAGGTAAAACATTCAAGCTCTACACAGATACACCTGTGTTGAGCCTGGGACTCAACTTACTGTGAGGTGCACAGTATTTGCAAAATGCATATCTGTGGTAGCCAGGTAATCCATGTTTGTACAGATGGCTTGAGAGGGTAGTGGTGGCCTGGTGGTAAAGGGCGCTGGGTCGCTGATCCTAAAGTTAAGGGTTCGAGTCCCACTCTCCACAAGGTTGTCACTGTCCCCCCCCCCCCCCCCCCCCAGTACAGCTAACTGGGTTATCAAAGGCCGGCCATGTCTCTCACTGTCTATGGTGAAAGGCTCTTATAAAAGAATCATTGCTGACTTTCGTAATGAGTAGCTGCATAGTCGTCAGCGTGTTTCTGCCCCTTGCTAAAGGGTTGTGTCAGGAAGGGCATCCGACGTAAAAACCTACGCTGAATCAGATGATTCACTGTGGTGACCCCTGAAAAAAGGAAAAAGCTGAAAAGAAAAGAAGAGTTTGTAAGATGGATTGCATACAGATTATGTGTGGACTGATTCTTTCAGTGACTATGAATTAGACTTTTTTTTCTGCTCAAATATATTTTTAAGAACATGCCTTGCTGATGCTGAGATTTGCTTTTGTAGTTTTTCTGTCAACATCTACAAAGTCACAGGGCAGTTCCCATGGAGTTCACTGAGAGAGACTGATCGAGGAATCTCCACAGAGCTCAGCGTAAGGTTTTTACTCATTTTCATTTCCTTTCGTGGAATGATGGGTGTCCCAGTTTTAACAGCATCATGTTGTTGTGTTTGATTTTGACGGTCTTCTGTTTCTTAGTTTCCTATCTGGAAGACGAACCACACACTGAAGTGGGAGGGAGTGTGGAGGGAGCTTGGATGTCTGGCACGCACTGCGTCTTTCGCTGTCAGAGAAGAAAGTGGTCATTCGCTCAAGTCCTCCCTCTCTGTATGTTTTCACGACAGTATAGATATGACCTAGAATTAAAAATGTACAATTTAAATTTTGTGAATATTTTCTCGTGTTCTGACGGAGTGAGTGAATGTTTCCTTTTCAGCATGCAATGGTTATTGACACGCGCAATTCCCCCATCCTACCTAAGAAGGGTGCCTTACTAAAGATCAACCAGGTCTGTAGTTTACTTTATATAAATAGAAAAGTGAATAAATACTTAGGACTTGCATTAAAGCAGGAATTTTTTTTTGGTCACTGTAGGAGTTGGCAGGTTATACTGGTGGAGATGCCAGGTTCTTGAAGGAGGACTTTGAAATTCAGCTCAATAAGCGACTCTTCTGGGACTCGGTGAGAAGAAAAAGCACAACTAGAAACTACAGTCTTGTTTATACATTGTTCAGACTTTACCCTGATTCAATATATTTAAATTCTGGCTTTCCTCTTCTATGTAGGTCCTCTCAGCCTCCCTGTGGGGTGGTCTCCTGCTCCCCTTTGGAGAACAACACACATCAATTGCTGACAGGTTAGCAACAGTTTTTCTGCAGGATGGCATTCTCTCTCTCTCTCTCTATCTATCTATCTATCTATCTATCTATATTTATATACAGTAAGTCGTCGACTTACGACCGCGTTTGGTTCTGGCAGACCGGTCGTAACTCGATCTGGTCGTATGTCGACTTTCCAGCCATATACACTCACGCTAAACAAAAACAGATGAATAAAACTCGCACATTTAAATCTAGACATCTATTTTCAATTCCACGTCACTGTGACACGTAGCGGAGAGCCAATCCTTTCTGTACTCCACTGTGTGGGCGGGTCCCATAGCTTCAAACTTGAATTTTATTGGATTATAACAGCCACAGACTGCGTGTGTTGTTTGAGTAAAGAGATAAATTTCCCTCGTTTTGATCGGCTCATTTTTACGAAGCCAAGCACAGCTGGCAAACAAACACAAAAGGACAGACATGGAAAACTTCAACCCGTAGAGCAGCTGATTGCCAAAACTTGGGACACTGCAGCGTGCGAATCCAATAAAATTAGTTTCAAGGTATCGGACCCGCCCACACAGAAAGGATTGGCTCTCAGCTTCGTGCCACAGTGACGTGGCATTGAAAGTAGATGAATAGATTTGCTCTGAGCAGTTAGAAAGTGAAGCTGCATCATCTCCTGCTTGGCCTTTTAAGATGCTGGCGCTGCCGGCAGCCCAAACAACTGTCGTGCACAACACTCGCACTGCACTGCCATGAATCATGCTTCACCACTTTTGCGGTTATAAAGTCGATCAGACGTAACTTGCATAGGTCGTAAGTCGACAACTCACTGTGTGTGTGTGTGTGTGTGTGTGTGTGTATATATATATATATATATATATATATATATATATATACACACACACACATACATACATCGACTACATGTCCAACCCATGTCGTAGGGTAATAGCTTGTGTACCTCTATGACCCGAAGAGCTATGCCAGCCAGAACACTAGTTCCTGGTAGGGCCACCCAAGCTGGACAGGTCAAAGTGTAGAGGTCAGACTAATCTGGACGACAACTCTCCTAGAGTATAACAGGCTGGTGCAGGGCTAACAACTCTACCCGGAAAATCAACTGTTACAGAAACATCAACGACAAATCAAAATCATCATGTCTTGGGAACAGAAGGGCCAACTCATGAGGATTATGACCCTGAACAGTCAAAACCACATGGGAGCTGTGTTGCTGACTCCCCTTCTTAGCCCCAAGAAACCAACAAGATTAGCTATATGGAACATCAGATCAATGTATGAGACAGCCAGGTCCTTCCAGATTGCAAAGGAAATGAGAAAATACAGCATCTCCATCCTAGGACTGAGTGAGACAAAATGGCTCCAAACAGGCCAAGTAAGTCTAACACCGCAAGAAACAGTGCTGTACTCAGGACACCCTGAGGAAGGTGCACCACACACCCAGGGAGTTGCCTTGATGTTAACACCACAGGCACGGCAAGCTCTTGTAGGATGGGAACCAGTAAGACCAAGAATTATCACAGCCAAATTTGCCACAAAGAAGAAAACATCAACATGAGTATCATCCAATGTTATGTCCCGACCAACGATGCAGACTTCTTCTCTTGGCTGTTCCCTTCAGGGGTCGCCACAGCAAATCATCCGCCTCCAACTCACCCTGTCCTCTGCATCTTCTTCTTTTACTCCAACAACCTTCATGTTTTCCTTCACCACATCCATAAATCCCTTCTTTGGTCTTCCTCTAGGCCTTCTGCATGGTAGTTCCAACCTCAGCATCCTACTGCCAATATACTCACTATCCCTCCTCTGTACATGTCCAAACCATCTCAATCTAGCCTCTCTGACTTTGTCTCCAAAACATCTTACATGGGCTGTCCCTCTGATGTACTCATTTCTGATCCTATCCATCCTCGCTACTCCCAGAGAGAACCTCAACATTTTCATCTCTGCTACCTCCAGCTCTGCCTCCTGTCTTTTCCTCAGCGCCACTGTTTCTAAGCCATACAACATCGCTGGCCTCACCATCATCTTGTACATTTTTCCTTTCATTCTTGCTGATACCCTCCTATCACACATCACACCGGACACTTTTCTCTAACCATTCCAGCCTGCCTGCACAGGCTTCTTCACCTCTTTTCCACACTCTCCATTGCTCTGGATTGTTGAGCGCAAGTACTTAAAATCCTCCACCTTCATTATCTCTGTTCCCTGTAACATCACCGTTCCTCCTGGGTCCTTCTCATTCATACACATGTATTCTGATTTTCTGAGCCTAACCTTCATTCCTCTCCTTTCCAGGGCATACCTCCACCTCTCTAGATTTTCCTCCACTTGCTCTCTGCTCTTACTACAGATCACAATGTCCTATGCAAACATCATAGTCCATGGAGATTCTTGCCTAACCTCGTCTGTCAGCCTGTCCATCACCATCGCAAACAAGAAGGGGCTCAGAGCTGATCCTTGATGCAGTCCCACCTCCACCTTGAAGTTGTGAACTATGGTGCTGTCCTGCAGTAAGCGGTCACCTTTGGTCAGCATGGCCTCTTGGCATCGCCTCTTGGTTTTGATAGCATTCAGCAATTTCTGCAGCAGTATGTCCCGGTAATTACGGTACCCTTTGCCAGGTAATCCATCATCACTATTCCATGCTGCTCCCAAAAAACTGTGAGCATGACCTTGCCCGCCAAGCGCTGGATATGTACTTCTTTCAGAGTTCTGAGTCACAGTTCTTCTGTGGTGATGAGTCATAATGCTGATTTTTTTTTTTCCAGAGATCTCACACTGATCTTCACATTTTGGGCTTGTTGGTGACAATTATGTCCTCTAAAATGGTGGTGTCCACTTGCCAGATGGTGTCATCAATGGTTGACTGTGAATGCTAGCCGATTCCACCAGGGTCTCACAACACTTGAACTGGTGATGCCAGTGTTTAATGTCATCATACGATTGGGCATTCTCTATATGAGTCTCTTTGATTTCATCAAACTACTTTTGTGGTGTGCGGCTTCTCAAATACAGGAACCTGATGACCCTCTGCATTTGAATGTTTCCATTATCACACCTTACTCCACCTGAGCACCTGTAAACATTAAAGGTGTTTAGAGCTGCCAATTACCACATGACCTGTACTCATCTGGATTATTATAGATGTGCAGATTCAACCTTCTACAGTAACCAGAAGTGGGTCAGGGGAAATCTTTAATGTGCTGTCCATGCTGACCCAAGCCTACCCGCTACCCTGGTAGGATTAAACGGTTGAGCGAATGAATAAATGAAGTCTTTTATGTATCATGAACCGGGAAGAGAGTTTTCTTTGTAAAATGTCTGTGTGCAGTAAAGCACAGTGTATTTAGACTTGGCATTAATGAGCTCCACTTCCTATGTTGATGTAGGTAGAATCACTAAACTGTTTATTGTCGGAAAATAGTTTTGTCGTCTGTCAATCAATAGAATCTTTTGACTGTGATTGGTTATAACTCAAATTGCATCACATAAAAGTTCAGCTCAGTTAAACTCTGTACCTGCCCACTTTGTGTTGAGAAAAAGTTGTCACAATATCTCCCATTTCTTTGACTTTGTATGGTGGCTTGTCGCTCTTCTTGTGTGGTTGCCCCTTTGTGCATTTCTTTTCGACCTGCTGCTTTGAGGCTACGGCAGTTTTGCGGCTCTCAAATAATCTTTCTTGAATTTTGAAAATCACACTTCTGGAATATAGGCAGTGTGAAATCTATTTCAAAAATGCACATTACATATAACCACAAACATGATAAAATGAAGTTGTTTCTTCTTCTTCTCCTTTCGGCTTTTCCTTTCTGGGGTCGCCACAGCGAATCATCTGCCTTCATCTCACCCTATCCTTTGCATCTTCTTCTCTTACACCAACTTGGTCTTCCTCTAGGCCTTCTGCCTGGTAGTTCCAACCTCAGCATCCAATTACCAATATACTCATTATCCCTCTGTACATGTCCAAACCATCTCAATCTAGCCTCTCTGACTTTGTCTCCAAAACATCTAACATGTGCTGTCCCTCTGATGTACTCATTCCTGATCCTATCCATCCTCATTACTCCCAAAGAGAACCTCAACATTTTCATCTCTGCTACCTCCAGCTCTGCCTCCTGTCTTTTCCCCAGGGCTACTGTTTCTAAACCATACAACATCGCTGGCCTCAACACTGTCTTGTACACTTTTCCTTTCATTCTTGCCAATAGCCGCCTATCACACTGGACACTTTTCTCCAACCAGCCTGCACACGCTTCTTCACCTCTTTTCCACACTCTCCACTGCTCTGGATTGTTGAGCCCAAGTACTTAAAATCCTCCACCTTCCTTATCTCTTCTCCATGTAACCTCACCATTCCTCTTGGGTCTTTGTCATTCATACACATGTAGTCTTACTGAGGCTAACCTTCATTCCCCTCCTTTCCAAGGCATACCTCCACCTCTCTATATTTTCCTGCACCTGTTCTCTGCTCTCACTGCAGATCACAATGTCATCTGCAAACATCATAATCCATGGAGATTCTTGTCTAACCTCGTCTGTCCATCACCATAGCAAACAAGAAGTGCTCAGAGCTGACCCTTGATGCAGTCCCACCTCCAGCTTGAACTCTTTTGTCACACTTTAACATACTTCTCTGCCACTCCAGACTTCCTCATGCAATACCAGAGTCCCTCTCTTGGCACCCTGTCATATGCTTTCTCCAGATCCACAAAGGCACAATGCAGCTCCGTCTGACCTTCTCTGTACTTCTCTAGCTCTGTACTGCTGACCTCTGCCCTTAGTCTAGCTTCCACTATTCTTTCCCATAACTTCATTGTATGTCTCATCAACTTTATCCCTCTGTAGTTGCCACAACTCTGCACATCTCCCTTGTTCTTAAAAATGGGCACCATCATACTTCTCCTCCATTCCTCTGGCATCCTCTCACTCTCTAAGACCTTGTTGAATGTTCTTGTCAGGAAATCGACTGCTACTCCTAGACACTTCCATACCTCCACTGGTATGTCATCAGGATCAACTGCCTTTCTATTCTTCATCCTCTTCAATGCCCCCCCCTTACTAATCTTTGCTACTTCCTGGTCCTCAACGGTCACCTCTTCTACTCTTTTTTGTTTCTCTCTCATTTTCCTCATTCATCAGCTCTTCAAAGTACTCTTTCCATCTTCCCAGCACACTTCTGTCATCAGTCAACACGTTTCCCCCTCTGTCCTTTATCACTCTAACTTGCTGCACGTCCTTCCCATCTCTATCTCTCTGCTGTGCCAACCTGTATAAATCATTTTCTCCCTCTTTACTTTCCAGCCGAGCATACAAGTCATCATACGCCCTCTGTTTGGCCTTTGATACCACTACCTTCGCATTACGCTGTGTCTCCCTGTACTCCTGTTTACTCTCTTTGGTCCTCTCAATGTCCCACCTCTTCTTTGCTAAACATCTTCCTTTGTACACACTCTTGCACTTCCTCATTCCACCACCAAGTCTGCTTATCTACTGTCCTTCCAGAGGACACACCATGTACTCTCCTACCTGTCTCCCTGATCACATTTGCTGTAGTTGTGACTGGAACTGGAAACTGGAAGCACTTTCTGACCAACCAAAGCGATTTTCAACTCCTCCTTGAAGACCAACCCGACACTCTTCCTTTTTCAGCTTCCACCACTTTGTCTTCAGCTCTGCCTTTGCCTTCTTCACCTTCCTCACCATCAGCGTCATCCTGCACACCACCATCCTATGCTGTTTGGCAACACTCTCACCCACCACTACTTTGCAGTCACTGACTTCCTTCAAATTACATTGCCTGCACAAGATGTAGTCTACCTGTGTGCTCCTACCTCCGCTTTTATAAGTCACCCTATTTCTCTTCTGGAAGAAAGTATTCACCACAGCCATTTCCATCCTTTTTGCAAAATCAATCAACATCTGTCCTTCTGCGTTCCTGTCCTGGATACCAAACCTGCCTATCACTTCCTTGTCCCCTTTGTTGCCTGCACCAACATGTCCATTGAAGTCTGCCCCAATGACCACTCTTTCACCTCTGGGGGTACTCTGCATCACTTCATCTAACTCACTCCAGAATCTCTCCTTCTCTTTTAGCTCACATCCTGCCTGTGGGGCACAAGTACTAACAACACTGAACATCACACCTTCAATTTCTAACTTGATACTCATCACTCTGTCTGACACTCTTTTCACTTCTAAAACATTCCTGACAAACTCCTTCAGGATGACTCCATTTCTCTTCCCATCCACACCATGAAAAAACAGCTTAAACCCTGCTCCTAAGCTTCTAGCCTTGCTACCTTTCCACCTGGTCTTCTGAACACACAGTATGTCCACCTTCCTCCTCTGCATCATGTCAACCAGCCCTCTACCTTTTTCTGCCATAGTTCCAACATTCAAAGTCCCTACGTTCAGTCCTCGACTCATGTATGAGATTCTTTCTTGTGATTCGCATATTTTATTTGGCATTTGTTTTATGCCGGATGCCCTTCCTGACGCAACCCTCTGCATTTATCCAGGCTTGAGACCGGCGTGAGGGAGAGACACTGGTTTGTTGCCCCCCCCCCCCCCCCCGGTTGCATTATAAAATGAAGTTGTGTGATGTCCTTTAATTAATAAATAATGTCATTGAAACATTTTTTATATAACAGTATGTTGAGAACTTCATGATTGGATTGTTTTGACATATAAATGTGAACATTCAGGTTTTATCTGGGAGGCCCTACAAGTGTAAGAGGTTTCAGCATGTACAGCATCGGACCACAGAGTGAAGGTAAGAAATGCAACATGGTTCGTCTTGAATTAACTGGATATTTAATTGCAACTACTGATAGATTTGTGCTTAATACTTAAGCAATTAATTTGTAATTTTGGCTTGTCAGTTGTGTGGTATATTTAACTGACACTCCTCAAAATCGAGTTATACATAACCTTATGAGTGCAGTTATCTGTTTGTCGTGTATAATGAGATTGAGTGGAATAACAGCTTTCGTATCTTCAGATTCACTTCATTATGATATAGTGTTATAATTGATTTTATTGATAAATACTATTACAGACGCTCCCCGACATGCGTTCATTCGTTTTATGTGTTCTTCGATTTTACATTTAAAAAAAAAAGTCAAATTCTGAGTTTAGCGTGCTCTCTGTAGTGCGAGACATACCTATGTAGTACGTTGATGTAATATGCTACTTCCGTATGACACTGTGTCCATTGTTTACAAATGACAGACGTACCCCTCCTTCTTCCCAGTTCACTGCGTGTTACCTTTGTGTTAAGACATTGTCTCTGTGAGCTTTGTGTTTACACTGTTTTATGGACTTTTGTAACCCTAAGCAAATATGGTTGGTCTGAAGCGTAAGCCTACTAGTGATAGTGGTAATCAGAAAAAGCATCAAGCCATCTCGTTATAAACGAAGGTGGCAATTATTAAGAAATGATGCTGGTGAAAAACATGTGAATGTTGCACGTTTCTTCCAAATGGCTCCGTCGACCATCGGAACCATTTACAAGCAGAAAGATTGCATCATAGAGACTGTTAAAGGTTATATTTGATACTGTTCAAGTTGTTTGTAAATTTATAAGTTTTGTGTGGACTTTCATTACATTTCTCCCTGAGTTGGGGCTTTGGACAAGGAACATTTATAATAGATTTGAAGAGGATCCTGCTCAATTTCTTGATTGAGAAATTTTAAAAGTTTCATTAACATTGTGAAAGTTAATGAAGTGTGGTGTTAGAGCACGCCCCACAGGACTTGCTGTGTACTTTATTTTTTTTCATCCAGGCAGCTGTTTGTGCTCTCAAAGTAGTTTAGGTTCTGTAAATCGACTTACCATATCTTGTCTTCTATATTCATTGTACATGATATGTTATTCTAATAAATAAAGAGGCCAATCAGAACATGATTACCACCAGTGAGTGTTTATATACATATTATGCATATTTAAGCTAAGTGAGTACAGCTGATTCATTGTTATTTGTACAATTTCCTTTGGGATCAATAAAGTATTCTGATTATTGGCAGGTGATTATCTGGGTGGAGAGATGTACTGGGCTGGTGGGCTCCACCTGTACACCCCTCTACCATTCAGGCCAGGTCATGGAGGGTTCGGGGATCTTTTCCGAACACACTTCTTTCTCAATGCTGGAAACTTGTGTAACCTTAATTATGGTGAGTTATAATTCTTCACACAAAAACCATTGGATACAGTTTGATTATTTCTTTAAATGTGTAGACATCCAAATCTCCTGGTTCATAGAGAGACCGTGTATGAGGTGTTCAGATGTCCTATGATGCAGGATGAACTGTAGTTCATTCAAATTTGGTAGCTACATGTGTCTCAATGAAAGCAAAATGGAGAAATAACATCTTGAATGTGTTTTTTTTTTCTGCAGTGTGTTTTGTTTACCAATGTTTTTAATTCTAACGGATGTGGGTTTATGTTTGTAGGTGAGGGTCCTTGGGCGCATCTGAGCAGACTGGCCGAGTGTATCCGTTGGTCATACGGAGCAGGGATTGTGTTGCGGCTGGGGAACATCGCTCGACTTGAGCTCAATTACTGCATTCCCATGGGTGTCCAGAGTGGTGACAGGTACATCATCAATCACTCATTAACATACTCTAAAACGTACTTTCTCAAAATAGCCATTACAGATAGTTACATATATACATACATACACACACACATACAGTGGTATGAAAAAGTATCTGAAACTTTTGGAATTTCTCACATTTCTGCATAAAATCACCATCAAATGTGATCTGATCTTTGTCAAAATCACACAGATGAAAAAACAGTGTCTGCTTTAACTAAAACCACGCAAACATTTATAGGTTTTCATATTTGAATGAGGATAGCATGCAAACAATGACAGAAGGGGGAGGAATAAGTAACTGAACCATCACATTTAATATTTTGTGGCCCCCCCTTTTGGCTGCAGTAACTTCAACCAGACGCTTCCTGTAGCTGCAGAGCAGTCTGGCACATCGATCAGGACTAATCTTGGCCATTCTTCTTTATAAAACTGCTGTAGTTCAGTCAGATTCCTGGGATGTCTGGCATGAATCGGTGTCTTGAGGTCATGCCACAGCATCTCAATGGGGTTCAAGTCTGGACTTTGACTTGGCCACTCCAGAACGTGTATTTTGTTCTTCTGAAACCATTCTGAAGTTGATTTACTTCTGTGTTTTGGATCATTGTCTTGTTGCAGCAACCATCCTCTTTTTAGCTTCAACTGTCTGACAGACGGCCTCAGGTTTTCCTGCAAAACATCCTGATAAACTTTTGAATTCATTTTTCCATTAATGATTGTAAGTTGTCCACGCCCCGAGGCAGCAAAACAGCCCCAAACCACAATTCACCCGCCACCATGCTTCACGGTGGGGATGAGGTGTTGATGTTGGTGAGCTGTTCCATTTTTCCTCCACACATGACGTTGTGTGTTCCTCCCAAACATTTCAACTTTGGTTTCATCAGTCCACAAAATATTTTGCCAAAACTTCTGTGGAGTGTCCAAGTGCCTTTTTGCAAACATTAAACGAGCAACAATGTTTTTTTAGACAGCAGTGGCTTCCTCCTTGGAGTCCTCCCATGAACACCATTCTTGGACATTGTTTTACATATAGTTGATGTGTGCACAGAGATATTGGACTGTGCCAGTGATTTCTGTAAGTCCTTAGCAGACACTCTATGGTTTTTTTTTTTTACCTCTCTGAGTATGCTGCGCTGAACTCTTGGCGTCATCTTTGGTGGACGGCCACTCCTTGGGAGAGAAGCAACAGTGCCAAACTCTCTCCATTTGTAGACAACTTCTCTGACTGTCGATTGCTGAACATCCAGACTTTGAGATGGTTTTGTATCCTTTCCCAGCTTTATACAAATCAACAATTCTTGATCGCAGGTCTTCAGACAGCTCTTTTGAGCGTGCCTTGGTGCACATCAGACAATGCTTTTCATCAAGACAATTCTTACCAGGTGTGTGTTTTATAGTGGGCAGGGCAGCTTTAAGCCACTCATCAGTGATTGGACACACACCTGACTTAAATTGTTTGGTAAAAATTGGTTTCAATTGCTTTTTAAGTCTCCTTAGGCAGAGGGTTCAATTACTTATTCTTTCCCCTTCTGTCATTGTTTGCATGCTATCCTCATTAAAATATGAAAACCTATAAATGTTTGGGTGGTTTTAGTTAAAGCAGACACTGTTTTTTCATCTGTGTGATTTTGACAAAGATCAGATCACATTTGATGGTAATTTTATGCAGAAATGTGAGAAATTCCAAAGGGTACAGATACTTTTTCATACCACTGTATACAGTAGGCCCTCGTTATTTGCGGGGGTTTGGTTCCGGCCCCTCCTGCGAATGAAGATAATCCACGAGTTCTGTACCCAGAAGTAAAACCCCCATGTATCATATTACATGCACGAATGATCAACCGGAAGTAAAATACTATTTATCTATTACTTGTGCTAAAATGTCTGTCTGTCTTCCTTTCGGCTTTTTCTCTTTTACTCGGGAGTCGCCACAGCGAATCATCTGATTCGCACAATTTGATTTGGCAGAGGTTTTTACGTCGGATGCCCTTCCTGTCACAACCCTTTTAGCAAGGGACAGAAACACGCTGATGACTTTGCAGCCTACTCTTTACGAAAGTCAGCAATGGTTCTTTTACATGCCTCTCACCATAGACAGTGAGAGACATGGCCTGCCTTTGATAACCCAGTTAGCTGCACAGTGACAACCCCGTGGGGACTCGAACCCCCAACCTTAGGATCAGCGATCCTGCACCTATCCACATGTGCTAAAATATGCTTCCTAAACACATTCTATAGACAGTCTTACTAATTAATACAGTATTAATGCAGTAAAATGTAGTAATGATTATGAAAAACTTTAGCTTTGTTCTGTTGTATTTATTAATAAAATATATAAACATTATATATATATATATATATATATATATATATATATATATATATATATATATATATACACCTACAGACGCTTCCCGACTTATCTTCATCCGTTTTATGTTTTTTCGCTTTTACGTTTCAAAAAGTCAAATTTTGAGTTTAGACGTACATACATAGTACGCTGACATAATGATGCTGCGTCCATTGTTTATAAACGACTGACTGAACGTGCCCCTCCTTCTTCCCAGTTCTGTTTTTCATATATATATATATATATATACACCTACAGACGCTTCCCGACTTATCTTCATCCGTTTTATGTTTTTTCGCTTTTACGTTTGTTTTTTCAAAAAAAGTCAAATTTTGAGTTTAGACGTACATACATAGTACGCTGACATAATGATGCTGCGTCCATTGTTTATAAACGACTGACTGAACGTGCCCCTCCTTCTTCCCAGTTCTGTTTTTTTATATATATATATATATATATATATATATATATATATATATATATATATATAATCTCAATCTGTTATATAGCATGTTACCCTTGTGCTAAGACGTCGTCTCTGTGATCTTTGTGTTTTCAATGTTTTGCGGACTTTTGTAATCCGAAGCAAATATGGTTGGTCAGAAGCGTAAGCCTACTAACATGGGTGCAAGTCTCATACACAGAGATGAATTAACTATCTGCTCGGATCGACACAATCTACCATGCCTACTCAGTTAAGCAAATAGAGTTGTAAAATGAATGGAAACCGGAATCCAGGAAAGAGAACTCTCCACTCGATTCACATCAGTGTAGGCTGTGTTTTAAACGAGTTCAACGGCACCCTTGCTCACTTGAAAGACCGAAAGTCCGTATAACCCACAGCAAGTACACTACTTTTGCAAGTACACTTCTTTCGGTATTAAGAGCCTCACATATTGTAAGCGTTGATTGGCTGTTTTTAAGTATATAAGTATAAATAAGTGACTTATTTGAAATTAATGTTGATATTTTATATTATTTTACATGTTATGTTTATAATAATTGATTTATGGGTGTTTTATGAGATACGGTAATGGTATTTATGGATGTATAGTACAGTATGAGCGTCATACGTCACTGTAACGACTTACGTTCACTTTCAAACTTGCGTTCGGCCGTCCAGAACCAATTAAAAACGCAAGTCGGGCAGCGTCTGTACACTGTTTTGTGGTCGTTTGTAACCCGAAGCAAATATGGTTGGTCAGAAGTGTAAGCTTACTCGCATGGGTGCAAGTCTCATACACAGAGATGAATTAACTATCTGCTCGGATCGGCACAATTTACCATGCCTACTCAGTTAAGCAAAGAGAGTTGTAAAATGTGAAAACCTGAATCCAGGATAGAGAGAACTCTCTACTCTGCTGGTGATTCACATCAGTGCAGGCTGAGTACTAAACGAGTTCAACGAAGCCCTTGCTCACTTGAAAGCCAGAAGTCTGCATTACCCATTTTTTGTTTCAAGCAAGTAAACTACTTTCAGCAAGTGCACTACTTTCTGTATTGAGCGCCTCACATATTGTAAGCGTTGGTTGGCTGTTTTAAGGTTCATGTAAAGTGAGTCGGCTCAGCTTCGTGTAAAGTGATCATCCGTCGACCATCGGAACCATTTACAAACAAAGAGATCGCATCACAGAGAATGTTAAAGGTTATATTTGATACTGTATTGATATTTGATGAGTGAATTTGATTAAAATTTATTAATTTGAAATTATTTTGCTTGAATTTAATTTATTTGAAATTAATGTTATTTGATATATTTGATATTATTTTACAATGTTATGTTTATGTTTCTAATTGATTTGGGGGTGTTTTATGAGATACGGTAATGGTATTTATGGATGTATAGTACAGTATGAGCGTCATACGTCACTGTAACAACTTACATTCACTTTCAACTTACGTTCGGCCGTCCGGAACCAATTAAAAACATAAGTCGGGGAGCGTCTATGTGTATATAAATATATATAGTGAGTCGTCGACTTACAACCTATGCGAGTTACGTCTGATCGACCTTACGACCGCAAAAGTGGTGAAGCATGATTCATGGCAGTGCAGCGCGAGTGTTGTGTACGACAGTTGATTGCGCTGCCGGCAGCGCCAGCATCTTAAAAGGCCAAGCAGGAGATGATGCAGCTTCACTTTCTAACTGCTCAGAGCAAATCTATTCATCTACTTTCAATGCCACGTCACTGTGGTGCGAAGCTGAGAGCCAATCCTTTCTGTGGCGGGTTCGATACCTTGAAACTAATTTTATTGGACTCACACGCTGCAGTGTTTGTGACAGGAAGCGCGTCCCAAGTTTTGGCAATCAGCTGCTCTGCGGGTTGAAGGTTTTCCATGTCTCTCCATTTGTGTTTGTTTGCCAGCTGTGCTTGACTTCGTGGAAATGAGCCGATCAAAACGAGGGAAATTTATCTTTTTATTCAAACAACACACGCAGTCTGTGGCTGTTATAATCCAATAAAATTGGAGTTTGAAGCTGTAGGACCTGCCCACACAGTGGAGTACAGAAAGGATTGGCTCTCCGCTGCGTGTCACAGTGACGTGGAATTGAAAATAGATGTATAGATTTAAATGTGCGAGATTTGTTCATCTGTTTTTGTTTGGCGTGAGTGTATTTGGATGGAAAGTCGACATACGACCAGATTGAGTTACGACCGGTCTCTCGGAACCAAACCCGGTCGTAAGTCGACGACTCACTGTATAATGTATATATAAAAGAACATACAGGTACAACACATTAGTGGTTAAAAATGCTTATCAGATGCCCACTTGAGGGGGAGGAACTGCATTATTTGTGAGGCGCTCCACCGAATGAAGGCGCTTGTCGCAAGTGCTTGTGAGACAAAGCGCGGCTTATCCAGACTTCCGATCTTTCAAGTGAGCAAGTGAAGGTTGAGTACTAAACAAGTAAGATAGGAAGTCCGAATAAGCCGTGCTGTGTCTCACAAGCACCATACATCACTTGCGACAAGCGCCTACATTCGGTGGAGCGCCTCACATTTATTGTACTGTACATAAAGAACATAACAATATTATTTCTTGAGAAGAGACATCCAATGTCATTACCTTTTTCTGGCACTTAGCCAGTGTTTGAGGGGCATCATAGAGCTTAACTGGTAATTAAAACACACTTAAAAAAAAGCTCATTGACAACTTGTGCGTGAATGAGGAAAAAGGGGCGTATGCATCATCTCAACCAATCAGCAGGAAGGAGGACAGCATTTGGCTGAATTCGAATCACATGACAGTTGCTCGGCAATCCGCAAATATGCGCAGGTGCGAGTGCAAAACCCCGAATAGTCAAGGGCCTACTATGTGTGTGTGTATGTGCGTGTGTGTGTGTGTGTGTGTGTGTGTGTGTGTATATATACATATATATACATGTATACACACACACATTTCATTTTCTGCCTCAGTTTAAACCCCACTCGTACCAAACATTATCATTTAGTTATGGTGAGTGTTGAGCCAATGTGTCTCAGCAAGTTTAACTTAATTATCATCTGAGAAAGATGTTTTATGAGAAACTGAGCTGGAAGGAATGTCCAATCTTCAGTCATCACAACTCAGAATTTATTAAAATGTTTAACCATATCTAACATAAGTCTAGTGTTTATACCTGGTTTCCATATCTGGCGCAAGTCTAACATGTCTAATGTTTATACCTGGTTTCCTTCATACATCTCTCTCTTTATTTAGGATATGTGATGGAGTGCAGTTTGGAGCTGGCATTCGCTTCCTGTAACACCATGAAGCCTTAACTTATCTCCTTTGGATGAAAAAGAAGAGATTTTTATATGTGGGAAAAAAGCTGTTTAAAACATCAGTGTGGAGTAAGAACCTTTGTGGTTTAATATTTTTTTTGGAAATCACCCAAAATGTATTTTTGGGGCACAGGTCTAAAACCAAAAATAAATGACCAGTAAGGAGCAGTTATGGAATGTAATATTTATTTGTCAGACAAAAGTTCAATAAAAACGTTTCCTCCTATTTTGATATTATTCTGTAATTTATTTTCACTTAAGTGAGAAAATTAATTCTCATAACCGACAGTTTCATAAATTATAGTAATGTTGATATCTGATGGGCTACCAAAGTTCTGCTGGGATTAAAATAATAATAATAAAAATAATCATAATAATAATAATAATAAAAACAGCCAATTTCAAAGTGGTTCAAGACCAGGTCATGGCCAAGAGAATCAAAACCAAGAAAGAAAAAAATCTTCAAACCCACCAACATCTATTTTTTAATGCCAGTGACGGAGTACATGAATTGGCCAATAAATTATGACCACTGACATGACAGATGAAGTGAATGACATTGCTTATCTTCTCACAAAAGCCTCTGCCACTGTATCGGGCAGAAAGTAAACCGTCAGTTCTCAAATTTCAGATGTTGGAATCAGGAAAAATGAGCAAGCATAAGAATCTGAGTGACTACAACAAGCACCACATTGTGATGGTAAAATGACTGGGTCTGTTCATGTCCAGAACAACAGGTTTGTTTGGGGTTTCTGGTATACAGTGGTAAGTACCTACGAACAGTAGTCCACAGAAGGACAACCAATGAACTGGTAAGAGTGTCATTAGTTCCCAATTCTTACTGAGGTACACTGGGAGTAAAAGCTAGTGCTTCTGGCGTGATCTTATAGAAGAGCTACTGGAGCTGAAGCTTAATGCTAGCTATGATGGAAAGGAGTTGGAAGGCAGTGCATTGCAGCCTGATGTATAAACACAGACCACCCAGGTGGTGTTAATATTATGGCAGATCAGTGTAAAGACTCATACGAGTAATGGTTATTGATGGCATTCAGCACTAACTGCTCAATTATAAGCACGTTTTTTTTTTCCCCCACTGTATGATGTTTTTCTTAGTACAGGAAAATGTGTGGAAATGATTATAGCAATCCGACTTACATTACAAATTTAATGGACAGGGGAAAAAGTATATGATTAATTTAATGTTCATTCAGATTAAATAGCAACTATATATTTTTATTATTGCTGTATGGAAAGCATTTGTGTAATTTCGTCTGTGTAAATTGCGACTTTCATTTGCTTTCAATAAAGCTGTAATTTGGTTCACTTATTGGGTTCTGGATAAGAGTTTATATAGAGAATAGATAAACGTTAATGCACCGGATAAATGTATTTTTCACGCATGCACAAAACTAAATATTTATGGCCTGAGTATCTATTAAAAGAGTTGTGCAGTGTATGCTTCATCTTCATCTTCCTCTGCGAAATCCCAGTCGAGGTGAGTAGCTCCCCCTACGTCCACTGTAAACTGCTTCCCTCTCCTGAGCTGTTGGATGGTGGTCTAGAACATTTTTAAGGCCAACTGATAATTGCTTTCTATGACCTCACCAAACTCTTCCCATGCCCGAGATTTTCCATCTGTGACAGTTCGGGTTGCAGCACTGGTTACAGGCATCAATGACCTTCTGGTCACAGCTATGGGCTGCCGTCTCGGCAATGGAGGCACGAAACATGGCCCATTTGGATTCCATGTCACCCACCTCCTTCGGGATGTGGTTGTAACTCTGCCGGAGGTGGGACTTAAAGGTCCCTCTGACAGGAGAGTCTGCCATCTGCCAAATGTTCACAGGACACCTTAACTACATGCTTGGGTCTGCCAGGTCTGGAGGGTGGACTTCCTGGTCATCTAAGCGAGCTCACCACCAGGTGGTGATCGGTTGACAGGTCAGCTCCTCTCTTCACCTAAGTGTCCAGAACATGTGACCGCAAGTCCGGTGACATGACTACAAAGTCGATCATCGAACTGTGGTCTAGGGTGTCCTGGTGCCAAGTGCACTAATGGACACCCTTATGTTCGAACATGGTGTTCATGATGGACAAACCATGACAAGCACAGAAGTCCAACAACGAAACACCATTCTGGTTCAGACTGGAGAGGCTGCACCTACCAAGCACACTCTTCTAGGTCACACTATCTTTGCCCACATGGGTGTTGAAGTCTCCCAGGACAATAAGTGAGTCCCCCTAAAGACTCCAAGAAGGGTGGGTACTCTGAACTGTCATTTGGTGCATAAGCACAAACAACAGTCAGGCCCCGTTCCCCACCTGAAGGCAGAGGGCAGCTACCCTTTCGTCAACCAGGGAGAATCCCAATGTGTTTGCACTGAGATGGGAGGCAACAAGGATGCCCACACCAGCTCGTCGCCTGTCCCTATGAGCAACTCCAGAATGGAATATGGTCCAGCCCCTCTCGAGATAGGTGGTTCCAGAGCCCAAGCTATGCATTGAGATGAGTCCCTCTATATCTACTCAGTATCTCTCCACTTGACGCATCATCTCGGTTTCCTTCCCGACCAGCGAGGTGACATTCCATATCCCAAGTGTCAGAGTCAGTCGCCGAAGATCGGTCCGGCAGAAACTATGCCTTCAGTTGCCACCCAACTCACACTGCACCCAACCCCTATAGCCCCTCCCACAGGTGGTGGGTCCATGGGAGGGCAGACCCATGTCTCTGGACCTAGCCGGGCTCTATGGGCAGAAGCCCAGCCACTGGGTGCGTGTAGTGTTTGCTTCGTTTCCAATTTTTTCTCCTCACTTTTTCAATCCTTCTTCTCTTAATGTATAAATGACTATTATTCTCTGACGTCAAGGTGGATATTGTTGAAAAATCCCTGGGATGGAACATTGAGGGAACTATTTAAGTTATTTTGCAATTACTGATAGTATAAGAACTCGGATATGTTAGCAGACTGCACTATTATTCATATATGATCCGTTTTTATTCTCATCTGGATTGTAGGAAATACAGTACAGCAGTTTTATTATTTCATTCAAATTCTTACAAATGAAAAAAAAATTCTTTCAACATCAACAAATTAACAGAAGAATCGCTTAGCAGAAATATCCAACCATACTTTGAGCTGCGGCAGACCAGTATGAGATGCTCTCGGCCCTTTCACTGGCATCAGGTGGCACACAGGACAAGAGGTCTGTTCCTTACAAAAGAAAATAAGTTGGGGTGGTCATTCTTTGGAAAAATCTTCTCTTACCATCAGATACTTTCATTCCTGAAATTGTTTCCTTACACGGTACTACTACTCGGCAACTTCCAATTAAGTATTGGCGCATCGTTGTCTCGAGATAGCAAACCAATCAGATCATGCAATTCCCACGAAGGACTTAAGGTGACCAAAGCCTTGATTTTTCTTGTGTCAGCATTGTTCAGAAACATGAACTCATATTGAGGTTCGGTACCTCAGGCTTCCTAATAATTCATAATAATGTAGTCTGTTGCTATTACCAGACTGGAGCTGATATTTCTTGTACCGTTCCACAAATCACCTGAAAATACCTGCCTCAGCAGCCCAGCAGAGCATTTCTGGGCATCATGAATTTGTTTATTGCTGTCAGTGCTCAGGTACCCACTAGATGTCCTTGTCTTTCAACAAAGCTCACCTTTGAGGCCTTGCTATTTGCTAGCTCTGATTGGACGGAGGAGGTCCTGCCTACAGAAAGCATTGCTAATCCTCTTAGGACCAACAACGCTCAAACTCACCCAATCCTCTTCCTTGCCCTTCACCCCCCCTTCTGTTTTCCACTTCCCCTCCTCCTAGCCTTGGATCTCGCCGTGTGCTGAGAGTGTAATCCAAGTGGATTACTTGCAGAGCGATGGATTGAGTGCTTAAATGCTGTGACTCCCTGCCCAAACGCTTCAATGGCTCGTTTGCAATACTGTATGCATTAATGATCAAATTCTCACATCTTTTCCATTCATGAGAATACAATGATCTGAAAGCCATTCTTATTTCATTTAAAAGAAGAGGGGTGTCTTTTTTTTTTTATTGATATATTAGTATCATTGCTTCTTATGACTCTTTTTTTCCTCAAAATGAAGAAGGATTTTTATCAAGCAGAAGATTTGGAGCCAACACGTACCTGTGCATTAACAGTGGACATTTATTTTTAAACAAGAAGCATAGTGGGTATGACCTGGTGCCCTGACAGGGACATGAATGAAAGTCTTGCTTAAGTCAACATGAATAAACGTGAACTTTGGGGATGAGACACAGACGAAGGTTTTGGGAAAGTTGAAATGAAGTGAAGCTGTAAGCTCCAGTGGACGGATGCTTATTTTCAGTGATGCAGTGGACAAAGACATGCTTGACTGGGATTATGGGACACAGGACACAACTCTCATGGATCACAGCATTCCTGCTTTACTCAGGCTACTTTTACCTCCTGACCAATGCACAGATGAAGATTCCACCTGAAACGTAAGATAACTATCACATTAATATGAGACTGCATTTATTTCATTATTTCACCTGCAGTAATGTACAGGTGGTAATCAGAGATAGTGACCATTGTAATGGTTATAGAAAATAATTTGATCCACATTTTGCATAGACGTAGCAAAATATGAATATTCCAAAAAAAAAAGAAAAAATTCCTCCTGCAGTTCGGTAATCAAACCAGAGAAAATAAATGGCATGAAAACTGTATTAAAGTTTTGAACAAGCTGTTTGTGTTCCACATATAATGATGTTTTTCAGTTGTGAAGGATGAGGTTTCACTGGAAATGGAAAGAAATTCAGTTTAGCAATGCCAGTTAGACACCCAGACAACTAGCACGTCTTGTTTAATCCTTCCAAGCGACTGCACTAGCAGAGCCAATGTGCTACAGAATATTCTTAATGTCACACATTTATTATGTCAGCTGAAAACCCATAGTAGTGAGGATCAAAAAAAGAAAAGTAAAAATATGTAAAAAATTATGGATCCATCTACAAAGTAAGAGTCCAGAAATAAGGTGCAAATCATCAGCGGGAAAAAAGAACTAAAGGTTTGGTGATGCACTCTTTCAGCCTCCAGATTTACTTCTATAAATGCAATAAATGGCATGTGTAAAATATCTAAAATCATTTAAACTTGGACGGGGGACAGTGACATCTGGGAGCTGTTCAGGGAATCGACCAGCCTGGGATTGCTTTTAATGGCAAACTGTGTAAGGATTTATTTCACATACAAATATTTCACTGTTAATACTGTAATATATATATATATATATATATATATGCTTTTAACCATGTTGGTGATACTATATGAAGAGAGTGTACATTGAGCTATTTTTATATACAGTATTATATTTTTAGTGAATTAAAATTGCCCCACTGTAGATAATCAACAGAAGCTCTGAACCTTGTCAACCGAAACTCTTCCACCAAAAACATCCCCGAGATCAGTCACTTTATCTCCATCTGGGATTATTTCTGGTTTTCATTTGCTGTGTTACACTGAAGTTTAGTACGGTCTAGGATTAGAATCTATATGGCAAAGGAGAACAGATTCAGAGAGTTGTAAGGTTATTTTTAGTAAATCTAATCAATAATGGGCTTCTATATAAAATCCATTTCTCCTGAGACCTTTATATCATGGATGGGGCGTAAAGGATTCACACTAGCAGATAAATGGGAATTTATGCAGAGCAAAGTGCTCTAGTGATGTAACAGCTATACAGTATATATCTTGTTTTATATCAGTTCTTACATGAAGAAATACATTTTTATTTATTCATATAAAGATATAAGCAAACTAAATATCATGCAACTAGTACACACACATACAAATATATATGTATTATATATATGTATATATGTGTGTGTGTGTGTGTGTGTGAGAGAGAGGATCCGACCGATTGTTGACCTCAGATTTAGGAGGAACGATGTGGTTTTTCGTCCTGGCTGCAGCTCTATACACTCTACAGGATCCTGGAGGGAGCAACGGCGTTTGCCCAATCTGTTCCTTTCATGTGATTTTTATGTTTAGAGAAGGCTTTTGACCGTGAACCCCGGCTATCTTGTGCCCTGGAAGTATGGTATACTGGATCCATGGTTATGGGACGCTGGGATGTACCATTGGAGCCATTTAAGTATTTCAGAGTCTAATTTACGAATGAGGGAAGGATGAAATGGGAGGTCGGCAGGCGGACCAGTGCAGCCACTGCTGTAAAACAAGTGGTCCATCGTGGTAAAGAGGGGGCTGTGCTGATGGATGATTCAACCTTTATCTATGGTCACGACCTTTGCGTAGTGACCGAAAGAACAAGATTGCGGATACAGGCGGCTGAAATGTGCTTCCTTTGCAATTTGGTGTGAGACAGTGAGATAGAGAGAGTGTGGGAAATTCAGCCATCCATGAACAGCTCAGAGTAGAACTGCTGCTTCTCCACGTTCAGCTATTTGAGGCGGCTCAGGCATCTGATTAGAATGTCTCCTGAATGCTTCCCCGGTGTGGTGTTTCGGGCAAGCCAGACCAGGAAGAGACATTGTCGACCCACAGCACTCTGGAGAGACTATGTCTCTTTGCTGGTCTGGGAACATCTTGGTGTCCCCTCTGATGAGCTGGGGAGAGGAACGTCTGAATCTCACTGCTTAGGCTGCTGCTTCCATGACCTGATGTGGCATTAAGTGGAAGATGATGATGAGAATATATATATATATATATATATATATATATATATATATATATTATATATATACACACACTAGTCCTCAAAAATTCGCATATTGTGATAAAGTTCATTATTTTCTGTAATGTACTGATAAAAATTAAACTTTCATATATTTTAGATTCATTGCACACCAACTGAAATATTTCAGGTCTTTTATTGTTTTAATCCTGATGATTTTGGCATACAGCTCATGAAAACCCACAATTCTCATCTCAAAAAATTAGCATATCATGTTCAGGTAGTCTAAACGAGCTATTAAGCTAATCATCTGAATCAACCAATTAACTCTAAACACCTGCAAAAGATTCCTGAGGCTTTTAAAAACTCCCAGCCTGGTTCATTAATCAAAACCGCAATCATGGGTAAGACTGTCGTCCTGACTGCTGTCCAGAAGGCCATCATTGACACCCTCAAGCAAGAGGGTAAGACACAGAAAGAAATCTCTGAGCGAATAGGCTGTTCCCAGCGTGCTGTATCAAGCCACCTCAGTGGGACGTCTGTGGGAAGGAAAAAATTTGGCAGAGAACGCTGCACAACCCAACGAGGTGACCGGCCCTTGAGGAATATTGTGGAGAAGGGCCGATTCCAGACCTTGGGGGACCTGTGGAAGCAGTGGACTGGGCTACAGGTGCCGCATTCCCCAGGTCAAGCCACTTTTGAACCAGAAACAGCGGCAGAAGCGCCTGACCTGGGCTACAGAGAAGCAGCACTGGACTGTTGCTCAGTGGTCCAAAGTACTTTTTTCGGATGAAAGCAGATTTTGCATGTCATTCGGAAATCAAGGTGCCAGAGTCTGGAGGAAGACTGGGGAGAAGGAAATGCCAAAATGCCTGAAGTCCAGTGTCGAGTACCCACAGTCAGTGATGGTCTGGGGTGTCATGTCAGCTGCTGGTGTTGGTCCACTGTGTTTTATCAAGGGCAGGGTCAATGCAGCTAGCTATCAGGAGATTTTGGAGCACTTCATGCTTCCATCTGCTGAAAAGCTTTATGGAGATGATTTTCATTTTTCAGCACGACCTGGCACCTGCTCACAGTGCCAAAACCACTGCTAAATGGTTTACTGACCATGGTATTACTGTGCTCAATTGGCCTGCCAACTCTCCTGACCTGAACCCCATAGAGACTCTGTGATTACCCCATAGAGACCTGACCCTGACCTGAACCCCATAGAGACACACCGCATTGAAGCAGTCATTTCTGCAAAAGGATTCCCGACCAAGCATTGAGTGCATAACTGAACATAATTATTTGAAGGTTGACTTTTTTGTATTAAAAACACTTTTTTATTGGTTGGATAAAATATGCTAATTTTTTGAGATAGGAATTTTGGATTTTCATGAGCTGTATGCCAAAATCATCAGTATTAAAACAATAAAAGACCTGAAATATTTCAGTTGATGTGCGATGAATCTAAAATATATCAAAGTTCAATTTTTATCAGTACATTACAGAAAATAATAAAGTTTATAACAATATGCTAATTTTTTGAGAAGGACCTGTGCGTGTACATATATATATATATATATATAAGGTAGACTACATCTTGTGCAGGCGATGTAATTTAAAGGAAGTCAGTGACTGCAAAGTAGTAGCGGGTGAGAGTGTTGCCAAACAGCATAGGATGGTGGTGTGCAGGATGATGCTGATGGTGAGGAAGGTGAAGAAGGCAAAGGCAGAGCAGAAGACAAAGTGGTGGAAGTTGAAAAAGGAAGAGTGTCGGGTTGTCTTCAAGGAGGAGTTGAAACAGGGTTTGGGTGGTCAGGAAGTGCTTCCAGATGACTGGACAACTACAGCGAATGTGATCAGGGAGACAGGTAGGAGAATATTTGGTGTGTCATCTGGAAGGAAAGTAGATAAGGAGACTTGGTGGTGGAATGAGGAAGTGCAGGAGTGTGTACAAAGGAAGAGATTAGCTAAGAAGAAGTGGGACATTGAGAAAACCGAAGAGAGTAAACAGGAGTACAGGGAGACACAGCGTAAGGCAAAGGTAGCAGTGTCAAAGGCCAAACAGAGTGCGTTTGATGACTTGTATGCTCGGCTGGAAAGTAAGGAGGAGAAAATGATTTATACAGGTTGGCACAGCAGAGAAATAGAGATGGGAAGGACGTGCAGCAAGTTAGATTGATAAAGGACAGAGAGGGAAATGTATTGACTGATGACAGAAGTGTGCTGGGAAGATGGAAAGAGTACTTTGAAGAGCTGATGAATGAGGAAAATGAGAGAGAAAAAGAGTAGAAGAGGGGACTGTTGAGGACCAGGAAGTAGCAAAGATTAGTAAGGGTGAAGTGAGGAGGGCATTGAAGAGGATGAAGAATGGAAAGGCAGTTGGTCCTGATGACATACCGGTGGAGGTATGGAAGTGTCTAGGAGAGGTAGCAGTAGATTTTCTGACAAGAACATTTAACAAGGTCTTAGAGAGTGAGAGGATGCCAGAGGAATGGAGGAGAAGTGTGCTGGTGCCCATTTTTAAGAACAAGGGAGACGTGCAGAGTTGTGGCAACTACAGAGGGATAAAGTTGATGAGCCATACGATGAAGTTATGGGAAAGAATAGTGGAAGCTAGACTAAGGGCAGAAGTCAGCATTTGTGAACAACAGTTTGGTTTCATGCCCAGAAAGAGCACCACAGATGCAGTGTTTGCCTTGAGGATGTTAATGGAGAAGTACAGAGAAGGTCAGACGGAGCTGCATTGTGCCTTTGTGGATCTGGAGAAAGCATATGACAGGGTGCCGAGAGAAGAACTGTGGTATTGCATGAGGAAGTCTGGAGTGGCAGAGAAGTATGTTAGAGTGGTGCAGGACATGTATGAGAGATGTAAGACAGTGGTGAGGTGTGCTGTCGGTGTGACAGAAGAGTTCAAGGTGGAGGTGGGACTGCATCAAGGGTCAGCTCTCAGCCCCTTCTTGTTCGCTATGGTGATGGACAGGCTGACAGACGAGGTTAGACAAGATTCCCCATGGACTATGATGTTTGCAGATGACATTGTAATCTGTAGTGAGAGCAGAGAACAAGTGCAGGAAAATCTAGAGAGGTGGAGGTATGCCCTGGAAAGGAGGGGAATGAAGATTAGCCTCAGTAAGACAGAGTACATGTGCATGAATGCCAAGGACCAAAGAGGAACGGTGAGATTACAGGGAGCAGAGATAAGAAAGGTGGAGGATTTTAAGTACTTAGGCTCAACAATCCAGAGCAATGGCGAGTGTGGAAAAGAGGTCAAGAAGCGTGTGCAGGCAGGTTGGAATGGTTGGAGAAAAGTGTCCAGTGTGATGTGTGATAGGAGGGTACCGGCAAAAATGAAAGGAAAAGTGTACAAAACGGTGTTGAGGCCAACGATGCTGTATGGGTTAGAAACAGTGGCCCTGGGGAAAAGACAGGAGGCAGAGTTGGAGGTAGCAGAGATGAAAATGTTGAGGTTCTCTTTGGGAGTAACGAGGATGGATAGGATTAGGAATGAGTACGTCAGAGGGACAGCACATGTAAGACGTTTTGGAGACAAAGTCAGAGAGGCTAGATTGAGATGGTTTGGACATGTACAGAGGAGGGATAGTGAGTATATTGGTAATAGGATGCTGAGGCTGGAACTACCAGGCAAAAGGCCTAGAGGAAGACCAAAGAGACGATTCATGGATGTGGTAAAGGAGGACATGAAGGTCGTTGGTGTAAGAGAAGAAGATGCAAAGGATAGGGTGAGATGGAGGCAGATGATTCGCTGTGGCGACCCCTGAAGGGAAAAGCCGAAAGGAAAAGAAGAAGATATATATATATATATATATTACAGTAGTCCCCTTATTTCGCAGTTCATGGGGACCACCCCCCTCCCTCGAAATGCGAAAAACCGCGAAATGACTTCTGCCACTTCTTAAGGGCACCCACCGACCTATATATTATAATAATATAAAATTTATATACACCTTATAATGACAATAAATATATATGAATACTGTATAACAAACCTTATAAATAACAAATCCACGGCCACATTGAGAAGGAGAATCACTGGTGGCACTGGTGCTTGGTTGGGGCTCGTCAGGGCCTCCAGAGCCTTTGCTTGAGTACATATAATGTTAGTGTCCAAAATCACAGGCGTTTAACTCTCTTTCTCGCTCTCCTCATACACTGCATGTGTTGGTGAGGGGCGTGGCTGTTACCCGCAGGCGAAATCCAGAGAGCGCACCTGAATTCACTCAGCCATCAGTGCGCTATAAATACCTCCATGCTTGACCAGTTTCCGTGTTGATACTGTCCCAGTGATTTTGTTTTTTGTTTTTCCCTCATTACTACGTTGAACACGATTTTCCCCACACCCTAGTGCTTCCTCTGAGCTCAATAAAAGGCATTGTTTCTTGAGGGAGGAAAGGTGTTTTGGATGCTGGTAAATATAATCTCGACCAATCAGCTTGCTGGTTTCACAGCCAATCAAAGAACACTCAAGTCAAGCAGGAGAACAGAGCATGTTGGGTAGCGTAGTTGACTGTACATGTAGTGCTGTACTCCTCATGAATTTTGAATAATCTTTAATTTTTTAATTTCCCGATGGGAAATCCCGCGATATTGCGGGGACGCGAAGTAGGAAACGTGAAGTGGCGGCGGGGGATTACTGTATATATATATATATATATATATATATATATATATATATATATATATATATATATATATATATATATATAAAATGCAGCCGTGAGTGGGGGGGGCACAAACCAGTGTCTCCCCTTCACGCCTGTCGCAAGCCTGGATAAATGCAGAGGGTTGCGACAGGAAGGGCATCCGGCGTAAAACTTCTGCCACATTTCTCATGCAAATGATCAAAACGAAATTCATACCGGATCGGTCAAGGCCCGGGTTAACAACGAGTGACATCAGTGCTGTTAACCAACAGGGTGCTGGTGGAAATTGGACTACTGTTGGTCGAAGACGTCGAAGAAGGAGAGGCGGGAGGTGTGTCCGTAGGCAGAGAGACAAGAGGAGTCTAGGACTGAGAGTAGCCTGAATCTAGGACTGAGAGTAGGGACTTTGAATGTTGAAACTATGAACGAAAAAGCTAGAGAGCTGGCTGACATGATGCAGAGGAGGAAGGTGGACATACTGTGTGATCAGGAGATCAGGTGAAAAGGTAGCAAGGCTACAAGCTTAGAAGCAGGGTTTAAGCTGTTTTATCATGGTGTGGATGGGAAGAGAAATGGAGTAGGAGTCATCTTGAAGGAGGGGTTTGTCAGGAATGTTCTAGAAGTTTTTTATATATATATATATATATATATATATATATATATATCTTCTTCTTTTCCTTTCAGCTGTTCCCTTCAGGTGTCGCCACAGCAAATGATCTGCCGCCATCTCACCCTATCCTCTGCAACTTCTCTCATGCCAACAACCTTCATGTCCTCCTTCACCACATCCATAAATCTCTTCTTTGGTCTTCCTCTAGGCCTTCTTCCTGGTAGTTCCAACCTCAGCATCCTACTACCAATATATTCACTATCCCTTCTTTGTACATGTCCAAACCATCTCAATCTAGCCTCTCTGACTTTGTCTCTAAAACATCTTACATTGCTGTCCCTCTGATGTACTCATTCCTGATCCTATCCATCCTCATTACTCCCAAAGAGAACCTCAACATTTTCATCCCTGCTACCTCCAGCTCTGCCTCCTGTCTTTTCCTCAGTGCCACGGTTTCTAACCCATACAACACTGCTGGCCTCATCACCGTCTTGTACACGTTTCCTTTCATTCTTGCCGATACCCTCGTATCACACATCACAGCAGACACTTTTTTCCAACCATTCCAACCTGCCTGCACACGCTTCTTCACCTCTTTTCCACACTCTCCATTGCTCTGGATTGTTGAGCCAAGGTACAGTACTTAAAATCCTCCACCTTCTTTATCTCTTCTCCTTTTAATCTCACTGTTCTTCTTGGGTCCTTCTCATTCACACAAATGTACTCTGTCTTAGGCTAACTTTAATTCCTCTCCTTTCCAGGGCATACCTCCACCTCTCTAGATTTTTCTGCACTTGTTCTCTGCTCTCACTACAGATCACAATGTTATCTGCAAACATCATAGTCCATGGAGAATCTTGTCTAACCTTGTCTGTCAGCCTGTCCATCACCATCGCAAACAAGAAGGGGCTCAGAGCTGACCCTTGATGCAGTCCCACCTCCACCTTGAACTCTTCTGTCACACTGACAGCACACCTCACCACTGTCTTACATCTCTCATACATGTTCTGCACCACTCTAACATACTTCTCTGCCACTCCAGACTTACTCATGCAATACCACAGTTCCTCTCTCAGCACCCTCTCATATACTTTCTCCAGATCTACAAAGGCACAATGCAGCTCCCTCTGACCTTCTCTGTACTTCACTATTAACATCCTCAAAGCAAACGCTGCATCTGTGGTGCTCTTTCTTGGCATGAAATCAAACTGTTCACAAATGCTGACCTCTGCCCTTAGTCTTGCTTCCACTATTCTTTCCCATAACTTCATCGTATGGCTCATCAACTTTATCCCTCTGTAGTTGCCACAACTCTGTACGTCTCCCTTGTTCTTAAAAATGGGCACCAGCACACTTCTCCTTCATTCCTCCGGCATCTGCTCACTCTCTAAGACCTTGTTGAATGTTCTTGTCAGAAAATCTACTGCTACCTCTCTGAGACACTTCCATAGCTCCACAGGTATATCATCAAGACCAACTGCCTTTCCACTCTTCATCCTCTTCAATGTCCTTCTTACTTCACGTTTACTCATGTTTTCTACGTCCTGGTCCTCAATGGTCATCTCTTCTACTCTTTTTTTCTCTCTCATTTACCTCATTCATCAGCTCTTCAAAGTACTCTTTCCATCTTCCCAGCACACTTCTGTCATCAGTCAATACATTTTCCTCTCGGTCCTTTATCAATCTAAATTGCTGCATGTCCTTCCAATCTCTATTTCTCTGCTGTGCCAACCTGTATAAATAATTTTCTCCCTCCTTACTGTCCAACCGAGCATACAAGTCATCATATGCCCTCTGTTTGGCCTTTGACACTGCTACGTTCACCTTACGCTTTGTCTCCCTGTACTCCTGTTTACTATCTTCAGTCCTCTCTATGTCTCACTTCTTCTTAGCTAACCTCTTCCTTTGTACTCATTCCACCACCAAGTCTCTTTATCTACTTTCCTTCCAGAGGACACACCAAGTACTCTCTTACCTGGCTCCCTGATCACATTGGCTGTGGTTGTCCAGTCATCTGTAAGCATTTCCTGACCACCCAAAACCTGTTTCAACTCCTTCTTGAAGACAACACGACACTCTTCCTTTTTCAGCTTCCACCACTTTGTCTTCTGCTCTACCTTTGCCTTCTTCACCTTCCTCACCATCAGCGTCATCCTGCACACCACCATCCTAAGCTGTTTGGTAACTCTCTCCCCCACTACTACTTTGGAATCACTGACTTCCTTCAAATTACATCGCCTACACAAGATGTAGTCTACCTGTGTGCTCCTACCTCCGCTTTTATAAGTCACCCTATGCTCCTGTCTCTTCTGGAAGAAAATATTCACCACAGCCATTTCCATCCTTTTTGCAAAATCACTCAACATCTGTCCTTCTGTGTTCCTGTCCTGGATAACAAACCTGCCCATCACTTTCTCATCCCCTCTGTTGCCTGCAACAATATGTCCATTGAAGTCTGCACCAATAACCACTCTTTCACCTCTGGGGGTACTCTGCATCACTTCATCTAACTCACTCCAGAATCTCGCCTTCTCTTCATAAGCACTAGCAACATTGAACATCACACCTTCAATTTCTAACATGAGACTCGTCACTCTGTCTGAAAACTCTTTTCACTTCTAGAACATTCCTGACAAACTCCTCCTTCAAGATGACTCCTACTCCATTTCTCTTCCCATCCTCACCATGATAAAACAGCTTAAACCCTGCTCCTGCTTGTAGCCTTGCTCCCTTTCCACCTGGTCTCCTGAACACACAGTATGTCCACCTTCCTCCTCTGCATCATGTCAGCCAGCTCTCTACCTTTTTCTGTCATAGTTCCCACATTCAAACTCCCCATTCTCAGTCCTAGACTCATGCTTTTCCTCTTCTCTCTCTGCCTACGGACCTGCCTCTCCTTCTTCACCTAACATTAGTCCAATTTCCACCAGCACCCTGTTGGTTAACAGCACTGATGGTGGTCGTTGTTAATCCGGGCCTCGACCGATCCGGTATGGAGGTAATATTCGGGATTTGCATATTTGATCTGGCTCAGGTTTTACATCGGATGCAGTTCCTGACACAACCCTCTGTATTTACCCAGGCTTGGGACCAGCATGACCGAGAGCACTGACTTGTGCCCCCCTCACGGCTGCATTTCATTTATATATATATATATATATATATATATATATATATATATATATATAGTGTAATTAAAAAAAGATACTGGATTTTTATTTTTAAATGTTTTAGTTTATAATTTTTAACTGAAGGCATGGCGGATATTGCTGAATAGTCCTCAATATGTAACATAAGAAAAGCAATGCACTATTTTTACATGTTTAATTGATTTATGGATTCACTCGAGTTTGATGGGTGAATATAGTAATTAACTTTTACGTACTGAAAGTGAGGCGAGATTGTTGACTTTGATCCAATCAAGAAAAGAGTATCAAAGCATGAATAATCCACCTGTATTTAAGGTACAGTATTTTGCAATTTGTGTGGGTGGCTGGTCCCCTGTTAGCCAAAACATTTTACCAGAAATTAGGATCCATCTTATAAAAAGGAAGGAAGAAGTGTTAAAGTCTTTTTCCAATTAGAAAAATGTCATGTCTGAATTATGTGCAAATTTTTGTTTTAATCAGTTCACACTTCTTTTCTCTTGAAGGATACCAATCATTATGTTGAGCCTGTAGCTTAAGATAGAAATGTGCTACTATCAGAATCATATTTTTACAATTTACAGCAGCATTTTATGATTGATGTGAATGTACATCTTTATAATACCTGCTCCAGATTATCTCTGTGATGTCATGTAAAATGTAGTCCTGGGTAGTGTGTTACTGGAAACCTGCCAGACATACAAACTGGGACACAGCTGATCATATGGTTTTCCATGTGGGACCAGAAACATCATACTGTACTAAAATACTAAGGCATAGAATACTAAGCACATAGCCTACTAACACAACTTTGAAATGTTTTCTTTCCACCTATCAGCCATAACATTAACACCATTTGACCGGTCTGAGGCTGGGCAGCTCTTTCTGCAGCATGCTGCAATGCACTATGTGTTCTGACTCCTTTTTATCATTGCCAAAATGAACAGATTCAGCACTTTGTGCTATAGTAGCGCTTCTGTGGGTTCAGACCACACGTTCTCGCCTTTATTACGTACATGAATCACTGAGTCTTGGGCACTTATCTCACTTATGACGGTTCACTAATTGTTCTTGTTTGGTCCTCCTCTGGGTAGGTATTACCATGCATGGAACATCCCACAAGACCTGCCATTTCAGGGAGGACTAGACCCAATCATTTAACCGGAGCAGTGTGGTTCATGTCACAATCACTTAGATCAGTGGTTCCCAACCCCCGGGCCGCGGACCGGCACCGGTTCGTGGATCAATTGGTACTGGGCCGCACAAGAAATAATGATTTATTTCTGTTTTATTTATTATCTGAGTCTGAATGATCTTTTATTTTTGTATAAACTTTTAATTTGAAAATGACTGGATTCTCTCAGTTCCATGTCGGTAATTTGATCGCTAAAATGTAAACCACAAGGGGACGTCACATGAACAGAGGCGAGTTGGACATGTTTCAAACAATAGCAGGGATTTCGGGTGAGACTGAGCCTGAGCCTTCATTCTCCCAGCTGGTGCACCTGTGGGGTTTTTTTTAAGAAGAGTTCGAGCTCAATTCAAAATGTAAAGCTTAATCCTGATTAGGGAGGCTGGCTCACATCTCAGCCAACTCTGGGCAAGGGCGGGGTATTATATTTACAATATAAACAAGCAAGGGGAGGGCGGGGTAAAATTGTCAAGCGCTGACCGGTCCGCGGTGATAAAAAGGTTGGGGACCACTGACTTAGATCATTTACATGAGCACATTCGCTTTGAGAGTTGACGTGTCACTTTCATGCCTGATACACCCCACTCCTCGTATTCCTGACCTTAGAATTTTGGACATTGGTGTACCATTAGGCCCCACTCATTAGATAGCGACTTTTTGAAAATTGATGACCGAGTCTGAACTATACCGTGTCTGATGATTACATAGATAATGCTTAATTTCTCAAACACTTGTGATGAAAAAATTAGTAAGATTTGCACCATAGGTGTTTCACAATTCCTACACAAACCTACTACAGTATAGTAATGAATAAAAACCTGATATAGTCAAAAAAAAAAAATTATAACGTCATCAGCTTTTATGTATTTATGTTACATGAGGCCTGTTTGCTCATTTATACAAGCGGATATATAAATTTCATCAAGTAGAATTTTCCCATTTTCCATCACAAAACTAAAACCTATTTATTTATTTGGTTGATAGTAGTAGTACAAGATCTACAGTATATAAGGCTTAGTAATAGCATTAAGTATAGATTTTCCCAGAATCCAATATTAAGTGATCTGTTCTGATAAATCACTTGCTATATACCACTGCCATGTTGGAGAGGATCATTGAGGGGTTAACGGGAAAGCTGTAATTTGGTCATTTGATCTGATGCTCAGACACACAAACACATTGGTGGGTTGATGGAGTGAGTCAAGGTGACTGAAATTGTGCCATGAAGATGAAGTGGTTTGAAAATTCAGTGAAGAGAGTTCATCAGTCATGTTAGATTAAAATGATTTCATGACCTGGATTCTTTCAGAACTTGAGGCTCTTTCAGGTGAGATACATAATATATGACACTTTGTTCTTTTTGCAGGTTTATATATATATATATAAACAAAAATATTTTTTTTGTCAACCTGAAAATTCCTCTATTTCAAAATTCAAGAATCATAACTGTAGAAATTGATAATAATTAATTGTAAATAATTAAAAATTAAAAATGATTAATTTAAGAAATATTTTTCATTCTTACATCTCTCAGATAAAAATGTACATATGATGTTCAATAAGGAGGTAATCTTTTGTTTTCTGGCAATATTGTTGTGTAAATTTGCTGTGCTTCATTGCTCTAATGGGTTTTGTGCTCATGGGCCACAATAAAAATAGAATCTGTCCAATGCATTTAAGAGTTTACTAATCAGAACAGAAGTTCAATTCAGGTGCTGCTGACCCAAGACGCTTTTGGGTAGGGTTGCAAAATTCTCTGAATTTTCACAGTTGAAAGCGTTGCATAGGAATTAATATGAATTCACTATTATAATATGAATTAGCTGGAAATTGGCAAAATTGCAGGTTACAAGCAAACCTCGGTTTCCGACCACAATTCAGTGTAGTATATTCGAATCGCGATTTGTTCGAATTCTGAATCTATTTTTCGCATTACTAATAATCTAAATGGTCTTAATCCATTCCAAGACGCTAGAAAACTACCTTTTTAAAACAGATGTTATTTCATAATGTCATTTATATATCAAATTGTATACTAAATGTGAAACAACAGGGCAAACACACAAATTCTTAATATAGAGTAGACTACGCTCGGGTAAGAATTGCCGCGGCAACTTGTACCCCAGCCCAGCCTAGCCTACACTATGTTACGTTTTTTTGTGTAAAGGAATGTGTAGAAACATTATGCAGTCATGAAACATGTCAAAGTTTTTCACACTTGGCATCTCTCGTTTGTTTCGCGTTCGACTTCTGAATTTTGTTTGACTTCTGGGACAAAAAAATTCGGAATTTTTGGTTGAATACCGATTTGTTCGATGTCTAAAGAGTTTGAAAACCAAGATTTTCCTGTATTTTATAACAGGCAACTTAAATATACAGTAAAACCTCCGCTGACGAACGCTTAAGATCACGAACTTTTCGCCTCAAGAACATTAAATTTGCGAGCATATAGTCTCTGCTGACGGACTAGTTTTCGGCGGACAAACACAACTACGTGGTCGAACAGCGCCACGGTGGCGGCCACGAGAAGTTGACGCACGCTCATAGCGTCACAGTTCGTCACCCCCTTTCTTTGATTGCGGAAGTGGTTTGTGTTTGATAGACATTTTGGACCATATTGAGTGTACTTTTGCTATTATGGGACCGAAAAAGACCCCACCACAGGCGGAGATCATTGAAAAACACGAACGAGGTGTACGTTTGTGTGACTCAGCGTCCCAGTACCAGTACAAGGAACAAGGAAGCTATTAAGGGTGCGTGTGTGGCTATGCGTGTTTCCAAACAGTAGGCGTTTCCAAACACTCCTTCCAAACAGTAAGTCCCTCCCTCCCTCCTCCTCCCACTCCATTCCATCAAGCCGTCAACTACCATCACAAAGGTAAATAAAACGACTTTATTATACAGTACAGTTTATTTCTTTAATTACAATACAATAGCACATTTATTATACATAAAATAAGGTATATTTTTGTGTAGTTTTAAGGCTTATTTAGTAGAAAATTATGTTTTATGGGGACCTGGGAACGGATTATTCTCATTTTAATGGTTTCTTATGGGAAATAAATGTTCGGAAGACGAACTTTTCGCCTCACACACACTTTCTGGGAACCAATTATGTTCGTGAGCTGAGGTATCACTGTAGTTGTAAAAAACATCTTTCAGCATAATCTTTGACAAAACAAACAGAAAATGTTACTTCATCTGAATTCTACTCTGAGCTGTGCCATAATAAATGAATGAAAAAATAAATAAATCAATATTGTGAATTAATGTAGTAAATATGTTTTATGAACAATTATATACACAAGCACTTTATTTATTTATTTTGTAAATCACTGATGGGAAAAAAAAACAAAGAACAAAAAAACCCATAATGGTAACATAGACATGGCACATGAATATAAATCTGTGATTTTTTTCAGAAAGCCAGAACTACTTTCCGTGGTGCTATTAGAGAGAGGGATGCAGAAAAGTCTGAAAGCTGATGCAATCATGAATATGACACCTGTCTTCAGGTGATGCACATGAGGGGTGCAAAATTTCTCCTAACAGGGAGTATTTAATAAAACTTTATTTTAAAAATTCTCAAACTAGGTCAAGCCGACAGAAAAGTTTCAATCCATGAAATAATGCATTCAAAAAAAATTATGCAGTACATTTATTAATCAACAGAAAATGAATCAACAGATCAGATCAGAAATCAACAGTGGTTGAAGGGGGAATTTAATTCAAATCAGAGAATTTTTACATTATTCAATTAATGTCTACCAACACACACAATGACCAATATTGTAATCGTTGAATATTATTTATCGTGTTTGTTTTTTAGGGTTCAACAGTGGGCTAATAGCATTTCAGAGCAGCTTAATGCAATCGCTGTAAAATACTCTGGCTCTGCACTTCTGCAAAAGGTAAATGGCCTCAACATTTACACACATGTTTCTGGTTTCAGGTCACGTCATTACGTCAGCTGCAACATCTGGTGCACAAAAAATGTGTTCACTCGGTCAACTGACCTGCTTTCTGTTTATAATTTTTCTTTCTATTTTTACTTTGCACTTTTTGTAATCACCACTATGTTTATTGCACACAGAGGGTCATGATGAGGGAATGCACTTAGGTTTAATTAACCAATAAGGTTTCAAACGGATGTCCGAATATCATAATGTCATAATAGGTCACACATTCCTTGCCCAGTGAAATTATGCATTCTCCTCAAAGAGTGGCAGCTTATTCTGCCTGTCAAACAGACCTAAATGTCATCAGTTATGCATTAATAGTTTTACAGGATAGCACAATACCAGTCATCTGAAAACCATATCAAATATATGTATACATTTTCCATACATTTACACTGGGCCTAGTTCATTTGTAGTTCAGATCTGATTCTGTGTACAGTCATTTTCTTTAGGGATTCTGCTGCGGTTTGATGCAATGGGAAAACTAACAGGATCTGTCCAATAGCTCCCTCAACAATGCTCTTTATGAGGATTTTCCCGATGTGAGTCCATTCCCCCGGCAGTATGGTGGCCATTTGGGAAAAAGCTCTGAAGATTTTGAGCTGTCTGCCACCCCTGGTGAAAATCGAATATGATATTTCACTTAGTGAGCCCTGTGGGACCTTTTTCACAGAGCTGTCAAGTTCTGGATGTGTACTGGCGTGTAATGGATATGTAACGGTGTTCATCAGTTCATTTTCTGTAACCGCTTCATCCTAAATTAGGGTCGCGGGGAGGCTGGTGCAGCTCGCCAGGCCATCGCAGGGCGGAAACACGCTGACGGCTTCTTTTACATGGTTCTTTTACATGCCTCACACCATAGACAGTGAGAGACATGGCCGGCCTTTGATAACCCAGTTAGCTGCAGTGGGGGCAGTGACAACCTTGTGGAGAGTGGGACTCGAACCCCCAACCTTTGGATCAGCGATCCGGCGCCCTATACCACTAGACCACCACTGCCTATGTAACAGTGTGAGGTTTCAAAATAAAAATGTAAAAATTCTTAAATTTGCACATAGAATTTGCACATTTCACACTGTCTGTGAAAATACCGGTTATGTGCAATAAAAACCCCGTGCACTTTAATCAGCCACATCTACCCCACTGCCTGTGAACCATATCAACCCATCTACTCTGCCCTCAGATACATTTACACTTTAATATAGGCCAGTCTACAAAGCCGTTCCCTTCTTTTCTTTTATTGTTTATTAATTTATACTATTTATGTATCTATTTATTTATTTACTTATATAATATATATGGAAGCAAGACTAAGGGCAGAGGTCAGCATTTGTAAACAACAGTTTGGTTTCATGCCCAGAAAGAGCACCACAGATGCAGTGTTTGCTTTGAGGATGTTAATAGAGAAGTACAGAGAAGGTCAGAAGGAGCTGCATTGTGCCTTTGTGGATCTGGAGAAAGCCTATGACAGGGTGCCGAGAGAAGAACTGTGGTATTGTATGAGGAAGTCTGGAGTGGCAGAGAAGTATGTTAGAGTGGTGCAGGACATGTATGAGAGATGTAAGACAGTGGTGAGGTGTGCTGTCGGTGTGACAGAAGAGTTCAAGGTGGAGGTGGGACTACATCAAGGGTCAGCTCTGAGCCCCTTCTTGTTTGCTATGGTGATGGACAGGCTAACAGATGAGGTTAGACAAGAATCTCCATGGACTATGATGTTTGCAGATGACATAGTGATCTGTAGTGAGAGCAGAGACCAAGTGGGGGAAAATCTAGAGAGGTGGAGGTATGCCCTGGAAAGGAGGGGATTGAAGGTTAGTCTTAGTAAGACAGAATACATGTGTGTGAACGACAAGGACCCAAGAGGAACTTTGAGGTTACAGGGAGCAGAGATAAAGAAGGTGGAGGATTTTAAGTACTTAGGCTCAACAATCCAGAGCAATGGAGAGTGTGGAAAAGAGGTGAAGAAGCGCGTGCAGGCAGGTTGGAATGGATGGAGAAAAGTGTCCGGTGTGATGTGTGATAGGAGAGTATCGGCAAGAATGAAGGGAAAAGTGTACAAGACGGTGATGAGGCCAGCAATGTTGTATGGTTTAGAGACAGTGGCCCTGGGGAAAAGACAGGAGTCAGAGTTGGAGGTAGCAGAGATGAAAATGTTGAGGTTCTCTTTGGGAGTAACGAGGATGGATAGGATCAGAAATGAGTACATCAGAGGGACAGCACATGTTAGATGTTTTGGAGACAAAGTCAGAGAGGCTAGATTGAGATGGTTTGGACATGTACAGAGGAGGGATAGTGAGTATATTGGTCATAGGATGCTGAGGTTGGAACTACCAGGCAAAATGCCCAGAGGAAGAACAAAGAGAACATTTATGGATGCGGTGAAGGCGGACATGAAGGTCGTTGGAGTAAGAGTAGAAGATGCAGAGGATAGGGAGAGATGGAGGCAGATCATTTGCTGTGGCGACCCCTGAAGGGAACAGCCGAAAGGAAAAGAAGAAGACTTATATAATATATATGTATGTGTGTATGTTTGTATTTGTATCTATTTTTGCACCCCCTAATGATGGTACCTCAAGAGCCTGTAACAGTGAATTTCTCCATTGTGAGATTAATAAAGCTGTATCTTATCTTATCTTATCTTAGAACAATCAATACTAGAAAAAAAGGGGTGTAAAATCAACATAATACAATATTGGGCAAGGACATCACTTATGGAATACATGTTGCCTGCAGGAAAGCCAGGGTCAGTTTATTATATTTGTCAGTGTCTCACAAGTTGCAAATTTATATAGAGTAATGGATAAATGCCTCAGAGTGAGAAAGTGCTGGCTTTGACTCTTATAGCTAGAAGGGCCTTTCTGTGCTGAGTTTGTTCTCTCTTCGTGCTTGCATGACTTCACATCAGGTGTTATAGTTTCCTCTGACAAACCAAATATTTAGTCAACTGGCGACTCTAAATTGGCCATCAGTGTGAATGAGAGTGTGAATGGTTATTTGTGTCTGTACCATATAATAGACGGGCAACCGGTTCATGGTGTAAATCTGCCTCTTACGTTTGAAGTCATCTGAGCTTGCCTTCAGCTTCCCCATTAACCAGAATAGGATCAGCTTTAGTGTATGTATTTCAAGAAAGAATTTTGAAAAAGGATAGTTTAATTAATTATATAATTAAATAATTAATCTTGATGTTATTTAAATACAGACGCTCCCCGACTTTATGTTCATCCGTTTTACGTTTTTTTTTAAAAAAATTTTATTTTACGTTTTTGTTTTTTTGTTTTTTCAAAAAATTAGACAAGAATGGGACAGCATTCCTATTTCTAAACTTGTCTCGTCAGTCTACAGACGCTTACAAACTGTTGTAAGAAGAAGAGGAGATGCCTCACAGTGGTGAAAATGGCCGTGTCCCAACTTTTTTGAGATTTGTTGACACCGTGAAATTTTAAATCAACATATTTTTCCCTTAAAATGATACATTTTCTCAGGTTAAACTTTTGACCCAGTCATCCATGTTCTACTTGGAATAAAATATTGAAATTTGCCACTTTCACATCACATTGCATTCATAATTTGTATAGTGTCCCAACTTTTTTGGAATCTGGTTTGTACATAAATCCATGATGAAAGTCATTTGAGAATTAAGAGCTTCTTGTGATGAATAGTAAAATTTGAGCTGATAGTTTTTGTTGTTAGCACAGAAACGTTACCACTTAGTCTCTTACACTGACATGTACTCAAAGCACTTAATCATAAATAATTTCACATTGTTCAAATCAGCTGTTCTGTGCACAAATGTAAATCATCTATAAAGGTCTGGGAAGACTTGCCAGCGGTCCTTATGGATGAATGAATTCAAGTTGATTTTTACTATGCATTTGTTTCATCAAAATATGTTACTGTATGTATCTTTACAATGTTTGGTAGTGGCCCTTATGAATATATGCAGATATTTATTTTGTTTTACCTTCAATAAAATATCTGAATGTTTTTGCTACCAGAAACTCAAAGATGTTGAGGCAATTATTCAGATAGAGAAAATAAATGGAAATGAATTGGTCCAGGAGTTTTCTGAAGAAATTGAGAAAATGTTGGGGAGCAAGATGAAGTCTGTTAAGGTAAGTACATTTACTTGGTCTATGGAACAGATTTTTATTTTGATATACAGTACTGTATCTGTCCTCGCAAGGTAAATTATTGCTTCCAAATTTAAACTATACAAAGTCAGCGCACACACTTGGAACAGTGGGCTGCTACACACTGAAGCGCAAGGAGAACAGTTGGAACAGGTATCTTGCTCAAGGGCACTTCAGCCATGAAAGTGGAGGGGCCGGTGTAGTTTATCCCCCCCCCCCACTGCCTCACATTTTTTCTGCTGGTTCAGGAATCAAACCAGCAACCTTTTGGCGTGAAAGCCACTTCTCTAACCATTAGGCCATGGCTGCCCCCTAGTTTTGCTATTTATAGACCAGGTAAGTTATATAAATCTTTTACTCATATATTACTCATCTCAAACAACAAGTCAAAGAAAGTACAGACGATTTATTTATAATTATTTAATTTAATTAATTAATGGTGAAATAGCTCTTACGCATTTGCCCAAGGAATGTGGAACAATATTAACTAAGACCAGCAACAGTTTTATTGCTAAACTCTAAAACTCTAAACTGCTTAAATTTAGATTTGTTACATATTCCGATCGACTCTTTTAAACGTGTCCGATCATTTTTTTAAACTTGTCCGATCTTGCTGCTCTTCAGGTAAAAGAAAAAAGATCAGTTTTACATTATAAGGTGAAAAGTTATAACATCACGCATTTCACACCATTCCAATACATTTATATATATATATATATATATATATATATATATATATATATATATATATATATATATATATATATATATATATATATATATTCTGGCATGCAAAATTATCATATTATAGCAATATAATATCATCATTTTATAAACTGAATATTTACATATTATTTTGAAATACTATATTGACACAATAATACATTTTTATTATAATGTGATGATTTATGTCAAAATTGCAGTAATGTGAACAATTTCATATTCTAACCAGAAAAAATATACCATGAAATATTTATGATGATGAAATAAACTTCTAAGTCAAAATAACATGAAAACATGTTGTTATAACCTGAAAATTTGCACATCATAACATAATAAATATTATTTTGTTATAACATTAGTATGCCATGACAGAATAATGGAAAGTATACTGTGTTAAAGTGAACAGTATGATGTCATTACAATAAACCTTTCAGGTTATAACTGATCCTGATACAGTACCGATCTTTTCTTTTACAAGAGTAGCAGCAATAAGCTGCCATTACCTTATGACTTGAAAAATAAAAATGACTACAGAAAAATTTGAAAAGGTAAGAGAGTAGAAAGTTGATATGTTTCTTTTGAAATGTAGATAGTAAAAAACAAAACCTCAGCATTGAAAAGAAACTGTAGAATCAGACTTACAGTAGCAGTTACTGTATTTTGATATTGCACTTAGATTTTATGTTTTGTACAGTTACACTTGTTTTGTTGGGGTTGTGTACAGCTGGAGCTCGAATAATATCTGTAATTTGTGTCTAGTCGGACATTCACAGTCATATCTCTGTCTACATTCTCTTTAAAGGGGAATTTAATATCAGATTCCTTCCACTTCTTCCCATTAGGATCCCCAACGTTTCAAGTAAGGGGTGATTTATCTTGGTTGAACTTGATAATTGGTAGTGAAACCTGTGCTGATGTGGTGACTACACCTACCAATTCCTCCTTGGTTAAAATAAATCTCCATCAGTGTGTTAATGACCTCTGTGATTAAGTGATTTCTCATTCATAATCGATAACTCAGTTATAAATTAAACCACTACAGAAACAAATGATCTGAATTAGAGTGTAATTGTCCTTGTATTGTCCCTGTTTAGCGACTGGCAGATACAGTGGAGGACGCGGATTTATATCATGAGTTTAATGCAAGTTTAGAGGTGAGTTCATAGCAAGTTTACAGCACAAGACACACGTGTGCATGCACGCGCACACACACACACACACACACATATACATATATATATATATATATATATATATATATACAGTATATACAGTACATATATATATATATATATATATATATATATATATATATATATACAGTATATACAGTACATATATATATATATATATATATATATATATATATTATCATCATCATCACCATCTCCCCAGCCATTTCCTCCAGCTCTTCCAGGGGGACACCGAGGCGGTCCCAGACAAGCTGAGAGACATAGTCCTTCCAGCGTGTTCTAGGTTGACCCCGGGCTCTCTTCCTGGTTGGACATGCCCGAAACACCACACCAGGGAGGTGTCCGGGAGGCATTCTAACCAGATGCCCGAGCCACTTCAACTGGCCCCTCTCAATGCGGAGGAGCAGCGGATCTACTCCGAGCTCCCCCAGGATGGTAGAGCTCCTCACCTTATCTCTTAGGGAGAACCACGCCACCCATCGAAGGAAGCTCATTTCAGCCGCTTGTATCCGCGATCTTGTTCTTTCGATCACTACCGATCACTACCCAAAGCTTGTGACCATAGGTGAGGGTTTGAACGTAGATTGACTGGTAAATTGAGAGCTTTGCCTTGCAGCTCAGCTCCTTCTTCACCATGATGAACCAATACAGGCTCCTTTTAACAGCAAGGGCTGCAGCGATCCGTCTGTCGATCTCCCGCTCCATCCTTCCCTCACTTGTGAACAAGACCCCAAGATACTTAAACTCCTCCACTTGGGGCAGGACCTCATTCCCAACTTGGAGGAGGCATTCTACCCTTGTCCAACTGAGAACCATGGCCTCGGACTTGGAGGTACTGATCTTCATCCCTGCTGCTTCATACTCAACTGCAAACTGCTCCAATGAGGTCCCGACTTGATGAAGCCAAAAAGACAACATTGTCCGCAAAAAGCAGAGACGAGATCGGATGACCACCAAACCAGAATCCCTCGCTACTTTGCTCTTCAATTCATGTGCATCACAGGTTTTTAAAAAATATTCATTGAATTAAAAATAAGGAAGAATAGAGGAAAAAGTTAAGGAACATGCCACAAAACAAGGCCAATTATACAAAAAACCCCCAAAAAACACCCAAGCAAACAAAAAACAACCCAAAACCCCCCAACAAAACTGCTGTAGTTACATTTTTGTGAGGTGCGCACCTGAGTGCATGCACGTGCATCTGTGTGCTTGCGTGCGCGTCTGTAGGTGTGTTTTCTTCTTCTCATGCAATACCATCTGTATGTGTGTGTATTTATATTTTATTTACATCTTATGCATTATTTTTGAATGTTTAATTGTTATGATAAGCATTTATAGCATTGAATATGTATTTATTGATATTATATACACATACACATATACGTATACATCAGTGGGGGGCATTGATCCTACTTCACAGAATTCAGTGGCCGCGGGGGATCTCGGTTCCAGTTAACCGCGGAAAGTGAGGGATCCCTGAACACCTTTGTGCCTAGTGTGTGGTGAAAGGCTAAATGCGACAAGTGAGAGATTCATATATATATATATATATATATATATATATATATATATATATATATATAGAGAGAGAGAGAGAGAGAGAGAGAGAGAGAGAGGATTTTCTGAGTAGATCCTTCCATAGGAGAGTGCTCAATACTTTTTGGTAGAGCAAATAACAATAAAAATAAAAGGACAGGACAAAGACTTTCTATTGAAACTCCATTTATCACCATTTATGTGATAAATGGAGTTTCAATAGAAAGTCTTTGTCCTGTCTTTTTATTGTGTATATATTGTGTATACACACACACACACACACATATATATATATATATATATATATATATATATATATATATATATATATGGACGCTCCCCGACTTATGTTTTTAATTGGTTCGGGACGGCCGAATGTAAGTTGAAAGTGAACGTAAGTTGTTACAGTAACGTATAACGTGTGACATATGGTGCTCATACTGTACTATACATCCATAAATACCATTACTGTATCTCATAAAACACCCTTAAATCAATTATTATAAACATAACATTGTAAAATAAGATCAAATATATCAAATAATATCAACATTAATTTCAAATAAGTCACTTATTTATACAGAGTCACTTTACATGAAACTTAAAACAGCCAATCAACACTGACAATATGTGAGGCGCTCAAAACCAAAAGTAGTGTACTTGCAAAAGTAGTGTACTTGCTGTTGGTCCAGTCTTTCAAGTGCGCAAGGGTGCCGTTGAACTCGTTTAGAACACAGCCTGCACTGATGTGAATCACCAGTAGAGCGGAGAGTTCTTTCTTTTCTGGATTCGGGTTTTTATTCATTTTATTTTATCGGTTTTCATTCATTCATTCTGTTTGCTTAACTGAGTATGCATGGTAGATTGCGCCGATCCGAGCAGATAGTTAATTCATCTCTGTGTATGAGACTTGCACTCATGCTAGTAGGCTTACTCTTTTGACCAACCATATTTGCTGAGGGTTACAAAAGTCCACAAAACAGTGTAAACACAAAGATCACAGAGACGACGTCTTAACACAAGGGAAACACGCTATATAACTGAGATATATATAAAACTGAACTGGGAAGGAGGGGCACGTTCAATCTGTCGTTTGTAAACGATGGACGCAGCATCATTAGGTCATTGCGTCATTACGTCAGCGTACTATGTAGGTACGTGTAAACTCAAAATTTGACTTTTTTTTGGAAAAAAACCCTGTAAAATCGAAAAAACGTAAAACGGATGAATGTAAGTTGGGGGGCGTCTGTGTATATATATATATATATATATATATATATATATCGTTTCCTTTCGTCTGTTCCCTTCAGGGGTCGCCACAGAAAATCATCTCCCTCCATCTCACCCTATCCTCTGCATCTTCTTCTCTTACACCAGCTACGTTTATGGCGTCCCTCACCATATCCATAAATCTCCTCTTTGGTCTTTCTCTAGGCCTTCTGCCTGGTAGTTCCAACCTCAGTATCCTACTACCAATATACTCACTATCCCTCCTCTGTACATGTCCAAACCATCTCAATCTAGCCTCTCTGACTTTGTCTCCAAAACCTCTAACATGTGTTGTCCCTCTGATGTGCTCATTCCTGATCCTATCCATCTTTGTTATTCCCAAAGAGAACCTCAACATTTTCATCTCTGCTCCCTCCAGCTCTGCCTCCTGTCTTTTCCCCAGGACCACTGTCTCTAAACCATACAACACGCTGGCCTAATTACGGTCTTGTACACTTTTCCTTAAATTCTCTAACCCGTCTCTATTTCTCTGCCAACGTGTATAAATCATTATCTCCCTCCTTACTGTCTAACCTAGCATACAAGTCATCATACGCCCTCTGTTTGGCCTTTGACACCGCTACTTTTGCCTTACGCTGTGTCTCCCTGTACTCCTGTTTACTCTCTTCGATGTCCCATTTCTTCTTAGCAACCTCTTCTTTTGTACACACTCCTGCACTTCCTCATTCCACCACCAAGTCTCCTTATCTACTGTCCTTCCAGAGGACACACCAAGTACTCTTCTACCTGTCTCCCTGATCACATTAGCTGTAGTTGTCCAGTCATCTGGAAGCACTTCCTGACCACCCAAAATCTGTTTTAACTCCTCCTCGAATACAACACGACACTTCCTTTTTCAGCTTCCACCACTTTGTGTTCTGCTCTGCCTTTGCCTTCTTCACTTTCCTCACCATCAGCATCATCCTGCACACCACCATCCTATGCTGTTTAGCAACACTTTCACCCACTACAATTTTGCAGTCACTGACTTCCTTCAAATTACATCGCCTACACAAGATGTAGTCTACCAGTGTGCTCCTACCTCCGCTTTTATAAGTCACCCTATGCTCCTGTCTATTCTAGAAGAAAGTATTCACCACAGCCATTTCCATCCTTTTTACAAAATCTATCAACATCTGTCCTTCTGTGTTCCTGTCCTGGATACCAATCCTGCCCATCACTTCCTCGTCCCCTCTGTTGCCTGCACCAACATTGAACTCTGTACCAATGACCACTTTTTCACGTCTGGGTGTATTCTGCATCACTTCATCTAACTCACTCCAGAATCTCTCCTTCTCTTCTATCTCACATCCTGCCTGTGGGGCATAAGCAATATTGAACATCACACCTTCAATTTCTAACTTGAGACTCATCATTCTGTCTGACACTCTTTTCACTTCTAGAACATTCCTTACCAATCCCTCCTTCAAGATGACTCCTACTCCATTTCTCTTCCCATCCACACCATGATAAAACAGCGTAAACCTTGCTCCTAAGCTTCTAGCCTTGCTACCTTTCCGCGTGGTCTCCTGAACACATAGTCTGTCCACCTTCCTCCTGTGTATCATGTCAGCCAGCTCTCTACCTTTTCCTGTCATAGTTCCAACATTCAAAGTTCCTACTCTCAGTCCTAGACTCATGCTTTTCCTCTTCTCTCTCTGCCTATTTACATGCCTCCCGCCTCTCCTTCTTCGACCTCTCCTTCGACCAACAGTAGTCCAATTTCCACCAGCACCCTGTTGGTTAACAGCACTGATGGCGTTCGTTGTTAACCCGGGCCTCAACCAATCCAGTATGAAATTTGTCTTTACAGTTTGCATTTTGTATTCTGGCAAAAGTTTTATGCCAGATGCCCTTCCTGTCGCAACCCTCTGCATTTATCCAGGCTTGGGAACGGCGTGAGGGCGGACACTTGTTTGCCTCCCTCACGGCTGCATTATTTATATATATATATATATATATATATATATATATATATATATATGAGAGAGAAACTGTAATTAAAAAAAAAAAAAACTGGAAGAGAAAACTTGTTTATCTGTGGACTAATGAATGCATAAACTCTCTGGAGTTGAGCTTTATGCAAATCACAATTCTTGATCTTGGATTTTCTGAGATCTCTTTTTCTACAAATCGGGTTTCATTAATTAGGTTTACTACGTACTAGCTCTAATTTTTCAATATTTACTGTGAATGTTTGGATGATATGGAAAAAAAACCCAAAACACTGTGTTCGTTCATGATAGTAGCTTTCATGAAAATCAGAAACATAAACACTAGTAGTTCACTTACTTTTCTTACCTCTGTCTGTCTTCCTTTCGGCTTTTTCCCTTTTACTCAGGAGTCGCCACAGCGAATCATCTGATTCGCACGTTTTTTGATTTGGCAGAGGTTTTTACGTCGGATGCCCTTCCTGTCACAACCCTTTTAGCAAGGGACAGAAACACGCTGACGACTTTGCAGCTACTCTTTACGAAAGTCAGCAATGGTTCTTTTACATGCCTCTCACCATAGACAGTGAGAGACATGGCCCGCCTTTGATAACCCAGTTAGCCGCACTGGGAGGGACAGTGACAACCTTGTGGAGAGTGGGACTTGAACCCCCAACGTTTGGATCAGCGATCCAGCGCCCTATACCACTAGACCACCACTGCCCTCTACTTACTTTTCTTACCTCTGTGTGCATAAAAGAAAATTAGAATACTGTATTTGTGTCGGCAACATGGTGGTGTAGCTAATGGCACATCCAACTCACAACAAGAAGGTCCTGGGTTTGTCGAGGGCGTTTCTGTGTGGATTTTTATCTTTTGTCTTTGCATGGGTTTCTCCTGGGGTCTCTTATTTTCTCTGACAGTTTAAAGATATGCACATTACGCTAATTGAATATTCCCGATTGCCCCAAAGCTGCAAGTGTTTATGGTTTTATGTGTTGGCCCAGCCTTCCTACAACCCTGGTAGGATTAATGAGTATTTCAGTTGAATGATGTGTACAATAATGGGTCAGTGGTGGCCCGGTGGTAAGGTGCTGGGTTACCGATTTCAAGGTTAGAGGGTCAAGCCCCACTGTCAAAGGTTGCAACTACTGTCCCTCCTGTACAGCTAACTGGGTTATCAAAAGCCAGACATGTCTCTCATGTCAGTGGTGAGAGCTATGTGAAAGAACCATTGTTGATTTTCGTTAAGAGTAGGCTGCACAGCTGTCAGCATGTTTCTGTTAGGGTGTATGCTTCCCTTTCCTAGAAATGGTTGAGATGGGCACCAGTCTCCCTGGGACCCTAATTAGGATAAAGCAGTTCTGAATAATTAATGGATGAATTAATGAATTGTAAAATATTTATTGAATAGTTCTATTACCTTTTTTCTCAAAATAGTTTGACTATTTCAACTCCCTGCTGATAAACACGGTGGATGAAGATGGCAACTACATTGAACTTGGTGGTGAGTTTCCACTGGAAGAGAATGAGCATTTTAACAACCTGCCGGTTAACACCCTAATGAGTGATATCCAAGTCCCAACCAATGTATACAATAAAGGTAAGGTACAAGAACGTATCTAGCCATTAGATGAATAAGTAAAGTAAATGGGTATTGCTTCATTACTGCTTGGGTCTTGGTGTGTAGACCCAGACATTCTTAATGGCGTGTACATGACCGAGGCTTTGAACGATGTTTTCATCAGTAACTTCCAGAAGGACCCAACTCTCACATGGCAGTTCTTTGGAAGCTCCACTGGTTTCTTCAGGCTCTATCCAGGTACACAGAGAGACTATCATGTCACATCTCATTTACTTCTCAAAGCTTTTATCACTATATCTCATATCTGCTTTGTAATATTCACCCTCTGTTATATTTTGTCCTCCATTAGGCATCAAGTGGACTCCAGACCCGAATGGAGTGGTTGCATTTGACTGTCGAAACAGAAACTGGTGAAAACCGCTGTTCCGATGCTACTCACAGCTGAAATAAACCAGACTTGCTTGCATATCTGGTTGTGTTGTTCTGGAACTTATCAGGGCTGTGATAGCTTTTTAACTGTGTGCATAGGCTCCGGAATGCCTGTTGCTTTTTAAACTGTCAGTATATCTAGTGGAGCCCTGATTCCACTCCAATACTTTCATCCACTGTTTAAGTAGATTGAACCCCAGGTCAAAAACATTCACCTGGGCACCATATGTAACTGTTCATCTGGCTGTACATGATAGCAGAAGTGTGCTTGGCATTACTGATGGTGTGTCTAGCAAGATTTTTTACTTGTCTGCAGAAAAAAAAAAAACTTTGGTTACCATTCCAAAAGGAATTTAGTAGGTTTTATATATTTATCCCAATTTACTCCTTAATCTGGTCGCATATCATTTAGGCGGTGCCCACCAACAGGCAACTCAACCCCATCAGTCAAACATGTGCTTCCAGGGGGACATCTGAATCCAACTGTAACTGCTGACCATATATGGACAGTAAATGAATGCAATTAACTGGGAATACATTGTTGAGAGTGCAATCCACATCAGGCAAAGTGTTCCTTTGCTCATGAGCACAGACTGTGTCTTTATATATGAGCTTTTGCTCCTGAAAACAAGCAGTTAGGTCCTGTCAGATACTTTTCATGAGACAGCTCTGAATCAAAGTTCTCAAACATTTTGCACCTAGGGAACCATTTAACGCTAAATGCAATTTAAATGCAATTAAGCTGGAGCCAATCCAAGCAGTCTTTAAGGTACGAAGTGGCGTACACCATGAACAACTCGCTAATCTAGTGCTGGACTGCAATAATGTTTTGATGTCATAGTTTTATATTTTGCATCTATTATTATATAACTTACTCCAGAGTTTACAAGTTCAATTTGGTTCAAGTTCACATTATTTATTGGCTGCCTTGTTTTCAAACTTGGTTAAAAAAAACAACAAAAAAAACCCCCAGAGATTGCAAGTTCAAGTCTAGGTTAATGCAACAGCCATCCTGGGAGTTCATGGGAGCCAATTGAGCAAGTTCTCACAGGAGGGAGGGACGGCATACACTCACTTCCTTGTCACTCACAGCGATCGCCAACCAATCACAGGCGTCTGTGAGCTCATTCACATGAGGGGGACAGATAGTTCATTCCCTCTGGGTGTCTTGGACTACTCTCAAAGTACACATGCACAGCAGTTTGTCAGGGAGGGGTTGTGTGCATGCGTTCACCCGTGCCTGGTCGGTGGTGGTTGTTTAATAGGGAAGGCAATTCTTGGGTGGGATCATATCCAATCCATCATATCCAATGTAAATTAAGGTTTAACCTTATAAGTAGATTCTGTGGGGTCTGCCATGCTGACGATAAATAAAAATAAATTAGGCCTAATAGGCTAATAGCCCGAGGTGACTAGGTCTATATTTACAAAGATTTTTAAGTCTTACCAATGTAGACTAAGGGCCTATAATTTTGGTCTACATATACATATAGATCTAGCTTTGAATCTAGAATATAGATTATTCATGATATTAGATCTATATCTTTAAAAAAAATAGCAATTAGACCTATGGTATTGAATAGCTGATCATAGGTCTATAACAACATTATATAGCTCTAGTTTTTAGATCTATTATATATATATATATATATATATATATATATATATATATATATATATATATATATATATATATATATATATATAAGGGTGATATATTGACTGCAGTGCCGCTCTATGACATGTGTAGGCTAAATCAGTGACCTAAAACTAGGCCTAGCTGATCAGTGATGAATGATTATGTTTCTTGAAATCATAACCCTAAATAGAAAAAAAGTTTGAAACATTTGACAGCAGCATATTGGAGTATTGGAGTATTGGAGTATTGGTTAGCATGTCCACCTCACACAAGAAGGTTCTTGGTTCAAATTCGCAACAACGTGGATGTTTTTTTTTCCCATTTTCTCTCCATTCTTTCCCATAATTCAGTTATGTCCAATTTCAATTGGTCAAATGTTACCTTCCCTATCCCATTAGCACTACCAGCCAGGGAGGGCTGTAAACATGCGCACACACCCGCCTCTTTTCGAACTGCTGCGCATCTGGAGGTGATATCCATAGTGCCATCCAACCCCTCATACAAATGAGCTCACAGACACCGGTGATCGGCTGGCAAATGTTGTGAGTGACAGGGAACTAAGACTATTCCAGCCATCCTGTGACAGCTCGGCCAATTAGCGCCCATGGACTCTCGATCATGGATGGCTGCGGCATCAACCTGGATTGGAACCCGTGATCTCATGGTTGATAGTTATGCGCCTTGTCGATGCGCTACATGGAAGCCAACAGTTCGGACATGTTTATGTGAGGTTTGCATGTTCATCTCGTTCTTGAATGGGCTCCCTCTGGGTACTCTGTTTTCCTCCCTCAGTCCAAAAACATGCATATTATTTGGCTGTTTTGAACTTCTCCTATGTATAATGTGTTTTTGTGTGTCTTGGCTCTGAATGGGCTTGTGAGTTGTTTAGGGTGTGACCTGCCATTGCACAGTGCTGGCTGAGATAGGCTCCAGCTTCACTATGACTCAGATAGGAGTAAGTGGTTTGGTAAATGAGTGAGTGAGTGAAATGCTGAATTGTAATTTCCAGCACTGTAAGTAAACAGGCTTGTAGTTATTCTTCAAAATGATTATGGAAACTCTGGCCCCACGTTTGCTGTACATGCCAGCTTAACACAGGCTCAGTGTGTGGGAATTATGTAAAAATATGGAAGTGACAGGGGAGATGGCTTTACTGATGGGCTTCTATTATACAGTCAGATTATCTGAAACATCATTAAGATTTCCTGGTGATTTAAACAGGGGGGATGACTCATAAGCAGCCTTTTAATTTGCCTGACTTGCTTCTTCATAATTTATGTCAGAAAGAATGGAAGCAGTTTAAATCACAGTTGAGTTTTGATGTCCTTCACTGTCACAGGTACATTCAGGCTGCTACATCTCCGAAAGACATCATCATTGTGGTGGATATCAGCGGCAGTATGAAGGGGCTGAAGCTCACTATTGCCAAACACACTATAAATACCATCCTGGACACTCTGGGAGAAAACGACTTTGTGAACATTATTGCTGTAAGTTAACCATAATCCATTTCTGCAAGCCCAGCAAGGAAGGACGTTCAGAAAACAGCTAGTCATTATTGCTCTATTATGTGTCCTGCAGTACACTGATTATGTTCAGTATGTGGAGCCCTGCTTTCAAGGCACGCTTGTGCAGGCGGACCTGGACAACCGGGAGGTATGCTTGAGTTTTATGATGGTGTAGATAAAGTTTGTGCAGCCTTGCAGGATTGTTATGTACAGATGGAAGTGATATGAACTCATTACGTATGCTCAGGTGCTCTCAGGAAATGTCTGTAAGACTCAGCACTCTGAAAGACGAAGGATGATAGTCATGTTCTCATAAAACACAGCAGAGATGCTTTTCTTATTCGTGAAACTGAAAGTCACATCTTACGGCATTTGGCTGCTGAAAGCTGATATTTTTATCATCAGAAAGTGAGAAAAGAAAAAAGAAGCAAACCCGAGAGCTATGTTATCAGCATTTTAAATATTTGTAGCCTCTGTTTTCTGCATCTTCAGCATTTTAAACTGCTTGTGGAAGACCTGCACGTAAAGGGTGAAGGGAAAGTTAAAAAAGCGATGAAGGAGTCGTTCTGGGTGTTAAATCAGGTCGGTATTCCCCAGTTACGGCTCCATGCCATTGATTTAATTTCAGGAATCTTGTGTTGTTTATTTGTGAATGTGCCTGAGCTTGTTTCCATGTTAAGACCTGGCTCTGGCTCACACTTTCTCTTTCTCTTGCCCACACACACACACACACACACACACACACTTTCTCTGTGTGACTGTTCCTCTTGGCCAGGCCACAGCAAATAGGCAGGGCAGCTTGTGCAATCAGGCCATCATGCTCATCACAGATGGAGCCATGGAAGATTTCCAGTCTGTATTCGAAGAGTTCAACTGGCCTCAGAAGAAGGTATAGATATTTTTCTGTGTCCACAACGGCAATAGAAGGATTAAATACATGACACATAAATTATTTAATTTCAACCAGAACAGTGAATTTGAATAAAATATTTACATTTATATTCTTGATAACCCATTTAAATAAAACTCGGAATATTTTATTTTGCCTTTGCCTTAATTTGTCATTTTTCTCTTCAAACCAGTTTTGATTAAATTAAATACATACTTTGCCCAAAAGTTTAATTTACACCATTACACATAGAGGACATATCCTGCAATATTCTCTAATTTTTATTAAAGTTTACTCGTAAATGCTTAAGTATTTGATTAATGAATTCTCGAACATTCTCTGTAAATTTCCAGTGTTCTCCCATAAGAGAAGGTTCAGTTCATTTTCTGTAACCGCTTAATCCTAATTAGGGTCGTGGGGAGGCTGGCGCCCATCCCAGCCAACTTCGGGCGAGGGCAGAGTACACTCTGGACAGCTCGCCAGGCCATCGCAGGGCAGAAACACGCCAACGGCTTTGCAGTCTATTCTTGTCGAAAGTCAGCAATGGTTCTTTTACATGCCTCACACCATAGACAGTGAGAGACATGGCTGGCCTTTGATAACCCAGTTAGCTCCACTGGGTTGGACAGTGACAACCTTGTGGAGAGTGGGACTCGAACCCCCAACCTTTGGATCAGTGATCCAGCACCCTACACCACTAGACCACCACTGCCCTTTCCATAAGAGAAGGATTTGAGTAAAACCAAGGGCTTAGAACCTTCAAAAGTTCAACAGACCCATGAGGAACCTTTTTGTCAAAAAACTTGAAGGGTTGAAGGTTTGAAAAGCTCCAAATACAAATAAAGGGTAAAGCTTCACCAGGGTTACTATTTGTCTTCAACTCATAGTTATTATATTTAGGCGCAGTGGTGGCTTTGGGGTTGTTGATGAGCAGGTCAGGGGTAAAAACCTCGGTTTAAGCTGCCACTGTTGGGCTTCTGAACAAAGCCCGTAACTGCTCACTTATAAAAATGTAAGTCACTGTGGATCCGGGTGTCTGCCGAGTGCTGAGAATGTTAAAATTTATAATAAATAGACATGTAAGGTAAATACATTTTTAAACACAGTTAAAATTCACCCGTGAGAAATATTCGGAAAGTACTGTAATACAAGTTGCATGCGCGACAGGAAGTTCATCTGAATTTTCAACAAGACAATTCAGCTGTCGTGTTTTTCCCCCGGGAAGTACAATCTTATTCATACATCAAAAATAGATTATTATTATGGCGGTATGGTGGCATTGTGGATTGCACGTCTGCCTCACAGTAAGGTCCTGGGTTCGATTCCCAGCTCAGGCGTTTCTGTGTGGACTTTGAGCGATCTCCCCGTGCTTATGTGGGTCTCCTCAGGATACGTCAGTTTCCTCTCGCAGTCTAAAAACATGCACAGTAGACTAATTGGCTGTTCCAAATCACCCCTGGGTGTGAGTGTGGTTGTGTGAGTGTTGCCCTGCGATGGCCAGAGTCGACTGAGATAGGTGCCAGCCTCTCTGCGACCCTAATGAGGATTAAATGGCTTAGAAAATGAATGAAATTGATTATGAATGAATATCTGTAATTAACGAGGTCAGTAGAGTCTCTTTAATGTCTTTTCTCCATCAGCAGCATAAATGTTAGTTACAGTTTTATATTTCCCAATTCGGTGAAAAAATCTCGATGCTGTCAGTCTGGTCGGTTATTTATAACTGTAACTTATTTTATTCTTGTGGACATGAGACAAAATATTTAAACTTCAGACTCAGGAGAAATTCTTCTGTCGCTATTTACTGTCTTTGCTTTTTCCACTCAGGAAACTTCGCCCCTTATTGGAGTTTTGTTATCATCGCAAAACACAAATCAGTGCACACCCAGTTATTCACAAATAAATTTACAAAGTCAGTCCTTTTTTTTTAAACGATTGTAAATGTAGTGTAGCTTCGTTTCTGGGTAGTTTGCAAAATAAAAAATGAAAAATACAAACACGACTTTACTCAAAGATTACTGAACGAATGAGGCTTTCAGTTAAGAACACCAGATATGGAATTAAGCAAATCGCAGAATAGAGGAGCGCCAAGGTTTATTATTATTATTAGCATTATTAGCTCATCATCATCATTTTCTGTACCCGCTTAATCCTAATTAGGGTCGCGGGGAGGCTGGCGCCCATCCCAGCCAACTTCGGGCGAGGGCAGAGTACACCCTGGACAGCTCGCCAGGCCATCGCAGGGCGGAAACACGCCGACGGCTTTGCAGCCTACTCTTGTCGAAAGTCAGCAATGGTTCTTTTACATGCCTCACACCATAGACAGTGAGAGACATGGGCCGGCCTTTGATAACCCAGTTAGCTGCACTGGGGGGGACAGTGACAACCTTGTGGAGAGTGGGACTCAAACCCCCAACCTTTGGATCAGCGATCCAGCGCCCTATACCACTAGACCACCACTGCCCCAGCATTATTACCTTTTTGTGTTTTTTGTTTTTTTGGTAAAACATTTTTTAACAATTCATACCGAAAGAATGCGTGCTGCCGTGTGAAACCTGAGCATATGACACGAGGACAATGTAGGCTGTGCGTATCACCGCCACCGATCCCGCTCTTGATTCTAGCCTGGTGACAGCAGCTTGTAGAGAGCAATACACAATACTAATAAATCCATTAAATCTTAATGTGGCTTTCTGAAAAAGATACTAGTCATAGGCCAAAAGAGTAAGTATACCAAGTTTGATGAGAACTTGCACAGTCTTTCTTGCCTTGCAATGGCCAGGTGTGGAAGAAACAAACGGAAAAACACTGAGGCACATTAGTTATCACCCGGGATTCAAAGATATTAAAATAAATGAATAACAGCGAGAGAGAGCGAGAGAGAGAGAGAGAGAGATTTCTGGCTGAGGTGGGTTTCCTTGTGGTCTAATGCATATTTTCTTAAGTATGAGGACCTTTCTGAGTTACTGTCCCCCCCCAGTGCAGCTATCTGGGTTATCAAAGGCGGGCCATGTCTCTCAGTGTCTCTGGTGGGAGGTTCATGTAAAAGAACCATTGCTGACTTTCGTAAAGAGTAGCTGCAAAGCCGTCAGCGTGTTTCTGTCCCTTGCTAAACGGTTGTGTCAGGAAGGGCATCCGACGTAAAAACCTCTGCCAAATCAACCGTGCGAATCAGATGATTGACTGTGGCGACCCCTGAAAAAGGGAAAAAGCCGAAAGGAAAAGAAGAAGACTGTATGAGGGATAAATGACACCCCTGTCATAAAATCTTAATCATTCTTTTTGTCAATCGGATGTTGCACAGGTGAGAGTCTTCACATACCTCATCGGCCGGGATATGACCTTTGCAGAAAATGTGAAATGGATCGCCTGTAACAATAAAGGTGAATTTCACTCGATAACAGTTTATAGAAGGTTAAATTACTTTTATTCCTTTATGAAATCTGCTTTACGCTTTTTTCACAGCATCTTCTGGATAGTTTTGCATTGTCTGAAGAGTGTTTTTGATCGTATTTTAGGGTACTATACTCACATTAACACACTGGCCGATGTTCAGGAGAACGTCATGGAGTATCTTCATGTTCTGAGTCGCCCCATGGTCATCGATCATGATCACGACATCATCTGGACCGAGGCGTACATGGACAGCGTGGTAAGGGTAGCTGTTTTCTGATGAACGGATGAAGACGTATTTCTTGTGTGAACTTTATCTCACAGTGGGAAAAGTTAAAGGGTTTCCAATCAGTCAAGGACTTTTTGCTGATCCGATGATGAACACGCATAATTAAAAATCTCAGTGTGCACATGGTGGCTCAGTCAGTAACATGTCTGGGTCAGTCATGGGCTTGCATGCATTCTTTATTTTTCTGTCGGTCCTGTGCATGTTTTCTCTTTCTTCTGGGCTCTCCAGTTTCCTCCTATGTGTTAAAGCAGGATGGTGGATGGATTGGCTATTCTAAATTCCCTCAACGGTTCCATGTAATAGACGGCCATATTATCCAGGACGTACGTATATTATACATAGTTTTCCAAGAGGGTGTTTGGTGCACCCTGTGGGACAGAGCAGGGCGAAATGTACGTGTACTTGAGTTGTGACGCACCTACCGTGTACGGACGGCTACAGGATACAGCCTCAACTCAAACTCAAACCATAATAACCCTTTCATGTCATGATGCCATACTACGGTATATCGCAAGTGCATGACAACTGGCTTTGCTCACATCCTAATGTGCTTTTCTTTTCTTTTTTAACTGCCATCTTCATTCTCACCAAGCTACCTAATACTAAAGAGGTAAAGAGGTAGATTAGTAGATTAGATCAGTTAAGAATTGCAGTCTTTCTTTAATGCCCTAACGAGTTTATTTAGTCTGCTTTACAGTGCCATCTGCTGTTAGGTCACCATAATTGCAAAAACATGTTTTTGTCTCAGCACTGGCCCAGTGGAAGCCTGTTGTTTGTTTGTTTGTTTTTCATTTCTCACACAGCTCTTTAACAGCATGGCTCAGAGTCTGCTCCTGATGACCAGTGTGGCAATGCCCGTGTTCAGCAAGAAGACAGAGACGCTGTCACATGGAATTCTGTTGGGAGTGGTGGGCTCAGACATTCCCTTAGTGGAGGTCATGATGCTTGCTCCACGATACAAGGTACAACAGGGAAATACACTTTGTATCTGGCAGTAGAAACAGCACAGTGACAACTGTGGCGCTAATGCAAAGAGGCAATGGTGGCTCAGGAGTTGCTAGGGGAAGTGGTGGCTCAGTGGTTCAGGCTCTGGGATACTGATCAAAAAGATCAGGGTTCAAACGTCCAGCACTGGTACGCTGCTACTGTTGGGCCCTTGAACAAGATTCTTAACTCTCTCTGCTCCAGTCTGACCCTGAACTCTGAGCCTGACGTCCTGAAAAGCTGTGATATAGAAAGAAAAGGATTTCACTGTGCTCTGTGACATTGAATACTTCTTTCTCTTCTTCTTCCACTTCTTCCACTTGTTCTTTTAATGGAGTGTGTTTCTCACAGCTCGGCGCCCACGGCTATGCTTTTCTCATTACAAACAACGGTTACATTCTGGCACACCCTAATTTAAGACCCCTAGTGAGTAGGTCTCTGGTTGTACTACTGGGTCACCTGTATACATTTTTTTTAATCTTCTGAAGTTCAAGTTGAGCTTAGTAAGTGTATTATTTACTTTGAATATGCTGCTGTCTTCGTTACAGTATAAAGATGGAAAGAAACTCAAACCCAAACCAAACTATAACAGTGTGGATCTGACTGAGGCCGAATGGGAAGACACTAATGACACTGTGAGTTTAACACATCTTAGTACATGTATAGGAATGTATATTAATTGATCTCCACAGAAAACAAATAAGCATGATTCATGCTCATAATAAGGGTCTAGTAATGCATAGAAACAGTGTCGGGTGCTGGAAACATGATGAATCAGGATGATACACAGTCAGCCGGCTGCATGACACGGATACCAGACATTCCAGCATTCAATAAAATTTGGTTCTCATCCAAACAGCTGAGAACAGCCATGGTGAAAGGTGGGACTGGTACGTTAACATTAGATGTCAGAACCACGGTGGACAGAGGGGTGAGTGGATATTTATCAGTATAATTCTCTTACATCTTTTCTGTAATGTGGATATTTGCAGTTGAATCATTGTGTATATAGCCCTACCTAAATATTCATAATCAGAGCAGTTATAACCCCCCCCCCCCGATTGACTCGAAAATCACAATATTAAAGAATATTTTAAAAATGTCACCTCCGAAATCAAAATGAGTCTTCCTTGTTCAAAACTCTATCTCTCTTTGATGAAAATCCACACATAAGTTATTGTGTAATCCTGATAACAGACCCACACTGAGGGTGAACCATAACCTCCACGGTGGAGCTAATGAATGTAAACAACATTGATTCCTGTGAGAGGAACATAAGTGAAAAATAAAATAGATTTGGGTATTTGTAGATTAATACAAATGATAAATGCTTTCAAATTACAGTATTTCTGAAGAATTCTGTTTGCATTTATTATCCTTTTTTTTTATTAACAGAAAAGACCCTTCTTTCTAAAAAACAATTATTTCTACACAACCATCAATGAGACACCATTTAGGTAAGAGATGTCAGACTTGTTTCACTGTCTCCTCAGTTGAATGCAAACTTTGTATCCTGACTGACATTCTGGTCATCACTAAAACTCTGCAAGAGAAAATCTCAACATTTTAATATTTAATATTAAATAGTAGGAACTCAGAGGAAATGGACATAAATGTCCACATTTCTCATATAAAATTCTCAAGACATGTAATAACATTTTTTACATTCTGAGTGTTTTGGTAATAATGATAATGAACAGGAATGGCATGGTGGTGTAGTGGTTAGCACGTCTGCTTCAAACCAAGAAGTTCCTGGGTTTGAGTCCCGGGCTGGGACATTTCCGTGTAGCGTTTGCGTGGTGTTCTAGCGCTTGTGTAGGTTTTCTTCAGGTTTCCTTCCTTAATCAAAAGAAATGAACATAAAGCTAAGTTGTTGTTCCACATTGTATGAGCATAAATGGGTGTAATTGGGTTGCCCTACAGTAGTCTGAGAGCTGTTCAGGGTGTAATCGCACCTTTGCCTGATATCAGTGGCGATAGGCTCCAGCCACTCACACAGTCATAGCAGGATTAAAAGGTTCAGCATACGAGTGAATGATACTGAAGAGACATCTTGGAAAGCAAACATTTTAGCTTACATTTCAGGACTATGTACATATTTTCTGGTAATAATAATAATAATAATAATAATAATAATAATAATAATAATATTATACTCTCTGAATGTAATACAAGTCTTCTGGTTTCAGTTTTGGGATGGTGTTAACACAGGGGCATGGACAGTACATGTTCTATGGAAATGTTTCTATTGAAGAGGGTAGGTTTTATTATTCAGAAAAAAAGAATAATATTTATTAGTATAATATTCATATATAGGGATCCCTCCTTCATGCTTCAATTCATGCGACTTCAGTGCATCGCGGTTTTGTTTTGTTTTTTAAAATATTCATTGAATTAAAAAATAAGGAAATTAAGGAAGAATAGGGGAAAATTAAGGGAAAGGCTGCAAAACAAGGCCAATTATGCAAAAAAAAAAAACAACAACCCAAAACCCCCCATCAAAACTACTTACATTTTTATGTGAGGTGCGAATCTGAGTGTGTGCACGCACATCTGCATGTGTGTGTGTATTTATATTTTATTTACATATTATGCATTATTTTTGAATGTTTAATTGTTATTATAAGCATTTATAGCGGTGAATATGTATTTTTGATATTATATACACATATATGTAATTGGGGGTGTGTGTTGATCTTACTTCGTGGAATTTGGCGGTCACGTGGGGATCTCGGTCCCACAGTCCCAATTAACCACGGAAAGTGAGGGATCCCTGTACTGTACATACATGCATATACAGTATATATATGTGTGTGTGTGTGTGTGTGTGTGTGTGTGTGTGTGTGTGTGTGTGTGTGTAAAATTCATACACAAAAATGACACAATTTTCAAATAAAATAAATTATATTTTCTGTTTAGGTCTCCATGACCTTCAGCAGCCAGACCTTACCATAGCAAATGAATGGTGAGGACGGACAATGAGCTTTGTGTACAATTAAAAATACATTTGCAAACTTGAAAAAGATTTGACACTTGATTTGATCAATTTTCAAAAATGCCTCTTTTTGGCAGTAAAAAAACAAAAAAAATGTGAGATGGTTCTCCGAGGTTTATGGTTTAAATTTTTTTTTATTGGTATGATTCCATGAAGTGCGTTTGCAGAATGAGTCAGAATAAAGTTGCCTAAAACTACCAGGAGTGTAAAACTTCTGTGTGGCAAATTATTTAATGTTTATGCTTTTTTTGTTACTGTATGAAATGTACAATTTGTGTCACACTCTGGGGCCGTTTTTAAATTTTCCATCCCATGCAAAATGTGATTAATCAGTATGTTTAAGTTTGTATTGGTGGAAAGTGTTGTCGTGCATCAATAGGCTGATTATCAGTTTCTTTAGTTTTATATAATTTTTACATTTTTATATCATTACTTTGCAGGTTAGCTTGACAATGAACTGCTTTATATACAGAAATAGTGCACAACTCCTTATTCCAACTAAATTTTAAGGCGTGGCCAAACTTTAGAATGGAACGAAATATTTATCTGTGCAGTGGGTTTTTCACAGATATCCTCTTCTTTTCCTTTCGGCTGTTCCCTTCGGGGGTCGCCACAGCAAATCATCTGCCTCCATCTCACCCTATCCTCTGCATCTTCTTCTCTTACACCAACTACCTTCATGTCATCCCTCACCACATCCATAAATCTCCTCTTTGGTCTTCCTCTAGACCTTCTGCCTGGTATTTCCAAGCTCAGCATCCTACAACCAATATACTCACTATCCTTCCTCTGCACATGTCCAAACCATCTCAATCTAGCCTCTCTGACGTTGTCTCCAAAACCTCAGACACGTGCTGTCCCTCTGATGTTCTCATTCCTCATCCTATCCATCCTCGTTACTCCCTATGGTGTGAGGCATGTAAAAGAACCATTGCTGACTTTCGACAAGATTAGCTGCATAGCCGTCAGTGTGTTTCTACCCCGCGATGGCCTGGCGAGCTGTCCAGGGTGTACTCTGCCCTTGCACAGAGTCAGCTAAGATGGTGTGCCAGCCTCCCCACAACCCTAATTAGGATTAAGTGGTTCAGAAAATGGGTGAATGAATATACCGGTATATTATATATAATGCATATGTTTTGTTTACTGTAATATAGTTTAGCTTTTAGTGTTTTACTGTTTTATTGTTTTTGATAACAAAGGGAAACATATGCTTTAATATCACTAGGACATACTGTGAGACGGATATCGACCCTCAACATCGAAAGCTCACACAGCTCCAGGCTGTTGTCCGATACCTGACCGGGAAAGAGCCGGAGCTTGAATGTGAGTTATAAATATCTAATATTTATAAAGATATGTAAAACATTTCAAACAGTGCAGATGCTTTTTCCCTGCAGGTGATGAGGTTCTTCTTCAGCAAACCCTGTTCGATGCAGTGGTCACAGCTCCACTTGAAGCTTACTGGACTGCGCTGATGCTCAGTGATGATGGGTGAGATTTGCTTATCGGCCTTTGAGGGCTATCTTGACTGTGATATTAAAGGATTACATGCACGGTACAGTTCATCAGTTTTATAATCGAGTCACATGCTCAGCACAAGTCAAATCTCAAGTGAGAAGCAGTCATCAAGTCTAAAGCTTATGTCCTCAAATCTACAGCCATGGTATACGGGTTGAGAGTGGAATCTTATTGACCTACAGTACCGTAATAAAAAATAAATAAATGAATAAACAAATAAAAATAATAATATCTAAATAAGACTGAGATATTTCAGAGATGCTTTTTATGGATGATCTAAGGTTTTTTTTTTGTTGGTCTTTGTGTGCTTTGCTTCTTTCCTACAGTGTGGATGATGGAGTTGAGACAGCCTTTTTGGGGACTCGCTCAGGTCTTATGCGCCTGAATAGATACATTGGCCATGAGAAACGGAAAGGGAAGTGAGTAAACTTTAAAAGGGTAAAATCCTACAACCTTATGTGCCTGAGCGCTGAGCATAAAAAATCAGGTGTGCTCTCTAAGCCAAGTGCCCTTTCGCTTGTCAATCATAGCAACACTAGACATTTTTGTGAACTTATGTTTGTAGAAAACGATTCAGAGGACTTTTCTTTTGAGTGTACTTATCCTGCTGTGGGATGCAGCATGTCCTGAAACTTGAAAAGATGAGATTGCCTCCCACAGCTACAGTGGTATGAAAAAGTATCTGAACCTTTTGGAATTTCTCACATTTCTGCATAAAATCACCATCAAATGTGATCTGATCTTTGTCAAAATCACACAGAAGAAAAACAGTGTCTGCTTTAACTAAAACCACCCAACCATTTATAGGTTTTCATATTTTAATGAGGATAGCATGCAAACAATGACAGAAGGGGGAGGAATAAGTAACTGAACCCTCTGCCTAAGGAGACTTAAAGAGCAAATGAAACCAATTTTTACCAAACAGTTTAAGTCAGGTGTGTGTCCAATCACTGATGAGTGGCTTAAAGCTGCCCTGCCCACTATAAAACACACACCTGGTAAGAATTGTCTTGATGAGAAGCATTGTCTGATGTGCACCATGGCTCGCTCAAAAGAGCTGTCTGAAGACCTGCGATCAAGAATTGTTGATTTATATAAAGCTGGGAAAGGATACAAAACCATCTCTAAAAGTCTGGATGTTCATCAATCGACAGTCAGACAAATGGAGAGAGTTTGGCACTGTTGCTTCTCTCCCAAGGAGTGGCCGTCCACCAAAGATGACGCCAAGAGTTCAGCACAGAATACTCAGCGAGGTTAAAAAAAAAAAAAAAAAAAACCTAGAGTGTCTGCTAAAGACTTACAGAAATCACTGGCACAGTCCAATATCTCTGTGCACACATCAACTATATGTAAAACAATGGCCAAGAATGGTGTTCATGGGAGAACTCCAAGGAGGAAGCCACTGCTGTCTAAAAAAGCATTGTTGCTTGTTTAATGTTTGCAAAAAGGCACTTGGACACTCCACAGAAGTTTTGGCAAAATATTTTGTGGACTGATGAAACCAAAGTTGAATTGTTTGGGAGGAACACACAACATCATGTGTGGAGGAAAAAATGGAACAGCTCACCAACATCAACACCTCATCCCCACCGTGAAGCATGGTGGAGGGTTCGTCATGGTTTGGGGCTGTTTTGCTGCCTCGGGGCCTGGACAACTTGCAATCATTAATGGAAAAATTAATTATAAAGTTTATCAGGATGTTTTGCAGGAAAACCTGAGGCCGTTCATCAGACAGTTGAAGCTAAAAAGAGGATGGATGCTGCAACAAGACAATGATCCAAAACACAGAAGTAAATCAACTTCAGAATGGTTTCAGAAGAACAAAATACACATTCTGGAGTGGCCAAGTCAAAGTCCAGACTTGAACCCCATCGAGATGCTATGGCATGACCTCAAGACAGCGATTCATGCCAGACATCCCAGGAATCTGACTAAACTACAGCAGTTTTGTAAAGAAGAATGGGCCAAGATTAGTCCTTATCGATGTGCCAGACTGCTCTGCAGCTACAGGAAGCGTCTGGTTGAAGTTATTGCTGCCAAAGGGGGGGCCACAAAATATTAAATGTGGTGGTTCAGTTCCTTATTCCTCCCCCTTCTGTCATTGTTTGCATGCTATCCTCATTAAAATATGAAAACCTATAAATGTTTGGGTGGTTTTAGTTAAAGCAGACACTGTTTTTTTCATCTGTGTGATTTTAACAAAGATCAGATCACATTTGATGGTGATTTTATGCAGAAATGTGAGAAATTCCAAAAGGTTCAGATACTTTTTCATACCACTGTAGCTTCACATATCATAGAGGAGTCATGTGTTGGTCTTCACTGGTGACTGCGAATTAGCATGTGACCAAACTAGTGAATATAGTGTGGGGAGAATCGTGCAAACTCTTTTCGTTACTGTATGTCTGATCAGTCATATATATTTATTCCTTCCTATGTAAAATCAGGAACTTCCTTACCCATGTGGATAAGAAGAATCTTTTTACCATGGATCACCACCCTATCTGGTACCGCCTAGCAGCTGAGAATAAACCCGGACAGTTTTATTACTACATACCTTTTGATGACATCAGTAAAGGTGATTGAGCATTAAAATGTAATGTTGAATTACGTTAAGGTCTGAATTGATATACAGTGGTACCTCACTTTACGAAATTAATCCGTTCCAGCGCCTTTTTCATAACCTGCATTTTTTGGAAATTGAACCACATTTTACATATAAAACACGTGATGTGTTCCAAGGCTCCCAATACTACCCCATAAACCCTTTAAAAATTATGAAAGTACACCAATTTTGTATGAAATATGTGTTAAAAGTAAAAGAAAATTTCCTCCTTCACCAGGTCCTTAAAAATGGCGGTTGCTTTTCTGAAATAATTGCCTCCGTCACTGTATCTCCGGCAATTTCTTCTCTGCTCAGACTCCAAAGGAGTAACATCTCATTTTTCAGTGACGACCTCTTTTTCGATATCACAGTGAGGCCGTTTCAAGGGGTCGTCGCTTTTAAGGCCTCCTTCTGCTTCAATATCGTCCTGATTGTAGAGGGGTTTCGGCCATACTCATTTGCAATTTCACTCAACAGCATCCCACTTTCATATTTTTTATCATCTCCTCTTTTACTTTTATTTATAACGGAGCCTGCTTCTTCTTTTCAATCTCACCGGGAATCACTTTCTTGGGGCTCATGATTAATAACAAAAAATAACGCTGCAATAAGCACACTCAGAAAAAATTACGAAACTCATAACTGTGTCGAACAATGGGTCGAAAGCACACACAAAGCATTATACTAATCCTTCTAAAAAAATTAGCATAATGTGATAAAGTTCATTATTTTCTGTAATGTACTGATAAAAATTAAACTTTCATATATTTTAGATTCATTGCACCCCAACTGAAATATTTCAGGTCTTTTATTGTTTTAATACTGATGATTTTGGCATACAGCTCATGAAAACCCAAAAATTGTTGTTAAAAAAAAATCAGAAAATGAATGAATGAATGTAAAAGTGGTGACAGGTGTGTGTTATCTCTTACAGAAAAGAACATATTGGTAGCAGTAACTGCTGTAACTGTGACTGAGCGGAAGAGAACTGCCCTGGCTGGAGGTACAGTACTGGGACCTCTTGTGCGTCTAACTTCTTTATATACATTTTGGACTGAAGATTAAATGTGCTGTATTATACCTGAGCAGCATTTCATTAGAAAATTACAATAAACATTTTTAGTCATGTAATTTAATATACTTTATTGTGTAGAGGAATTACATACAATCGTGAAAAATAAATAAATAAATAAATAAATAAATAATCAAGCAAACAAAGAAGCGTCAATATTTTCCCTCTTATAGTAGTTTTGGGGAGGGGCGCTAATACTTTTTTGGCTAAATGTCCATTTAATTATTTTCATTTAATTTCATCCATTCAGTTCATTTTAGAAAGTAAATATAAATGTAAATACGGAATGATATTCTGTTAAGTTGACAAATATTTAAAAATTGAGGGGAGCACAGTGGCTTTGTGGTTACCCCTCATCTCCTGGGTTCAAGTTTCATTGCCTTTCTGTGAGGTTCACATGTTCTCGACATGTTTGCATGAGTTTCCTCCAGGCGCTAATTTGATATTCTGGATTTCCCCCTGGCGTGAATCTGAGTGTAATTGGCTGTTTTGTCCATGTGCTAGCCCTACAGTGCACTGGCGACCCCACCTTTCGAGTCAGCTTTGAATAGCTACAGCTTCCTACAACCCTAAACAGGAAAAGTGGTACACACAAAAAACCCCAAATGAATATAAAGGATGAGAGATATAGTTTCAGCAGAAGCTTGTGATGTACTTTTTTCCTTTAAACAATTATATTATAATACATCACTCTTTATTCATCAGGATAAGAAGGAATATAAATGATGTCGCTGGGGATCACTCGGTGATTAAAGTTTTGAAGAAGAGAGGAAGGTTATGAGGTTAAGTCCCAGGACAGTACGTATGCTTACTAAAAAGCTTCCATGTTCAAAGATGGTTGAACGATATCTTCTCAAACAGGCTCTCTCACCATAGCTCCATTATCAGAATCAGGCGCCATGTCGTTCTGTTCTTCTACCTTCTCGTGCTCAATCTCTGGTTCTTTCACTTCCATTTGTGGCTGCTGTTGGATTAGCAGCCTCCTCTTCAGCTGTTCTTGCTTACATTTGGCTGTCAACATGGCATAGATGCAGCCGTATATTACCACCACGATCATCATCAGCCACACCACACCACAGACCAGCCTAGCCAGCACCAAGGTGGTGGGGGCTCGTCGCAGGTTTACAACAATGATACGCTGCTCAAGACAGGTTGCAGTTGAGTCAGTGGAGATGATTAGACTTTCAGTTTTGCCAGTACAGGATGAAGCAGGTGTCCTCATGTCTGAGGATGGGAGCTGGGAACAGTGTTTGAACATTTCCATGGGAATGATGCGGAGGTCCCGGCCTTGTAGGATTGCAGGAAAAGAGCACACTATGAAGTCCACATGTCCACCTATAGAAAAATAGAGAGGAATAGTCCTACACACATTCTTCCTGTACTATATTTGGATTTAAACCCAAACTAGAAGTCAGTACAGTTGAGCAGGGCTTTTTAGTTTTATGTCCTGACACATTAATAACATAGAAAATTAAAACAATATTTTTATATGCCTTCATTCATTCGTTCATTTGATAAACTTTTGTGTCAAATAAGGTTCGCAGGTAGTCTGGAGCTCAGCCAAGGGGCAATTTGGAATGACCAGTTGGTTGAATGGCATGTCTTTGGAAAGCACAGGATGAACATGCAGCCTCCAGACAGCAGTATCCTCGCTAACCCTCAGATTTGAATACCATCTTGATCTGAGGTGTGGGTGCTGGGCACTCTGCCACCTTAATGCCCTATATATTAATTGAAATCGAGTCATAACTATTGTATTCTAATGTATTTGAATGCGATTACTTGTCAAACATAGAAATAATAAAGATTCTAGGAATCTAAGCTGAGACTATTTTATTAGAATTTCATCTTTTTTTTTTAAAAAAAAAGAGAGAATTAAGTGAAACATTATCAAAAAACCTATTCTCTCTCACCTCTGTATAACATCCATTCCACCCAGCATCTGAACGGCACTAGACTGCAACTGCAGTTCCACTGATTTCCCTCCAGCAGGAGGTGCTGTAGTACAGCGAGTGGCTCCAGTACTGCTCTTGGAATTGTTCTTAGTTTATTACCAGCTAACGAGAGCCACTCCAAGCCCTGTAGTCCATCCAGAAGATTTGGGGACATAGAGGCCAGGCTGTTGAAGGAAAGGTCCAGCTGTTTGAGTTCAGCCAGACTCTGAAATTGTTGAGAATTTACTTCTTTTAACCTGTTGCCTCTTAGAATGAGCTCTCTGAGGTTGCAGAGCTCAGAGAAAAGATTGACTGGTAGGTTCTCCAAGAAGTTGCTGGAAAGGTCTAGAAACTCCAAGTTGCTCAGTGGATAAAAGATGGAGGGGTGGAGAGTGAGAAGATGGTTTTTGGAGAGATCCAGTTGAATAAGGCTGCTGACGTTGACAAAAGCTCCTGGATCTATTATTGTTATGCCATTTCTGGAAAGGTTGAGGGTGGTGACGTTAGAGGGAATCTGGCTGGAAATCAAGTTGAAGGAGATCAAGTGATCAGAGCTGCTGCAGTCAGCATGGGTGATGTTACAGGTGCAGATTGATGGGCAGCCTACCAGTTCTCTGCTCAGACTCAGAAAGGTGAATAGTACTGCAGGAACTACAAGAAAGAAACCAATATTGTAAAATAAAAACTGAATCAGAACTTTACTGTACTGAATAATTAAAGCTGAATGAATAATAAATACCAAGAGCTCATGCAGTTACCATGACAAGCAGGTAGTCAGAAGTTGGTCAGTAACTTGGCATGACCATTCTGAAACCCTTATGGTTAAGACGTATGATGTTGTTATTGTCATTGCAATATAAAATCAGGTGTTTCAAGCCATTAATTCCACGTATTTTCTATGTGTTTGCCTATGGATGGTGTAAATGATTTTTGATTAAAAGAAAAAGTACAAATACTCCACTAGAATCCTATAAACAAGTACAGTCGGCCCTCTACTTAGGAAATTAATCCGTTCCAGTGCCTTTTTCGTAACCTGGAGTTTTTGTAAATAGAGGTGCATTTTACATGTAAAACGCGTGATTCGTTCCAAGGCTCCCAAGACTACCCCATAAACCCTTAAAAAATTATAAAAATACACCAATCTTGTATGAAATATGTGTTAAAAGTAAAAGAAAATTATTTACCTTTTTTTAAATCTCTCAAACCACCCATGCGACGCTTTAAAGTCTGGGGGTTGCTGGTCTGAAGAACCCTCACCCCCACCCTCCTTCACGAGGTCCTGAAATATGGCGGTTGTTTTTTCCAAAATAATCGCCTCCGTCACTGTATCTCCGCTTTTAAGGTCTCTTTCTGCTTCAATATCATCCCAATTGTAGAGGGGTTTCGGCCACACTCCTTTGCGATTTCTCTCAACCGCATCCCACTTTCGTATTTTTTTTTTTATTATTATCTCCTGCTTCACTTCAATTGATAACGGAGCCCGCTTCTTCTTTTCGGTGTCAACTGGAATCACTTTCTTGGGGTCCATGATGGATAACAAAATATAACGCTGCAATGATCACGCTCAAAAAACTCACGAGCCAACAGTCCTGTTCAACTCTCCTTCACGAACAAACAGGAAGTATGGGTACAGGAATGGGTACAGTTCAGCTTTCTCCTGGCCAATGGAAGGCCAGCGGGGTGGGATGTTTGGAGACAGCCAATGAGCGAGCAACTTGCGCATTGTTTGAATGTTTGAATGGCACGTTTGGTGCTTTTTGTAAGAAGAGGTTGTTTCTTATACAGAGGACGAAAATGTAGGAAAATGTTTTTCGCAACCTGGATTTTACGTATTCAGAGGTTTTCGTAAGTAGAGGGCCGACTGTAAGATATTATGGTCCAAACCTAAACATTATTTTTCTTCAGAATCAGAATCATTTATTAATTTATTTATATTTTTTATTTATATTATTAATTTATTAATATTAATCTTATATTTAACCCCTTAATGATTGGGGACTTTGTCATGTTAGCCATTTTAATCCATCTGGCTCTGACCCTCATACCTGTTTTCGTTCATTAGGATACCGCATGAATATATTTTAGTGCTAAATTTTATGAACTAAAGAGATGAAGAAGCGCGTGCAGGCTGGTTGGAATGGATGGAGAAAAGTGTCCGGTGTGATGTGTGATAGGAGGGTATCGGCAATAAAGGAAGGAAAAGTGTACAAAACGGTGTTGAGGCCAGCGATGTTGTATGGTTTAGAAACAGTGGCACTGAGGAAAAGACAGGAGGCAGAGCTGGAGGTAGCAGAGATGAAAATGTTGAGGTTCTCTTTGGGAGTAACGAGGATGGATAGGATCAGAAATGAGAACATCAGAGGGGCAGCACGTCAGACATTTTGGAGACAAAGTCAGAGAGGCTAGATTGAGATGGTTTGGACATGTACAGAGGAGGGATAATGAATATATTTGTAGTAGGATGCTGAGGTTGGAACTACCAGGTAGAAGGCATAGAGGAAGACCAAAGAGGAGATTTATGGGTGTGGTGAAGGAGAACATGAAGCTGGTTGGAGTAAGAGTAGAAGATGCAGACGATAGGGTGAGATGGAGGCAGATGGCTCACTGTGGCGGCCCCTGAAGGGAACAGCCGAAAGGATAAGAAGAATAATTATGAACTAAAGTGAGCAGTATTTACCCGTGGTATTCATCTTGGTCCTCAGAGCTCATCTGCATATCCTTATAGCCTGGATATATCTGTTAAAAAAAAATGTGATAATTATTAATGTTGCTTTAGCCATTTCAGCAAAGATAAAACTTAAGTTTTATTTGAAATATGTCGTATTCAGGTTTTAGTTTTTGAATTTTCCAACGAAGTAACTTTAACTCTTTCCCCCTTCATGACGATGCACGACGCCCTGCGCATCGCTGTATACATTATGGTCAATCGGAACTGACGGGATGACGCGCTTTAAATGCCACAATGAACAATGTTGCTTTATATTGAGATTACTGACCTCATTTGTCCCTCTGATTAGGTATAATTGGTGTAACATTATGATGAATTTGACTCTACAATTTACATGCCTCACACCATAGATGGTGAGAGCCGTGACCAGCCTTTGATAACCCAGTTAGCTGCACTAAGCAAGTAGCATGAACATGAAGCTGTAAAAAAGAGAGAGAGAGAGAGAGAGAGAGTGTGTGTGTGTGTGTGTGTGTGTGTGTGTGTGTGTGTGTGTGTGTGTGTGTGTGTATCTGTGCATGCACAAATCGGGCCTACTTTATTTAAAAGCAGCTCAGAGGCATTCAGAGATTCTTTTGTTAAGTTCACAAGATGATCAACCCAAAGGAGATGGAAATGGATTCAATTCTGTCCAAAAACACACAACCCTATGGTTTAGACTCACGAACTGCTGTTTGTTTAAAATTTCACAAATTGTTTAGGTTCTGGGTTTTTTTTTAATTGTTTCTTAATTGATTTGTTAGGTTTTAATTTTTTTTAAATAGTTTTAATGTTCAACACTGAAAGTATTCTTTTAAACCACTGTTTGCGGTATTATCATCCTAGATCTGTAAATGTGGGGAGCTGGTTCAGAGGGAAATTACTGAAATAATCCATAGCAGAATAATCTCCTGATACCTGAAGTCCCAAGGTTAAAGAAAAAAAGCCAAACAATAATTTTATTGTAACTGTCCTGGAGATAAACTTATAGATTATTATTGTACAAATTTTAATTCATTTGCCAAACTGATTAATCCCATTAGGGTCACAGGGAAGCTGGAGCCTATCTCTTTCGACTGATTGAGAAAACCTTAATACCGCGTCCGTTCAGGGACAACATGTAAACTCTACACGGAAATGTCCTTCGCCATGAAACGAACTCAAACCTAGGACCCCTTTGCTGTGAGGTGGGCGTGCTACACCGTGTCACCCTTATGAATTTAGCATAAGTTAATGCTAATTTTATATTTAGATGTGTAAAATAAATGAATAAAATAATAAATATTAAAATAAAATTTACCTATCTCAGCAGTCCTTATGCACAAATGTCGATTCAGAGCTGCACAACTCTCCAATTAGAGGAAAGGAAAATCTCCAATTCTCAGCATACCTTCTCTAATGGATGTTACTTCAGATCCCATCATCCATCCATGTGTATTAGAACATCCTAATCCTGTCTATTTATTAATGCAACCCTGCGACAGAAGGAGAGAGACAGAAACTGGTGGAGAAAATAAAGGGTGGAGGGATGAGGGTGGGAGGGAGGGACAGAGGTCTACATAATAGAAAAAAGGAAAACGAAAAAAGAAAAATAAATTTTACAGGCTGCTTGTTTCATTTTATAATTTTTAATATATGAATAAAAATATTTGAGATTTAAGATTTCAAGCATGCAAATCTAAGACTGTGTTATACAAGCTGCCCTCTTTTACTCTGATCCTGCATTTAGCGATTGGAGTCCAAATGTCATTGGATCTACTTGAAAGAAGATTCTGGACTACAGCTAAACAGGTAAGTATTTAATCTGAATCACATCAGATCATGTGATTTCTAGGCTGGAAATGTTTTGTGTTGTATTTTGGGGTCATAGTGTTGGCAAGTGCTTTTCAATTCTGGTTCTGGGGTCATTTAGTGTTTGTACCGTTTGTGAGTGAGATCAAGAAAACACCAGAACCAGGATCAAGAAACACAGATGAGCTTTGCAGTCTTCGGCTCTATTCATGGTTCTGGACTGCTTTGTTTGTCATGGCCTTTATACAGACTCTTTTTACATCAGTAAATCCGACATCTTATTTCTCATTGCTCTCTTTTTCCCTCTGTGCACACAGGCAAATAACACAGATGTAAGTATACAAGAAAAAGAAAACATGTCCAAAGTGTAGTCTTTAACTTGGATATTATTATAAGTATTCTCTCTTGTTGTAGTGCAGCAATGTGGAAGGTTTATGTCCTCTCAGCTGTGAAAACATTGTGAGTACATTTCTGTCTCCACTCAGTAAGCTAGGCTGGTGTGTGCTGTATTTAGTGGGTCATATGTACTTATGTATTGTATTAAATATGTATTAGCGTGGCTTGCGAAAGTATTTAATTGGACTGTGGGGGGGGGGGGGTTTGCTTTATCACTCAATTTGTACAACATGCCAATGGTTGCCAGTGAAAAGAGTAAAGAGTTGTTATTGTGCAACTATTCCAGCTGCAAGTCTCTTAGGATGTATCTCTATAAGCTTGTCACATCTAGCCACTGACAGGTGTTGGGATTGCTCCAGACTTGGCGTTTTCCTTGACACACAAAACTACAATTTTTAGTTTCAACTGACCAGAGGATCTTCTTCCATATATTTGGAGATTCTCTCACATGCCTTTTGGCAGACTCTGAAAGTGCATCCTTATTTTCCTCTGTAAACAGTGGTTGTTTTCTCACCATTGTTACATACAGAACAGCTCTAGGGAGTGTGCACAGACACACCAGCCTCTGCTGTGGAACTTTCCGACCCCTTCAGGGTTACCTTTGGTCTCTTTGTTGCATGGCTATTTAATGCACTTCTTCCCGATCTGTGAGTTTTTGTTGACTGCCCTCTCTAGACAGTAAAAAAAAAGGAAACATGCTTTTTATTTTGTGATAATGGAGCTAATGGTACTCCATTGGATTTTTAAGGTTTTGGATATTTTTTATAACCCAAACACTAATATTGTATGTGCTTCTCCACAACTTTGTCACTGACCTGTTTGGACCCATTTGTCATCTTTATGGTTTTGCTTGCTTGGCCATGCTTGGTTAGTGGCATTACAGACTCTGACCATTCAGAAGACATGTGTATGTACGTACTGAAATTATGTGACAGTGTGCACACAGGTGGACTGTCATGAACAAATTATGTGACTTCTAAAGCTAATGGGTAGCACCAGGTCTTATGCAGAGTCTTCATGGTAGAGGGAATGAATACATATGTACAACCTTTCAGTATTTATTTATTTATTTTTAAAGAATTCTTTAAAATACATTTTTTTGGTTTATTTCAATTAACCAATCTGGACTTTTTTGTGTAGGTCAATTACATTAAAATCCAAGAAATTTTTTTAATTTTAATTTAATTAATTTGGATTAAAAATGTATTACCGTATCCAACGTAATAAGCCTCCTGCTTGATCAGGCTCTGTAATATACATAAACTGAGGCATTCACTGCCTGTAAAAGTGAGTTTACACGGCATTTCAAGACCCCCTGCCACTGGGGAATGTCTATAATGTTCATCAGTCAGAACACGTTTGATTGTTCCACCGTGCTTTAAAAAATAGGAAAATATTTTGCTGTGTTCTCTTGGTAAATGTCCAACAAGATTAACCATTAGAAACATTACAGCAAAACTATGGGATGCTCTGATTGAATGGAGTGATGAGTATTTTTCACCTGATTCTCCTGCTTACTAATTTCATACATTTAAAGACTTTCCTGGCCATGTGCTTTTCAACGTGCCATGTGGTAAAGTTGACATTCATGTTGATTGGCTCGATTTTACATTGGTGAAAATGTTTAAGGGAACAGCACCGGGAGGGAAAATAAAAGGGTCTTTTTAAAATTATGCTGTTGTACCTATGCCAAACCAAACATGCGAATTGTTCGCTGTGGCGACCCCTGAAGAAGGGAAAATCATATCGCTCTTCTGTTTATTTTCAGCTTTCATGTAAGTAATTTGGTTGATACCACCAAATGAATAACACAAATACCAGTAAAACTCTTTTATTGTTCATTCATGTTTTCCACCTCTATGGTAATAAGCACTTACTGTTCCACTCCGCTGGTAAGATTTTAATAAGCGCCCACCCACGTCAATTTTTTTTTAAGTGCCCTGGGCACTTATCACGTTGTTTAGGGTAGTTGGCCATAATTATTTTATAATTGGACAACTTTATCTGAATGAAGGATAATGGGTTAAAAGTAATGTCTATTATATTGTTTGTCATCTTCATAGGATATTAACTGTTACCTAGTAGACAACAATGGCTTTGTAGTGATCTCCAAGGAGAGAAATAATGTAAGTATGATGCTTTCCTCATTACAAATCTAAATTCATCTAAATCTGTAGGCATATTTATTACTATATACACTATATATACAGTTCAGTGGTGTGTCATGTAGGGTAACCATGAAACTGTATAAAAATACGTATTACCCCTTTTCAACATTTCCACATTTTGCAATGGAAAAGGGGTTTAGGGTTGCCCTGAAAATAAATTAGGGTTTTCATGAGAATAATGGTGGACACACAACACAATATTCACATTGTCTTGTTTTGCTACTGGAAATAAAGACACACCTTCATTCTAAAATACTTGTAAACACCATTTTGCACCAAGTTTTCACTGGTGATTAATTCTAATCTTTGTGATTAGTTAGACATAAATATAGATATAGTGGCACAGTGACATAGTAGTCAGCATGTTCGCCTCACAGCAAGAAGGCCTGGGTTTTATTCCTAGCTCGGGCATTTCCGTGTGGAATTTGCATGTTCTTTCTGTGCTTGCGTGGGTTTCCTCCGGGTATTCCGGTTTTCTCCACAGTCCAAAAACACATTAGGTTAATTGGCCATTCCAAATCACCCATAGGTGTCAGTGTGAGTATGAATGGTTGTGCGAGTGTTGGCCCTGTGCTGGCCTGGTGAGCTGTCCAGGGTTTACCCCTCACTGACCCAGAGTTGGCTGAGATGGGCACCAGCCTCTCCGCGACCATAATTAGAATTAAGTTGTTCAGAAAATGGATGGATGGATGGAAATATAGATATTAGAACATTTCAGTTCTTGAATGTGAAATTGAAAGCATTCAACTGTGGATGGCAAGGCACGGACCAAAGATTTCAAAGAAAAATATTGTGGAAAGGCAGAAGCCTTGAGATCAATACAAAAAGATTTCAAAGGTTTCTTTAAATGCAAAGAGTCCTTTGGAACACAATAAAGTCCATAAGCAAGAGGTGTTTGGTTACTTTTAGTATATACCCACTGTAGTATACAGTATATACTATTAAGTTTTCTGTTTTCTGATGTATAATCACAATTAATTTTATTTTTGTTCCAGATTTTAATAGTCTAAAATGTGTTCAAGGGTATGAATGTTTACATTATTGGAGCCACTGTATATACAGTATTATAATATCAGCAGATGCTAACTGTGAGATTGCTGTATTTACTGTGTATGAAGGAAGCTTAATCTCTTGTGGCTGAGGTTTGAGTGATGAAGCAGTTAATGCATGTTTATCATAACACTGAGTGTACATGTCTGTTTGCATACTGAGGAGAATTAAGCACAAACACATCATACTGTATATGTGTGGATAATATCATAAACTGAACTTTAAAGTGGCGTTATCTCTACACACTTTCACTGTTATGTGGCATTTATATAGACCAAATGTCTTGCGTCTTCCACATCACACACTCCCAGTCTTAACAAAGTCAATCTGCCTGACTGTTAAATAGTCAGAATAGTATGAATATTGAACTACATGAAGAATAAGTACAAGCAAAGCTCGATTCTCAAATGCTTTAGACATCAAACAAATCGATATTCAACCAAAAAAAAAATCGGATTTTTTTTGTCCCAGAAGTCGAACAAAATTCGAAACCCCAAACAAGCGTGAGAAAAGTCGAGAAAAAAAACGAGAAAAAACGAGACAGAGGGAGGGGAAATGCACGCTTTCTGGAAGTCCGGAAGTTGTTGAGCTGTATCACCCTGATAAAGCAAAAGCTAGCAAAGCTCATGAGCCACTTCCATAAGGTTTTGAAAAGAAAGCAGAAACTAGCCACGTGAGAAATGTTCTTCAAGAAAAGAAAGGAACATTCTGAAGAAGAGTCATCCATGCCAAAGTGAGTAGCAAGAGAAGAAACACCTTTAGCTGATTCACCTGAAGCTGTTATGTAAGGGGATCCTCCGCCTCTCTCCCTCTCCAACATTTACGCATGCCAACTGTTCACCACCACAAAATTCTTTATTGTTCTTATGCTTTAACTGTGTACTGTGGATTTTATTTTAGTGTACTGTATTCAATAATTTTTCACTTAATTTGCGGGCCTATGGTACGAGTTACAGTACCGTTAACTTCTGTTCAAAAAACGATGGAACGAATTATGACCATTTACATTATTTGTAACTGGAATAATAGATCCGGAATTCGACCAAATTGCTATTTGAACAGCCTTATGGACTGAATTGTGGTCGGAAACCGAGGTTTGATTGTATAGTAAGTAAATAACTCCTCAGCAAATAATCAGAGCAAAGAAGTGACTAAAACACAAAGCAACTAAAAATTGAGCGTTTGCACGCAAACATTTACTTACTGATTGACACACACTCTGTATATATCGAACACAGGTTGGAAGATTCTTTGGTGAAGTCGATGGATCAGTGATGGCTCACCTCCTTAAATCAGGCTTGTTTAAAAGGTAATTGCTGGTTTTATCTGAGAAAGTAATAAAACAGGACTGCAGTTAAAGAAAGCATCATGCTGTTATAATAAAATATACTAAATAACTATAATAAAATATACCCGCATACACAAACAAAAAGGTCCTGGATTCAAGCCCTGTGTTCGGCAAGACAGTGTTAAACAGAATAAATGTGACGCTGCATGGGAAAATCATGGATAAATCGTCAACTGAGAATCAACAAGGTCTGTCTGCCATTTAATTCAAATGGAAGATAGACTTTGTTAATTCTTGGTTGAGGAAGCCAAGGCACATAAAATGATGGCGGGTAAAAATATTGATTTTTAATTTGTTTCCTATTTGGCTTGTAAAGAATGCAGCCATGAGGTGGGGAGGGGGGGCACTAACCAGTGTCTCTCCCCCTTCTGCCGGTCACAAGCCCGGAGAAATGCAGAGGGTTGCGACAGGAAGGGCATCCGGCGTAAAACTTTTGCCAAAATACAAAATGCAAACCAGAAAGTCTCAACTCATACCGGATCGGTCGAGGCCCGGGTTAACAACAACCGCCATCAGAGCTGTCAACCAACAGGGTGCTGATGGAAATTGGACTACTGTTGGTCGAAGACGTCGAAGAAGGAGAGGTGGGAGGCGTGTCCGTAGGCAGAGAGCGAAGAGGAAAAGCACAAGTCTAGGACTGAGAGTAGGGACTTTGAATGTTGGAACTATACAAGGAATAGATAGAGAGCTGACTGACATGATGCAGAAGAGGAAGATGGACATACTGTGTGTTCAGGAGACCAGGTGGAAAGGTAGCAAAGCTAAAAGCTTAGGGGCAGGGTTTAAGCTGTTTTATCATGGTGTGGATGGGAAGAGAAATGGAGTAGGAGTCATCTTGAAGGAGGGGTTTGTCAGGAATGTTCTAAAAGTGAAAAGAGTGTCAGACAGAGTGATGAGTCTCAAGTTAGAAATTGAAGGTGTGATGTTCAATGTTGTTAGTGCTTATGCCCCACAGACAGGATGTGAGCAAAAAAGAGAAGGAGAGATTCTGGAGTGACTTAGATGAAGTGATGCAGAGTACCCCCAGAGGTGAAAGAGTGGTCATTGGTGCAGACTTCAATGGACATGTTGGTGCAGGCAACAGAGGGGACGAGGAAGTGATGGGCAGGTTTGGTATCCAGGACAGAAACACAGAAGGACAGATGTTGATAGCTTTTGCAAAAAGGATGGAAATGACTGTGGTAAATGCTTTCTTCAAGAAGAAACAGGAGCATAGGGTGACTTATAAAAGTGGAGGTAGGAGCACACAGGTAGACTAGATCTTGTGTAGGCGATGTAATTTGAAGGAAATCAATGACTGCAAAGTAGTAGTGGGTGAGAGTATTGCCAAACAGCATAGGATGGTGGTATGCAGGATGATGCTGATGGTGAGGAAGGTGAAGAAGGAAAAGGCAGAGCAGAAAACAAAGTGGTGGAAGTTGAAAAAGGAAGAGGGTCGTGTTGTCTTCAAGGAGGAGTTGAAACAGGCTTTGGGTGGTCAGGAAGTGCTTCCAGATGACTGGACAACCACAGCAAATGTGATCAGGGAGACAGGTTGGAGAGTACTTGGTGTGTCCTCTGGAAGGAAAGTAGATAAAGAGATTTGGTGGTGGAATGAGGAAGTGCAGGAGTGTGTACAAAGGAAGAGGTTAGCTAAGAAGAAGTGGGACATTGAGAGGACTGAAGAGAGTAAACAGGAGTACAAGGAGACACAGCGTAAGGCAAAAGTGGCAGTGGCTAAGGCCAAACAGAGGATGTATGATGACTTGTATGATAGGTTGGACAGTAAGGAGGGAGAAAATGATCTATACAGGTTGGCACAGCAGAGAGCTAGAGATGGGAGGGACGTGCAGCAAGTTCAATTGATAAAGGACAGAAAGGGAAATGTATTGACTGATGACAGAAGTGTGCTGGGAAGATGGAAAGAGTACTTTGAAGAGCTGATGAATGAGTAAAATGAGAGAGAAAAAAGAGAAGAAGAGGTGACCATTGAGGAGCAGGAAGTAGCAAAGATTAGTAAGGGTGAAGTGAGGAGGGCACTGAAGAGGATGAAAAATGGAAAGGCAGTTGGTCCTGATGATATACCTGTGGAGGTATGGAAGTGTCTAGGAGAGGTAGCAGTAGATTTTCTGACAAGAACATTCAACAAGGTCTTAGAGAGTGAGCAGATGCCGGCGGAATGGAGGAGAAGTGTGCTGGTGCCCATTTTAAAGAACAAAGGAGACTTGCAGAGTTGTGGCAACTACAGAGGGATAAAGTTGATGAGCCATATGATGAAGTTATGGGAAAGAATAGTGGAAGCTAGACTAAGGGCAGAGGTCAGCATTTGTGAGCAACAGTTTGGTTTCATGCCAAGAAAGAGCACCACAGATGCAGTGTTTGCTTTGAGAATGTTAATAGAGAAGTACACAGAAGGTCAGAGGGAACTGCACTGTGCCTTTGTGGATCTGGAAAAAGCATATGACAGGGTGCCGAGAGAAGAACTGTGGTATTGCATGAGGAAGTCTGGAGTGGCAGAGAAGTATGTCAGAGTGGTGCAGATCATGTCTGAGAGATGTAAGACAGTGGCGATGTTGTATGGCCTAGAAACAGTGGTGCTGAGGAAAAGGCAGGAGGCAGAGCTGGAGGTAGCAGAGATGAAAATGCTGAGGTTCTGTCTGGGAGTAACGAGGATGGATAGGATCAGAAATGAGTATATCAGAGGGACAGCCCATGTAAGATGTTTTGGAGACAAAGTCAGAGAGGCTAGATTGAGATGGTTTGGACATGTACAGAGAAGGGATAGTGAGTATATTGGCAGTAGGATACTGAGGTTGGAACTACCAGGCAGAAGGCCTCGAGGAAGACCAAAGAAGAGATTTATGGATGTGGTGAAGGAGGACATGAAGGTCATTGGAGTAAGAGAAGAAGATGCAGAGGACAGGGCGAGATGGAGGCGGATGGTTTGCTGTGGCGACCCCTGAAGGGAACAGCCGAAAAGCAAAGAACAATATTTGGCTTGTAAAACTCTTTTTCTGCTAAATTATCATGTATTATTAAGAAATGTAAAGTATAAGTACAGGGATCCCTCACTTTTCGCGGTTAATTGGAACCAAGATTCCCAATCAGATCAGATGCACACCTCATAAAAATGTAAGTAGTTTTGATGGGAGGTTTTGGGTTGTTTTTTGTTTTGTGTTTGTTTCGGGTGGTTTTTTTTTTTGCATAATTGGCCTTGTTTTTGCGGCATTTTCCTTAACTTTTCCTCCTATTCTTCCTTAATTTCCTTATATTTTAATTAGATGAACATTTAAAAAAAAAAAACGGCTATGTACTGAAGCCGCATGAATTGAAGCGTGAAGTAATGAGGGATCCCTGTATTTTATTGAAATATTTTTCCATTGAGATTTCATGGGAAACTAAGAAACAAATAAATTCGGTTTGCCCATTTTCCGTTCATGATTTCGTTCCTAACAGAGTTGTGAATGGTGGAAGAACTACTGCCTGGAGCGACTTATCCATTATAAGCATAATCTAAACTCCGCGAATCTTCTCTGTTCTTTAGTTTGACTTATTTTAGAAAGAATCATACTTCTACTGTTTTAGTTTAGATTTTTTATTGCTCTGAGTTTTTTCTACGAAGCTCCGTTACTGCGGAAAGTGAGGGATTATAAGTGTGCTTTCCATACACCAAAAAATACAGGCCGCGTAAGGGCACACGGCGCCGATCACTGGGCAGATTTCGAAGTTTCTGTCAGAAATGAGGAGTTTCTATGGAAGCAGATTTCATCTCTTCAGAACTCACTGAGGCAGTGTTAGGCTATTTTGGTGATGACAATCACAATTCGAAGATGTTAGCAGTGATAACGAAGAGGATCAACCTGTACCAGTGGAAAAGGCTGCTGATCATGAACACATGGAACCAGGTGAGTGACTGTGGCTGTATACAAAATCACAGTGTGTGTGTATGTGTACTGTAGATGATTTAATGGATGTGTTTTACTCGAGAAAAATAAACCTTTAAATTTTCATTGATCATAATCATAATTATAACATGTGTTCTGTGTGTTTCAGCTGATAAGGCTGTAGGTTATGTGATACATCCTCCAGCTATTTTTAGAGCAAATCTCTGTGGAGCTAAGGAGGCAGCAGCCTACAAACTGAACCATACACAATTCCTAAGTCTAACAAGTAACTGAGTGACTTCCCAATTTTTTATGAGACTCCTTTTTTCATTATTGTGCAAGTTTTATGCTGAGAAAAATTCCAACAGAAAAAAATTGAACAATATTGATTTTTTACAAAACTTTGACTCCAATTTTTTCAAAACTGGGCCATCAATTGTGTGGAAAATTAAACACTTTGTTTTTGTTTTTTTTTTTTTTACCCTTATCCATGATTTTCCCATGCAGTGTTTCAAATGACTAATAAATGTATGTACAGCGTATGAAATCACTCATGTGTTTAAGGAATTAAAATCAATTAATTAAACACCACTAAATATAACATTAGCATTTGCTTATGCTAAATTCCTACCACGTTGATATGATGGTTAGCATGTCAGCCTCACACCAAATGGATCCTAGGTTGAGTTCCTGGCTTGGCAACGGCATTTCAGTGTGCAGCTCCCATGTTCTCCTTGTGCTTACCTGGATCTCCTCCAGGTGTGATTGGCTCCAGCCTCACCCTGATTCTAAAAAAGGATAATGCAGTTCAGAAAAAGAAATTAATTTAATTATAACTGCAGGCTTTTTTTTCAGTGTTTCTCCTATTATACTGTTCAATGAGCCAAGAGATCTCACACAATATTTATCCATTCATTGTTATGTTTAGGGAGAGATTAAGGAGGGCAAATTCCTAAGCATGGGGAATAAGTGTCAGGATATGATAGAGTGTGGATGGGCTAGTTCTGCAGGCAGTCTATTAGTACTGCACAATTTAATGAACACATATACAGTCAGTTTATTTTAATAATCATCAACACAACCTACCAAGAGCAGTACAAATTAGCATATTGTCACAAACAAAGACACAATGGCATCATGCGATAGTAGTATAGAATGTACAGTAGTAACTGTACTCTAATTATTTTTGTCAGTTAGCATTTGTTTATATACTGGGAATGTTGTTTATATACTGTGAATTGTACGTGTATTTTTTTTAAGTTGTGACAAATGATTCATCTGCTCCTTTCCACAGGGTGTCTTTGTATGACTACCAGGCCATGTGCAAGAACAGCCATCATCACACCAGTGCAGCTCGCCCCCTGCTGAGTGTACATTTCTTTAAAGGCTCCTTTAGATCTTCATAGTGCAGAGCACAGTTTCCTTCTAACAAACTTCACCATCTTATTTACTTTCATATTAACATGATGCAATCAGGACTGTTAGAGTAAAGTTTTTTTTTAATAAAAATCTAAAGTCTGTGGCTTCTATGCACATCAGTTTCTGAATTAATCAAAGTGTGTCATCACCAGTGATTCCAGTGTGATTTAACCCTTTGCAGCCTTTCTACAGCCTGGTGACAGCAGTCAAGTGGCTTTTCTCCAACATCATGCTGTAAGAACAGGATTTTTTGTGGTTCATGTTTATTTTAATAGGAAACAACAAGTTGTTGGGAAAAAAAAGAGCCGCTTTCCTTTCCTGAAAATTTGTGTTCAACTCTTTTCAGATTTTTTTTGGATTTCAACATCTGTGGGCTGTGGCATGACTTTCTGGTAGACGGTAGGCCATACCTGTCCATCTTTATCATCAAATAATATTTTTTTCGTATACCTACTGAGAATAGATGTATAACAATCAAACAATTTGTATGGATGCCTTGATTTAAAAGGCAGTTATATGATTAAATTGAATAAATTAGATAGCATGTAGGATTCACAGCAAAAAGATCTTGGGTTTGGGTGCCAGGCTCGGACATTTCTCTGTGGAGTTTGCATGTTCTCCCCGTGCTTACATTGGTTTCCACAGGGTATTCCAGGTCCCTCACACAGTCCAAAGACAAGCATGTTTGGAATGGTGTGTGTGTGTGTGTGTGTGTGTGTGTGTGTGTGTGTGTGTGTGTGTGTGTGTGTGTGTGTGCGTGCGTGCGTGTGCGTGTGTGTGCGTGTGTGTGTGTGTGTGTTTTGGTCCTTTGATAGTCTGGAGGGCTGTTCAAGGTGTACCCTGCTTTTGCTGTGTTGAGATGGGCTCAGTCTCCCGGGTTGTTGCATGAACAGTCACTCTAATGTTAATGTAATGGATTCAGTGGCGTTATGAAATAAAGTTTTGTTTCATGTTATAGTACTGGGCAGCAAAGTGGCTCAGTGGTTAGCAGTGTTGCATCACCGAAAGAAGGTTCTGAGTTTAAATCTTTCTGTCCTCTTCTATCTGAGGTTTTCATATTCTCACTATGCTTGCAGAGTTTTTTTTCTGGGTACTTCAGTTTCCTCCCACAATCCAGAGACATGTACAGTAATAGTAATCATTTTTTATTTCATTTTCACTTGATTTTCAATTCAAACTGCTTCATCTATTTTCATTATTATGTCCAAGCTGACTGTGAATTGAACTGTTTGCCAGACCTTCCTGGATCGATACAGAGCTGATTAGCCTAATGTGCATGTCTTTGGACTATGGGAAGAAACTGGAGTACCACGAAGAAACCCAGTACAGATGCTCCCCGACTTACGTTCATCCGTTTTATGTTTTTTTGCTTTTACATTTTTTTTTTGTTTTTTTTAAGTCAAATTTTGAGTTTAGACGTACCTACGTAGTACGCTGACGTAATGATGCTGCATCCATTGTTTACAAACGAGACTGAACGTGCCCCTCCTTCCCAGTGCAGTTTTATATATATATATATATATATATATATATATATATATATATATATATATATATATATACAAAAATAAAAGGACAGGACAAAGACTTTCTATTGAAACTCCATTTATCACTACAGATCTGTTTCGAGGGGTGGTGAAACCATCCTCTCTCTTCAGGTGATTATAGAAGAAGTGAACGTAAGTTGTTACAGTGACCTATGACGTATGATATGTGACATATGAGTTTCACCACCCCTCGAAACAGATCTGTAGTGATAAATGGAGTTTCAATAGAAAGTCTTTGTCCTGTCCTTTTATTTTTATTTGCTCTACCAAAAAGTATTGAGCACTCTCCTACGGAAGGATCTACTCAGAAAATCCTCTATATATATATATATATATATATATATATATATGTTATATAGCATGTTACTCTTGTGTTAAGACATCGTCTCTGTGATCTTTGTGTTTACACTGTTTTGTGGACTTTTGAAACCTGAAGCAAATATGGTTGGTCAGAAGCGTAAGCCTACTAGCATGGCTGCAAGTCTCATACACAGAGATGAATTAACTATCTGCTCGGATTGGCACAATCTACCATTCATACTCAGTTAAGCAAAGAGTTGTAAAATGAATGAAAACCCAAGAAAGATAACTCTCTGCTCTGCTGATTCACATCAGTGATTCACATCAGTGCAGGCGAGAGTACTAAACGAGTTCATCGGGCCTTTGCGCACTTAAAAGACCAGAAGTCATATAACCCGAGCTTTGTTTCAAGCAAGTAAACTACTTTTGGCGAGTACACTACTTTTGGTATTGAGCGCTTCACATATTGTAAGTATTGCTTGGCTGTTTTAAGCTTCGTGTGAAGTGAGTCGGCTCAGCTTCATGTCATGTGACCATCCGTTGACCATCGGAATCATTTACAAGCAGAAAGATCACATCATAGAGAATGTTAAAGGTTATATTTGATACTATATTTGATATTTGATGAGTGAATTCGATTAAAATTTATCAATTTGAAATTATTTTGTTTGAATTTAATTTATTTGAAATTAATGTTGATATTATTTGATATTATTTTACAATGTTATGTTTATAATAATTGATTTAGGGGTGTTTTATGAGATACGGTAATGGTATTTATGGATGTATAGTACAGTATGAGCATCATACGTCACATATCATACGTCATAGGTCACTGTAACAACTTACGTTCACTTTCAACTTACGTTCGGCCGTCCGGAACCAATTAAAAACGTAAGTCGGGGAGCGTCTGTAATGCAAAGGCAAACTCCACACAGAAACATCCTCCAAGCCCAAGACCGAAAATCAGAATGACTTCTGTGAGGCAGAAATGCTTACCTCATGCTACCGTGCCACCCACGTTAATAATTAGTAATAATAATAATGATAATCAATAGTATAATAATTAAGTACTGAGGCTCAACATTCCAGAACAATGGAGAGTGTGGAAGAGAGGTGAAGAAGCGTGTTCAGGCAGGTTGGAATGGTTGGAGAAAAGTGTCCGGTGTGATGTGTGATAGGAAGGTATCGGTGAGAATGAAAGGAAAAGTGTACAAGACGGTGGTGAAGCCAGTGATGTTGTATGGTTTAGATAAAATGGCCCTGGGAAAAAGACGGGAAGCTGAGCTGGAGGTAGCAGAGATGAAAATGTTGAGGTTCTCTCTGGGAGTAACGAGGATGGATAGGATCAGGAATGAGCACATCAGAGGGACAGCACATGTACGAGGTTCTGGACACAAAGTCAGAGAGGCTAGATTGAGATGGTTTGGACATGTACAGAGGAGGGATAGTGAGTATATTGGTAGTAGGATGCTGAGGTTGCAGAAGGACTAGAACAAGACCAAAGAGAAGATTTATGGATGTGGTGAAAGAGGACATGAAGGTAGTTAGTGTAAGAGAGGAAGATGCAGAGGATAGGGTGAGATGGAGGCAGATGATTCACTGTGGCGACCCCTGAAGAGAACAGCTGAGAGGAAAACAAGAAGAAGAAGAAGAAGAAAAGGAAGAATGATAATGCAATTTATTTATGGCTGCATTTACCACATTACCCCATTACCACATGGGATAAACGGGTAACTGGTTGCAGTCACTTGCCAATGGGGGCAAATTTGAGTGTGACTGGAGCCATGCCATTGGAGCTCGCAAGATCATTGTGGCTGCTAAACCCAGATTGATTGACACGGTTGCATCAGGAAAGATATCTAATGCCAAATAAAATGCATGACCATCAACAGTCCACTGTGGAAAGAAGGCAAGAACAGCACTGTTTTATAATACTGTATATTCAGTGAAATTTAAAGCCAAATATTATATCTTTGCCTTAAAAAAATCTAAACTGCATTGTTGCAGCTTCAGTAATATTCCCAAATTATCAAGGTATTAAATTGTTGCCTTTAGATCAGTTTAATCAGTCATAACACATTGTGCAGGAGAAATGATCTGGTGTGCACAGCACAGAATGTGTTTCAGTTCATCCTCCTTAGGCTGCACACTCAACAACGAGTCTGAAACTGCATCTATAACCCCATCACCCAGATCTCGTATGTTTTTCATTTCATTTCATTTCATTATTATTTGTGCCTGTACCCCTGTTGTGTGCTGTTCCATGTTATTCCCATCCAACAGCTAAATCCGGATACCACACTTGTAAGTATTTTCTGTTTCACTCCCTAATCATGCACGTACATGCTTCTCTAGGTTTTTGCACATGCATGAACCCTTCATTTGTTATTTGTTACTTGTTACGCTGTATTGAACAGACGAGTCAGTCAAATCTGTAGAATGTGGTGTAATTGTAATACGTACATTATATATTATAGCAATGTAGGACAGCAATAGTCCACTCCACTTAACCAAAGGACCCGAGCAATGGCAACTAGATGGCATTAGTGTTTTTACCACATGATCAAAAAAGGATGCGATGTAAACATACTTAACTTCCTGTCTGTCTCCCAGCGCACAAACAGAAGAAGGTTGAGTCCATGGTGCCCTGTAACACTGAATACCCCGGATTCATGTATGACACCTCCATCAGGGAGACCAACAGCATCATTAAGTGCGGTCGCTGTCAAAAGTGAGTTCATGAATCCACCTCAGTCCTGAATGATGCTCGGTTAGTTTTATTTACAACAACACTTACAACACACTTATGCAATACATATCAGTGCTATTCTCAAACACCAGGCTGGAAACCACGAGACTAAAAATCATACATAAGATACTTTTAATCATAATGGAGCTCCATATTTAAGACTTGATTTTGGATGGCCTTCATATGTCCTCCCTTCATACCTCCAATGTACCTATGCTAATTGGCTGTTTGTTCTTTGGCAGGAACTTGGTCAGGGATGAAAGTAAGATAAGATTCTTGCAGGAACTATGCGTACAGTGATACACACACACACACACACACACACACACACACACACACACACACACACACGCGCACACACCTTACAGTGAACTCTGATGGTGAATTAGTGAGCACCTAGAGGATTTTGGAGGACTGTTACATTCAGAGTCGGCCATAGCTTCTTTAGCAATTGACCATTACAGACAACAATCCGCATTACTTGTCAGGGTAAGCGAGTACCGTAGCCTACAAATTATAGTGTTCATCCAGTGCAATAACACACAGTTCAACCTGTCACAAAGCAAAAAAGAAATGGCTTGCATTGTAGAATGGGTGAAAGTTGTTTCATTCAGATAGAAGAGGTCTGTGTATTTCTGACCGCATGTTGTTTCCGGTGCATTCTGGCTTACTTTCACCTATCAACTTGATGCTGCCAACATCTGGGAATGTACAGAATACTAATACAGTTTTTGACAACTTTCATATTGTTGTTGTTGGTTTTTAACAGAAACATCAACATGACAGCAAGTTTAATTTATTTTATAAAATATTTTTGCCAATGATTTTACTTTTTTCCCCAAAGAACATTAACAGTGGCAGAATGCTTCATTATTTGTGAACACCAAAGAAAAACTGCCCAAAAGAACCTAATAGAGAGCTTCGCTGTTAGGCAGCTTTAAATGTGTATATTATTTTAATACAGTATAATGATACATAAATTGTAGCATAACACTGATAAATTCTCAAATTGGATTGGTCGACACTGCACAACTTTTAAAAGAGTCAAAGTCATGGCATTCTATCCATCCATCCATCCATCCATCCATCCATCCATCCATCCACCCACCCCGTAGTCTGAACGACCGTTCGGGGCACCACTATTGATCTGCCAACCAGCTCCTGCTATCCTCCTCGGCTCTCCAGACCTCCTACTTCGTCACTCCGCTTTAGACCTGTTCATTCTGGGATGTTGTTTTCCCATTTCTTCCTTTGTCTGCCTCTCCTCCTTCCTCCCTGCACTGTGCCTTGCTGGACTGTCTTGGAAAGCCCCCATGATCATGTGACGTGTCTGAATCACTTGAGCTTGCGTTTTTTTACTGTAGACAGTAATTCTTCGTGGGGTCCGATGGCTTGAGTCATGGCGTTCTTCTTCTTCTTTTTCTTTCGGCTGTTCCCTTCAGGGGTCGCCACAGCAAATAATCTGCCTCCATCTCACCCTATCCTCTGCATCTTCTACTCTTACTCCAACTACCTTCATGTCCGCCTTCACCACATCCATAAATCTTCTCTTTGGTCTTCCTCTAGGCCTTCTTCCTGGTAGTTCCAACATCAGCATCCTACTACCAATATACTCACTATCCCTCCTCTGTACATGTCCAAACCATCTCAATCTAGCCTCTCTGACTTTGTCTCCAAAACATCTTACATGTGTTGTCCCTCTGATGCACTCATTCCTGATCCTACCCATCCTCGTTACTCCCAAAGAGAACCTCAACATTTTCACCTCTGCTACCTCCAGCTCTGCCTCCTGTCTTTTCCCCAGTGCCACTGTTTCTAAACCATACAACATCACTGGCCTCATCACCGTCTTGTACACTTTTCCTTTCATTCTTGCCGATACCCTCCTATCACACATCACACCGGAAATTTTTCTCTGACCATTCCAACCTGCCTGCACACACTTCTTCACCTCTTTTCCACACTCTCCATTGCTCTGGATTGTTGAGCCTAAGTACTTAAAATCCTCCACCATCTTTATCTCTGCCCCCTGTAACCTCAACGTTCCTCTTGGGTCCTTCTCTTTCACACACATGTATTCTGTCTTACTTAAGCTAACCTTCATTCCTCTCCTTTTCAGGGCATACCTCCACCTCTCTAGATTTTCCTGCACTTGTTCTCTGCTCTCACTACAGATCACAATGTCATCTGCAAACATCATAGCCCATGGGGAATCTTGTCTAACCTCGACTGTCATCCTGTCCATCACCATAGCAAACAAGAAGGGGCTCAGAGCTGACCCTTGATGCAGTCCCACCTCCACCTTGAACTCTTCTGTCACACCGACAGCACACCTCACCACTGTCTTACATCGCTCATACATGTCCTGCACCACTCTAACATACTCCTCTGCCACTGCAGACTTTCTCATACAATACCACAGTTCCTCTCTCGGCACCCTGTCATATGCTTTCTCCAGATCCACAATGCAGCTCCCTCTGACTTTCTCTGTACTTCTCTATTAACATCCTCAAAGCAAACACTGCATCTTCTTCTTTTCCTTTCGGCTTTTCCCTTCAGGGGTCGCCACAGCGAATCATCTGCCTCCATCTCACCCTATCCTTTGCATCTTCTTCTCTTACACCAACGACCTTCATGTCTTCCTTCACCACATCCATGAATCGTCTCTTTGGTCTTCCTCTAGGCCTTTTGCCTGGTAGTTCCAGCCTCAGCATCCTATTACCAATATACTCACTATCCCTCCTCTGTACATGTCCAAACCATCTCAATCTAGCCTCTCTGACTTTGTCTCCAAAACGTCTTACATGTGCTGTCCCTCTGATGTGCTCATTCCTAATCCTATCCATCCTCGTTACTCCCAAAGAGAACCTCAACATTTTTCATCTCTGCTACCTCCACCTCTGCCTCCTGTCTTTCCCCCAGGGCCACTGTTTCTAACCCATACAGCATCGTTGGCCTCAACACCGTCTTGTACACTTTTCCTTTCATTTTGCCGATACCCTCCTATCACACATCACACCGGACACTTTTCTCCAACCATTCCAACCTGCCTGCACACGCTTTCTTGACCTCTTTTCCACACTCTCCATTGCTCTGGATTGTTGAGCCTAAGTACTTAAAATCCTCCACCTTTCTTATCTCTGCTCCCTGTAATCTCACCGTTCCTCTTTGGTCCTTGGCATTCATGCACATGTATTCTGTCTTACTGAGGCTAATCTTCATTCCCCTCCTTTCCAGGGCATACCTCCACCTCTCTAGATTTTCCTGCACTTGTTCTCTGCTCTCACTACAGATTACAATGTCATCTGCAAACATCATAGTCCATGGGGAATCTTGTCTAACCTCGTCTGTCAGCCTGTCCATCACCATAGCGAACAAGAAGGGGCTGAGAGCTGACCCTTGATGCAGTCCCACCTCCACCTTGAACTCTTCTGTCACACCGACAGCACACCTCACCACTGTCTTACATCTCTCATACATGTCCTGCACCACTCTAACATACTTCTCTGCCACTCCAGACTTCCTCATGCAATACCACAGTTCTTCTCTCGGCACCCTGTCATATGCTTTCTCCAGATCCACAAAGGCACAATGCAGCTCCGTCTGACCTTCTCTGTACTTCTCTATTAACATCCTCAAGGCAAACACTGCATCTGTGGTGCTCTTTCTGGGCATGGAACCAAACTGTTGTTCACAAATGCTGACTTCTGCCCTTAGTCTAGCTTCCACTATTCTTTCCCATAACTTCATGCGCATGGCTCATCAACTTTATCCCTCTGTAGTTGCCACAACTCTGCACGTCTCCTTGTTCTTAAAAATGGGCACCAGCACACTTCTCCTCCATTCCTCTGGCATCCTCTCACTCTCTAAGACCTTGTTAAATGTTCTTGTCAGAAAATCTACTGCTACCTCTCCTAGACACTTCCATACCTCCACCCGGATGTCATCAGGACCATCTGCCTTTCCATTCTTCATCCTCTCCAATGCCCTCCTCACTTCCCCCTTACTAATCTTTGCTACTTCGTGGTCCTCAACAGTAACCTCTTCTCTTCTTTTTTTCTCTCTCATTTTCCTCATTCATCAGCTCTTCAAAGTACTCTTTCCATCTTCCCAGCACACTTCTGTCATCAGTCAATACATTTCCCTCTCTGTCCTTTATCAATCTAACTTGCTGCACGTCCTTCCCATCTCTCTATTTCTCTGCTGTGCCAACCTGTATAAATCATTTTCTCCCTCCTTACTTTCCAACCGAGCATACAAGTCATCAAACGCTCTGTTTGGCCTTTGACACTGCTACCTTTGCCTTACGCTGCGTCTCCCTGTACTCCTGTTTACTCTCTTCGGTTTTGTCAATGTCCACTTCTTCTTAGCTAATCTCTTCCTTTGTACACACTCCTGCACTTCCTCATTCCACCACCAAGTCTCCTTATCTACTTTCCTTCCAGATGACACACCAAGTATTCTCCTACCTGTGTCCCTGATCACATTCGCTGTAGTTGTCCAGTCATCTGGAAAGCACTTCCTGACCACCCAAAGCCTGTTTCAACTCCTCCTTGAAGACAACCCGACACTCTTCCTTTTCAACTTCCACCACTTTGTCTTCTGCTCTGCCTTTGCCTTCTTCACCTTCCTCACCATCAGCATCATCCTGCACACCACCATCCTATGCTGTTTGGCAACACTCTCACCGCTACTACTTTGCAGTCACTGACTTCCTTTAAATTACATCGCCTGCACAAGATGTAGTCTACCTGTGTGCTCCTACCTCCACTTTTATAAGTCACCCTATGCTCCTCTCTCTTCTGGAAGAAAGTATTCACCACAGCCATTTCCATCCTTTTTGCAAAATCTACCAACATCTGTCCTTCTGCGTTCCTGTCCTGGATACCAAACCTACCCATCACTTCCTCGTCCCCTCTGTTTCCTGCACCAACATGTCCATTGAAGTCTGCCCCAATAACCACTCTTTCACCTCTGGGGGTACTCTGCATCACTTCATCTAACTCCCTCCAGAATCTCTCCTTCTCTTCTCGCTCACATCCTGTCTGTGGGGCATAAGCACTAACAACATTGACCATCACACCTTTAATTTCTAACTTGAGACTCATCACTCTGTCTGACACTCTTTTCACTTCTAGAACATTCCTGGCAAACTCCTCCTTCAAGATGACTCCGACTCCATTTCTCTTCCCATCCACACACCGTGATAAAACAGCTTAAACCCTGCTCCTATGCTTCTAGCCTTGCGACCTTTCCACCTGGTCTCCTGAACACACAGTATGTCCACCTTCCTCCTCTGCATCATGTCAGCCAGCTCTCTACCTTTTCCTGTCATAGTTCCAACATTCAAAGTCCCTACTTTCAGTCCTAGGCTCATGCCTTTCCTCTTCTCTCTCTGGCAGCGGACACGCCTCCCGCCTCTCCTTCTTGACGTCTTCGACCAACAGTAGTCCAATTTCCATCAGCACCCTGTTGGTTGACGCACTGATGGCGGTTTGTTAACCAGACCTCGACCGATCCGGTATGTCATTCTTTCTTGTGATTCGCATAGTTTATTTGGCATTTGTTTTACGCCGGATGCCCTTCCTGACGCAACCCTCTGCATTTATCCGGGCTTGGGACCGGCGTGAGGGAGAGACACTGGTTTGTGCCCCCCCCTCACGGCTGCATTAAAGCAAACACTGCATCTGTCGTGCTCTTTCTTGGCATGAAACCAAACTGTTGTTCACAGATGCTGACCTCTGCCCTTAGTCTAGCTTCCACTATTCTTTCCCATAACTTCATCGTATGGCTCATCAACTTTATCCCTCTGTAGTTTCCACAACTCTGCACATCTCCCTTGTTCTTCAAAATGGGCACTAGCACACTTCTCCATTCTTCCGGCATCCTCTCACTCTCTAAGACCTTATTGACTGAATGGCTTGAGTCATGGCGTTAAGCTTTGCAAATGCAAGTAATACAGTAGTGGGGTCACATCTGCCCAGTGAAAGTGTGGTACATGCTGTTGGTCACTCAGGAATAAATCATCCATCAGGTGTTTCCTGCTTGGAAGGCCAAGAGAGTACTGGGAGGACTCAGGCTGGTAAAGGAGAAGGAGGTGCCTCACATCTTTGTATAGGCCATTGAATGAGGTGCCCATTGCTACCCGGGATAAAAGTAGTTAAAAGTATATTGTTTCATTCAGTTATACATCCTTTTTTGTCAAATTACTTCCCGGCGAGGTTTGAGCCTATTTCAGCCTATACTGGGCAAAGGTACATCCTGAACTCCCACACCAATCCTCACACAATCATTCACACTCACCCTCATACATAGCGGCAATTTACAACAGTCAGTTAGTGTAATAGGCATGTCTTTGGATTGTGAGTGAAAACTGTAGTACCCAGAGGAAACCCACACAAGCACGGGGAGATCATACAAACTCCCCGTGCCCAGGACTTCAACTAAGGACCTTACTGATGTGAGGCGGATCTGCTAACCACTACACCACAATGCTTATGTGGTTTAAGTAATAGGAAACAACCAATCCAGTTCATGATTTTATAGGAAATCAGGCTCCGTCACGGATTATTTTTTAACACTCCAGGTGTTTTAATGTACAATGAAACATAATAACTTGAAGATGATGTTTTGTTTTGCAGGATGTTTGTGCTCCAGCAAATCGTGAACACTAATCTTGTGATGCTAGTGGTGCAGGCAGACTGTGACTGTTCACGCCAGTACTCTCCTATCACCCTCAAGCCAAGAGAAGTCAAATATATCCTTTATTCTGACTCTTATTAAGGCCCAAAATGTTAGCTACCAGATTATCAAACTTACTTCAGTGATCCCTGTATGCAATATTTAATAAAGCGCAGATTAAGTGTTTATTTGGTTTAACTCTTACTTTATGTAGAGGCAGTCAATTTAGATGTGAAATAGATTACACCTGCATTTGTAGCAGGAAGTAGTTGCACTTGTCAGGAGCAAATTCCATTATTTTCATTTATACAACTGAGCAAATGTGCAGTAACACAAAGCTGTACTCAAAGATGTGCGTTCCGTAGTGAACATCCTGTTTGTTTAGTATTCCATTAGTCATCCATTTTGGCTGAATGCAATTGTTTCCTGATGAAACCATCCCAGCCCACAATTCAGAGAAAATGAAGAAGTCCGAGATCAAGTGTCAACTGAAGAAAATATGCAGGATTAGTTCAAGAGGTGGCAATGTTTATAATTATCATCATTCCCAATACAGGGATGTTTGACACTCGTGTACAGAACTAAGCAAATGGTTTTAAAATGACACTGTGGCTGATTCCACTTTACAGTGGTACCTCACCTTCCAAAAGACCCAACAAAATCCAGGTTACGAAACGCATTTACCTAAAATTTCCATCTCTGGATATGAAACAAATTCACGTTACGAAACACTCCATCTCAAAAATTCAAACAATGCGCGAGTTGCTCTCTCATTTGCTTTCTCCCAACATCCCACCCCACTGGCCTTCCTTTGGCTAGGAGGGAGCTGCATCTCCATAATCCCCATGACGCAGCTCCCTCTCTTTGGCTATTATGGAGCTGCATCTCCATAATACCCATGATGCTTTTCATGTACCTTCGACTCATTGTTCGTCACGGAGTTCTAACACGTGTAAAGGACAGAGTTACTGTTGTTTCGTGAGTTTTTCAAGTGTGCTCATTGCAACTTTATTTTTTGGCTCAGGCTTTTAACCTTGCATAAACATTTGTAAAATTATAACTCTGCTAAGAAAACATGGTAAACACAAGTGCGTGCACACACACACACACACACACACACACACACACACACACACACACACACACACACACACACACACACACACGAGCGCACGCACGTGTGATTCCAGGTGAAAGTGATTCCCAGTGCGAGTGAAAAGAAGAAGCGGGCTCGTGGCGTATGGTTGAGTGATATTGCAAAGGAATATGGCCAAACTCGTCTACCATCGGTACGATATTGAAGCAGGAGGCCTTTAAAGGAATACTTTTATAATTATTAAAGGGTTTAAGGGGTAGTATTGGGGGCCTTGGAACGAATCAGGCCTTTTACATGTAAAATGTGGCTCAACTTCCAAAAAAAAATCAGGTTACGAAACCACTTCTGGAACGGATTAATTTCATAAGGTGAGGTACCACTGTATTTTCAAAAGATAACACTATTTCATTTTTATTCATTATACCTGGGATGTGAATGGGCCCCTTTTAGCACTGAGCTCCCACTTTCTATTCAATTTAACTTTCTAAACTGCTTAATCCTAATTAGGGTTGTGGGATGGCTGGGCCCATCTCAGCCAACTCTGGACAAAGGTTGGGTATAACCTGGGCAGCTTGCCAGCCCATTGCAGGGCCAACACACTCACTCTCATACCTAGGGGCAATTTGGCATCACCAATCAGCCTGCTGTGTATGTTCTTGGATCATGGGAGGAAACCGGAGTACGCAGAGGAGACGCTGGCAAGCATGGAAAGAACTCACAGAAACACCTGGGAATCAAACCCATAACTGCTGTGAGGCAAATGTGCTAACAACTGCACCACTTCTTTTCCTTTTGGCTTTTCCCTTCAGGGGTCGCCACAGCAAACCATCTGCCTCCATTCCTCTGGCATCCTCTCACTCTCTAAGACCTTGTTGAATGTTCTTGTCAGAAAATCTACTGCTACCTCTCCTAGACTCTTACATACCTCCACCGGTATGTCATCATTACCAACTGCCTTTCTACTCATCATCCTCTTCAATGCCCTCCTCACTTCACCCTTACTAATCTACTAAGCTACTTCCTGGTCCTCAACAGTCACCTCTTCTACTCTTTTTTCTCTCTCATTTTCCTCATTCATCAGCTCTTCAAACTACTCTTTCCATCTTCCCAGCACACTTCTGTCATCAGTCAATCCATTTCCCACCCTGTCCTCAATCACTCTGACTTGCTGCACATCCTTCCCATCTCTATTTCTCTGTTGTGCCAACCTATATAAATCATTTTCTCCCTCCTTACTGTCCAACCTAGCATACAAGTCATCATACGCCCTCTGTTTGGCCTTTGACACCGCTACTTTCGTCTTACGCTGTGTCTCCCTGTACTCCTGTTTACTCTCTTCAGTCCTCTCTATGTCCCATTTCTTCTTAGCTAACCTCTTCCTTTGTACACACTCCTGCACTTCCTCATTCCACCACCAAATCTCCTTATCTACTGTCCTTCCAGAGGACACACCAAGTACTCTCCTACCTGTCTCCTTGATCACGTTAGCTGTAGTTACCCAGTCATCTGGAAGCACTTCCTGATCACCCAAAACCTGTTTCAACTCCTCCTTGAAGACAACACGACCCTCTTCCTTTTTCAGCTTCCAACACTTTTGTGTTCTGCTCTGCCTTTGCCTTCTTCATGTTTCTTACCATCAGCATCATCCTGCACACCACCATCCTATGCTGTTTGGCAACACTCTCCCCGGCTACTACTTTGCACTCACTGACTTCCTTCAATTTACATCGCCTACACAAGATGTAGTCTACCTGTGTGCTCCTACCTCCACTTTTATAAGTCACCCTATGCTTCTGTATCTTCTTGAAGAAAATATTCACCACAGCCATTTCCATCCTTTTTGTAAAATCGATCAACATCTGTCCTGTGTTTCTGTCCTGGATACCAAACCTGTCCATCACTTCCTTGTTCTCTGTTGCCTGCACCAACATGTCCATTGAAGTCTGCACCAATGACCACTCTTTCACCTCTGGGGTACTCTGCATCACTTCATCTAACTCACTCCAGAATCTCTCCTTCTCTTCTAGTTCACATTCTGCCTGTGGGGCATAAGCGCTAACAACATTGAACATCACACCTTCAATTTCTAACTTGAGACTCATCACTCTGTCTGACTCTTTTCACTTCTAGAACATTCCTGACAAACCCCTCCTTCAAAATGACTCCTACTCCATTTCTCCTCCCATCAACACCATGAAAAAATAGCTTAAATCCTGCTCCTAAGCTTTTAGCCTTGCTACCTTTCCACCTGGTCTCCTGAACACACAGTATGTCCACCATCCTCCTCTGCATCATGTCAGCCAGCTCTCTACCTTTTCCTGTCATAGTTCCAACATTCAAAGTTCCTACTCTCAGTCCTAGACTCATGCTTTTCCTCTTCTCTCTCTGGATACGGCCACGCCTCCCGCCTCTCCTTCTTCGACCAACAGTAGTCCAATTTCCACCAGCACCCTGTTGGTTAACAGAAATGATGGCGGTCGTTGTTAACCCAGGCCTTGACCGATCCAGTATGAAATTTGTCTTTATAGTTTGCATTTTGTATTCTGGCAAAAGTTTTAAGCTGGATGCCCTTCCTGTCGCAACCCTCTGCATTTATCCGGGCTTGGGACTGGCGTAAAGGCGGACACTTGTTAGTGCCTCCCCTCACGGCTGCATTTAACAACTGCATCACTGTGCTGTCCATTTCATTTTATTTTTTTAAATTAATATAGCTGTGATGACATGGTGAGCTCTCCAGGCTGTATGCTGCCCTTGTCCAGAGTCAGCTGAGTTGCTCACCAGCCTCTCCACGACTCTAATTAGGATTAATCAGTTCAGAAAATGAATGAATTTGTACATAAGAGTTATTGGTACTACTGTGCCCTAAAATCATATTTAACACAAGAGAAACATTTTCAGCTAAAAGAGTAAGGACTTGTTTTCGATTATAATAATATAAAATCAGCTCAAGAAACACTGTATACTGTGGTGCCTAAGACGGCCTGAAAGTTACAGAATGCAATAAAATACACTCCAAGTGAAAAAAATTAGCAATCTCCAGGATGACACTGCTACCAGCATGAAAGCTGAAACTTTGGAAGTTGATCTATTTGAGATTGAGTGTACAGATGAGGAGATGAAGCAACCAGACAGATAAAAGAATGACTTCTCACTATTGTCACTATCAGCAGGTAGCCAGTGAGCATCGTGAGTAATGGAAGTTAGATGAGTGAAGTTTGTAGAGTTCACTGAAGGAGGTTTCAAGTGAACTCAGAATTATTTAGACAATATATCTATTGATTTGAAATGATATGCAAATGTTTTTTCTTTAACTCCCGTGAACATAACGCAACGGTAAAATGCAACAGGATGAAATCACAAAAGATCCGCCGACGTCCCGAGTCCTGTCATGCATATCATCCTCATGTAAGTGTACCTCCATTTCAATGAATACAAATTCAGTGATTTTATTAAATACAATAAAACATATATATATATATATAGAGAGAGAGGATTTTCTGAGTAGATCCTTCCGTAGGAGAGTGCTCAATACTTTTTGGTAGAGCAAATAACAAAAATAAAAGGACAGGACAAAGACTTTCTATTGAAACTCCATTTATCACTACAGATCTGTTTCGAGGGGTGGTGAAACCATCCTCTCTTCAGGTGATTAATGCTAAGTGGTACTGGGATTTCAACTGGGACCATGTGCTTTGGTAGGATGAGACCAAGATAAAGCTTTTTGGCAACAAAAAACTACTAAGTGGGTCTGTCAGAACCCAAAAGATGAGAAACAGAAAAGCACCTCATGCCCACTGTGAAGTATATGGGGGGATCGATGATGCTGTCGGCCTGGTTCTCTTCCAGAGGCCCCGGGAACCTTGTTCGGGTGCTTGGCATCATGAACACTTTGAAATGCCAGTGACAACCTTGTGGAGAGTGGGACTTGAACCCCCAACCTTTGGATCAGTGATCCAGTGCCCTATCCCACTGGCCCACTACTGCCCAACACTCTGGCAGCAAGTATCAAAAGTGGGACCCTTTGTTCTCAGCATTTTTCATTTTTCAAGCTTCTGATCATGTTTTTCAGGGTTTGGTGGAATCTTTCTAGGGCTCCTTGGGATTCTGGATGATATGTACTGGACATTATTTGTTTAATTCCGAGTTTGTAGGTCAAAGTCTGGAAGATGCCTCATGTGAAGTTTGATACTTGGTCAGATTGAATTTCCTTTGGTAGACCAAACAGTTTGAAGAAGTTGATCAGGGCTTTTGTAATATTACGGGTTTGGATATTTCTCAGGGGGATCACCTTGGGAAATTGCGTGGATGCACACATAACGGTCAGCAGGTGCTGGTTACCAAACCTGGTTTTGGGTGAGGGTCTGACACAGATGATGATGACCCTACTAGATGGTTCTTTGAAGGCTGGTATGGGCCTTAGAGGTGCGGCAGGAATTTTCTGGTTTGGTTTCCCGACCACTTGGCATGTGTGACAGGCCCTGCAAAAATACGATGTCTTGTTTGAGCTTTGGCCAGTGGAAGTGTTTTGTGATTCTGCCGTAAGTCTTGGTTACACCTAGGTGGCCTCCGAGAGAATGCTTGGGGTGCAATTTCTAAAATTATGGGGAGATATGACTTTGGGATCACAACCTGATAGTGAGTGGCCCAGCCTTTGGATGCTGGAACATTTGAAGGTCTTCACTTTCTCATTAGGACTTCATGCTTGATGAAATAGCCAACAGCAACCTTAACCAGCTCCACTTCAAAGTGTCAAATAAAGGCTTTAACCTTGGATCATGTTTCTGTTCCTGTATCAGTTTCTATGTTGACATGTTGACATGATGTTGACATGTTGACATATCTTGTTCAGACATAGGTGGGATCATGTCAACGTTCTCCTGGTACTCATTGGGGTCGGCAAATATCGGCGATAAATCAATAATTTCATCTTCAGATTTGGCTCTCTGTGACTCTGCCTATTTCTTGGCCAGGGCTCGTGTCATTGGATGAGAAGACAGCACATCCTGCTTGTCTTCCCTAACAGTCATACTTTGATGATGGCATTCGTTTATTGGCCTTGGGCCTAGTGTTGGCCTTCTGGCAACATTTGACAACCTGCAAATAATTTCCAAAGAGAAGTAAGATGCCTTCTACTCCTAAATGTGGCGTAACGCGACCACTACAGGGCCTGATACTAACTCTGACTTCAAGTCGATGTTGTGTAAGGGAGCTGTGATATAACCACCCTCAAACCTTTGTAAAATTGAGCATGTACCGGTGGCTGAGCTTGAGTCCAGAGGTAGTACACCTTCTAGTAATACAGACTGAGCCATCCCAATATCACGTAAGATTCTAAAAGGTACACGATTGGTACTGCCGACAAGTGACACTGTGCCCTTGGACACGTAAGGAGCATATTCCTTCCTAATGTTGGATCATGCTCCTGTGTCAACTTCATCAGGCCTCTTTGGGGAACTGAGCATGATGGACTGTTTTTTCTTGTTTGTGCGTAACAATCAGACATTACATGACCATATTTTTTGCGAGATTGGCATACAGAACCTGGCCTGATTTGGTTTTGCTCAGGCTTCTTTTCCTGGGTGTTAGGGTTTCCAAAATTGTTGGGAAATTTGAGCTTTGGACTCGGCGTGGCTTTGGTGTATCATAATTATTAGTTCTTTTGGTGAAGACCCTTTTCTCTATGAGGACATAGCTGACGGCGAGGGCCGCGGCATCTCTGAGCGTTTCGATGGTATCCTGGCCCAAGTAGGCCTCAAGGTAGGCGGGGATATGTCTTTTGAGCTTTTTGAACAGAAGTTCCTTGAGTTTCAAGGAGTGAACTTGTGCGTAAACGTCACTGTCTGTGGTGGTTTCTGAACTTCTGGAGGTGGACCTCTGGCACCAGTTCATAGATGTCAAGGATGGAGGTTTTGAGCAGTCCATAGTCCATCCTCTTTCTAGCTGAAAGTGAGGCGAGCATTTCTCAGCTTTTCCCTTTTAACCCGCTTCGTATTCGGCATGGCAATTCTCTTTGTTGGCACATCGAGGATTCTGGTGATGTCCTTTAGCGGTTTCAGCTCAAGGGACTCCTCAAGAAATCGGAGATGACATCAGAGATTGTGCTAATGTCAATGGCGTGGTGAAAATACTCAGTGGTTCGGTCAAGTTGTTCAGCTACTCGAAGACTTTGAGCAGCCATGGTTCTCCAATCGGGATGATTGGATGATCATATCGGATCCCAGACGAACCCCCAATTTATGTGATGGACTGGTTTGGAGTAATGCAAAGGAACCAAACTCTGTTAATGCAGCTGTTTATTCACTCAGATACAGAGTAGCAGCGGCTCATAGGGTCTCGGTTGTCTTGGGTTCCATGGGATCTGTCACATAAAGTGCTGAGGAGGTGCAGCGTCCTCTTCTCTTATATACTCTTTTGAGTGTCACAGTGAGCATGCACTTCATAGTAGACAGCCCTCTCAATAGGCACGGCTGTCACAAGTGATCTGACATCACAACCACTGTGGCATCTGTCCACTGCATCACAATACACAGAGATGGTTGCTTCTTAACTGCTGCAACAGTCACTCTTCTGTGAAGGCTTCTCACTAAATTTCAGAGAATTTGAGTATTTTTATATTTATGAATTCATCAGGCATTGATGTCCCCAAAGAATGCCTGGTGTATTTAGCGTTCTAACTCCATTCAAAGGCATTGAGGTCAGGGCTCCTAATTTGGACAACTCTGGAACCTGCTTTATTCGTGCACGATGCCAGAACCTGTTCATACTTTTTTCTATTGATGCAAAATCTTAATACTGTACAGTACAACAATTAAAAATCCGAAATTATGTGAATTTTCACCCTTTACTTTTCATTTCGGTCACAAGCAGAGCACCAAAATATGATTCCTAATACATGAAATTCCACTACTTCTGGAAGTTGCTTCCCACCTTCCCTTAAAATACTGATTTTTGAATGCACACACTGAACAGCCTGTTTGTCTTCCTCCCTTTTATGATCATTCCACTCTTGTCTACCTGCAGAATGTTCACCTTTAGGAAATGGGTTGCCATTCAGTGTGCTAAGAGGCAGACCACATGGTGGGAAGAGATATCACAAAATATGACATGGCAGTGAGGGGGTGCCAGCTATTCAGAAGGCCGAGCAGGCTGTAACACATTAGTGTGCCAGACAAAAAATCCTGTGTTTACGGCCAGTTGAAACATCCCAGGGGAGGAACTCTGAGATAAACTAAACGCATTATTTGACACTGGCATTTTCTAACACAACTTATTCCACACTGTAGCAACATTTATATGTCAAAAATTGGAAGAAGTGGAAACATATGACCCCCTTAAGGGTTTGAGGGTCAGCTATACACATGGGTTTGGCCATATGGTGTAGGACTGTGCAGTGTAGGATTATAGCATTAACCGTCATCATTCACATCAAACACTTTGTTCTTTATTACAGGAAAATGCAAACGTCTGTGGTAGAGCGTGTGAGATTTCCATATCAGTGCTTCTTTTCTTCATGTCCCTGGTTACATCATTGACTCTTCGTTGATGAACAAAGGCATGCATTCCTTTGCTCCAGCCATTTAGGAGTCTACATGCTAGCTGCTGGTTTACATCTGCAAGGAATCGTTGATCAATGCACCAGTATGATCCATGGCGAATGAATATAGAGGAGTGTGGTGTTAAATTAATGTTTCTTGTACAAGAGTGAAACGCTGGAAGACGCAATCTTTTTATGGTGTCTGAGAAATGAAGAACTGAATTTAGTATGTGCGAATCCGAGAGTCACAGACACTCAAGTTGGAGCATTATTTAAATGTATTTTTTCATAAGAATGAAATTGATTTGCATACTTTTTATAGTGGTTGTGTAACAACTTGTGTGTCTGTAAAAAATTAACAACACCATGACCTTGGTAATGCTGTATTATCCCAACATTCATTATTATAACATATTAATTTTTGAAAATCATATTTATTATTGCCACACCTTCAAAACTGAGAATTAAATATGGAGTATGTGTGACGTGTGATTTTATTATACAGCTTTGATATAGCTTTCAATTCTTATACATGAGATTTCCTTTTGGCTTTTCCTTTTTTTCAGGGGTCACCACAGCGAATGATTTGCACGTTTTGATTTGGCATAGGTTTTTACATCGGATGCCCTTCCTGACACAACCCTTTATCAAGGGACAGAAACACACTGACGATTTTGCAGCTACTCTTTGCGAAAGTCAGCAAAGGTTCTGTTACACGCCCCAATCCAGCACCCTATACCATATACATAAACATTTTAATATAAATATTTAAGCACTGCCTGAGAGGGCAGTGGTGGCATAGTGGTATAGGTGCTGGATCGCTGATCCTAAGGTTGGGGGTTCGAGTCCCACTCTCCACAAGGTTGTCACTGTCCCCCCCAGTGCAGCTAACTGGGTATCAAAGGCCGGCCATGTCTCTCACTGTCTATGGTGAGACGTTCATGTAAAAGAACCATTGCTGACTTTCGTAAAAAGTAGCCGCATAGCCATCAGCGTGTTTCCGTCCCTTGCTAAAGGGTTGTGTCAGGAAGGACACCTGACGTAAAAACCTATGCCAAATCAAACGTGCAATGATTCACTGTGGTGACCCCTGAAAAAGGGAAAAGCCGAAAGGAAAAGATTTAAGTACTGCCTGAAAGTGAAGCTCCTGATAAATATGTCTATTAATAAGTGTCCGAGGCTGCTGTTATAGTATTGCAGCTTCTTTCAGGACTAAATCAACTTCAGTTCTGAAGGAAAGACATAAATCTGCCCTGCATTTTCCAAATATATTGTGTCGCGAAAGCTTGAAAGTTTCATGGTGAGGTTTTCTCACTGCCTTTCAGTATCTGATCTCATTTCCTCTCATGTTCCGCTTAATCCGGGGTTGGATCTCGAGGGCAACAGCCTAAAAGGTGAGGTCCAGACGTCCCTCTCCCCACTCAATTCCCCCATCTCTTCCAGGGGGACACCGAGGTATTTCCTGACCAGGAAGAGACCCCATGTTCTAGGTCGACCTTGGGGTCTCTTCCCAGTTGGACATGCCTGAAACACCACACCAGGGAGGCGTTCAGGAGGCTTTCTAACCAGATGCCCGAGCCACATCAACTGGCTTCTATCAATGTGGAGGAGCAGCGGTCCTAATTCAAGCTTCTCCCAGAAGGCTGAGCTTCTCACCCGAGCTCTAAGGGACAGCTCCACCACCCAGCCAAGGATGCTAATTTCAGCCGCTTGTATCTGCAATCTTGTTCTTTTGGTCACTAACCAAAGTTTGTGTCCATAGGTGAGGGTTACAACTTAGTTAATTGATAGCTTTGCTTGGCGGCTCAGCTACCTCTTCACCACAACACACCGTTACAAGCTCCACTTTTCAGCAGAGGCTGCAGCAATCTGCCTGTCAATCTCCTGCTCCATCCTTTCCCAACTCGAGAACAAGACCGAGATACTCGAACTCCTCCACATGGGGCAGAATTCATTCCAGACCCTGAAAAATTGAATACAGTCGGCCCCCAACTTATGAAATTAAACCGTTCCAGAGCCTTTTTTCGTATAGCGGGGATTTCGTCAGTAGGGGTCGCATTTTACATGTTAAACGCCTAATTTATTGCAAGGCTCCAGTCTTTGGACTGGACAAACCCCATAAACCCTTTAAAAATGATAAAAGTACACCAATTTTGTATGAAATATGTGTTAAAAGAAAATTATTTATTAAACCATTTACACACACACAAACACCTGTCTCTCTCTCTTTCTCTTTTTGCTCCCTCTCTTTTTCGCTCTCTCAAAATTCAAAGTGCAGTCCCTGCTTGTATAATTACTGACTTAAAACAACTTAAAAAAACTAAACTAAAAACTAAAGCGTTATTCCTTGTCTCTCTCTCTCTCACACGCGCTGCAGGCCACGCCCACAAGACATGGAATTCAAAGCGCATTCCCTGAGGGATCGGAATTCCAGATGACCTCAAATGCGCCCACATTTATTAAACATTTACTGAATTAAAACAACGTAATAAACTAAACTAAAAACTAAAGAGTGAAGCTTCCTTCTGTCTCTATCTGGGAGGCCAGCGAAGTGGGATGTTGAGAGACAGCCAATGAGAGAGCAACTCCTGCGTCGTGTGAAATTTTGTTCGGCGCGTTTGAATTTCTTTTCATACGAGGGTGTCGTTTCGTATCTCGGGGACGGGAACTCAGGAAAACGTTTTTCGTAACCCGGGGATTTCGTACACAGGGGTCTTCGTAAGATGGGGGCCGACTGTACCACCATTTTCCGACAGAGAACCCTGGCCTCAGACTTGGAGTTGTTGACTCATCTTGGTCGCTTTGCACTCAGCTGTGAATCGCTCCAACGAGAGCTGGAAGTCCTGGATTGATGAAGCCAAAAGTACATCATCTGCAAAAATCAGAGCGCAAGACCCGATGGCTACCAAACCAGAACCTTTCAACACTCTGGCTGCGCATAGAAATTATGAATAGAATCAGTGACAAAGCACAGCCTTGGTGGACTGCATCACTCACCGGAAACAAATTCGATATGATGTTACCAATGTTGACCAAGCTCTGGCTCCAGTGGTAGAGACCTGATGAGTGGCAGCCAAAGGCATCTTGGCAGCTGACTGTGACTCTTGGGACATGGACTGTCACCTTTCTGGTGGGAAAGGAGCCTCAGCTGGTGCATGATAGCCATCATCATATTTAACATATTTTTAACACCAGTATCAGCTTGAAATATTCATTTTGATTGCCAAAAATGTTCATCTGGTTTTTGTTCAGTCTTCCATAAAATGTTTGGAAAAATACAGGACAGATGTTTATTATTGTCATCAGGTTTATTTACTAAATAGTAAAAAAATAAATAAAATTGACCGTCAGTAATAAAAGTTGATCAAAAATGGTGCCAGTCCAAATTGAAAGAATAAAGACTTTGTAGCTATAGCAACCAAAGAACATATAGAGAGTGGAGTGTATTAGACAGGAAAAGAACAGCCAGTTGTTGAAATTGATGAAAAACGAGCAAGTATAAGCAACAGTAACTTCCATTGTGATGCTTAAACTGCCAGATCGATTCATCTCCAAAAATGCCGGGTGTAGTGGGATTCCTGGTATGCTGTGGTAAAAACCTACCAAATTTTTTCCAGGATAGAAAAACCAGTGACCAGGCAAGAGTGTCATAAGACCTCAAGTTCATTGTGGGGACTGAAGGCAAGTACGTCTCGTCTGATCACAAAGAGCTACTGTTGCACAAGCTGCTGATGCTGGATATTATAGCAATATATACAGTACACATATACACATACATACATACATGCACATGCTCTTCTTTTCCTTTCGGCTTTTCCCCTTTTCAGGGGTCGCCACAGCAAATATATACAAAAACACACACACACATTATATATATATGTGTATATATATATATATATTTCTATATATGGCGCTGGATTGCTGATCCAAAAAAAAAAAAAAAGGTTGGGGGTTCGAGTCCCACTCTCCACAAGGTTGTCACTGTCCCCCCCAGTGCAGCTAACTGGGTTATTAAAGGCGGGCCATGTCTCTCACTGTCTATGGTGAGAGGCATGTAAAAGAACCATTGCTGACTTTCGTAAAGAGTAGGCTGCAAAGTCATCAGCGTGTTTCTGTCCCTTGCTAAAAGGGTTGTGACAGGAAGGGCATCCGACGTAAAAACCTCTGCCAAATCAAACGTGCGAATCAGGTGATTCGCTGTGGCGACTCCCGAGTAAAAGGGAAAAAGCCGAAAGGAAGACAGATTATATATATATATATATATTATTCCTTCTCAAAAAATTAGCATATTGTGATAAAGTTCATTATTTTCTGTAATGTACTGATAAAAATTAAACTTTCATATATTTTAGATTCATTGCACACCAACTGAAATATTTCAGGTCTTTTATTGTTTTAATACTGATGATTTTGGCATACAGCTCATGAAAACCCAAAATTCCTATCTCAAAAAATTAGCATATCATGTTCAGGTAGTCTAAACGAGCTATTAACCTAATCATCTGAATCAACCAATTAACTCTAAACACCTGCAAAAGATTCCTGAGGCTTTTAAAAACTCCCAGCCTGGTTCATTACTCAAAACCGCAATCATGGGTAAGACTGCCGACCTGACTGCTGTCCAGAAGGCCATCATTGACACCCTCAAGCAAGAGGGTAAGACACAGAAAGAAATCTCTGAGCGAATAGGCTGTTCCCAGAGTGCTGTATCAAGGCACCTCAGTGGGACGTCTGTGGGAAGGAAAAAGTGAAAGAAGGACTGATTCCAGACCTTGGGGGACCTGTGGAAGCAGTGGACTGAGTCTGAAGTAGAAACATCCAGAGCCACCATGCACAGGCATGTGCAGCAAATGGGCTACAGGTGCCGCATTCCCCAGGTCAAGCCACTTTTGAACCAGAAACAGCAGCAGAAGCGCCTGACCTGGGCTACAGAGAAGCAGCACTGGACTGGAAGCAGTGGCCCTGGGGAAAAGACAGGAGGCAGAGCTGGAGGTAGCAGAGATGAAAATGTTGAGGTTCTCTTTGGGAATAACGAGGATGGATAGGATCAGGAATGAGTATATCAGAGGGACAGCACATGTTAGAGCTTTTGGAAACAAAGTCAGAGAGGTTACATTGAGATGGTTTGGACATGTACAGAGGAGGGATAGTGAGTATATTGGTAGTAGGATGCTGAGGTTGGAACTACCAGGCAGAAGGCCTAGAGGAAGACCAAAGAGATGATTCATGGATGTGGTGAAGGACATGAAGGTAGTTGGTGTAAGAGAAGATACAGAGGACAGGGTGAGATGGAGGCAGATGATTCGCTGTGGCGACCCCTGAAGGGAACAGCCGAAAAGAAAAGAAAAAGATTGTACATCTCGGGAGACTTTCAAATCATTAACAGTTATGTCTTAATAAAGCACACAGGTCTGAATTAATCTGGAACCACGACTGCTGGAAACCAATGATGTTTATTTATGATTTTTTTTTTGTTTGTGTAATCGTATTTAAAGCTGATGTTATTTCATGCATGTAATTTTAACAATTCAACTCACACTGCATCATTCACAACAAGTTTATAAATGTTATTATATTATTAATTATCCGTGTTCAAGTAAGCCTCACACATATCTGAGGTAATCTCTTAACTGGGTCACTTGCCGGTAATGACTGGCCTCGTGGTGACACCTTAGTCATAATAATAAGACACTTGTATTTGCGGCAAAAAAAAAAAACAAAAACCACACACACACACACACACCAGAAAATCCTTTTTAGATAAGCACCAATATCTGACAGGTTAGTTTAGTCTGCACTTAAATGTACTTTTTTTGTTTTTTATATACATCTTTGTAAGCTGTTCATTAAATAGCCTGGTGATGATCCCCGTCATGACTGGACGTACTCATCAGAATATATTCATGCAAAAAATGCAATGCAAAAGCACAGTGTTACAAAATTATCATTAAAGATCAAATGCACAGTGAAAGAATAAATATCAAAATGTACAAGACAAAATGCTTTCTATAGGCAAATGTTTGCTTCGACCAAAACCTGTCAGTATAAATATAAGATTTTAGACAAAGAATCCGAACTCAGTAACATGAGCAATGAATGTTATTATCGCTGCAGTTATACTATTTTATTTATAGCTACAGATATACATTAATTAAATGGACATGAACCATTTGGGATAAAAACAGCGGACGTTGTGTTAGTAGAAGTGATTATGATGATGATGATGATCTATAAACTCATTACAAATGGTGTAATCTAGTGATAAACACCCCCGAGTTGAACTTTAGGTATGGGATGCCGGTCCCTGAGCGAGTGTTTATGGTTATATAGTTAGAAGAAACGTTATTACTCACTGTCATTTCCGTAACACGTTTTAGTTGAATATGAAATCGTAGGCTGCTGCTGCTGCTGCTGCTGCTGTGCTCTACAGTGAAATGTTAGTCTATCTTGCATTGTCGTGCTCCTGGTTTTGCTACAAAACAAGTCATTTTGGGAGATCAGTCAATTCCTCGAATGCAGTTTCCATAAAAAGCACGCAAGAAAGCACTCCGAGACACACCAGGACTCGGACATTCCGGAGTCAAACAAATGTTCCTCACTCATTCAAGCTGTTATCAACAGATCAGTTTCACATTCAACGAGTGCCAACAACTGCTATAGTCAGTACTAACAACTACACACATCCACACCCACCCACCCACATACACATCTACGACCGAACCAGTTTGAATCCCTGGCCAGTATCGAGCACTGCAGGAGGAAACCATCGGAGTTTGAGCCTGCGTAGGAAGCGCAGATACCAGCTGCAAATCGAGAAGAGGTTCAGAGAAACGCTCCAGTGAGCCAGCTGCACGACAGGATATGTCCAGCGCGGAAAATATAACGTCCAGTGCTTCGCTACATCACTTCCTGTAGGCAGATGCAGCTTGTAATCCCCCCAGTGTCTGGAAATACCATAGGCAGCCATCACTGTGCGGCCGTGTTCAGACCAGCGCACAGTGCTATCGGGGTTGCAGTTGAACTCCACCCATTGGACAGTGAAATCGCCAATCTGGGGCAGGCCGTGGAGCTCAACATCAGTTGAGTTCACCAGCTTAGCACCTTGAACTGCCACATAAACGTCCTCCACGTTGCACACGTCCTTAACCCACGGCAGCGAGTTGTCTGTGTCGAGCACAATGACAAGACGAGAGCAGTAACCATCATTCTTCTCCCTCCACATCTGCACAATTTCAGACAGATGTAGCACTTCTCCACCTGAGTGAGGGGAAAAAGAACAAAAGGAGGTTGTTTTTTTTTAATATAGATTAACTTTTTTGTTTCTTTGCATCTTCAGTGAATTCTGTCTATTCTCAGATTTCACTTTGGCAGATTTTTTTTTTTTTTTCAGATTAGGCTTCCAGATTTTTGCCTCATCCTCCACAGCACTCGGTATTTCAAGGCAGCCAGCCTTCCATCCAACTACTAACAAGGCCTGACTCTGCTGAGCTTCAGATATCAGATAGGTTTATAATTCAGCATTCATTTTCTGAAACGCTTAACCCTTATTCGGGTCACGAGGAGGGTGGTGCCCATCTCAGCTGAGAGCAGAGTACACCCTGGACAGATCATCAGGCCACCAGAGGGCAGAAACTGATGGCTATGCAGGTACTCTTGGTGAAAGTCAGCAATGGATCTATTACATGTCGCTCACCACAGACAGTAAGGGACATTTCCAGCCTTTCATAACCCAGTTACCTACACTGGGGGGACAGCAGTGACAACTGTTCACAGTGGGACTTGAACCCCCGACTTTGGGATTGGTAATCCAGTACCTTCCCACTGGACCATCACTGTCCCAATGGATTATAATTAACCTTAGTTAAATTAATTATTCATAGAAACTTGCCAACATCTTAAATATAATTCTCGACTCAATATGAGTAAATAAACACGAGATCAGACTCAATACATCAACATCAACGCTAGAAAAAGAGGCAGGTCATAGAGCTCTTAATACTCGACCTATGAGAGCCCATTCTCCAGTGCGGTGCGTGTGACCGCTGTAGAACAGCATGTATGTGTCATAGCGGGGCCCGTCCACCGTCTGCGTCTCCATAAAGGAGCGAAGCTTTGAGTGTAGCATGTCCCGCGTCACACCACTGCTCGAATAATCGCAGCCATGAGAGTCTATCATATGATGGGTGAAGAAGCGCTGCACATTGTTCAGCATGCCTGTGGTGCGCAAATTCATCTCCTGCACCTCATCTGGGGGCAGCAGGGTGATCTGTCCGTCCACACTACAACAAGAAAGGAAAAGAGTAACACATGGTTAACTTTGTTTCCGTGTAGTACATGCAAAAACCAATGAATAGATTGTAAACAGATAGCAATGGCTACATAGCGCTGAGCTTTGCACACAGCTTTCATGGCTAATATATGTGAATATAAACTATACAATCTCATTTCTGTTTCCTTTTTTTGATCTTCCACATTGCATATATTTAGTAGAGCACAGTTACACAACTCTTCTGTATCTGTTCACATATGCTCTCTCAGCTCACCCGTGTTTGCCAGAATTTTCATTCATTATCTTTGCTTAATCCTAATTAGGGTTGCGTGGAGGCGGGTGCCTATCTCAGATAACTCTGCGTGAAGGCATGGTACACCCTGAACAGCTCACCAGACCATCGCTCACGCAACTATTCACCCTCACACCCAGTGGTGATTTCAAACAGCCAATCATCCTATTGTGCATGTTTTGTAATGTGGGAGAAAACCAGACAACCCAGAAGAAACCCTCACACGCACTGGGAGAAAATGCAAACACGACACAGAAACGCCCTGAGCCCGGGAATCAAAAAGAAAAAAGAGCCACATAACTTAAAAAATTAAGTCAAAATATAGTGAGATTTTGTTATGTTCACATGTAGTATATACTGAAACATAAAGTCACACTAAAACGATATATTTATATTGTTAATTTTTATGTTCAAATGTATTATTTACTAAAACAATTATTCAGCTCATGCAGAGAGATGTTGCCGAATCGATGTTCTGTCTCAAAGAATATTCTGCAGCATCCACCTTGCCTTGAGCCAGTGCTTCTCAAATAGTGGGGCGCGCCCCCCTGGGGGGGCGCGATGGGATGCTGAGGGGGGCGCGTGTGACCCAGGAGAACATGCTTTTTTTCCGCCGTACTACAAGAAAGTGTAATTGCACATCCACTCCAGTAGTTGGCAGTGGCGCCCTCATTGCCCATTGTGCGCAGCAAGTACAGGTCCCAGCTAAACATTGAGCAGGAGCTGAGAGTTGCAGTGTCATGCTTCAAACCTCGCTTTGAGAAGCTGTGCGCTGCAAAACGTGCTCATTGTAGCCATTAATCTTGGCTTCCTCATTTTGAGAAAAATCAGCACAAATTGTTCGATTTGTTCTTGTTTTGTAGGTTAAAGTGTTTATATATTGTGCTCCTGAGTTAATGTTTCTGAAGTCAATTTGAATTAATTATTTATTGATTTTATTTTCAGCAGCAAATGGTGTGGTAAGTTTGTCAAAAATGTAACAAGGATATTATTATTTTTAAATTTAAGGCAAATTGATGCACTTTCTTTTACAGACTAATAAAAAATGTTAAAAAAGTTATTCTTGTAAGTTGAACTATATCTCTTTCTTTTTGTTTTATTTATGTTAACAAAGATACGATATAATGAAGAGATATACCTGTAACTATATTATAGAAAAAAGTTATAATTTATAGTTGCGGCGGAAAGTGGGTGGTGGGGGGGCGCGAATTGTTTTCTTCTTGCTAGGGGGGGCGTAACAGAAAATAATTGAGAAGCACTGCCTTGAGCTAATAATTAAAAATTATATTTCCTCCACACCAATCAGTTTAATAATTAGTCATGTACATTATATATAATCTGTCCACATAGCAGTATAATTGTGTAAAAAAAAAAAAAAAATATATATATATATATATGCGAGTGACAAGAAGAAGCGGGCTCGTGGCATGCGGTTGAGTGATATCGCAAAGGAATATGGCCAAACCCATCTACCATACGATATTGAAGCAGGAGGCCTTAAAAGGTATACCTTTATAATTTTTCAAGGGTCTAGGGGGTAGTATTGGGGGCCTTGGAATGAATCAGGCCTTTTACATGTAAAATGCGGCTCAACTTACGAAAAAATCAGGTTACGAAACCACTTCTGGAACGGATTAATTTTGTAAGGTGAGGTACCACTGTAAATATATATTTATACATACACACTGTATATACATACACACAGTCGGTCCTCTACTTACGAAATTAATCTGTTCCAGTGCCTTTTTCGTAACCTGGAGTTTTCGTAAGCGGAGGTGCATTTTACATGTACAACATGTGATTCTTTCCAAGGCTCCCAAGACTACCCCATTTAAAAATGATAAAAGTACACCAATTTTGTATGAAATGTGTTAAAATGAAAAGAAAATTATTTACCTTTTTAAAAATCCCTCGAACCACCCAATGAGACGCTTTAAAGTCTGGGGGTTGCTGGTCTGAAGAACCCTCGCCCCCACCCCCACCCTCCTTCATGAGGTCCTTAAATATGGTGGTTGCTTTTTCCGAAATAATCGCCTCCATCACTGTTTCTCCGCTTTTAAGGTCTCTTTCTGCTTCAATACCATCCCGATTGTAGAGGGGTTTCGGCCATACTCCTTTGCGATTTCACTCAACCACATCCTATGTTCGTGTTTTTTTTTTTTAATTATCTCTTGCTTCACTTCAATTGAGAACGGAGCCTGTTCTTCTTTTCGGTGTCACCAGGAATCACTTTCTTGGGGTCCATGATGGATAATGAAATATAACGCTGCATTGATCACTCTCAAAAAACTCACAAGCCAACAGTCCTGTTCAACTCTCCTCCATGAACAAACAGGAAGTGACAAACAGGAAGTATGGGTACAGGAATGAGTACAGTTCAGCTCCCTCCTGGCCAATGGGAGGCCAACGAGGCGGGATGTTGGGAGACAGCCAATGAGAGAGCAACTCGCGCATTATTTGAATTCCACGTTTGACTCTTTTCGTAAGAAGAGGTTGTTTCGTATACAGAGGATGAAAATTTAGGAAAATGTTTTTCGTAACCTGGATTTTTCGTATTCAGAGGTTTTTGTAAGTAGAGGGCCGACTATATATATAAACCACGGCATGGAAATTATACACTGAGACCAAGTTAAAAGCTTTTCAAGAAAATACTAGTGTTAGACATATATACACCAACATACACACCCAAAATCTGGAATATACCTGCAGTAGTTGGTAGGTACGACCACTGCATAACCCACACAAGTGCCTCCAAGGCAGTTCCCCAGCTCATAGAAGAGGCCATAAACCAGAGACTCAAGAAGCAGGACCAGCAGAAACACACCAATGAACAGACTGTTTGATGGCTGAAATTGGAAAATGGATCGGTCCTAAGGTTAAATGTTGGACAAAATCTTAAAATATTTTGTAAATTTACCTACAGATTATTAGTTATGTATCTCATAACAAAAAAAAACAATCAGTACTAGATTATAGTAATTCGATATTAGACAGTAGGGCAATCACACCATGTGATTTCTTTATTTACTCGCTTCATATTTATTTGTTTTATTTTTAAATTTCAGCTTAAATTACTAGAATTAATCCTTTACTGCATACAATACTAGACAATCCAGCATAAACTTAAAAAAACCCTACATTACTTATAAAGTAGATTATGAACAAACCAACCTGCCATGAAAAGGCCCCAAGTATAACAGTAGACATGTGGCTGAAGAGGACTAAGCGTTTTGAGACTAGGCAGAAGTGGCGCATGCCCTTCGAGGTCATTACACTATCCAGTGCACCAGGATTGGCCCTCTGAGCCACACACACTCTTTGGCAGTCGCTCAGCTTGTTGTGGAAACCCCAAAGAGTAACCAAGAAGACCACGTGGCAGATGACCCAGAAAACACTGAAGACAGAAAACCCCGGAATCACAACATACCACTGGTTCAGATCCCTCATCTTCAAAGCAGCCAGAACCAGGAATGTGATCTCAACAGCAGCCAGAGGCAGGAGCGTGAGACGGCGCCACAAACCTCCTCGTCTCAGTATTGGGGACCAGCGCTCGGACATCGAGAGGCCACTGAAATACATATCCAAAAGGGGCTCACACACAAGGTTGCTGAGGAAGCACACCAGCGCGTAAGGGTTTGCAGAAACTCCAGCAGACTTGAAAAAAAAGAGTGATGTAACCACAGAGAAGATGATGAGGTTCAGAAGGGCCAGGGAAGACTTCATACGCAGATCCACCAGCAGAACAGCAACAGACAAAGCCAGAGCTATGAGGCTCCTGAAGTTCTGTGTTGTGCTGGCCACAGAAAAACCTGTAAGCTCCAAAATCTCAGCAGAGGTCAGAAGTGCTGGCTTTTGTTTAGTGTAGCCACAGATTCGTTCCAGCAGAGCCCACAGTGTCCTGATGGCCATGCTGGCTATCAGCATGTAATCACTGACTTGGCCCTTTACATCACCTATGGAAGGGTTGCTGATAAAACCCAGCAAACCAAGCAGGAAACCCAGCCACAGATGGAAGACTCCAAAGCTGAGCTTCTCCATACCAAAGTAGTAGTACAGGATGCTGGCGATGCCCAAAACAAAAAGGGCCAGGATAAAGATGACCAAGAGGGCAGTTTCTGCTGTCCTCTCCCAGCAAGCATACAGACCCAGGCATATGGCCACGAGTAGACTTAAAGTGGACAAATAGCCCAAGTACCGGATGGACGACCACACGCTCTGCCCGGCCTGAAGCTCCTCCAGTTTGCTCATGACGGCATAAAGTGAATGGCTGAAGCAGTAGCGCAGAAGCCTGCACATCGCTGGGGCGTCACACACTCGCACCTGGGATCAGCGACACGTCACCGACACAAACCTTTCCATTCCCGCGTTCATCTTCACGCGGTTCTCGAAAACGCTGACTAGAAGCTGCTCGGTATTCACAGACACTGGACTGGACTGACTAACAAACTCGCCTTATAACAACTCCCAGCTCAGCTAAGTGATTAAAAAGATTATTACAAACCTTTCAAACAATTATTACACATTACTTTTGCCAACACAAGCAAAAACTAAAGTGTATTGTATACATATACATATATAAAATAAAGCTAATACTTCCAGCAAAAAGTCTCAATAACCAGGCTAACTGGTAACTTTTGGTCAAAAGTGAAAGAAACTCGTAACAACAGTAAATAATTGAGAGAAGAATAGTTACTAACTACACCCGAGACCGCTTCTGTGAGAATATCGTATAAATAACTACCCAAAGTTACTTTAATCAAACCAGCGAACCAGTTTGAAAACTTTGCTCGACATCCGCCATTTTTTCCGGGTTGTAAATATCTACGGAAGCCTATTGGGCGAAAAAAAAAAAAAAAAAAAAACCAACAACAACAAAAAGCGTTTGTTTCTGTGTATCTTCCACATTGGATTAAAACTGATGATTTAAGTTTTATTTTAGTAATGAGCAGTCAATGTGTAATATTTTGGGGAAAAAAAAGAAAAACATCGCTTCCCCCTTTATTACTGTGTGTAAGCAGCAAAATCCGTACACACTTTTAAAAAATGAACTAAAAAACAAAAGAAAATGCGTTTTGGTATTTATAATTTATGGTATACTGTACTTTAATCATTTATCTTAATCAGAAGTCCTGCAACTAATACTGAAGCAGATGTTGAGTAGCATTTCTTTGTTTGTTTGCAATAATTTGACCTGTCTGGAATAATTATTTTTTAAAAAGTATAATATTTTACGTAATAAAAATATATTCAGCATGTTTGTTTAAGAAATGAGACGCTACTCACTGCATTACTTTTATTAAACATAACGCTCTTAAGGATTTTCTGATTTTTTTTGTGTGTGCTAAATGTTGTTTACTGTTGTGACTATACTTATAATTTATAAATTTCTCAAGCATCAAGTATGTAATTATTAGATACATTTTATACAATTGCTAAAATATTGAGTTGATATCAGCTTGTTTCTGTCCTGCAATGGTCTGGCGAGCTGTCCAGGGTGTCCTCTGCCCTAATCAAGAGTTGGGTGAGACAGGCAACCAGCCATACCATGACTGACTGATATGAAGCAGTTCACAAAATGAACAAGGAATTACTGAAAAAAAACCCCAGCTCTAATACACAGATACACATTTTGGAAAATCAGGGCAGTGGTGGTCTAGTGGTATAGGGCGCTGGATCGCTGATCCGAAGGTTGGGGGTTTGAGTCTCACTCTCCACAGGGTTGTCACTGTCCCCCCAGTGCAGCTAACTGGGTTATTTATCAAAGGCCAGCCATGTCTCTCACTGTCTATGGTGTGAGGCATGTAAAAGAACCATTGCTAACTTTCGACAAGAGTAGGCTGCAAAGCCATCGGCGTGTTTCCACCCTGCGATGGCCTGGCGAGCTGTCCAGGGTGTACTCTGCCCTTGCCCAGAGTTGGCTGGGATGGGCGCCAGCCTCCCTGCGACCCTAATTAGGATTAAGCGGGTACAGAAAAGGAACTGATGAACATTTTGGAAACTCACTAACTTAATAAATATGGACAAACCAAATTGAATTTATTGATTTTTATTAGCATTTTACACGTGTCATAAAGAAACGTTTATAAAAAGGGAAGAGGAAGGTTACAAAAATAAAAATTAAAAAAATGAATTAAACTCATAATGACTCCAACACTAAAGAGAAACTAATCATGCACACAAGGCCAATGAGCGACATTGCACCGCCTCACATTATAGCACATAATGATCTTTGTTTTAAAGTGTCTGATCTCATAAAGAGCATGTACATGTTTAACAGAAGCTATAATACTATTGCTGATGCAATTAAAGTGACAGTATAAAGGTGGTGAGGATTATCACCATATCTGCTTAAGAGTCAATCAGTTTTTTAAAAGGTTCAAAGTCTGGCTGCTGCGGATTTCCAGAATCTGTTTGTCTTCATTCAGAAACCCCACATTCATTTTTCTTCAATTCAGTCTTTTTTCATTGTAAAAGGCACAGTTTAAAAAAAAAAAAATGATTTCATATTAATAAAGTTCCAGTGTGGTCTTTCAGTATTTCAAAAAAAAAAAAAAAAAAAAAAAGAGACCTCAACAAGAACCTTATCTCGCACCCTCAAAAAGTGACTCATGTTTTCAAAAATGTCAGAATGCGGTTGTATTTACAATCACTCACGGAAAGCTCGAAGACGCACTTGCTGTGGATAGGTTAATAAGAGTTTTTAATATTTGTGTATTCTTGTACACCATTTCAAATATAAAGAAACCACCAGGACAAGAAAGTGTTTTGTAATAATGCTCAAATTTCACATGTGTACTTGTGTATCGTTTATGCTTGTGAAAAATAATACTCTTATTAAAGGTCTCCAAAGAAAGTGTTCTCAAATAAGTGCAACTGCTGCAGCGAAAGAAACTGCTCATTTCACAGTGAAATACAAAGAGCACTTGGTACAAATATACATACAAAAAAAAAAAAAAAACCCACCTCACTGAGATTAATCATCCAAAAACACTTTCAAAGGATTGAACTATTCTTTTAATCTGTTTAATTTGTTTTCGTTAGAAATGCTCAGTGGATGCACCCTTGCAGTCAGAAGTTTACATACAATCATACACCAGAATGTCTTGACAACATTAGGATATCTGTGATGTGCAACAATCGTCTTTAAAAAATAAAATAAAATAATGAGCGCGAGAGAATCCTGGAAGTTCATATACTTTGCATTTTTAAAAATTAACAGGGTAAAAGGTTTATGCATATATATATATATATACACATACACACACACACGAGCCCGAGATTATTAATTTAGTGTTAAATATTCCAAATGTCAACTTGGCAAGGCTTATTAATTACCTGCTAATGAATGAAAAGGGTTTGCTTGGCAGCACTCATTGGATACAATACAATGGAAAGCAAAATGCAGTACAATGGGAGAGTCAGAGCAGCTCAGAGCGAATCAGAAAAAGAGGATGTAGGTTTACACAATCAGGAACATGTCAGCAATGTCTAAACAACAGCACTTCCGAGATTCTGCTGTATTTAAGTACAAGTTATTTGGAGGTGAAGCTTTTGCATCTTTCAATGTTAAAAAAAAAAAATCCTGGAATTTTCCTGAATGCTTTTAAGTAAGCACATCTGCATAAGTGCAGGCTACTTGCATGCAAATTTGGAAAGGGAGTCACTTATCGGTTTTAGTGCAATCGTAATGATAAAAGTCGCAGACGATGGAAACAGTTGCATCAGCGGCTTCATTTTTTTGCCCATGAATCCTTACAGTTCTTCAACATTTCATTTCATGTAAAAACCAATTATAAGCCAACTTTAACTGACCCCCCGTCCCCCGAGTAAAGATGAATGTTGTGTAATCATTTCCCCCCCCACAAAAGAAATTATCAAAAACACAGTTGAAAGCAAAACATTTGCTTGACCATCATACAAATGAGCTTAATGAAAACTTCTGACAGCAACTTATTTATGCAAGAGCTAAAGATACAAATCAGTCATGGCACAAACAGCTCAATGCATTAAAATCAAGATTTGCCTTAAAAACTGAAAGAATCAAAAGTTCTTGATAGTCAGTAAAACTATGTCAAACCTTTTTCTTTTTAACATGTACAATAAATCAAAGACAGACATCCACTGGTTAGTTATTTCTTCTATGAACTTGTTTCACAGCTAAAATATGGTCTTTCACTTGCAAAAAGGTCAGTGTAGTTTTCAGGCTATAAGGCACACTTAAAGGCCTTTAACCTCCCCAAAAATTAAAAAACAAAAACAAAAAACCTGACAGTGCCTTATAATCTGGTGCGCCTTGTGTGTGGATAAAGCTGTGCGGCTCCATCTCACTGGCACCATCAAAACCCAAGTGGAGCAAACTAATTCAGAGCTTACCATCATTCCGGTGGATTAACCAAAGAACTCCCACTGCTAGATATTGGTGTCAACAGGTGGCAAGTTAGGGGGATTCGGGCGTTATGTCCAAATACCAGGATAAAGCACTGCTCCAGGTGTCCTCCTGAGACCTCGGATTAACCTTCTCGAATTTAAAGTTACACTGATACAGCTCCTTAAAAGAAATGACCTCAGTTCTGTAATGAACACAATCCTAATGTGCTGACTCTTTAAGGGGGTGTGGCTGACAGAAGGTCATGACCCAGGAAGACTTCTAATCTCAGTCTCTATCTCTGACTCCTTGTGCAAGAGAATAAAATATAATATTACAATAATAAAAAAATAATACAGTGAACCGGGCTTCATGTCCAACTTGCACAACTGTTAAACTCAGACACTGAAGATGAAGAACTTGATGGATTTGTTGAAGAGAATTAACTGAAAAAGTGAGTTTATTGTTTGATATTGTTACAGCTGAACAATGTTGAGAGTTATTGTGAGAGTTGAATCAAGTTTGACTTATCTGACTTTTGTTTTGCCTGGTGCGCCTTATAATCCGGCGCACATTATGTATGGACGAGGGCCGATCTGGCGTCATTCGTTGGTTGTTGCACGTCTTATAATCCGGTGCGCCTTATGGTCCGGCCGATGCGGTGGTGGTGGTGGTGGTGGTGGTGGTGACCATGCAAATACCCCATAAAAACCCAGCCTACCTCTCAGCTAGTCTTTCCAGATTCTTCTTATGACTACAACTACTTTGTAGAAACTGTACCACGTGAAACAAACATTTAGAAAAGCACATACAGTCACAGTTTAACAGACATTAGCGCAAAACAGAGTGTGAAATATAATTCTACAAAAATCACATCAAAGATGCTTGTGTTAAACTTTCCTGGAGTGCTTTTCTACAGAAACTAACTGATCAAAAAATAAAATTCTGCACAATAACCAATTAAAATCACTGGGGGTTTTTTGTTTGTTTTTACACCAAAGACAATGTGCAAGTCTACAATACAAAAAGCTGTGTGTTTCTTGAAAATGTCTTTCTGAAAAGTTCTTGCTCATCACTTTCACAGAAGCACTGAAAAACAGCACACAAATCCTAAGCTCACTCAGCTGTGTCCGATCTGCTTCAATCACAAAACTCCAACCAGTGTGGAGATGCTAAAATGTGTAAAGCATTTGGTCTTTTACACATTAAAAATCTCAACATCACCCAAGTGTAAACATTCTTTCTTAATTTAAGGTACACCATGTCTCGCTCGTGTAACATTAGCAAAAGGAACATTAAAGGCTTTACTAATGAACACAAAGCGCACAAGTTTCTCATCCCGATTAAAGCCTGACTGTTATGATGTTACATCGCAACATGTCCGGCTCTCCATGGCGCATCATTTGACATAAAAAGAAGGAGGAATTAAAGAGCTGTGATCTCTTTCTGTAAAAAGCATTAAGCCTGGTATTCATGTGCCAACCTGGCTGTAATGCAATGAGCAAAACAGATTGGGCTTCAGCTGTACAGTAGAATGGGATCCTCCAGTTCATGGAATGGTGCAGAGTCACTTTGACTTTCTTCCGAGTCGGAGTCATAGGACACCTCAGGCAGCTCTGTGAAGCTCCGTGCCAACTGCTCATCCTCAGAGTCAGAGCGCACCGGCTGACACCAGTCCCTGAACACGTCATCTTCATCAAGCGAGGAGAAATCCTGTGGGATGTATAGCATCTCGGGATAGTTGTGACTCACTAGATCACTGCTGGTGGTGACGGAATCTTTGCGAAAGGCGAGCATGTGCATGTGGGAGAATTTGACGTATCTGTAGCGCTTAAAACCCAAGGACTCAATGGCCACACGCCAGCTGCGCATCATGAGTGCGTGCCGACCCTGATGTGAAGAGTCAGGAGTGATGATTAGGAGAAGACCGTGTAGTGTGAGGAGCTCATGGGCTTTCTTGCAGCAGAGCCAGCGCTGGTACGGTGAGGGGAAGTAAGAAAGCAATAAGGAAAACACTACCACGTGAAAGAGCTCTCCAGGCAGTGTCTCGATAGGGTCATGCAGCTGGCGTAAGAATGCATTCAGCGCATCGCTCGCTAGCTGCAAGGGCTGCTGGAGCTGCAGGTTCAGAAAGTCACACTTGTACACACTCTAGAGTCAAAAGGACAGGAGAAACAAAATGGAGGAAGGTGCAATAGCATTATATATCATCTTAGAGAAAAGGGAAACAGCACTACTGTCAGATTTAGATTAGATGTAAAATCACTGAGAATGCGTATCATACCTCAACCGCAGGCACTATGTCAATTCCTACGGTCAGGAACTCTTCAAACTTCAGGAAGGGATTAAAACAACTACCCACGTCAAGTAGACGGAGCCTTTCATTTCGGAAGCTTATGCTAATAAAAATAAATCAATAAAAAGGAAAGAAAGAAAAAATAAAAATATATTTGATTATCCCAACAGTGCTGGAATAGAGCAGATGTTAATGGGGGGGGGGGGGGGGGGGGGCAACCTGCTGAAAATTATCAGAAAGAATTCTGCCTTCCTTCAAGACACTGTATGTTTACTGGTGTGATAACATCAACCAACTAACCAATCACTTGGCAAGTGATAAAGTAAATAACAATGTGAAGAAAAGATAAGAAGCCAGCTTTCCAAATCACTGTGCAAAATTGTCGGCAGCATTTTGTCTGGCTTTTCTCTGCAGTTGCTGACTTTAACTCAATGCTGAAGGGGTGACACAGGATACTGTCGCTATACTCAAGTTACACTATTTACACCCATCGATTTACACAGCTTTAAGTCTGCTTCTGAACAGGAAGTGGTGAGCGACAAATGAATTGCTTTGCTGCTTACCTACACGCAAATCAACTCACGAGGCAAACAAATCACTGTCACTAAAGTGCTCTTAGTCTGCTCTTAGTCTGCTCTTAGTGCCTACGTAACCCAGTCGTGACCTGCTCATGGTCTACAGTTAAAAATCTTTCGAGTCAATTTGTGAGCTACACTACATTGAGTTTGTTCCCCCATAGTAGACCTGTGGTAGTTTATATTGTAGTTATAGTATAATTAAGTATAGTTATCAAAAAGGAAATTTCCCTAAAATACTTGCATACACCTTCTCTTTCACCTTGCTCCTGACGGTAAGACAAAGTGAATGGATTCAAAGATAGATTTTGTTGCTGCTGCCATCAGCTCAGGATGGACAACTTCTGCATGTAGAATCAAATACGAAGTCGAGATTTTCAAAAACGTAATTAGTATCACTTCCTGTAAGTCTTAACCCACCAGAGGTTTGTACACACACACACGCACACACACATTGTGTAGATGGCTGAATTCAAAACAGTCACTGGGTGTCTGAGCAAGTACGCATGAGCAGATGGAGCTGAAGTAATTACATTAAGCATTGAGAAGGCAACAAAAGGGCCGACGTGGCAAAAATATGTTCTGGTTTCTAAAATTCATTGCACATTCGGCAAGTTACGATCAGCAGGAATAATAACGAGTAATTTTTAAAAAATTCCCCTGCTTGTTTTTTAAGAAATTGCAAATATTAGCATCGGCAGATCTGCAAAACAGGTAATAAAAATAGTACTACTGGGAAATAAAACAGAATATTTACATCATATTTTCAATGCAAGAAATCTAGTTCCAATAAATAATATCACTTGCTTCAAAAATATATGCATGGGTTTTTTGTATTAGACACTAATATTTTATATATATATATATATATATATATATATATATATATATATGTGCATGCATTGGAAATTTTACCCAAATCAAATCTGTCAGAAAGCTCATACCCATGTCAATGCAATAGTGCTTTTGCCCCTAATACATTCATGTAAATCAAACTGAAACATTTTACAAATTAAATGCATTCTAATATCATTATTATAAGCTCTTAAAATTCATATATGATTAAACATTTGCTTTTTATCAGCTAAGAGTTGGACCATTTGATGCTTATACGGTATTGCAACACTCAGTTTATCAGATTCAACTCCTTCACTAAAATCTGGTTACAGAGACATGTAACTGACCTGAGCCGAGACAAGGCTGGGTTTAAAGGTGCCCCACTTGAAGTTGCAGCATGTTTCAGAGCTTTTGCATCCTTTTCCAACATTTTCTTCATTCCACCATCCATAAAATATTCTTGACAAACACTAAGAAGACAAACCACATCAGTCACAGTATATTGGGAACATTAAAGTCATGGTGCTTCATTTCTACAGTATTTACTTTTACATTTCAGTGCATCAAACTTGTTGTAGATTAAATATGCATGCTAATTAAACAAGTCTTAGAAGAGAGAATAAGATCATTTACGCTTTTTTAAAATAACATTAAAAAAAAAAAAAAAAAAAAAACTGAGCATATCTCACCTGCGGCACCACTCGATTCGTCCCTCTCCGTCACATTTTTTGGCCCAGTGGTTGTCGGCGAGACTCTTCATGGCAAATGCATATTCGTTCAGTGTCTGCTCATCCTCACAGTGCTCTCGCCAGATCTTATCGAAGTCACCCACTGCAGTCAAGGAGACGGGTGTGAAGTCACTCGATAAAAACAAGTCAAAGTCAAGCTCAGCAGATAATGTGTGTACAAGTCATTGGTTGGGTGGTTATATGGCATGACACTGAGATCGAACGATTACCTCACTGCTGGCTAAATGATAGTGTTCTGTTCAACATTTAAAAAGAAAACCATTTGTATACACCAACTTCCTTCCTCCGGTGGTTCTGATCATCCCTTGTGTCTCCACTTGTATCCAAAAATTTCCCTACCCATTGTACTGGCTCGAAACCACAATTTCTCCACATAGGGGCCATGTCTATAATGAAAACCCTTTGGATGTGTAATCCACTATGGCAGTAAACATTCAGGAACACATTGAGTAAGATTTAATCACCGATTTTCAAAATAAAACATTAACCAGCAGCTAGTGTTTAAACGGCCAAATAATTCCATGAGCTTATTAAACTGTGATATTTATAAACTAGTTGGTCAAACTGCAGATAACATTTCTGCCTCTGAATTTGTGTTAAAAAAAAAAAAACACACACCACAGTTCAGATTTGTACACCATATATACAACACTAATCCAACCTCTGAAATTACTGCATAAATAATGTGCAAGTCTCATGTAACTCAATGTTTACATATATCAATTTGCACTATTTTAAAAGGGAATAGTAAAGTTAATCACAATATTAGAACATTAATAACTAAATAAAACAAGCACAATAAAGTAGAGGAAGGTTTTACCTACTCTTGCAGAAGGATTGTTGTTAAACTTGAGCACAGCCAGTACCACAGGCTCTATGATTATATCCTCAAAATTTGCATGATCATTAATAAGACTTCATACTGGTTGTAAATTACAGACAATCCCATGCATAAAATAACAAATTCAAGCAGGATTTCTGCACTATAACAACAACAACAACAAAAAAGGGCTCTCTCATGACTGAGTGGAAAACACACTCCTGATCAGACCCGGAGAAAATTTGATTAAAAAAAAAAAAAAAAAAAAAATCAACCAAAGTTCAGGGACAAACTCCGTTTCACACTTCAGAATGCTCAACAGACTACATCATGCTTTCCTGATTACCCATCATGGGTGTGAATGGGCTACTGTGTGCACAGTTAAAGAGCTCAGCTCATAGGGAATGAACAAGAAGATTGGGAAAAGTTCCATAAAGCTATAAGCTGCAGAAAAATAAAATAAATCAGGCAGTGAGAATTTATTTTAGCAGAGCATGCAGGTTTTTTGTTGGTGTTTTTTAACAGAAGGTCTTCCACACAACAACAGGTTAAGTCTGCTTTTATAACGGCTTTAGTCAGGAAATGTCCGATCCAATTTCTCAGTTTAAAACGTCAGTCAGCAGAATCGAGGCTGCGAATTAAACTACCAACTGAAATCTAAAATCCTGGATCAGGATTGATTCAGAATTTATTTAGTTTCTCCATTCCCCTTCAACCAGCTGTACAGTATGAGGCCTTTGAAATAATTTACTACATGTTGTACTTTCATAATCAGGGATCTCAGTGAGGTTTAGAAAAAATAGAGAAGAGGGGTTTAGAAATAGAGGAAATTAATTATTTCAGCTGGGGGTCAAGGAGGCCGCAGGGCTCCTTGCGGGGTACAGGGGCAGAGCATGTCAGGTAAAAAAAAAAAATCATACAAACAAGTTAATCATTGTTTTGTAACATGCATAAACACTAAACAAAACAGATTAAATAATGTAAAAAATACTAAAAAGGTTATTTCGGTGTAGATAAACACACATTATTCAAGTAGCAGAGCCCTATGGCTTGTCATTCATGTGTAACATAATTATCAACTAATTTGTAGAATGATCACATAACACGTGTTCAACTAATGAGTATACCTGCTACAAGTTAGTATGATAATAGTATAACACTATAATTCAAAATGAATTACTGAGAATGATCTCAGATCACAGCCTGGATGAGACACCAGTATACCACATTGCACCATGTGTCCATGCATTCCCACCTTTCAATAATCATTGTAGATAAGTAAAATTATAGAATTCAAGTCACCTATTTATGTTTTTGGCAGGAGGAACAAGAACATAATCTCCACACATAGTCCTGTAGCTCTGAGGCATTAATACTCTCAGGTCTATTCACTGTATCCCAGTTATAGGCATCACCTGGATCATGTAACGCTGAACTGGAACTAACTGGAGAGATCAGCAAATAGATTGGGATAAAATTGATTCTGCCAAAAAAAAAAAAAATTCAAACCAGTCTTATGGCACAAAATGAACGCCACCAGGACCAGCACTGACTCCGTGTATGACACCTCTACACAAAAAAATTACATATCATGGGTGTAGCTGAGGGGTGGCTACCTCAGTGAAACATTATCATATATCATTTCAAATGTCATCCATCCAGCTTTACTGTGCATTTGGCAGGTTTGAAGGAAAGCAGAAACAAATCTCTAGTCATTTTGAATGAGAAATGGAGTACACCATAAAGAACACACCAAAAGGTGTAAATCACAGTTAACACTCATATTGACACCTTTAGAAAATTTAGAGCAACCAGCTGACCTTATCTGCATGTCTTTCAAGTGAGAGAGGAACCAGAAGGATCCAGAAGAAAGCCATACAAGCACAAGAAGGACATCCAAACTGCATAACAAGCCCTTGATCTCCACAAAATACAAACAACAAACCTTCCCACTGTGAAATTACAAGACTAATCACATCACCAACATCACTCATCCGATCCTCTGTTCCCTGGCATTGATTCACAGATATGAACCACTGACCTCAGAAAATGACTACAGTAGATTGTGTAGCCTGTTGTTTGCATACCTGTGACCAAATCGGAAACCAGATTGGGACCATCTTGATGTGAAATCTTCGTGTTGAAAGTTATACTCAAACAGCATACAAAAAATAAAAATAAAAGGAAATAATTATGCCCAAGGTGTACATTTACACACACCTTTTTATTTCAACTATGCAGATGTTTAAATATGTGTGTGTTTATTTAATTACAAATATCAGTAATATTATTGATAAAAGGTTATGTGAATTTATGGTGGTCTGTCAGTCAGCAGTAATTTCAGGATTTTCAAGCTGCCGTGGCTTTCAATGTCTCAATTTTAAGATTTATAATAAAGTCCGTCTCAATAAAATGGCCCCATCTTCAAAATTGAACCCCTAATGAGATTTTTTTTTAATCAGTGATTGAAACATGCGAAAGACGTGGCTGCTGTTTGGTTAAAGGGAAACCTGCACCCACACTAGCCATTTACAGATAATATTACACTCCTGGTCGAATATGCAGGCCTTGCTATTTAGGCACGCCAAAGCACACATACTCCATATTACACCGAAAATCTGACCAAGATGTGCCAAAAAAAGCTCCTCTCCAACCAAATGCATTTTGAATTTCATGTGCCTCGCAAATCAACTCCGAACACCGGAGATTGATCCATACATTGGCGACAAAGGAAGAAGCCTTTCGCATTTGTCTTTTCTCAAGTGGAAGCATGATGATGGGATGCCAATCAATGAACTGAGCATTAAGCCCCAAGTCAAAAGAATTATGGGGAAGGTTTTCAATTTTCAATTGCTGAAATTCAATCTATAGAGACATTTGCATGCATGCCCATCCTCATACCTTTGATTGATAAAGCGGTTTTGTCAGTGCACTTTTAAGCTCGACTGCCGGCCAGCTGCAAGCTGTTTTGAGGACAAACTTTTGCAGTGAATAGTACCATGGTGGGGCTGGTGGTGTAGCGGTTAGGATGGTGTGCTCATGATTGGGTGGTTGTGTTCAAATACCAGTTAGACCCCCACAGTGCCAAGACCTATGAGCAAGGTCTTAACCACAAGTGTGCCTCTGTTCACACAGCAGTATAAATGGGTACCAGTAAAATATACTGGGAAGGTAATCTGTGATGGACGAGCATCCCATCCAGGAGGAGTTGAACTCCTGGTTGCTTCATGCTATGGAAACTGGGAATAAGCACCGGCCTGCTGAACACTATGGCTCGGGTGTTAAAGCCCGGCAGACTTGACCTTTACTTATAATACCATGCTGTGCTTGGCCCATGCTGTGGTGAGAAACCAGCATTCATTGCTGGGTTCATGCTTTATACTTTCTGTCTCTCAAATAGCCAACATCATGCATAATTTTGTAGAGATCGTGCTATGAGTGGTTGGTTGTGATGACATTACTGAGAATTCTGAGAGTTCCTTGCATAATACAGAAAAGAAAAAAAAAAAAAATTGATGGATGATAAAGCCCCCCTAATGGTGCATGTGAGTGGGGCCAGTAGCGTAGTGGTTAGGGTGCTGCGCTCATGATCGGAAGGTTGTGTGTTCAAATCCCAGTTAGACCCTCACTGTGCTAAGACCCCTGGACAAAGTCTTAACCACAAGTGTGCCTCTGTTCACACAGCAGTGTAAATGGGAACCAGTAAAAATATACCGGGAAGGTAACCTGCGATGGACTAGCGTCCTGCCTAGGAGGAGCTGAACTCCTGGTCGCTTCATGCGACAGAAACCGGGGACAAGTATGATCAAGTGTAAAAAGCCCAAAGGACAAGAGGAAGGAAAGGGCAGTGGTGGCCTATTGGTATAGAGCGCTGGATCACTGATCCAAAGGTTGGGTGGTTGGGTGTTCGAGTCCCACTCTCCAAGTTGTCATGATGTCTCTCGCTGTCTATGGTGTGAGGCATGTAAAAAAACTATTGCTGAATTTCGACAAGAGCTGCTGCCAAGCCGTCAACGTGTTTACACCCTGCAATGGCCTGGTGATCTGTCCAGGGTGTACTCTGCCATCACCTGGAGTCGGTTGGGATGGGCACCAGCCTCCCCGTGATCCTAATTAGGATTAATTGGTTACAGAAAATGAAGTGACAAGAGGAAGGGAGCATGTGAGCGTTAAGGAGTTTTTTCTATACAGGAAAAGGCCTGAAGGTGACTCGTACAATAAATCTAAACCTTTATTTCAGTATTATCGGGACACCTGTTCATGTGTCTCATTCTGCCTGAATTTTTTGTGTTCATTATGAGTTATTGTGCTTTATACAGCATTTCATTTCATTTTCTGTAACCTCTTAATCCTAATTAGGGTCACGGGGAGGCTGGCACCCATTCCAGCCAACTCCGGGCGAGGGCAGAGTACACCCTGGACAGCTGGCCATGCCTTTTCACAGTACAACTCAAATCACTGACATGCAGGTGGAATAGTCACGTGTGCCTACATTCAAAAGGTTTGTGGTTTAATAGACGCTGGATCGCTGATCTGAAGGTTAAGGGTTCAAGTCCCACTCTCCACAAGGTTGTCACTGGCCTCCCAGTCCAGCTAACTGGGTTGTCAATGTGGGAACTGAGAAATTAAATCCAACCATGACTTGCTCCTACACACTATACAGGAGTACCGACTCAGAGTCGAGCTGAATTTGCAGTTTTGAAACTGCTGCCTTCAGTATCTGCATGTTCAATACTTCAGTCATATTAAAGGCATCTCACACTAATCATTGTATCCATCCAAATCACCTCAAGTGTCAAGAAAACTCGTCACAGAAAAAAAAAACGGGAACCAATTCTGCTGAGTGTAAACAAGGAAACGAACGGTTACGTTAGCACCAGAAGTTAGCATGCTAGCTAACACATGATTTAAATATTATAATTTACTGGCGCCATAAACTCACAAGACTGTAAGGTCTGGTCACTGTTACATTATATAATAAACCATTACAAAGCAGTTCGATCCACATTTATATTGTTTAAACATGTCTACATCGAACAGGCTCGCCATAAAGCGAAACGCAGCCCGGCTAACTCGGCTAGCGAAGCCTACCGGACTGACTAACGGCTTTACCTTCCATGTATTTCTTCCGCAGTTTTCGGTGAACGCTTTTCACTACACCGGACAACTTCTCTTGTTCGGCCAGCTCACACGGCTTGCCTTTCCGACCGGCGGAGTGAACCATGTCGGATTTGAGCTCTGTGTGGACACTCGACTCAAGCTCCATAGTATTCACACTGTGGCGTCTGCGCTACTGTCACCGAGCCCCCTGCACGCGCGTGCGCGTCTGAGCGTGAGCGCGCTTTGTTTTCTCCCATTCAGACAAGTCTCATCATGCTTTTAGTGTCGCGCTCGTCATTGGTAGCGATTCTCAATTGTTTTCTGTGACGCCCCCTCTAGAGTTTACCTTTCGGCTTTCCTTTTCAGGGGTCGCCACAACGAATGATTCGCACGTTTGATTTGGCGTAGGTTTTTACGTCGGTTGCCGTTCCTGACACAACCCTTTAGCAAGGGACAGAAATATTTTGTCCCTAGTCAGCAATGGTTCTTTTACATGAACCTCTCACCATAGACAGTGAGAGACATGTCCCGCCTTTGATAAGCCAGTGAGCTGCACTGGGGGGGATGGGAATTGACAACCTTGTGGAGAGTGGGACTCAAACCCTCAACCTTGGGATCAGCCATCCAGCGCCCTATACCACCAGGCCACCATGGCCCCTGTGGGAGGAAACCCAAGTACCCTGCAGAAACCCACAGGAGCACAGGGAGAACAATCAGACTCTACAAAAAAAAATGCCTTTGCTGAGCCAGCATCAAAGTAGAGATGCCAACTACAACACCCAGTGCCACCTGCTGAAATGTACAGGTAGCAAATAATAATAATGTAATATTTCTTTCTTCCTTTCGGCGTTTTCCCTTTTCTCGGGAGTCGCCACAGCGTTCTTTTACATGCCTCACACCATAGACAGTGAGAGACATGGCCCGCCTTTGATAACCCAGTTAGCTGCACTGGGGGAAATAATAATGTAATAGAATCTGTTTATATGGTCCACAAAAGCAGAACACTTAATTATTAAGCAAGAATTGTAATATTTGTGATTTCTTTATTTGACAAGAAAAAGAAAAGCTGTGTCAGCATACTCTGTGGTCATTTTATTTATATGTTTGCCAGGGGTTGCGTTAATTTACTCTACCCTCGCCCAGAGTTGGCTGAAATGGGGCCGAATTATGATTAAGTGGTTCATATTCAGAAAATTAATTTTTATATATACACACACACACACACACACACACACACACACACACACACACACACATATGAAACTTCATTTTCACCACACATCTGTTTCGAGGGGTGGTGAAACCATCCTCTCTCTTCAGGTGATTACAGAAATAGTATTGAGCACTCTTACGGAAAGGATCTACTCAGAAAATTCTCATATATATATATATATATATATATATATATATACACAAAAATAAAAGGACAGGACAAAGACTTTCTATTGAAACTCCATTTATCACTACAGATCGGAAACAGATCTGTCTCCCTTCCATAGGATCTACTCAGAAAATCCTCTATATATATATATATATATATATATATATATATATATATATATATATATATACATACTGTATACATACAATATATATATATATATATTGTATTATATATATTATATATATTATATATATATTATATTATATATATGTAATATATATATATATATATATATATATATATATATATATTTATTGTATGTATACAGTATGTATGCATATATATATATAATATGTCTGTTTGCATTTATTAATCAATTATACACATACTCATATTAAAGACAAGGTTTGTGATGATCCACATTCAAATGGAGCTACTATATCTGTTTATTAAAACTGATCTAACAACTGCTGTTATAATCAAATAACATACATGTCAACCCAGAGAGCACACACATACTGTGCATCTAGCTAATGTGCACAAACTACATTTGAACAACCAAGCATGCCATGCAGCTCATTTACTCACTGGAACACGAGGATAAAATAGATTTGATTCATTCATAATGGAGATAACATACTGGTCATTTTCATTACATCACAGCGCTACTGAATTCCTGAATATGATTTGTCTGAATGTGTTGATTAATTGTTTATATTGATAAATTTGTAGCCACACGGTAACGCTGAGTATCTTGTAATATATCAATGCAGGGAGTCTCCAGTGTCACTGTTTTATAAAGTGAGTTCTTCCGCTATCGGTGAGTCTTCAGGACAGATAAAGTTGAGATTTTGAAAGGTGTGTGAATGGAATTTGACCTGAATTCCACTGCAAAAGTGTAAAGATTTCAGAAGTCATCACAAATAGCAGGTGCTTTATTACAACATAAACAAGTTCAAATTTTACATTATACACCAGGGCAAGTGCAATACTATCAAAAAACACAATTCCTATTTAGCAAACAAGCAACAAATACAAATGGGTTTGGGTTGCCTCAGGAGTTTTGACTCAATGCATGCAAACAAACAATCGAGATGAAACACAGATACTGACCCACAATGATAAAAATGTCATTCAGAAATAATAGCAATAGAAGTTTTTTTGTTGTTGTTGCTGTTGTTTCTTTGTCTTGAAGGATCAACCTCCTTTTAAAGGTACTCGATGTACCTGAAAGTAGAGCCAATACACAGCAAGCAGGTAGAGACCAAAACATGCAATAAAGTCACAAACATACGTGGTTATTAAAAAGAGAACAAACAAAAGGGTGTATACAATCATTTTCGGTATGTTGTCTAAAGAGAAGAACTCTCCCCACCATAGCAGATTGTGTCCAACGATTTCCTCCTTTGTGTCCAAAAGAAGTGGAGTGGCTTCCTCAAACTCTATCACTTGCTCGTCTTTCACATCATCCGGCAAAGCGTTCGGCTGGTCCTCATCCACATACTCTGAAATTGAAGGCATGGGAGATCTTACTGTCCATGTTCTGCTTATGGAGTGTCTCCGTCCCATAGATATGACATCTTTAAGTCCTGACTGCTGTGTACTCTTTAGTCTGAGGAGATACAGCTCCATTTCATCATCTGTTAGAGATTCAGTCGAGGTGCTGTCATCCATGCTCTCATTCTGCCCATTTAAAAGGTTCCTGTCCTGATTCTCCAACAATGTATCTACCTCATCTGCTGCCGTGTGCTTTTTGTCTGTTTGGTGGCACAGAACGTCCTCCTGGTCATGGAATTCAGAACTGTTTTTTACTTCTTCAACGTTTTCCCTTGATACTACCTCGTCGGTTACCGTCAGAGCTTGCTGTGATGAAGCAGTTCCACAGAAAACTTCTTCTCCTCCAACCATATCAAGACATTCACTTTCTGGTTCCTCAGACATTTGTTCACAACTTATGTGTTGCTGTTCCTGTCCCACATGTAGGTGAACCTCTTTTCTAAGAGGCTCCATATTAGGGATTCTTTGTAGTGTAGCCACAGACATGGCTCCATCGATCCTTTCCCCCTGTTCATTGATCTCTATTTCAAGATCTTTTTCATCCCCCGATGTCACTCCAGTTCTTCCTGGCTGTGCAACTTTTTCCTTGTCATCCTGCTTTACCTCTTCTTCCTCATCGTTTGGGTGGTATGACCCATCTTTGTAATTGTCGTTACCTACGTTAAGGTTTTGATTACTTTCTTGTTCTGCATTTTCCACTTGATCTTCTTTTTCTTCATCCTCTTCTTCTTCTTGCTCTTCGACTTCCCTCATTTCTGCTACATCCGCTGACTGACTTTCTGTCATATCTGTTAACTCTTTGTGGTCAGTTTTACAAGGATTCTTAAGCTGTATATTTGCTTTAACAACTTCTAATTGTGAAGCATCTTCAGGCTTGTCAGGACTGCTACCAGTATTCAGCACTGTCATATCTTTTACCAAAAAATCAACAAAACCAGCCATTTCATTAGAAAAAATGACATTTTTATTGTATTGACTGACATCCATCATGTTTGATGGGAGCCTTTCGACACCTTGCTCTTGAGGACTCATGTTGATTATTTCTTCCTGAATGGTTTCAATGTTATTTTCATCACTTACATTTGATTTTGCCTCAAATTCCACGTGATTATCAGCATTATGACATGTAATGGTTGCTTTGTGGATCATCTTTGCCTCGTATGTAGTCTGGATTTGAGGATCTGTATCTCCAGCCACCTCAAAGCTTTGAGCAAAGAAAATGGCAGCTGAAGTTTGGGGTTGGATGGACGCCTGTGTCAAATGCTGAAAAGGAGAGGAAGCTTCACTTTGGTTAGTTGTAGGTGTGGCTTGTGATGAAATGTCAGAATGGAACAGAGTAGATTCAGGCTCGAGAGTGTAGCTTTCCTCCAGGCACTTGACGTGAGAAATCAATGTTTGGGCTTCTTTGTTGTGCACTTCATTGATCTGATCATCAATTTGTCTCTCAAAAGCTGTTCGGGTGACTGATCTGTCCTCAGATTGTGGATTTTCAGAATCTCCGGCTGGTGGGAGCTTGGTAGATCTTCTGTCTTCTTCGGCGTCTTTGGGTAAAATTGCACTGTTTATACATATGAACTCTGGCTTTGAGGTGTTCAGTAAACATTCACTATCAGAAAGCTTGTTATCTTGTGAATATTCAGCATTGTCTAGACCTTTGTTTTGTAAAATAATAATTTGTGTTGATTGTTCTGTCTGATCAACTATGTGTTCTTTGCAGGAAACGGATGGCAGGCTGTTTAATGAACAATGTTCCTCTGCAAGTTTAACCATGTGTGTTTTTTCTGATTCTGAAATATTATCATCCAATAGATTGTCTGTGGTATCTGGTAAAGCAGTGTCCTGACAAGCAATCTCTGCAGTGAGTTTTGTGTTCACATTAGAAATAGATAAAACGTTTTCATTCCCACTCTTTGTGTTCTGTAAATATCCTGGAAATGTTTTTTTACAGGCCCCATGATGATCATCATCCTTCACGTGTTTTGCTGATATTTCTGGATTTGACCTTGTCTCTACACTTCGGTACGTGACTACTTTCAGATTCCCGTTGTCCAGCTTCCCAACTGAATTGTCAGCTCTGTCAGATTTTTCACAGTTCTTAATCCCTCTTCTGTTTTCCATTCTTTCAAAAACTTGATGGTAAAGCGGAGCCACTATAGTTTCAAATGTGTGGTTATGACCAAAAGACTGAGAGGCTTGGTTCTTCTCCAAGTGTGTGTTGTCCTCATGATGTGCACTGCTGTACATTTCTGGAGTGCTACCCAACCTTTCCATCGCACATTTTTCAAAGCATTCCCATGCGCTTTCGACAGATTTACCAGGAGATTTGTCCGAATGTTGGCACTGTTGTGAGACAGTCTGGCTGGTAACTGTCTGTTTATCTTGGCTGCTGTCCAACAACTGGGAAGCTACCAAAAGCTGTTTCCCAGTCTGGGAACTGGAAGTAATTAGTTCAGGGTGTTTTACTAGCATACTGTCCTCTTCCTGTTTTTGTGTAGCTGGAATCTGGTTTCTGGCAGCATCCATGGAATCTGCAACGGACTTCTCTTCTTCGTTTTCTCCAGGCTCAAGCAGCAAATATGTGTCAGTTGTTTGTAGTGTTGAACGGTTTAAAGGTGCTTCATCTGTTGCTGGAAATCCATCTGTGCCTTTTTCAGTCTGCGGGAGATTATCTTCACCTCTCTGTGCAAAGTACTGCCGTAGTTTTGCCATCCGTGCAGCTTTTCTTCTCCTCCTACTGTAGTTTCTGCTAATTTCTTCCTGCTAATATAGAAAAGATTTTATTAGTAAACATGTTTCAGCAGCATGCATGATATTTTGATATCTTGATATATTTCGAATCTCAGCAACATTATGAGTCAATAACATCGTCAACTACAGGGATCCCTCGCTACTTCACGCTTCAATTCATGCGACTTCAGTGCATCGCATTTGGGTTTTTTTTAATATTCATCGAATTAAAAAATAAGGAAATTAAGAAAGAATAGGGCATGAAAAGGTATGCAAGAAAAAGAATGCAAAAACCCCCCCCCAAACAAACAAAAACAAAAAACAACCCAAAACCCCCCATCAAAACCACTTACATTTTTACGTGAGGTGTACATCTGTGTGTGTGTACGCATGCGTCTGTATGTGTGTGTCTTTATATTTTATTTACATCTTATGCATTATTCTCGAGTGTTTAATTATTATTATAAGCATTTATAGCATTGAATATGTATTTATTGATATTATTTACACACATACATGTACGTATACGTCAGTCAGGGGGGTTGATCCTACTTCGTGGAATTCGGCGATAATGGGGGGAGGGGGTGTCTCAGTCACAATTAATTGAGGAAAGTGACAGATTCCTGTAATCACCTGTATGTCCTGAAAACACCACGATATCCCATCAGTGAACTTTTTCTTCTCTGATGACAGGAATATAAAATTTTAGCTGAAATAACGGAAGAGTGGTTTAGGGCGCATGAGGAATCCTTTTCACACGTGAACTGGAACCGCAGAGTCCTGACCTTAAGTCCAGTGAAAGTTTTTGGACTGTGTAGGAAAAGAATTTATGCAGTGATTCAATGTTCATTCTGTAATCAAGGCTGACGGCTGTTCAACAAAATACTGTGTGATGTTACGGTGTGTACCTTTTGGTTTTGCCAGACAATTTTTGAGTGTAGCATTAGCAGTAAACCTTGAAAAAAAAATCCCTATACCATATACAACAATTTAGAGACTCTATATTTCTTGTGTTCAGCCTTTCCACAAGAAGATGTGTAATGGCGTATCGCTATCATCACATGTATTTCTATAATTATTCATCTGAGGGAACTCATTATGCAAGACTACAAGAGACATTAGATTATCAAGTCAATAAATGTCTTGTTTTATTTACACTCTGTGCTCTAATTAGCAAAGTGATGACCTAAGTTGTTTTATAAGATGACATCACAAAAAATGTGTGTGTTTATTTCCCCTGCATCACATTTAAAATGGACGTTGCCATGAAATGTCCTGGTGCACCCTTGTAAAACAAAGCACTTGTGGAGAAAAAACTTCAAAAGGTGTCTATTGCAATCATTCGGTCATTTTATTTTCTAATCCGGATTTTTATAATCAAAGAATTTAATGTATCATAACTTTTTCCCCTTTAACCTGAAAATCTGTGTATTACAGTTTAAACAGATGTCTTTGAAGTCCAGTAAAGACAGTAATGTGTCTTTCGCTGTTTCTGTGGTTCTCAGGTGTCTTGTCAGGCCCATGGTGACGTTAAAGCTTACAAAGGTATAACCTCGGCAGTCACATGATATCCTCTCGGAAAAAAAAGGTCAGCCCATGTGACCGTATGTCAACGCTCCCGTTTGTCATTGACACAGATTTGTAAAACGCCAATAAGCCAATACATGTACAGTGTATTTTGGTTGTTTAATGGACACAAATTTTAATTGAAAGAGTATTCAGTGATTGTTGCTTTTTGAAGATTATGAACAGAGATAAAAAGTGCTCATGATTCAGATGTTTGTTAACAGCTGTCAATCACAAGGGCATTCTGAGGTATCACACACTGGGGAACCCTGTAAATATATTTACCTTCACTTCGATGTGCTCCTCCTGTATCTTTTCTTCTTTTGTGCCCCCAGGTTGGGCAACAATTGCTATTCCACAATTGAGGATTATTTCTAATAAGAGAAATTACATCATCATGTATTTACATGGAACAGCATGAATGTTTAGCAGCCATCTGAAGAAAACTACTACCTGGAATTTCCTCTGCACTTGAGGTAGCGTTTGTCATTGAGGAATGGCTGGGGGGGGAGATAAGCGTAGTAATAGATGAACAATAAATGATTAATATATGTAAAATAATTTTTCTTTCATTCATGCATTCATTTTCTGAACTGCTTAATCGTAATTAGGGTCGCAGGGAGGCTGGCACCCATCTCAGATGACTCTGGGTGAGGGCAGAGTACACCCTGGAACGCTCGCCAGGCAATCGAAGGGCAGAAACACACTGATGGGTATGCAGCCCACTCTTCTAATTTTTCAAAATATTATTCCATGACACAATTTTATATTAAGAAATTAACCATATAATTTTTATACAAATCCATGTCTAGATTAAATCCTTAAATCTCTATTACATTGGGTGGCATGGTGGTATAATGATTAGCCTATTTACCTTCAAGCAAGAAGGTCCTGGGTTTGAGTCCCAGGCTCTGTGATTAGTTTGCCTGTTTTCGCTGTGCTTGCATGGGCTTCCTATAGGTGTTTCGTTTTCCTCCCACATTCCAAAAACATCCATATTAGATCAATTGGCTGTTACAGATTGCATATGTGAGTGTGAATGGTTTTGTGTGTGTTGGCCTTTCCATAGTTTGGTGCATTGATCATGACTTATCTTGCCTTCTCCCATTGTTGGCTGAGATAGGTACCAGCGTCCCTGTGACCATGTGGTTAAGTGGTCTGTGAAGTGGTTTGGCAAATGAGTGATGAGTTTCACAGACAACCACATAAACTGTAGGTAAAGTCAATGGTTTAATTATTTATTTGTGCAACCAAACGTATTGAGCTACTCACCTGCTTGGTTTCAGACAGCTTTTCGGTTTAAGTCTCTCATTTTCATCTTTATCTTTTGACTTTTCATGACAAAACAAAACATAATTTTGTCCGTTGTTGTTATCCCAGAAAACTCCCCAAGGTGTTTCGTATCGAATGCAAAAGTCTACTCTGGCTCCTTGCTCCCCAAAGGGCGGCACTAGTGTCAACTTAAAAGAAAAACAATCCATAACATTGTCGCTTGACTCAGGCACATACTCTGCCAGCAGGTCGAAATGGCTACTCCAAAAGTCCAGAGAAGTTCGTATGTAGACCAGCTTATCGAAACACATGTTCAGAACACAAACTGTCCCTTTTAGTGTGGTTGTTTCAGGTAGAAACTCCAGATTCTCGAGATGCACCTTCTGGTCTTGGACTCTATAGTGCAGCTCCTCCAATGTCAGTGGAAGAATAAAGAGAAGTTTCACAAAGTATTCATGTGGACCCTTAAATTCTACCTCCAATGGGTCAGCAGGATCACAGACGGACCTGGTATCAAACTGCTTTACTGAGACCAAGCTCAGGCCAAAAGCGTCAGCAAAGGACACTCTCCGGGAGCTGGAAGGTGGAGGCTGGGACTCATCGTCGGAGCAGGACAGGGAGCTTCTGCGCCTTGGAATTGGTGATGATTTGGGTTTGATGCCCCCAATACCCAGGAGTTCATCGTCACTGTCCCAGGGGCAAGTTTCTGGAAGGCCCAGCAAATTGGAACTGCCTATGCTGAACCCCTGCAGCTCTCCCACCACCGACTCCATCTGTGACTCCAACTGTGAGGACTGTCTGCGGCAGCGATATTAGAGTTTTCTAACCGACTGGCCAATGGCTGATAAGTAACATGCTGGGACTGAACAGATGGAATCGAGTTACATTTGACATTGCTGCAAAAAGCCAACACTATAAATAGGACTCAGAAAAGGACTTCAGTTATGCAGCTGAGCCTCAGGGGGAATGTTGTAAATACAACCTCCCAAACATATTGTTGACAGAAACATCGTCGCTAAAATTCAGTTGAAGGGGTTTCATTTCCAACTCGAAGCAACTTGTTGCTTTTTCCATTTGTTTCATACAGAGTAAACTGATGTTCTTTAGTTCATAAATTTGTCGGTTTTTAACAGTATGATACCCAAAATACGACCATAAAATCTGTGAAATAGGATCACCCCCCCCCCAACCCCCTGTGACTGACATATATGTACATGTATATGTGTATATAATATCAATAAATACATATTCAATGCTATAAATGCTTATAATAACAATTAAACATTAAATAGTAACACAAGATGTAAATAAAATATAAATACACACCCATACAGATGGTATTGCATGAGAAGAAGACAACACACATACATGTGCACGCGCACAGATGCAACAATGTAAGTAGTTTTGATGGGAGGTTTTGGGTTGTTTTTTTATTTTTTATAATTTTTTTTTTTTGCATAACTGGCCTTGTTTATGTGGCATTTTTCTTAACTTTTCTCTGTATTCTTCCTTGATTTCAGTATTTTTTAATTCAATGAAAATATATTTATTTATTTTTTAAAAACCGCGATGCACTGAAGCCGTATCAGTTGAAGCACGAAGTAGCGAGGGATCCCTGTAATGGTGCCCACTGTGTATTTTAACTTTTATTCATTTATTATGAGTTATATTCATACATACAGTACGGTTAACTCATAATAAATGAATAAAAGTTAAAATACACAGTGGGCACCATTATTTAATTTTAAGTATAGTTAGTTGATTTTAGGTAATCTGAACTGGCATTAGCAATAAATAAATAAATAAATATGTAAAAACCAGGCTTACTTGGTATCACTTTACTTATTAAATATAATCAGTGAACACAAGAAAACTACTGAGACTTACCACGCATGCCACTTCGAATTAGACGGAGTTCTTATTTTTAGTGTTTTTTTTAATACCTGTCTGGATTTATTTTAGGAAAATTAAGTATTTTATGCGTGTGGAGTTAGGAGCTCTCACCCTTGTGTTCCAAAACAGTCCATTATTCTTGGTGAGTTTTGTCGGGATGGCTCTGATGCTCACTGTTATGCAGCATAGGGTAATCACTGCAAGTTGGAGAATTGGACAATTCATTATAGCTTTTTCTACGTTCCTTAACTTGATTGGATATTAATTAGAGTCTATTGAACTGATGATTGAAAGAGTTTCAAATATTTATTCCTTTAATTTAAATACAGAAAAAACTGCAGTAAATTCCCAAATTTGACAGCCTGGGACACTTGTGACTACAAGAAAGTCATTGTTTAATGTCTTATTTTATTATTGTCTCATTGTTTAGTGTCCGAACTGATGTTAGTTAAATTTTATAACATGGAAAATGTGAATCGATATTTTTGGGGCAGTGTATAGAGAAGAGTGATCAGATGAGAGAAGATTAGATTGATCTTTGTGATTGGTAAGAAGTACTTTGAAAGTCTACATAAAAATGCAATCTGTTAAAAAGTATGTTTTTTCCTTTGGAACGATATAAACTGAGAGCGTAAGTGCTAAAGCTAGGCCAGTGGTGGCCTGGTGGCAAAGGGGGCTGGATCGCTGATTCTAAGCTTGGGGGTTCGAGTCCTACTCTCCACAAGGTTGTCGCTGTCCCCGCCCCCCCCCCCCCCAGTGCAGCTAACTGGGTTATCAAAGGCCGGCTGTGTTTTCACTGTCTATGGTGTGAGGTTGATGTAAAAGAGCCACTGCTGACTTTCAACAAGAGTAGCTGCACAGCCATCAGCGTGTTTCTGCCCTGCGATGGCCTGGTGAGCTTTCCAGGGTGTACTCTGCCCTTGCCTGGAGTTGGCTGGGATGGGTGCCAGCCTCCTATTAGGATTAAACGGTTACAGAAAATGAACTGAACAAACATAACGTATCAATGCTTATGCTGTTATCGTATAATAAAACAAATCCTGGTTTTCCCCAGAACTTTTTGAAAACCTAAATGTGGCATGTCGGTTTTCTTTTTTCTTTTTTAGTAGAGAAATGAGGCGACTGTTGAAGCCCAAAAGCTTTTAAAGCTAAATGTAAAAGAAGTGACTGAAGCTATTCTGTACACCCCAGATGAGCACATGTACAATTCTTTTGCATGTACAATTAATATACAGTGATACCTCAGCTCACGAACATAATTGGTTCCCAGAAAGTGTGTGTAAGGCGAAAAGTTCGTCTTCCGAACATTTATTTCCCATAAGAAACCATTAAAATGAGAATAATCCGTTCCCAGGTCCTCAAAAAACATAATTTTCTTCTAAATAAGCCTTAAAACTACACAAAAATATACCTTATTTTATGTATAATAAATGTGCTATTGTATTGTAATTAAAGAAATAAACTGTACTGTATAATAAAGTCGTTTTATTTACCTTTGTGATGGTAGTTGGTGGCTTGATGGAATGGAGTGGGAGGAGGAGGGAGGGAGGGACTTACTGTTTGGAAGGAGAGTTTGGAAACGCCTACTGTTTGGAAACACGCTTAGCCACACACGCACCCTTAATAGCTTCCTTGTTCTTAAGGATGGGAGCAATGGTAGACTTAGCGTACTGGTACTGGGACGCTGAGTCACACAAACGCACACCTCGTTCGTGTTTTTCAATGATCTCCGCCTGTGGTGGGGTCTTTTTCGGTCCCATAATAGCAAAAGTACACTCAATATGGTCCAAAATGTCTATCAAACACAAACCACTTCCGCACTCAAAGAAAGGGGTGTGACTAACTGTGACGCCGTGAGCGTGCGTCAGCTTCTCGTGGCCGCCACCGTGGCGCTGTTCGACCGCGTGGTTTGATTCGTCCGCCGAAAACTAGTTCGTCAGCAGAGACTATATGCTCGCAAATTTAATGTTCTTGAGGCGAAAAGTTCGTGAGCTTAAGCGTTCGTCAGCGGAGGTTTTACTGTATATTAAACTCTTAAACTTCAAACAACTCTCAATAGAACAGCAGCCTTGCAGTTCCAAAAATCTTCAGAAAAGATAACCATTTCAAAACAGAACTAAACCTCACAATTACAGCATCTAACAGGAGTCGTGTTCTGTCGTTTTTACTTTGTTTGCGGCACATGGCAAAGTTCTGAACATGGTTAAAAAAAGTTTAATCCAGCCTAATAAAATGGATGATGATAATTCAAAGCCTTGTTTAAGGATACTTTTGTAAATAAGTCTTTTTTTCCTTGGCAAATTCAACAAGTTGGTGTAATATCTTATAATTTCCCCATATATTTTGTATATTGTCACTGGCAGTATAGTAGTAGAGTTAGAGCTGTTACAGTTGTGCTAAGAACTTGGACCGAGATGAATCTCATTTTATGTCTGCTGAGTTACACAGGCGTTTCATCACCTTCTGAGCACGTATAAAAATATTCAATCTCAAAGCCCTGTTCACTGGCCATTTATAGAAACGCCAAGGCTGCCCAGTTCATGCACAGTAGTTACTGAGCACGAACTACAATAAATCCAACACAAATAATGTGCAACCTGCAAAAAATGAGGTGGGGATGGGGGGGTGGGGTGTAAATCTATCAATCAATAAATGACATTATACTAGTCTGGGTAGATACTTCCAATTGCGACTGAGTAAAGTTCACACATCTTCAGTACCTTTTCATGTCCAAGCTGCATTACAACGCATAATTTATTCATTATTTATACATTAGCTATTTACTATTCTTTACTAGTGCATGTGACACACACACACACACACACACACACATATATATATATATATATACATAAACTGTTGAAATCTAGCACAGCTGTACATGCTGCTCATGTGCTTATACTTTTGAACACTAAGAAAGCGATGGTAAAAAAAAAATTCCCCACTTTTCAACTCATGAATTGAAAGTTTTAAAAACTTGCACACACCTTAATATGATAAAATTAACACACTAGCATGATACATCAGATTAAACTTTCAAGGCAAATAAAAGAAAGTTATTTGAGAGTTGTTTGTGTTCAATCCTAATGAATCAGATGTTAGGGAAGCTGAAAAGGAAAAACAGGTGAGCAAGTGACAAAATATAAGGAGTATTAACAACATTATTCAGGGCTAGAAAGACCGAGGGCAGCACAGCGGTATAGTGGTGAACATGTTTGCCTCGCAGGAAGACGCGTTCTCGGGTGTGTTCTCCCCATGCTCGCATGGGTTTCCTCCTGGTGCTCTGGTTTCTTCCCACAGTACAAAAATATGCACAGAAGGCTAATGGTCTCAAATTTCCTCTTGATGTGAATGTTGGCCCTGTGATGGCCTGGCTGGGTGTCCAGGGTGCATCCACACTCACCCAGAGTTGGCTGAAATGGGGACAAGCCTCTCTGTGACCCTAATTAGAATGAAGCTGTTTCGAAAAATGAATGAATGAATGAAAACACCAGGCAATGATGGTGGGAGATTAAATAAAAAAAAACAGTATGAAATGTGAACAGCCACAGAGGTCCAACTGCGACACAAATTATTTTCTATGAATGATTTAATCAAATCAGCCTTTTCATGTGTATGACTTTTTATTGACTAATATTTTTGCACAGATTTAGGGTTAGTTGCCTGCAGAGTTTAGAATGTTTAAAAAAATGCATACCCCACTAGAGTTAAAAAAAAAAAAAAAAAAACACTTCGTCGAATGTAATGAAACTCAGAATGTAATGAAACAAATTTTCAAAGCAAGTATTAATAAATGTTCACCTTCCTTAAATCATTGTCCATACAATACTAATATTAATATTAGTTATTGGTAGTTTACTACTAACTCTGTATTATTAGTAATTTAATCAACTGAACTCCATGACTATGGCAGTAGCCTTTGACTGTAATGTGTGGATAAGTGCAGTACTATTATGATGTGTTGAACAGATCCAAAGCACTGGGTGTAAACAATGGCATTCAGGGCTCTGGTGCAGCTGTCGATGGACACCGAGCTACAAAGCTTGGGAAGATCACTGTCCTTGACCAGCCTGGAGTCTGTCTCACTAGGATTACTGTTATCAAGCTTTGCTAGCAATATCTATGTACTTGGCCAAGATATCATTGAAACTCAGCTCTTTCCAATATCTAAAGTTTCATTTTGAACTGGAACACTATCTCATTTTCATACCAAAATGTCAAAGCTACAACTTCTGTGTACAGGAAAAAGATTAGCGTGATACTGAAAGTCAGTGTTGGTAATTTCTGAAATGTCCATGTTCACCTAGAATGTCCCAGAATGTCACATGAGCTAAAAAAGTGTAACATCGTCAGACTGGCTCAAGTACGTTGGTTATCTGGTTACAGTGGCACCTGTGAAGAGTGAGATGTGTTAGTCAGAAAGGAACAGCATGTATTTTGGAAGGATTTGTACAGGGGTGTGAACATTTTTAATGTAGAAGATGTGTGTGTGTGTGTGTGTGTGTGTGTGTGTGTGTGTGTGTGTGTGTGTGTGTGTGTGTGTGTGTGTGTGTGTGTGTGTGTGTGTGTGTGTGTGTGTGTGTGTGTGTGTGTGTGTGTGTGTGGAGCCGGTGGTGTAGTGGTTAGAGTGTTGGGCTCATGATCGGGAGGTTGTGAGTTCAAATCCCACTGAGACCCTCACTGTGCTAAGACCCCTGGGCAAGGTCTCAACCACAAATATGCCTCTGTTCACCCAGCAGTATAAATGGGTACCAGTGAAAACATACTGGGAAGGTAACCTGCGATGGACTAGCATCCCATCCAAGAGGAGTTCAACTCCTGATAGGCTCGGGTGTAAAAACCCAAACAGTTAATCAATCAATCAATATATATATATATATATATATATGAAGGGCAGTGGTGGTCTAGTGGTATAGGGCGCTGGATCGCTGATCCAAAGGTTGCGGGTTCGAGTCCCACTCTCCACAAGGTTGTCACTGTCCCCCCCAGTGCAGCTAACTGGGTTATCAAAGGCGGGCCATGTCTCTCACTGTCGATGGTGAGAGGCATATAAAAGAACCATTGCTGACTTTCGTAAAGAGTAGGCTGCAAAGTCGTCAGCGTGTTTCTATCCCTTGCTAAAAAAGGGTTGTGACAGGAAGGGCATTCAACGTAAAAAAAACCTCTGCCAAATCAAAACGTGCAAATCAGATGATTCGCTGTGGCGACTCCCGAGTAAAAGGGAAAAAGCCGAAAGGAAGACAGAATATATATATTGAGAGAGAGAGAGAGAGAGAGGTGGCAATGGTGTTCGCTGATCCTAAGGTTGGGGGTTCGAGTCCCACTCTTCACAAGGTTGTCACTGTCCCCCCAAGTGCAGCTAATTGCTGGTGGGTTGTCAAAGGCCGGCCAAGTCTCTCACTGTCTATGGTGAGAGGCATGTAAAAGCTGACTTTCGTAAAGAGTAGCTGCAAAGCCATCAGCGTGCTACAGGGTTGTGTCAGGAAGGGCATCCGACAAAAATGTCTGCCAAATCAAAGGTGCGAATCATTCACTGTGGTGACCCCTGATAAAGGGGAAAAGCCAAAAGGAAATCCCTCTTTCTCCATTCCCTGTATTCTAACACATTGTCATAAGTTGCTTGTGTATGTGTTTGTGTATAAGTGTGCATGCACGAAGCAGTAGACATGAGTAAGAGAAATGAAAATGTGGTATGGGGTTCCTCTGATCTGGACATTCCCTTACTATTCACATGGAATGGATTTGTTGATGAAAAGAGCACTTGGTGAATAGACTGATTCATGAAATCACATGGGGAGAGGGGATTTTAAAATTAATAATTTTTAAAAGTGAGCAGGGTCTCTTTTCTTGTGCAAAGTCCATGGAGAAGTCGATGTGTTGGAAGCAGGAACAAACGAGCCAGCATAAAAATCTGAGCTCCAGTTTGCTCACAAAATCACTTATCCTCTGAGACTTGGCTCCATATGTTGACCCTCTCTACAGATTAATACCTGCAAAAATATTGTGCATCAGATAGTGATGACAGATGTGATGGAGATCCAAATGGATTGCAGATAATATTAGTCAGATCGAAATTATTAAAGTGAATAATAATGCTGTTATTATTATTATTTTATAATTTTCAGTATCATTTGGTATCACAGGTATTCTAACCTGTAACTGCCGGGTTTAAAGGGGCCGTTCTTGTTTACTCTTATGTATTTGGCCTGCTCATCTGACAGTTTGGTTAGATGCATGTCAAAGTTCTGGATGTGCAGAAGTGCCACATACTCATCTGAAAGTAAAAAGTGCATCAATGTGATGTTTTGTATGGTTAAACTTAAAGAAGTCTATGACTATTAATCGCATATCTCACCCATTATCTTGGGAAATGGGTAAATGCCTTGTTTGTAATATCCTTTAGTTGCGTTAAACAGCTCAATCAATGCCAAAACCTAAATAGCAAAGATGAAAAGATTAGAGGTTTTTACCCAATTTCCCTCAATTAAACAAAACAAACAAACAACGCACTAAAAAACTTCAACATAAGGAAATGACATTTAGGAAATACTCTGTAATATTTCCAGCCTCGCACACACCTGAGTTGCTTCTGTAATGGACAACACAAAAACTGGCACAGCTGAGCAACTGAGGTTAACCAGCCGACCCTAGAATAAAAATATTCAGTCAGTTCTAAAACATAGAATGTCTTGTTCATTTATTAAAAAACAAACAAACAATGGTTATTAAGTCTGTTCTGTTTATTTTTCCTCACCTCCGCCAGTAGCACTACCGTTTTGCCATCTGGCCAGACAATGTGATCCACATGTACTTTAACATGTTGCCAAGTCAGATCGGGTGTCATCAAACTTGCCTGATAATAGAGCTCAGATTCAGGTGTAATAGAAATACACACACACACACACACACACACACACACACACACACACACACACACACACACACATTATATACTGTGTGTGTGTGCATGTATATATATATATATATACACACACACACATACACACACAATGGTACCTGGCCAGTGGTTGTCTAGTGGTAGGGTGCAGGAACGCTGATCCTAAAGTTGGGGGTTTGAGTCCCCACAAGGTTGTCACTGTCCCCCCAGTGCAGCTAACTAGGTTATCAAAGGCAGGCCATGTGTCTCGCTGTCTATGGTGAGAGGCATGTAAAAGAACCATTGCTGACTTTTGTAAAGAGTAGCTGCAAAGCCGTCAGCGTGTTTCTGTCCCTTGCTAAAGGGTTGTGACAGGAAGGGCATCCGACGTAAAAAAAAAACTACACCAAATCAAATGTGCGAATCAGATGATTCGCTGTGGCCGAAAAGCCGAAAGGAAGAAAGAAATACACAATGGTATCTCACCATATGAAATTAATTCGTTCCAGAAGTGGTTTCGTAACCTGATTTTTTCATAAGTTGAGTAGCATTTAAAACATGTAAAAGCCCTGATTCGTTCCAAGGCCCTCAATACTACCCCCTAGACCCTTTAAAACTTATAAAAGTAAACCTTTTAAGGCCTCCTTCTGCTTCAATATCGTACCGAAGGTAGACGGGTTTCAGCCATATTCTTGTGATATTACTCAACCGCATGCCACGAGCCCGCTTCTTCTTTTCACTCGTACCGGGAATCACTTTAACCAGGAATCACACACGCGTGTGTGTGTGTGTGCGCACGTGTGTGTGTGTGTGTGTGTGTGTGTGTGTGTGTGTGTGTGTGCTTGTGTTGACCATGTCTTCTTAGCAGAGTTATAATCTTACAAATGTTTATGCAAGGCTAAAAGCCTGAGCCAAAAAATAAAGTTGCAATGAGCGCACTTGAAAAACTCATGAAACAACAGTAACTCTGTCCTTTACACATGTTAGAAGTCAGTGACGCATCATGGGTATTATGGAGATTCAGCTCCATGATAGCCAATGGGAGGCAGCTGCATCTCCGTGAGGAACAATGGGTGGAAGGCACACGAAAAGTATCATAGCATATGGAGATGCAGCTCCCTCCTAGCCAATAGGAAGCCAGTGGGGCTGGGTGTTGGGAAATAGCCAATGGGAGAGCAACTTGCGCATTGTTTGAATTTTTGAGATGGCACATTTCGTGACGTGAATTTTTTTCGGATTCAGAGACGGAAATTTTAGGTAAATGCATAACTTGGATTTTTCGTTTGTTGGGTCTTTCGTAAAGTGAGGTACCACTGTATATACACACACACACACACACACACACACACTATATATATATATATATATATATATATATATATATATATATATATATATATATATATATATATATATTATTTTCAGTAAATTAGTACAGTAAAAAATTATGTTTTTCTTCATCATTACTACATTTCACTACATTAATACTGTATCAATGAGCAAGACTGTCTATAGAATGTGTTTGAGAAGCATATTTTAGCGCATGTAATGGATATATAGTATTTTTCTTCTGGTTGCTCATTCATGCATGTAATATGATAAATGGGGTTTTATTTCTGGGTACAGAACTCGCGGATTATCTTCATTCGTGGGAGGGACCGGAAGCAAACCCCGCGGATAACGAGGGCCTACTGTAATATGTATGTATATATATATATATATATATATATATATACAGTAAAACCTCCGCTGACGAACGCTTAAGCTCACGAACTTTTCGCCTCAAGAACATTAAATTTGCGAGCATATAGTCTCTGCTGACGAACTAGTTTTCGGCGGACGAATCAAACCATGCGGTCGAACAGCGCCACGGTGGCGGCCACGAGAAGCTGACGCACGCTCACGGCATCACAGTTCGTCAACCCCTTTCTTTGAGTGCGGAAGTGGTTTGTGTTTGATAGACATTTTGGACCATATTGAGTGTACTTTTGCTATTATGGGACCGAAAAAGACCCCACCACAGGCGGAGATCATTGAAAAACACGAACGAGGTGTGCGTTTGTGTGACTCAGCGTCCCAGTACCAGTACGCTAAGTCTACCATTGCTCCCATCCTTAAGAACAAGGAAGCTATTAAGGGTGCGTGTGTGGCTAAGGGTGTTTCCAAACAGTAGGCGTTTCCAAACACTCCTTCCAAACAGTAAGTCCCTCCCTCCCTCCTCCTCCCACTCCATTCCATCAAGCCATCAACTACCATCACAAAGGTAAATAAAACGACTTTATTATACAGTACAGTTTATTTCTTTAATTACAATACAATAGCACATTTATTATACATAAAATAAGGTATATTTTTGTGTAGTTTTAATGCTTATTTAGTAGAAAATTATGTTTTATGGGGACCTGGGAACGGATTATTCTCATTTTAATGGTTTCTTATGGGAAACAAATGTTCGGAAGACGAACTTTTCGCCTTACACACACTTTCTGGGAACCAATTATATTCGTGAGCTGAGGTATCACTGTATATATATATATATATATACTAGTCCTTCTCCCAAAATTAGCATATTGTGATAAAGTTCATTATTTTCTGTAATGTACTGATAAAAATTAAACCTTCATATATTTTAGATTCATTGCACACCAACTGAAATATTTCAGGTCTTTTGTTGTTTTAATACTGATGATTGTGGCATACAGCTCATGAAAACCCAAAATTCCTATCTCAAAAAATTAGCATATTTCATCCGACCAATGAACAAAGTGTTTTTAATACAAAAAAAGTCAACCTTCAAATAATTATGTTCAGTTATGCACTCAATACTTGGTCGGGAATCCTTTTGCAGAAATGACTGCTTCAGTGCTGCGTGGCATGGAGGCAATCAGCCTGTGGCACTGCTGAGGTGTTACGGAGGCCCAGGACGCTTCGATAGCGGCCTTAAGCTCATCCACAGTGTTGGGTCTGGTGTCTCTCAACTTTCTCTTCACAATATCCCACAGATTCTCTATGGGGTTCAGGTCAGGAGAGTTGGCAGGCCAATTGAGCACAGTAATACCATGGTCAGTAAACCATTTACCAGTGGTTTTGGCACTGTGAGCAGGTGGCAGGTCGTGCTGAAAAATGAAAATCTTCATCTCCATAAAGCTTTTCAGCAGATGGAAACATGAAGTGCTCCAAAATCTCCTGATAGCTAGCTGCATTGACCCTGCCCTTGATAAAACACAGTGGACCAACACCAGCAGCTGACATGGCACCCCAGACCATCACTGACTGTGGGTACTTAACACTGGACTTCAGGCATTTTGGCATGTCCTTCTCCCCAGTCTTCCTCCAGACTCTGGCAGCTTGATTTCCGAATGACATGCAAAATTTGCTTTCATCCGAAAAAAGTACTTTGGATCACTGAGCAACAGTCCAGTGCTGCTTCTCTGTAGCCCAGGTCAGGCGCTTCTGCCGCTGTTTCTGGTTCAAAAGTGGCTTGACCTGGGGAATGCGGCACCTGTAGCCCATTTTCTGCACACGCCTGTGCACGGTGGCTCTGGATGTTTCTACTCCAGACTCAGTCCACTGGTTCCACAGGTCCCCCAAAGTCTGGAATCGGCCCTTCTTTCACTTTTTCCTTCCCACTGACGTCCCACTGAGGTGGCTTGATACAGCACTCTGGGAACAGCCTATTCGCTCAGAGATTTCTTTCTGTGTCTTACCCTCTTGCTTCTGGACAGCAGTCAGGTCGGCAGTCTTACCCATGATTGCGGTTTTGAGTAATGAACCAGGCTGGGAGTTTTTAAAAGCCTCAGGAATCTTTTGCAGGTGTTTAGAGTTAATTGGTTGATTCAGATGATTAGGTTAATAGCTCGTTTAGACTACCTGAACATGAGATGCTAATTTTTTTAGATAAGAATTTTGGGTTTTCATGAGCTGTATGCCAAAATCATCAGTATTAAAACAATAAAAGACCGGAAATATTTTAGTTGGTGTGCAATGAATCTAAAATATATGAAAGTTTAATTTTTATCAGTACATTACAGAAAATAATGAACTTTATCACAATATGCTAATTTTTTGAGAAGGACTAGTATATATATATATATATATATATATATATATATATATATATATATATATATATATATTACCAACAAACAAAAAATCCAAGTTACGAAATGTATTTACCTAAAATTTCTGGCTCTGGATACGAAAAAAATTCACTTTACGAAACGCGCCATCTCAAAACTTCAAACAATGCGGAAGTTGCTGTCCCATTGGCTATCTGCACTTTAAAGCTTGTCGTTGGACTTGTCAATGGTGGTATGTGTTGGCCCTGCAATAGACTAAAATCTGAGCAGTGTCTCATGTGTCACTGTAGAAATTTGTGTACACTTGTGCAACTATAGTAATGTTTTCCTCCAACAATGTATGTTTTTTTCACTTTGCTTTTGCTGTTTACTTTATCATATTGACGGTGGAAATAGACATTTTTTTTTATCTTAGATAATTTGTTTTTACCACAAAACCCGGACATTTTAACATGGGTATGTAAACCTCGTTGTAGGATATTTTTTAACCTTGCATGGGCATCTTCCTACAAATATCAAGTTGAGCGAGGAGGTTCATAGAGCTGTCTATAACCTTCCAAGCGGTCAGTTCCTCACTCAGTGTCAGCGTGCTAATATGATCATGCGAGGGATTTTAACCAGGCCATCATACATACATTAAGATAAGAAAAGGTCAAAATTGAGGCCGTGCTAGGACATGGCAGAGCTTGACGTGATAACAATCTCTTACCAAGCTCACACAAAATGTCAAACACACAAGTACTTTCCAGAGTGTGCAAACTCCACCTCTGGTCTTACCACGTCAATCTCTGTATTGGAGTGGCCCATGTTGCACACAGTACAGCCATTCTTCATCTGATCCATGTGTTCTCGTCTGACAACATTTTTATTTCCTGAACACACAATCAATCACAATACAACTGCTGCTCGGACAAAATACAGTGTACTAATAAATTAAACACTGGATATTGGCCAATAAAAATGCAGTTTACAAAATGTGTTGAAATTACAAAAAAATCACCGGTGCAGGTGATAACTATGTCCACCACTCTGATCACTTCATTCAGTCTGACCAGTTGGAAACCATCCATGCTAAGTAAAAAAAAAATGAGAGGAATATATAGCCTATATATTATATATCTGTTTATTATATATAATTATATACAGTAAAAGTTTCTGTATTTATAAGAGTCAACTTGCTGTGCATTACCAGGCCTGTAGTGCACAAATAGGGTCAATCTCTGTCACATATACAACTGCTTTCATCCCTTTCAGAGCAGCACAGCAGCCTTTTCCCACCTACACACACACACACACACACACACACACACACACACACACACACACACACACACACACACACACACACACACACAAACACTTACAGAAAATTAAAATACCAGAAGAAATGTTTTCATTATCATTACCTTCTCCAGGAGATGCTACACACCTGTTATTATTGTCATCATCCCTATTTGTCTGTTTGTTTGTTTGTCTGTCTATCTGACAACAGTTTCTTGACAAAACTACCATATGGATTTCAGGCAGACACCATTAATATGTTATCTGACTCAAGTCTTTTGTAAGGGCAAGGTCAAAACTCATCATCACAGCGAGGTCATAAAGTTGTGCCTTTACTTAAACATGGGACATGATTATGTTTCAGATGTTCATGGCGGCGGGGGATTGGGGGGGTAGTAATAACTACGCCGATAATTAAATCCGCAGTGTTTGCCAGATTTTTGGGTGAATGCACTTGTCACCATTGTCCGTATGGCAGAGGTACCTTTCACTCTGTATGTTCCTCTAGTTTTATTAAAGTGTGGTTATAATGCAGCTTTGGATACTTTACCTCGCCATATCCGCAGACAACCACCTGCTTTCCACTGAAAGAAAGAGATGTGGTTTGCTTCAACCTGAAAATCACGTAGTGGAAAAAATAAAAAATATAATATTATCAATGGAAATGTTAGGTAATGTTCAACATGAGTGTGAGGTGGGAGGGAAATGGTGGACAAAACAGATAGAGAAAAACAACTGTCCTTGTGTCTGCATGCCCCGTATTGTTTCCAGGGTAACAACAAATTTCAACATGTATAAATTGAATGATGAACCTTTTCACAGTGCAGCGATTCACAAAGACTGGGAATGATTACTTATCTTACCCATATAGTATTGATTCTTTGCTACAGTAAAAGTTGTCAAACTTTTGCTTTATCACTGATTCATTGGTGTTTATTGCCGGGCAACAAAATTGTCCTGTCTTGTACTTTTCAGATAACCTTTAAAAAAAAACCCAAACAAACAAACAAAAAACCCAATGAAAATTAAATCCTAGTCCTTCAAACCACTTCAAATCTTGAAACATTTGAAACACTAATGCATATAAGAGATACCTATGAATGCCAATAATACTTTCTTCAACAATCCCCTTAATGTTCTTGAAGAGTTGTGGGTATTTTTCATAGATCCAGTGCGTCATGTCTCCTCCATCATCTAGAATCTGAAAATAATAAATCTTCTTGAGAGCACCTCAAAACATCCATTGTCACAATTAGTAAAGTGTGATTTTATATATACACTGCCCTCCATAATTATTGGCACCCATGGTTAAGATATGTTCTTTGGCTTCTCATAAACTAAGTGTTTTTTTTTTTTTTCCTAAATAATATTGGACAACAATGGGGGGAAAAAGATTAAAAAAAAAACCCTCCCTTTAATTTGGGTGCATTTATTCAATGGTAAAAAAAATCCCACATTCAGAAGTAATTATTTTACATCAAATTATATGTGCCACAATTATTCGCATCCCTGGTGCTAATACTTTGCATAATTCTCTTTTCCCAACAATACAGCGTCTAATCTTCTATAATGTCTCACAAGATGGGAGAATACAAAAAGAGGGATCTTGAACCATTCCTCTCTGCACAGTCTCTCCAAATCACCCAGTGACCTGGTCCTCTCCTCTGCACTCTCCTCTTCAGCTCACTACAAAGGTTTTCAATGGGGTTCAGGTCTGAGATGGCCATGGGAGAAGCTTGATTCAAGACCCAAGATGCTGCCATTTGTTGTGATTCTTTAACAGTGAGCCTTGGAGAATTTCTCTTACCATCCTCCTCAATGTGCGTGGTAGCAAAATAAACTTGCGTTCCAGTTATTTTAAATTCTTAATGATTTTTCTGACAGTAGATACAGGCAGGTGCAGGCAAGGGGTAATTTACTTATTGCCATCGTCTGACTTGTGAAGATCGAGACACATCTGCTTTAATTGAATGGTGTGTTCCTCTGTCTTTCCCATGTTCAAGAGTGGATAAGAGAAATGGCCTCCGTATCACATCATATTTATACCTCAGAGAAACAGGAAGTAATGAATTACACATTAATGTTCCTAGATGCTCTGATCAACTTTGTGAAATTCTGTAGAAATGACAGAAATATTTTAACTATATTTATTTCCTAGGAATTGTAAGTGGTTTCAATAACTGTGGAACAGGTGATTTTATGAAAAACAAAGGATTCCCCCATTAAAATTAACTTGAGGTGAAGGCTATATTTATGTACAATTTCTACAAGTAAAAAAATACTTTATTTTATGGCTTTTAACACTTATTAACCTGGGGTGCCAATAATTATGAAGGGCAGTGTGTGTATATACATGTTTCGTGCTGTTATTATATCTTTTCATGGCATAAATGTGTACTGTGTAATATTTTCTATTTGTATCTTTTCTTTTAACTGTATTTGACTTTGAGACACATAATAACAACAACAATAACAACAACGACGACGGCAACAATAATAATGTATATTGTATTGGAAATGATTAATATAGGAAAAAAGTGAACTCAGCAATTATTACTAATGTATACATGCTAATCCTAGTATAATGATACTCTTCTATTCAGGGGCAGTTTAAGTCTATATCATGGCAGGCAAACACTGATTAGCAGGGTGACATGATATTACTGATGTGATGATAGAAATAGACAATAGACATTAATATATCATCATAATATGCCGATATGCCGCCCTGTGTAACTATGCACCTCTGCCATATTAGTCAGGTTGTTTATGTATGTGATTATATACAATGAGCCAATCATTATCTCAAATATATATATATATAGGTATACCTTGACAGGGATGAGATTATACATTACTCAAACATAATGATTTTCAGGCAAATGTACAGTACGTACATATCCTACTTATATCATACAATATATGGATTTAAAAATGTATTAATTTCTGCTGCTAATGACATGAATTTCGTGGCAGCATGTGTTACACTAACAGTCAAGAGACCGCTTAATCAAGTATCCATCCGGGGAAGTACAAGTATTCCGTATAATATTTAAAAATTAAAAAAAAAATCTTTACCATGTTTGGCTCCCAGTTTTCCACCTTAACACAACGGTCTACACACCAGAAGTAATCCTCCTCTGACTCCCTTTTCCATGCAAACACTGGGATACCTGTCAGTCACTCACACACACACACACACACACACACACACACACACACACACACACACACACACACACACACACACACACACACACACAGGGAGTTCTTTGGGAGTTCTTTTTCCCAGCAGATCAACAAGAGCAACATTATACTGTGCATATTCCATGTTAATCTTAGTTATATGATTTTTTGATTATAAAGTCAGGTCTGCCTACAATGCAAGTGGCACTGATGCAACAGAAAGTAAGCCAATTACAGTATTTGTGCAACGAGGGTACACAGTGTAAACACCCGACATACAGTATTCCTCATGCGTATGGTTACGTTTCCAGTTAAAGACTACCAGAGTCGGAAAGAGTGTCTACTATTTCACCACAATGCTTTTGCTTCCGCTTTCTAAATTAGGGGTGTAACCAACGTCATTGAATCACTGCAAAATGTTTGGACTTAGTAACTGAATTTATAATATATTGATCTGTACATGCGTCCCCAATGCAGCTATCTGGGTTATCAAAGGCCGGCCATGTCTCGCACTGTCTATGGTGAGAGGTTCATGTAAAAGAACCATTGCTGACTTTCGTAAAGAGGAGCTGCAAAGCCGTCAGCGTGTTTCTGTCCCTTGCTAAAGGGTTGTGACAGGAAGGGCATCCGACGTAAAAACCTCTGCCAAATCAAACATGCAAATCATTCCTATAATTTCCATGAAGATGGAGGCAGATGATTCAGTGTGGCGACTCCTGAAAGGGAAAAGCCGAAAGGAAAAGATCTGTAAAGTTCTATTAAACATCTATTATTGTAATCAATGACACACCAAGTCACTGAGTTCTGTGTACTTTAATTGGGTGCTCAATAGTACTCAGTGTTTTTCATGAACTTGCTGATTTAAAATGCAAGCTTAAAAAAAATTATAATATCGGCACACTGTCGCTTGATCTTGAACCTGGCCATTATTTTGGATGGTATGCTTATATATTTTCCAACTGTGTCTTTTCATGCACTAACATTCTTCAGGAGAAATCATCATGCTGGCATGCACTGGGGTGCCAAGAAAGCCTAATGTGGCCTGGTGAAGGTTGTTGGAATTGGCCAAAGCTATTGATGTCAAAATGATGCCCCAGGACAAACACGATACAAGAACCTCAAAGACCACAAATAACCAGGATGGATCTGTAAATGGAGTGAATTCAGTGTAATGTTAAAGACTGGTGAAACACAGGTAAACACATGGTTACTAATTTTATTGGAAAAAACCCTAGTTTCCAACACTCCCTGAAAGCACTAGTTTCCTAGTCCCCTTGAAAGCATCATAGGCACGTGCTGCATGCGACCAGCAGAGCGTGTAGGAGAGCGTGAAAAGCAGGACGCATACAGAGCCCTCGAAAAGCGACACGAAGCCTTGTATGTGTTTTGTTCTCTCTGAATCAAACCGGGTGGAGAGTGTTTATTTTCTTGGAAGCTCCGACTGGTTTTTTAGTGGATCTGGATTTGATCTTGAAGCTGGTTTCGGACACGGATGGCGAGCCAAATCCAGTGAGAACTCTTGGTGGATCCAGAAGCAGTGTGGCCAACTGTTCTCTGGATGCGAGAGTAGATCTACAGACCCAACCACTTCAAATCACAGGATCCCAGATAAGAACAGATAAAAACACCTTTATCCCAAACGGATCACAATCCTGGAAAAGACTCCCGGGTTCACACGAATCAAACCTTAGAGATTTAAGCTTATTTTATTTTATTTTTAATTTGTAAAGAAAGTTCTACAACATTGTTTGCACTGTTTCTTGTAGTATTGTTAATTGTAATAAATCTGCCGGCTGTTCAAATTCAAATCTCCACAATTCATTTTACTCTAGAACCTAGTATAAAACCTAGCACAGCTATATCAAGCTGGTGTTACACTGGACAGGATGACTAATTGGAGCACATTTAATTCATCTAGAAATGTATTAATACAATCTGCTTCTCTAGCTTGGGAGGCTTTGGCCTACTTATTGTTTTTTAGACTACTTCACCTTGCCTTCGGCGAATGACTGCGATTTATTCTGTCTTCACCTTCAGCCTATCATTGGTAAAAATCAATATTTATTCACAACTAACCTTTAAACATTCAATAGCTCACCTTTTTCACTCACTATGACACATATAGTATGTCCAGTACATACTTCCTGGGTTATTTTAATCAGTTAGATGTTTTGAAAGTTACTGCATGTTTTTTATTGTTAGCTATCCAAAAAAATCCATAAAATAATTTTAATTTAAATGTTAATTCATTCATTCATTCATTCATTATCCGAATGCTAATTAGGGTCATGGGGAGACTGGCACCCGTCTCAGCCGACTCCGGGCAAGGGCGTGGTACACCGTGGACAGCTCTTCAGGATATTGCAGGGCCAACAATTACACCACCATCCATACTCGCGCTGACACCTGCGAGTGATATGGAACAGCCTGTGCTGTACTGTGCATGTTTTTGGACTGTGGAAGGAAACCCACATGAGCACAGAGACAACAATGCAAACTCCACACAGATAAGCCCAAGCCTTGGGAATCGAACCCAAGACCGTCTTGGTGTGAATCAGACGTGCTAACTACTAGGCCACCTTAAGGAGTTCAACTGCTCCTGGATGGGGCGCTAGTCCATCGCAGGTTACCTTCCCAGTATATTTTTACTGGTACTCATGTATACTGCTGGGTGAACACAGGCACACTTGTGTTTAAGATCTTGCCTGGGGCTCTTAGCACAGTGGGGGTCTAACTGGGATTTGAACACACAACCTCCCAATCATGAGCGCAGCACGCTAACCACTATACGACCGGCCCCCGCGACTAGGCCACCTTTCCGCTTTTTAAATATTCATTTGCCATTATTTTCTTTTAAGGGTTTCGAATTTATATTGATTTTATATGTAAGGGTGTATTGATACCCCCAGTGCTGGGCTTGATAACTGGGTTATCAAAGGCGGGCCATGTCTGTCACTGTCTACGGTGTGAGGCATGTAAAAGAACCATTGCTGACTTTTGTAAAGAGTAGCTGCAAAGCCGTCAGCGTGTTTCTGTCCCTTGCTAAAAGGGTTGTGTCAGGAAGGGCATCCGACGTAAAAACCTCTGCCAAATCAAACGTGCGAATCATTCACTGTGCGACCCCTGATAAAGGGGAAAAGCCGAAAGGAAATCTCATCTCTCTTATATAAGGGTGTGTTGATAGCGAAAAAAGGCAGATATTAGTGTGAGGACAACGTTGCAATGAGAACCATTTCATAATATATATTTATTACATTATAAATAACAATCCATCCATTGTCTATCTGTCTACATCTTCCTGTTTCTGTATGCATATGTGATATGTGGAGGATATCCAGATATAGAAGGAATTAAAAGACCACTTTTAATGGAGATCCTCATTCAAAAATCCTTTGTTGTGTACTCTCCAATTATTATAATTAACGTGGTTATATAAATCGAATATGCATTTATGTTGCCGTCTTGTATTAGAGGAATATAATTTATCCTTCTGAAACAATTTAATTAGGAATACTTTACAGCGGTCAGAAAGCTTGCATACTATCTCTGTTGAATTACAGAAGAGATCTGGTATAAATAAAGGATATTTTAGTCCTTACCAGCCTCTGCAAGAGCTGCAGCCACATTATTCTGGATAGAGTAGATATTACAAGAAGCCCATCGACATTCAGCACCCAGCGCAGACAGCGTCTCTATCAGGACCTGTGGAAGGACTACATATTACCACCAAGAATATTTCCATTGGACAAAAAAAAAAAAAAAACTGTAACGTATTCAATTCATGCATCTGAAATTGCTTCCTCGTTGATGTATTATACAAGTTCATCGTTTGTTCTCTCTATCTGAGAACTGAGTCAGTGGTTATTATCCATGATGTTATCATTTTGGGATAAGTATGTGAATAAACACTCACTGCCATGTGTATGGTGATATGGACACAGCCCACTATTTTAGCCCCGTTTAGTGGCTTTCTTCCCTGAACCGCCTCTCTGAGCATCATCAGCGCTGGTATGTCTACCAAAGTAAAGCATATAAACCAGCAGGAATTATCAGCACATCCAGATATGCACAGCATAGACATGCACTCTGAAAACACCTGAGCTGAAAGGAACCCAATCTGGGTCACAATGCTAACCAAACAGATTAGCCCGGGATGATGCCTTTTTTAACCCACTTTTAGGAGTTTGAGTTTGGCATTTGATCCAGGATGCTGTAAAGAAACATGTTGGATGGGACTAATTATCCCATTGTGCAACTGTAAACATTTAAACTGTTATAATTATATCTAGGCAACACGGTGGCCTAGTGGTTAGCACGTCAAGGCCTGGGTTTGATTCCGTACTTGCATGGGTTTCCTCCGGGTTCCGGTTTCCTTCACCAGTATTAAAACATGCGCAGTCGGCTAATTAGCTCCAAATACTGTTCCAGATCGCACCCATGTGTGAGTGTGAACGGTTATGAGTGTTGTCCCTGCAATGGCCGACGAGTTGCCCAAGGTGTACCTTGCCACCAAGCTCAACGAGATCTTAATCAGGATTGATTGGCTTACAAAATAAAAGAATGAATGAATTGTCCATCCTTTATGTGAAGAACACAGAAATCGCAGTAGTATAATTTTTCTTTAAAAAAACACCTTCCTGAATTTAATTACTGAAATACTATAAGAATATCCTAAATAGAATATATATCTTATAATTAACAATTAGACTATGTGAGTGCTGGTCCTGAGATGGTCTGGAGAGCTGTTCAGGGTGTACTATGCCCTCGCCTGGAGTCAGCTGGGATGGGGACCAACCTCCCTGCGACCCTAATTAGGATGAAGTGGTTACAGAAAAATAACTGAACTGAGTTTTGGCCCTGCGATGGTCTGGAGAGCTGTCCAGGGTGTACCTCACCCTCGTCTAGAGATGGTTGAGATGGGCACCAGCCTCCCCGTGACCCTTATTAGGATTAAGCGGTTCAGAAAATGAACGAATGAATGTATACTTAACAATTATACATGAGGGTAAGGTAAAGGTCGCTGATAAGTCCCCAAGATGAAATTAAATCAATAAGAATGGAATTTAGAAACTTCCACTGAACCCGAGGGACGGACATATTTTAGTAGACACTACACAGGAATATTTGTGGGGCCGGTGGTGTAGTGGATAGGGTGCTGGGTTCATGATCTGGGTGAGGTCCCAACCACAAGTGTGCCTCTGTTCACCCAGCAGTATAAATGGGTACCAGTAAAATATACTGGGAAGGTAATCGACGATGGACCAGCATCCCATCCAGGAGGAGTTGAACTCCTAGTCGCGTCACGCTACAGAAACCCGGGATAAGCACTGGGTATAACCATGAAGTGAGGCTTTTAGTTGATTTTTTGTGCTGCAAGCACACACACACACACACACACACACACACACACACACACAGATGCAGATGGTTTGTGTCACAGCATCTCTTCAACACCTTCTAAGATTTACAATATATTTCATAGAAACAGAAACACAAACTATAATGAGATCTTTATAGAAATGACTGCCCATAGAATGTATCTTCTTCTTCTTTTCCTTTTGGCTTTTCCCTTCAGGATCATCTGCCTCCATCTCACCCTATCCTCTGCATCTTCTTCTCTTACACCAACTACCTTCATGTCCTCCTTCACCACATCCATAAATCTTCTCTTTGGTCTTCCTCTAGACCTTCTGCCTGGTAGTTCCAAACTCAGCATCCTACTACCAATATACTCACTATCCCTCCTCTGTACATGTCCAAACCATCTCAATCTAGCCTCTCTGACTTTGTCTCCAAAACCTCTTACATGTGCTGCCCCTCTGATGTTCTCATTCCTGATCCTATCCATCCTTGTTACTCCCAAAGAGAACCTCAACATTTTCATCTCTGCTACCTCCAGCTCTGCCTCGTGTCTTTTCCTCAGTGTCACTGTTTCTAAACCATACAACATCGCTGGCCTCAACACCGGCTTGTACATGGGTAAACAAAATGTTTTCTAAAAAGTTGATTTCTCTTCTTTAAAAAAATCTAGGGATTAAACTATGAAATAGTACAAGGTGTCAAATTCATCCATTTTCCGAACCGTTCAAACCTATTGGTTTCATGGGTAGGCCTATCTCATGTGGACTGTGGGCCAAGCCAATATACGCCATGAACAGATTGCCAGTCCATTGCAATGCCCCAATCATGCAACCATCCACTCACATCTAGGGGCAATTAGGAACAACTAAGTAGGCTAATGTGTATGCCTTTGGACTGTGGGAAGAAACCGAAGTGTCCAGATGAAACCCATGCAAACATACGGAGAACATGGAAACTCCACCGGGGATTTAGTTCAGTTGGTAGAGCGTTCGCGTTATCCTCCGGAAGGTCGGAGTTCGAATCCGGCCACGTCATACCATAAGACATTAAAATTTGGGAGTTGTTGCTTCCTGCTTGGCGCTCAGCATCAAAAGGATATAACAATGCAATAACTGGCGCCGCATGGTGGCGACGAGCGCATTGAGCATACGCGTGTATGAAATATGCGCCATACAAGCATGCATAATAATAATAATAATAATAATAATATGAATAATAACATGGAAACTCCACACAGAAACGCCCTTGACAAGCCTGGGACTTGAACCCGTGACTTTCATGCTGTGATGCATATCTGCTAACCACTATGTCACCATGCCACCCACATGTAAAATTAATCAAGCATATTTATTTACAGTGTACACCACATGAGAAATTGAATATACAATAATATGTAAAAATTTTATAGGTTTTTGTAGATTACCACAATACCTTGCTCGGCTCTTTCTATTTCTTTGCGACCAAACGAAGCCTGACTGATGTCTTTAACACAGAAGTCCTTACTTCCTTTCGAGTTCTTCTGCTCTTTGTATCGAGGAGAAGTTTCCCCTTCAGTGCTCACTTGCAGTTGACAGGAAATGAGCGAAAATTACCAAGAGAATGAGAAGAGTCAGGATAAGGACGTTTTGCTTATTGAATAACCCTAGAAGACGACTTTTAGACAAAGTAAGACTAACTATAAGGTTCAAGTCTGGTTGTGTGGAGCAGAAATACTGATAATATACCTGAAAAACAGCCATCATCAGAGGTCAGGGAGTTGGACACCGAAGACGAGCCCATCTTAGTGAGTCTTTTGTTGAAATACTGAAGCTTTGGGACCTGGATTGGTTCAAAATAATTGGTCAATGATACTTTATTATTCTATGTTTATTCTAAGAATTGTATTTGGAAAATTTTAAAAATCAATCAGACAAACTGTACATCATAGACAAAGCAGAATCATATAATGTAACACAAGCAAAGTTTATACTCAGGAGATCAATAGCAGAGGCAAGGCACAAAGTCCCAAACAACACACACACACACACACACACACACACACACACACACACACACACACGCACACACACACACACACACACACACACACACACACGCACACACACACACACACACACACACACACACAGTATACTTTTTAATCAACGTAATGGCTACCAGGTGTGCTGTAGTTACATGATGTGATACATAAAATCTGGTGGTTGAAAATGCTGCAGAGAATTCTGGGTAATAGTTACAGTAATAAAGTTTGTGGAGACTGTGATACTGTTAGCTGTATGTTATTGTCTGGATGGGAAGATCTAGTTCAGTTCATTTTCTACAACCGTTTCATCCTAATTAGGGTCGCAGGGAGGATTACGCCCAGAGTACACCCTGGACAGCTCGCCAGACCATTGCAGGGCGGAAACACGCTTACAGCTTTGCATTCTACTCTTGCCAAAAGTCAGTAATGGTTCTTTTACATGAACCTCACACCATAGACAGTGAGAGACATGGCCAGCCTTCGATAACCCAGTTAGCTGCACTGCGGGGGTGTGTGTGTGTGTGTGTGTGTGTGTGTGGGGGGGCAGTGACAACCTTGTGGAGAGTGGGACTCGAACCCCCAATCTTTGGATCAGCAATCCAGTGCCCTTTATCACCAGGCCACCACTGCCCTGAATGGGAATATTATTTACTTAAATAATTTCATCTTATTATTTTAATTAACAATAATGATGGTATTATTATTATTATTATTATTAGTAGTAGTAGTAGTAGTATTAGTATTATTATTATTATTAGTATTATTATAAAAATTAAAAAAGACTTAATCGTCCATTCATTTTCTGAGCTGCTTCATTTTAATTCAGGCTTTTGGTGTGCAGTAAACATCACATGTCTACTTCAGGAAATTTTTTACCCCAAATGAATTGGAAATTGTCTTGTATACACTTACAATACTGTACACTTTCCTGCAACGTTTCCATGAAATCCTGTTCTGAATGGAATCCTTTTAAACCTACAATACAGTTGCACTGATGACAATTTTAAAATCTGACAATGCACCACCATAGCAATTCCTCATTCTTTATATGTATATATTTTTTAAACTTTATGGATAAGAATAAAATTTTGTTGTGACATCATCTCGATGACCTTCAATTCCTTGGTCTTTTGTTCCCTTTTGGTCGAAATACATACAATAGTTTCTTAATAGTTGCTAATTAACTTGAAGGTGAATAAGTCTGTCTGTCTTCCTTTCGGCTTTTTCCCTTTTTTTACTTGGGAGTCGCCATAGCGAATCATCTTTATTCGCACGTTTGATTTTGGCAGAGGTTTTTACGTCGGATGCCCTTCCTGTCACAACCCTTTTAGCAAGGGACAGAAACACGCTGACGACTTTGCAGTCTACTCTTTACGAAAGTCAGCAATGGTTCTTTTACATGCCTCTCACCATAGACAGTGACAGACATGGCCCGCCTTTGATAACCCAGTTAGCCGCACTGGAGGGGACAGTGACAACCTTGTGGAGAGTGAGACTTGAACCCCCAATCTTTGGATCAGCGATCCAGCGCCCTATACCACTAGACCACCACTGCCCCATTTGAAGGTGAATAAGTGAATAGTAGAAATAAGCATAAAGCTCAAAGAATTAAATCTACTTTTTTTATTAAAAATGTGGAAGATTTTTGATGGATTAAGAACAGGATCCAGGTTGATGGGAAAGACAAAAAATGATAAGCAGAGACATCAGGAATCTCACAGATCAATACTAGGGAAATCTTCATGTGTTGATTTTTAATGATGGCTACATGGCAAAGACCTGAGCACTGATCAGCCTCTGAAATATTGAATTCTGCTCCTGCTCTGTGGGCTCAATGCTACAGTAATCTTTTTTTTTTTTGTACCAGTAAAGTAAAACGTTTCCTTTGACTCCTTACTTTGATGAAAGGTAGAGGACAATGGGGGTAATACGACGCCATATTTACTATTTTGACTAGAGTCAAACTGAGTGCAGCAATACTGGCACTATTCAAGTAGTAATGCCTCCAGACACATGTTTCTTAAACTACAACATATAAAACTCTCTGCATCGGAGCAAATATCAGGAATGTATGTTTTTAAAATTCTACTCAGAACTACAGGGGCGCTCACTGAGTGCAATGTACCTCCACCAGGGACAAATGGATTATTAAAACCTGGCATAGTTATAATGAAATGTCTCACTATATCTCGACTGATAGTGGATGTCAGATGAACAGTGTGCCCCATGTTACAGAAAAGGGATTTTAATTCAATATGATCCGATGCACTGGTCACCTCCAAAACGTGATTCCCCAATAAACAGGCCTCACGTCTTCACCACATTTAAGGAATATCAGAAGAGTTTTTGCTTTCCTGCTCAACAGAACAAATTCTTTAAAAATAATGCTTGTTAAAAAGCTGCACTGAAGGTAAATGAATAGTGAACACTGAGATTATTTAATTTGGCGACGTCCACTGAGCCTGATGAGCAAACTTATTTTAGTATATACTACACAGGAACACAAGAAAAAGTACACAAAAACTACACTCATGGTTTTTCCACCCATTTTTTTTACAGCATGAAGGATGCAGGTGAACCGGTGTATCTTGAACTGTTTTTAGGAGTTTTAGTATAAACAACAGGGAAGGACTTAAATGAGATTTTTATACGTACTTTATATTAATGTGGATAAACTGTACAGTATTTACTCACTGTGTCTGTACTCGGAGCCTCACTGGAAGTCCTGTCACTTGATTGCGTTGATGCGCCAGTGTGATGCAAGTTTTCTGACTGACGAGCCTTTGCTGTCTCTAGCATTTGCAACAATTGAGTAATGACCGAAGGTACAGAAGTGGAATCATGATTCACAGTCCTCTGATTAGCCAAAGACTCCACATTCTCTATTCCGTTACTGAGCTCCGTCACTGCTGTGGCTGGTACAATATGTGCGCTATTCTCAGGCATGTTTTCTGCTGTGCTCTCTTCAGACATGATGGTAATGCACTACGCAGTTGGTAACTGGACACTGCTGTACTGTCTTCTCACTCATGACTGTGTGATGTATATACATAACAAATACTTTCATGGCAAATCAATGGAAAAACACAGGGCATGTGGGTGAGTAAAGGGTACATTTATCATTAACATGTTATGAGAACAGTTCTGTTGTGTGTTGAGATAACAGAGATGTATTTTTTTTTTTCGAAACAGAACGCAGTGGTGTGATTGCTACATCATAATAGGCTTTAATTAAACAAACAAAAAAAAGTAAACATTGAATTGGCTTTTACTGAAGCTGAGCTTATTTATTTACTTGTTAAAAAGAGTATAAAAGGTTCAGTTCATCAGTTCATTTTCTGTAACCGCTTCATCCTAATTAGGGTCGCGGGGAGGCTGGTGCCCATCCCAGCCAACTCAGGGCGAGGGCAGAGTACACCCTGGACAGCTCGCCAGGCCATCGCAGGGCGGAAACACGCTGACGGCTTTGCAGCCTACTCTTGTCGAAAGTCAGCAATGGTTCTTTTACATGCCTCACACCATAGACAGCGAGAGACATGGCCGGCCTTTGATAACCCAGTTAGCTGCACTGGGGGGGACAGTGACAACCTTGTGGAGAGTGGGACTCGAACCCCCAACCTTTGGATCAGCGATCCGGTGCCTTATACCGCTAGACCACCACTGCCCCTTAGTATAAAAGGTTTTGTATAAAATAGATATATGTGTCTGTTCTTTATTATAAGATTATTGAAGACACTTTCATACATTAAATGACATCTGGAGCTTCAAAATAGTTCTAACCGGCATTTTGGGAGATGTGATTTATTAAGCTTGTTACGGCAAACAAGGCGTATACAGTAAAGTGGGAAGGTTTACACATTTAAAATATTAAAGTAGTACTGGCAACTTAGAACAACTTTGATTTCACCTTGATCTTGGGTTTGCATGTCCTCAGAGTATCCATGTGGGTTTCATCCGAGTTATCTGGTTTCAACCCGCATTCAAAAAAATAGTACATGAACTGTATATAAGGTTCTCACCTTACTTCCAGTATTTCCAAGCTTTACCATGACACCTCTAAAGACTGTTACTATGAATCTGTGTGTGTAACCCAGACGTAATACAGGGGTATTCAACCTTATCTGCAAAAAAAAAACAACAACGTGGGTGCAAGTTTTCATTCAAACCGAGCAAGAGCCACACCTAAAAGTTTATTAAAAGTGATGATCAAATAATTTAAACAGGTGGAAGGTGTGGCTCCAGCTTGGTTGGAATGAAAACCGGCACCCACACGGTCCCTTTGCAGATAAGCTTGCCGTAGTAGATCGTGTCAACAAAGTTTTAACAAGCCCCAAAACTTAACAAAAACATTGCATTAAATATTTAGGTATTACCTTCGTTAAATAGTGTTTTAATTTTCACAGACGTAACGATGACTAGGCGGGTGGCTGATAACGTTTCCAATTACATTCCAATATATTTCTTCATTATTTCAAAAATTAGTCCTCTTCCATCCCAGCCATGCCTTTTTAGTTTGTGTCAAAGCTCATGGAGCTTTTCTATAGGAATGCTTCCACAATACAAGTGTACGTTACCTTTGCCAAGGCCAACGACCTAATCCCCCGATGACAGATTTACTTCTTGCAGGTAACAGTCTGGATCCCTTCATTGGTTGGAGCACACAGCACACATTTCTTCCTATAACAGACCAGGAATACTGATACAGCTATTCAAAATACACAATACCGCTTTGTGATGGTCCATCCCAAATGCGTCCAATCCAAGAGAAGTTGCTGGCACTTCTGGACACGGAGAATAGAAGACTTCCTTTATCCACAGTCCATTTAACTGCAACTTGAGGATGGAACTCTGTGGTGCAGTGCACATTCAAGGCTTGTTAGACTAATCATGTGGTTATACCAGCTGTATGACCACATGGACACAGGGTCTGAGATCACAGGCCTTCAGCTTAGGCTTGTGCCTTTGCCCTTTATGCACCAAGATTTCTCTAGTTTCCACAATTCATTTAATAATATCATGCCCCTTTGAGAAAAAAATATCCAAAATATACCTTCCTATCCCTTTTTTAAGAAAATGGTTTTAAAACCGTTTAATTTCTGAATTGCATAATACTAATTAGGGTCGTGGGGAGGCTGGCACCCATCTCAACCGACTTGAAGCAAGGGCAGAATGCACCCTTGACAGCTCATTTTTTCCACACATTTGTTGACAAACCAAAGATCATCTGATCATTTTTGCTCCTCAAGACATTTCACAAGAGCTTTTGTACCAAAGACATACTTGCGACTTAACCGGTTTCAAATTACATCATTAAAAGTCATATTTGCCCTGTCTCAACTTTTTTTGAAACATGTTTCAGGTTGGACATGCTGGAATGGACATGTATTCATAAATGAAGTTGACCAAATAGGTACAAACTGCTAAAATGGGTCATGCTAAACCACTTCATGATGTGTGTAGACCATTTCAACACTGCTATATATACCAGTGTGGTTTAAGCCAATCTGTAGCCTGTATATGTGGCACCTCAAAACAGACTGTGAACCACATCTTGTATAACTGCTCAATGTTATGACCACCATATGATGTTTATCTTGAGCAGACACCTAAACCTTCCATCAACCAGCTGGCTACATCACATGGCTGGCTGGCAGCCACTTCTAAAATTCAAATTAAGGAAAAAAAATATGTATATACAGGGATCCCTCGCTACTTCGCGCTTCAATTGTTGTGGCTTCAATGCATTGCGGTTTTTAAAAATTATTAATCAAATTAAAAAATAAGGAAATTAAGGAAAATGCCACAAAAACGAGGCCAATTATGCAAAAAAACCCAAACAAAAACAAAAAACAAAACAACCTAACACCCCCCCATCAAAACTACTGACATTTTTATGTGAGGTGCGCGTCTGTGCATGCACGTCTGTATGTGTGTGTATTTATATTTTATATACATCTTGTGCATTATTTTTGAATGCTTAATTGTTATTATAAGCATTTATATCGTTGAATATGTATTTATTGATATTACATACACATACATGTATGTATACGTCAGTCAAGGGGGGTTGATCCTACTTCACGGAATTCGGTGGTCGCGGGGGATCTCGGTCTCAATTAACTGTGGAACGTGAGGGATCCCTGCACAGTGAGTTGTCGACTTACGACCTATGCGAGTTACGTCTGATCGATTTTACAACCGCAAAAGTGGTGAAGCATGATTCATGGCAGTGCAGTGCGAGTGTTGCGCACGACAGTTGTTTGCGCTGCCGGCAGCGCCAGCATCTTAAAAGGCCAAGCAGGAGATGATGCAGATTCACTTTCTAACTGCTCAGAGCAAATCTATTCATCCACTTTCAATGCCACGTCACTGTGGCGCGAAGCTGAGAGCTAATCCGTTCTGTGTGGGCGGGTCCGATACCTTGAAACTCTAATTTTATTGGACTCACACGCTGCAGTGTTTATGTGACAGGAAGTGCTTTTGCCAATCAGCTGCTCTGCGGGTTGAAGTTTTTCCATGTCTGTCCATTTGTGTTTGTTTGCCAGCTGTGCTTGGCTTTGTGGAAATGAGCTGATCAAAACGAGGGAAATTTATCTTTTTACTCAAACAACACACGCAGTCTGTGGCTGTTGTTATAATCCAATAAAATTGGAGTTTGAAGCTATGGGACCCGCCCACACAGTGGAGTACAGATAGGATTGGCTCTCCGCTGCGTGTCACAGTGACGTGGAATTGAAAATAGATGTATAGATATAAATGTGCAAGATTTATTCATCTGTTTTTCTTTGGCGTGAGTGTATTTGGATGGAAAGTCGACATATGACCAGATCGAGTTACGACCGGTCTGCCGGAACCAAACGCGGTCGTAAGTCGACGACTCGCTGAAAATTGAGTTCGTATTTGAATCTGCAAAAAAATCCAAATCAAAGTAACTGTAGAATTCACTTCTTTCTGTTTTTATTTGGATTTTCTCTCCTGTCCGAACATTTTCTGATTTGGGATTGTAAAAAAACTCCTCACGCCTTAAAAGAAAAACGTGAACGCTGAATGTACATTGAATGTACAGTCGGCCCTCTACTTACAAAATTAATCCATTCCAGAGCCTTTTTCAAAACCTGGAGTTTTCGTAAGTAGAGGCGCATTTTACATGTAAAATGCGTGATTCATTCCAAGGCTCCCAAGACTACCCCATAAACCGTTTAAAAATGATAAAAGTACACAAATTTTGCATGAAATATGTGTTAAAAGTAAAAGAAAATTATTTAATAAACCATTTAAACATTTTATTAACATATTAAACCATTTTATTAAAATATTTATTAATTAAACCATTATTAAACATTTTTTTATTAACACACATACACACAGTCTCTCTCTCTCTCTCTCACACACACACAAAACTCTCTCTCTTTGAGTGGCGCGCTCTGCCGAATGCGGGCTCTGCCCACACGCAGTGTGCAGCCGACGGAGCTTTTGAGACGGGGTATTGCATTTAAAGCAGAATTACCCGTTTGAAAGATCTGCAGTCCGGATTCAATATTAACTTGCTTCCTTGCGAGATCGGAGGTCTTTTGTCCAACGGAGCATTCTGTGCAAGGAATATTTGTGGTGCCACCCACTTCCGTGCACAAAAATGCTTCGTGGCCGAACGTGGAGCTTTTGAGACGGGGCGCAGCTCATCTAGACCTCCTCAAATAAGCTGCAACTTAGTTACTCTCAAAAAAACTCATGAAACTCACGAACCAACAGTACATCTCTCCTTTAAGCGTGTGACAAACAAGCTTATGGGTACAGTACTATGGAGATTCTGCTCCCTCCTGACCAATGGGAGGCCAGCGTGGCAGGATGTTGGGAGACAGCCAATGAGAGAGCAACTCGAGCATTGTTTGAATTTTTGAATGGCGTGTTTGGCACTTTTCGTAAGAGGAGGTTGTTTTGTATACAGAGGGCGGAAATTTAGGAAAATGTTTTTCGTAACCCGGAGTTTTCGTATTCAGAGGTTATCGTAAGTCGAGGGCCGACTGTATTCATGAGGGAAGAGCACCTTTTCCAATAATCGCAATGACATGTAGAATAGACTACAAATTCGGTTTAAATCACCTTTACTTCCACGGGCAAAATTCTGAAATTACTTTTATTTCTTTGTAAATGTAATAAGCGAATACTTGGATTTAAACTGGACACAGTGACTCAATCATGCAAAGGAAAATGCACAGTATACAGTATAACTTAAACATCTTGATGAAAGATTAAGCAACTCCGAAGGTTAGCACCACCTTCATTCTTGAGGAGTTTGTTCAGCACACTACTTTGCTTTAAGGCCTTAAGTTTGGAAATGTCCTCAGGAATCACAGGGACGTCTGATCTCTGCTCGACTTCTCCACACTCACTCTCGCTGTCGGACAAAGCTGTGAGGAGTGCATCATTCTCATACGTTGGAAAATAGTACCTACAAAAAGGCACAAAAAAGGATCTTAAATAATCTGTCATTCATAAAAGCATGTTGATCTCAGTACAGACGCTCCCCGACTTACGGTCATTCGTTTTACGTATTTTTCGATTTTACGTTTAAAAAATAAAAATAAATTTTTTAAAAATGTCAAATTTTGAGTTTAGTGTGCTCTCTGTAGTACGAGACGTACCTACATCGTATGCTGACGAAATGATGCAATGATGTAATGACGCTGCGTCCATTGTTTACAAACAACAGACTGAACGTGCCCCTCCTTCCCAGTTCACTGCGTGTTACCCTTGTGTTAAGACATCGTCTCTGTGATCTTTGTGTTTACACTTTGCGGATTTTTGTAACCCTAAGCAAATATGGTTGGTCAGAAGCGTAAGCCTACTAGTGATAGTGGTAATCAGAAAAAGCGGCAAGCCATCTCGTTAGAAACGAAGATGGCTATTATCAAGAAAATTGATGCTGGTGAAAAACATGCGACTGGTACGCGTTTCTTTCAAATGGCTCCGTCGACCACCTGAACAATTTACAAGCAGACAGATCGCATCACAGAGCATGTTAAAGGTTATATTTGATACTGTATTTGATATTTGATGAGTGAATTTGATTAAAATTTATCTATTTGAAATTATTTTGCTTGGATTTAATTTATTTGAAATTATGTTGATATTATTTGATATATTTGATATTATTTTACAATGTTACGTTTATAATAATTGATTTAGAGGTGTTTTATGAGATACAATAATGGTATTTATGGATGTATAGTACAGTATGAACGTCATACGTTACTGGAACATACAGTAACAACTTACGTTTTTTTTCACCTTACGTTCGGCCATCCGGAACCGAACTAAAAAAGTAAGTTGGGGAGCGTCTGTATTTGGTAATGCATTATTACATCATTTACTTTTTCAGGAATAGTCCTGGAACGTTCTGTGCCTTATACAACATACAGAGCCCTAAAATGTAGGGGATTTTATGGTAAAATGTATAACAGACAAATATTATGAAAGGTGGTCTGAGGATTCTTTACTCACTGTGGTTGGTCCCATTGTGTGCTGTCTGGAAGTCGCATCACATGACCAGCCTCCTTCAGGTGCTGCACCACTTCCTCTTTGGTTCCGAACTTCCTCTGACATCCATGACACCGGCACTGGTGGAGCTCACGGCGAATGTAGTTTACCAGTTTGACTTGTTGGTAAAACTTCAAGTCTGAGCGAGAAATAGTAAAACAAGTAAAGAGCTGCCTTCCTGCAGAATCAATCCACTTTAAAGGTTGAAATGTGAGACTCTACTTACTCAGATCTGTTTTTAATTTATGGAGGTCAAATTGATGAGTATCCTGTAACGAACAGTAGAAAAAAAATTAAACGCTTGGGTAGCTAGAATGTCTCTTTAGGTAAAAGAGAACAAAGGGAAAAAGCCAGAGTGGAATTTTCCAACAGACAAGAAGAATGTCAGGAGAAACAACACGCATACCTTGAGGTAGGAGGTATGGTGAGAATCTATCAGGATATAAGTAAGTTTATATCAAAAAAGAAGAAAAAAAACAGCTTAATTTTTCCTGCAAATGTGCTCTTGTTTATTTCAAAACCTGTCAAAATAAACAAGTGTGCAAATGTGTGCACAGAAGAAGAGCTGGAGGTAGTGGCTAGAGAGAGGGACGTCTGGACCTCATTGCTCCAGACATCGAATTAGGTGGATTAAGATGATGAATTTATACACACACACAAACACACCAAACCATACATACACCTCATTAGTGTATACGTACTATAACGGCATGACCAGTGTGATTGGATTGGTTTGCAATCTGAGGATAAAGCTTGAATCAAAACATTGATTAAACGATTCTGGCAAAAAAAAAAAAACAAACAAAAAAAATGCGATCTTGGAAAAATGCTGAGAATAAACCACTTCCACAGCCATAGAAAATAGAAAAATAATCAACAATCGTATTAAACGTATTGATTTCAGAATAGACGATTTTCTCATAACAGTCATCACTGTTTTATTAGTTTAAGTATACATCATATTAACATCATTCTTCCTCAATATTCAAAAACATAATTAAACAATGTGCAACACTAATATTAACCTGCATGTGAGTATAGATCTTGTCCATAGTTTCTTTCTGCTGCTCACAGAACAGACAAACAGCACACACTGGGTAAGCCTGCCAATCAGACCAGTCACTGCGCGCACGTACACACACACACACACACACACACAATCAAAAATCTCACAAATGTACAGCAGCAGTAGAGATTGAGTTCATGAATGAGCACAGAATACAAACATAGCCATGTGCCCTGAAGTAGAAAATCTAAAGTAGGCACTTACTCATCTTCATCATTCAGAAACTCTCTGTCATCCTCAGACTGCACTTCCTCCCAGGTCTTTCCCAGCTCCTACAGGTGTTACAAAAAAATAAATAAATCCCCCTTCACCTCATACTTCAGCTCACTATCAAGTTTCCATATCACCAAATGTGGGTTTGAATGTACAGTAGGCCCTTGATATTCACAGGGGTTCGGTTCCACCCCCCCTGAATGAAGATAATCCGCGAGTTCTGTACCTGGAAGTAAAACCCCATGTATCATATTACATATGCGAATGAGCAACCGGAAATAAAATACTGTGTATCTATTACATGCACTAAAATATGCATCTTAAACACATTCTATAGACAGTCTTACTCATTAATACAGTATTAATGCAGTAAAATGTAGTAATGATAAAGAAAAACTTTTCAATTTTTACTGTTATATTTATTTATGATAAAATATAAACATTATACAGCGTATACTGCTGTAAAGCACTAGCATTAAAAGTCTTTTTCAATTATTATTCCAGTACAGTATCTAGGTTAATGTTTAGAATGTTTGTGCGTGAGATTTTATGTTCTGTAGCATGTTTAACAAATGATACCAAAGGGATAAACTTTATTACGCTTTATGTCCTTTTACACTGAACTTGGAGTGACGTCTCCAAGATGGCGCTGCCTAGAGGACGACGTCGCGGAGTTCTCAGCATCAAATTGTTTCTTTGTTTTAATTTGTTTGATTTGTTGTTTTGTTTGTTCATGTTTTGCACTATACTCGTCTATGACCGGTCGACCCTACTACGGCTATGACATCGGAATGTTCCGACGTGTACAACCCAACACACTCAACTATCCTGAGCTAATATGCTATGGTAGCTCAATGCTAACCGAACCTTGGGTTAGCACTTCCGGTCATACTGCTTGAAGATGTTCAGTCCCTGTGAAACAAAATGGACGAGCTTCATGCTCGGATTGCAGTGCAGAGGGATCTACAGGACTGCTCCATGCTGTATTTCTGTGAAACATGGCTCGAGGAGAGTACATCCAACGAGGAAATTGCACCAGCCGGCTACATGGCCTTCATCCCCTGTGATCCCAAGAGCCAGAGTTGTCGTTCGGCCCCTCCCTGCCTGGGCTTATTGTTGAACTCTGAGAACTGCGCGACGTCGCCCTCTAGGCAGTGCCATCTTGGAGACGTCACGTTCAATGCAAAAGGACATGAAGCGAAATAAAGTTTATCCTTTTGGTATCATTTCTTAAACATGCTACAGAACATAAAATCTCACGCACAAACATTCTAAACATTAACTTAGATACTCTACTGGAATAATAATTGAAAAAGACTTTAATACAACAGTTCAGAGGAAACTGTCGTTTCTTCAGGAGAAAGTCTTATTTCTTTAGAAGAGACATCCAGCGTTTTCTATTGCTTAGCCCGAGAAGACGCACGTTTTAATGGCATCATAGAGTTTAACTAGTACTTAAAACACACTAAAAAAAGACGCTCACTGACAACTTGTGCGCGAATGAAGAAAAAGGGGTGTTACATCATCTCAACCAATCAGCAGGAAGGAGGACAGCCATTGGCTGAATTTGAGTGACGTGTCAGTTGCTTGGCAGTCCGCGAATACTCAAATCGTGAGTGCAAAACCGCAGTCAAGGGCCTACTGTACTTAAATATTACATTCTAGCTGAACTGCAAAAATGTGTGACGTAAAAACCATACCAAGTAATTAATGACATAGAAGCGATCATAGTCATGATTCTTGCCGTTGATACGTCTATGTTGCTTCTTTCTCATGTGATCTTTCAAGGTCGTTTTATCTCGAAAGATTTTCTCACAGTAGAGACATTGCATACTGTCAAAACACAAAAAAAACATTCATGAAATGTAACTAAGGGCAAGTATGGCCTGGTGGTAATGGTGCAGGATCACTGATCCTAACGTTTGGGGGTTCAAGCCCCACTCTCAACAGGTTATCACTGACCTACCCCCCAGTGCAGCTAACTGGGTTATCAAAGGCCGGCTATGTCTTTCACTGTCAATGGTGTGAAGCTGTAAAAGAACCATTGCTGACTTTTGACATGAGTAGCTGCATAGCCGTCAGCGTGTTTCTGCCCTGCAATGGCCTTACGAGCTGTCCAGGGTATACTCTGCCTTCACTCGGAGTCGGCTGAAATGGTACACTGTAGAATGAGCCAAAGTTCTTTACATTTCATTCATTCATTTTATTATATTTTATTAATAATTCATATTTTGATTAGGATGAAGCGGTTCAGAAAATGAACGAACGAACTGTAACGAACTTTGGCTCATTCTATAGTATACTCTATAGACACTACCGTGTTTAGGTTACGTGCAAACAATATTCTTTCCTACTTTAACGCGATAAACAAAATACCACCTATGTTTTGTGCCCAAGAGTGCTTTTTATGATTCAGGCATCCATTTTTACAAATTTCAGACAGACAGCCAAAAATAAAACTGGAAAACAGCTCTCAAATAGACAGTCTTCAATAATCAAAGTTTAACGGGAACTATCAATCGACATGTAAAAATAGGACTCAAAGGCTGTGGAAGATTTCGAAGCATGATCGACTACGCAGTGAACATGTCTTGACAGGTATGTGAAAAAAGATCATGTCGGTCATATCATTTGTTTGATCATCATTTTATCGATTTTCCATTTCTTTTTTTTAATTGTTGAATTTTGGATGTATTGCAACTCTATGCGGCCATCAAGAGAGGGCGCTGTCCTCAAATCCTCTGAGCTCTCCTGTACCCCAGTAGTGTGTGATGTGTGAACCAGAATTACTGCAGGATTACTTTTCCAGTTTCTTCTCCAGCATATCAAGGAACTGTGTGCAGTAAACGATGTTGTCAGGAAGACCGATGCTGAACGAGTGCTCTCTGGCCATGTGATTGAGCAGCACAGACCTGGATAAAAGGAATGAGAATGAAGACGAGAATAAAGAAAGGGAAAACATGCCCCACCTCATTCACTAATCAATGGTGTATGAATCAGTATATACACTAACATTACAATAATATACTTTTCAGAATCTCCTGATTCCTGCCTAAAATGGTGTATTTTTTAACGAGGTGAATGTTTAAGGACGTGATACTGCAGTTAAAGAATAAAGATTACATTCGAAATGATAAGAGAAACTAGATTTTCTTGTAAAATAATAACCCCCTGATGCAGAGGATAGCTCTAGGCCTTGTTATTTATCAAAACTAATCTCGCAGATTTTACCTGCTAGGTTTGTCTGAAAAAAAAAGGCCAAATGTGCTTTTTGTCTGTGTGTGTGTGTGTGTGTGTGTAGCAGAATCACTTACCTGTTTCCAGTAAATTCTTCATTACAAAACATGCAGCTCCGCTGAAAGCTGGTTTCGTCTCTTTCCTTCTGCTGCTGTTCAAGAACCTCCTCCTGCTCCACAGAGACATTTCTAAATCATTAAAAACACACTAAAAGGGTTTTATTTATAAATAAACCTCTTAAAAGAAATAGCCTTTTTGACTTGGGATGATACCACACTTCGTATCCCTCTGTCTTTTTTTCACAATGTCCCACCAGTGTCTCACATGACCTACCCACTCTGTGACATCACCTAATCATGGACCCATGCATTTGATGAAGTCAGAGAGGCGCACCGATACCACGCCAGGAAATTCCACTCGCAGGTTTCTCACTATGCTAAAAGTATAGATACAGTCAGGTGCATAAGTATTTGGACAGCAACATGATTCTGTTTCTGCAGACCATTGTGGATGTGACATGAAGTCATGAAGATTCCATTAATGTGCTTTTCAGCTGTAATTCAAACATTTTTACAAAAATACCAAAACAAATGTTCAGGAGTTATTACCATTTGTACACACAGCCGTTCCATTCTCTCAAGCTCAAAAGTAATTGGACTCATTTGACTGAAAGTACTTTCAATCACCAGAGTTAAGTAATTATGGACCTGACTGCACATCTGCAATCATGACTGCATCTGTGATGACCTGGAAACATTGTTTTAGAATTCATCATAAAATGAGAAAATATGCCACGTGACTGTTTTTTTCAAGGCAACCACACATGTCCCAATTCCACAAATTCATAATGACCACTTTTTTTCTGGCATCATCAACCCACATCAGAGTACATTTGCATAATTAAGCATTAGCATGTGAAGTTCTCCCTATGTACTGTGGTAAACATCAGAGGAAGGTCTGAGGTATTCGTTCAGCAGTGGCACAGGGTGATGGCGATACAGGGTTGCCTAGCAACGGCCATCGCAGATTTTCCCAGAGATGTGTGTGCAAGATAATGATGTTGACTCATTATACCCCACAGAAACAATGCAAGCAAAGGGAGCTCTGGCTTCTCAGTACGCTGCTAATCACTTTCATGTGAATTTCAAGAAATATCATGTTTATGTAGTTGACGGCTAGGTAGCACAAAGGAATGTTTTTTGTTTTTTGAAAGTTTCTACCAGCTTTTAGTGGAAATGTTAATTAATGCACAGAGACAAATATTTAGGTGCGTGCACTTAGAATACTTCAGAAGGACTACAGTAAGTGATTTATAATGTTTTATCGGGAAACTCATTCACACATGTTCCTAATACAGGACCTTGAGATCTTATCCCATCTTGTTTTGCCAATATGGTATAAAACTCACAAAAATACCCCCCTCCCAAAATAATTGTGCCCTAAATATGAATAAATGCCCCATAAATAAATACAAAAAAATTAGAGTGGCCTCCATTGTTATTTGTCTTTGGTCTTACAGTAAACTATAGGGCAGTGTAAGTTGTGGGCCACTGGTTGTGTCATTTTGTTGGGCCAGAGTGTGAAAGATTAATAATTGATAATTACACACCAGTCGTTTCTGTTGGAGCTGTTCTCGAAGGATACGGTCCTCTGGCAGAACATCACACAGGAGGAAGTAGTACTCCTGCTGCTCTGTAATATGAACAGTTACAGAACTGGATACAACCTGTATATATTTTTAAACACACACACCAAAACATACACAGTACGACGTGTGGAGAAATGCTTTTGGCTGGAGATATTAACATGTAAAAAATAAACGCTGGCCCTTAAAACCTACAAAGGTTGAGGAAAGGTAAACAAACAAACTATAAATTAATAAATTAAGAGATAAATACAACCCCCCAACCCCCCAAATTGATAATTGTACAAGCAATTACACATTTCAATGGAATACAATTCATTATTCAAAAAGAACCAAACAAATCTTCCCTCTCACAAAATGGCTGACGACGGGCTCCCGAGTGTCGCATCAACAAGCTGCATGACTATTAACCCTGAGATGGTAAGTTTGAATCCGATTTAATGCTACAGGCGTCCATGACCAAGAGTCCATGGGAGCTACCGGGCCGAGCTCTCACACGAGGGATGGCATGTACTCACTTCCCCATCACTCGAGCTATCACCAGCCAATCATGGGCATCTGTGAGTTCATTTACACAAAGGGGCAGCTAGTGCTTTCTCTTCGAGTGTTTAGATTGCATGCATATGCAGATACGTTAGTTTGGTTTCCTCACACAGTCCAAAGACATGAGGTTAATTGAGTCTGAATGGCTGTGTGTGTGTTTATATATATCTTCTTAAATATCTTCTTCTTTTCCTTTCGGCTTTTCCCTTCAGGGGTCGCCACAGTGAATCATCTGCCTCCATCTCACCCTATCCTTTGCATCTTCTTCTCTTACACCAACGACCTTCATGTCCTCCTTCACCACATCCATGAATCGTCTCTTTGGTCTTCCTCTAGGCCTTTGGGTAGTTCCAGCCTCAGCATCCTATTACCAATATACTCACTATCCCTCCTCTGTACATGTCCAAACCATCTCAATCTAGCCTCTCTGACTTTGTCTCCAAAACGTCTTACGTGTGCTGTCCCTCTGATGTGCTCATTCCTAATCCTATCCATCCTCGTTACTCCCAAAGAGAACCTCAACATTTTCATCTCTGCTACCTCCAGCTCTGCCTCCTGTCTTTTCCCCAGGGCCATTGTTTCGAACCCATACAACATCGTTGGCCTCAACACCGTCTTGTACACTTTTCCTTTCATTCTTGCCGAGACCCTCCTATCACACATCACACCGGACACTTTCCTCCAACCATTCCAACCTGCCTGCACACGCTTCTTGACCTCTTTTCCACACTCTCCATTGCTCTGGATTGTTGAGCCTAAGTACTTAAAATCCTCAACCTTTCTTATCTCTGCTCCCTGTAATCTCACCGTTCCTCTTGGGTCCTTGTCATTCATGCACATGTATTCTGTCTTACTGAGACTAATCTTCATTCCCCTCCTTTCCAGGGCATACCTCCACCTCTCTAGATTTTCTTGCACTTGTTCTCTGCTCTCACTACAGATCACAATGTCATCTGCAAACATCATAGTCCATGGGGAATCTTGTCTAACCTCGTCTGTCAGCCTGTCCATCACCATAGCAAACAAGAAGGGGCTGAGAACTGACCCTTGATGCAGTCCCACCTCCACCTTGAACTCTTCTGTCACACCGACAGCACACCTCACCACTGTCTTACATCTCTCATACATGTCCTGCACCACTCTAACATACTTCTCTGCCACTCCAGACTTCCTCATGCAATACCACAGTTCTTCTCTCGGCACCCTGTCATATGCTTTCTCCAGATCCACAAAGGCACAATGCAGCTCCCTCTGACCTTCTCTGTACTTCTCCATTAACATCCTCAAGGCAAACACTGCATCTGTGGTGCTCTTTCTTGGCACGAAACCAAACTGTTGTTCACAAATGCTGACCTCTACCCTTAGTCTAGCTTCCACTATTCTTTCCCATAACTTCATCGTATGGCTCATCAACTTTATCCCTCTGTAGTTGCCACAACTCTGCACGTCTCCCTTGTTCTTAAAAATGGGCACCAGCACACTTCTCCTCCATTCCTCTGGCATCCTCTCACTCTCTAAGACCTTGTTAAATGTTCTTGTCAGAAAATTTACTGCTACCTCTCCTAGACACTTCCATGCCTCCACCGGTATGTCATCAGGACCAACTGCCTTTCCAGTCTTCATCCTCTTCAATGCCCTCCTCACTTCACCCTTACTAATCTTTACTACTTCCTGGTTCTCAACAGTCACCTCTTCTACTCTTTTTTCTCTCTCATTTTCCTCATTCATCAGCTCTTCAAAGTACTCTTTCCATCTTCCCAGCACACTTCTGTCATCAGTCAATACATTTACCTCTCTGTCCTTTATCAATCTAACTTGCTGCACGTCCTTCCCATCTCTATTTCTCTGCTGTGCCAACCTGTATAAATCATTTTCTCCCTCCTTTCTTTCCAACCGAGCATACAAGTCATCAAACGCGCTCTGTTTGGCCTTTGACACTGCTACCTTTGCCTTACGCTGTGTCTCCCTGTACTCCTGTTTACTCTCTTCGGTTTTCTCAATGTCCCACTTCTTCTTAGCTAACCTCTTCCTTTGTACACACTCCTGCACTTCCTCATTCCACCACCAAGTCTCCTCATCTACTTTCCTTCCAGATGACACACCAAGTATTCTCCTACCTGTCTCCCTGATCACATTAGCTATAGTTGTCCAGTCATCTGGAAGCACTTCCTGACCACCCAAAGCCTGTTTCAACTCCTCCTTGAAGACAACCCGACACTCTTCCTTTTTCAACTTCCACCACTTTGTCTTCTGCTCTGCCTTTGCCTTCTTCATCTTCCTCACCATCAGCATCATCCTGCACACCACCATCCTATGCTGTTTGGCAACACTCTCACCCGCTACTACTTTGCAGTCACTGACTTCCTTTAAATTACATCGCCTGCACAAGATGTAGTCTACCTCTGTGCTCCTACCTCCACTTTTATAAGTCACCCTATGCTCCTCTCTCTTCTTGAAGAAAGTATTCACCACAGCCATTTCCATCCTTTTTGCAAAATCGATCAACATCTGTCCTTCTGCGTTCCTGTCCTGGATACCAAACCTACCCATCACTTCCTCGTCCCCTCAGATTCCTGCACCAACATGTCCATTGAAGTCTGCCCCAATGACCACTCTTTCACCTCTGGGGGGTACTCTGCATCACTTCATCTAACTCCCTCCAGAATCTCTCCTTCTCTTCTCTTCTCGCTCACATCCTGTCTGTGGAGCATAAGCACTAACAACATTGACCATCACACCTTCAATTTCTAATTTGAGACTCATCACTCTGTCCGACACTCTTTTCACTTCTAGAACATTCCTGACAAACTCCTCCTTCAAGATGACTCTGACTCCATTTCTCTTCCCATCCACACCATGATAAAACAGCTTAAACCCTGCTCCTATGCTTCTAGCCTTGTTACCTGTCCACCTGGTCTCCTGAACACACAGTATGTCCACCTTCCTCCTCTGCATCATGTCAGCCAGCTCTCTACCTTTTCCTGCCATAGTTCCAACGTTCAAAGTCCCTACTTTCAGTCCTAGACTCATGCCTTTCCTCTTCTCTCTCTGGCAACGGACACGCCTCCCGCCTCTACTTCTTCGACCAACAGTAGTCCAATTTCCATCAGCACCCTGTTGGTTGACGGCACTGATGGCGGTCGTTGTTAACCCGGGCCTCGACCGATCCGGCATGTCATTCTTTCTTGTGATTCGCATAGTTTATTTGGCATTTGTTTTACGCCGGATGCCCTTCCTGACGCAACCCTCTGCATTTATCCGGGCTTGGGACCGGCGTGAGGGAGAGACACTGGTTTGTGCCCCCCCCACGGCTGCATTGTATATATATATATATATGTATATAAAGTAAAAATAAAAGGACAGGACAAAGACTTTCTAGTGAAACTTCATTTTCACTACAGATCTGTTTCGAGGGGTGGTGAAACCATACTCTCTCTTCAGGTGATTACAGAAGAAAATACATATACATATACATACACACACACACACACACACACACACACACACACACAGTGAGTTGTCGACTTACGACTGTTTTTGGTTCCGGTAGACCGCTCGTAAATCTAGCTTGTCGTATGTCGACTTTCCATCCAAATACACTCATGCCAAACAAAAACAGATGACTAAATCTATATATATGTAAAAAAAAAAAAAAAAAAAAAAAAAAAAAAAAAAATGTATGTATATATATATATATATATATATATGTACACATTATACAGCGCGCGCACACATACACACACATAAATATATATATATATATATATATATATATATATATATATATATATATGTATATATATATATATATATATATATATGTGTGTGTGTGTGTGCGCTGTATAATGTTTATATTTTATTATCAATAAATATCACGGTACAAATTAAGTTTTTCTACATTTTACTACATTTATACTTTATACAAATACTACATTTTACTGCATTAATACTGTATTAATGAATAAGACTGTCAATAGAATATGTTTGAGAAGCATATTTTAGCACATTGACGAAAATGATGAGGTTCTCTTTGGGAGTAACGAGGATGGATAGGATCAGGAATGAGTACATCAGAGGGACAGCACATGTTAGAGCTTTTGTGGACAAAGTCAGAGAGGCGAGATTGAGATGGTTTGGACATGTACAGAGGAGGGAAAGTGAATATATTGGTAGTAAGATGCTGAGGTTGGAACTACCAGGCAGAAGGCCTAGAGGAAGACCAAAGAGAAGATTTGTGGATGTGGTGAAGGAGGGCATGAATGTAGTTGGTGTAAGAGATGTAAAGAATAGGGTGAGATGGCGGCAGATGATTCGCTGTGGCGACCATTGAAGGGAAAAGCCGAAAGGAAAAGAAGAAGATTTTTAGCACATGTAATAGATACATAGTATTTTACTTCAGGTTGATCATTTGCGCATGTAATATGATACATGGAGTTTTACTTCTGGGTACAGAATTCGCGGATTATCTTCATTTGCGGGAGGGGCCGGAACCAAACCCCCGCAAATAACGAGGGCCTTCTGTACACACATACAAAACCCTTTTGTCAGTGCCCATCATGGAGAAACCCAAAAAAGATTCAACATCTACGGTACTAATAGATAGGAAAATAAAATCTGTAAACATCACATTCAGAACTACAGACTTTATGGATATTCAAGCTTGTCGAGTTTTTAAGTCAATGTTTAAACAGCACTTTCACAACACCAAGCTGTCTGGAAGCTTAAAAAAAAAGCCATCTGGCTTACCGGCAGGTCTCTGAGAGTTGGTCTTGATGACGCTGCAAAAGTCTGTTATGGGCTTCTCTGTAAACCTTCTCTTCCAGTAAAGCATGTACCTGCAGTGAAGCAGCACCATCTTTCATTACAGTTCCAAATCGAATGCTATATTTAGATTGTTAAACTCCCCGGAGTGATTAGTGGGTCCAGGTTTTACTTTATTCCTTACACTCATTATCTACACACATTTCCAACCAGCAATTATAGAATATTTCACAATAATTATGAAGAATATGCTTTAAACTATGAAGCTTAATCAAGGTAATGTGCAGCCTTAGCCACTAATAATACTATAAAACTTAATGTACACTTCCACCCACCCATACCCATCCTCTCTCTCTTACACACACACACACACGCACACACATGAGCACACATACGAGCACACATACGCGCACGCACGCACACGCATGCACACGCACGCACACACACGCACGCATGCAGACACAGGTCACTTTACAGAAAGCCTACTAAAATATTTACATCTACAAGCTCTGAGACTTTCACTGATTTCAAATTTAATGCTCCAGTGGAAAAACCCTGACCAAAAGCAGAATTACAGGATTGTTCGGGTCATACTTAGGAAAGTCAGCAACGAGCTTGATGTCAGCAATGACCAGTTTGTGCTCCAGCAGAAGATGCCTCAGGAGCTGGTCTTTATCTGAGAGAGGAGCCATGTGTGAGCACAGGACACAGCACACCAGGTAACTGTCATCGTTGAAGGACACGGTACTGCCAGCAGTCATCTGTTCAGGAAAGCACAGCGGCTCCAGTATACAATCCTGCTCACCTAAAGAGATGGCATGGGAGATTCTGAACATCAGTAGAGGTTACACACTGTTATAACAATTGAAAGATAAGGTGTGTTATGGTGGGGGAACCATTGTAAGCAAAAAAACAGAGAGGAACACCCCCCCCCCCCCCAAATAAATAAATAAATAAATAAATAAAATTAAATGAATAAAATTTAAAAATGACCAGACTATTCAGCAATTCAGATACTTACAAATCAAATAATATGACATACCAAAACTTTATAATCAAGGTCACAGAAGGCAAAAATAAATCCAGATGTTGTGCGCAAGAGTCCAATTTATTCATTTTCATCAGCTGACGAAAATATTGAGGTTCTCTTTGGGAGTAACAAGGATGGATAGGATCAAGAATGAGTACGTCAGAGGGACAGCACATGTTAGAGCTTTTGGAAACAAAGTCAGAGAGGCTAGATTGAGATGGTTTGGACATGTACAGAGGAGGGATAGTGAGTATATTGGTAGTAGGATGCTGAGGTTGGAACTACCAGGCAGAAGGCCGAGAGGAAAACCAAAGAGATGATTTATGGATGTGGTGAAGGAGGACATGAAGGTAGTTGGAGTAAGAGTAGAAGATGCAGAGGATAGGGTGAGATGGAGGCAGATGGTTTGCTGTGGCGACCCCTGAAGGGAACAGCCGAAAGGAAAAGAAGAAGAAGAAGAAGCTCGGTTGACCCTACTAGGGCCATGGGAATCTATCTAAACTGACAGTAAGCAAAGGTGGGGTCCACTTGGGACTTAAATACATTACCTTCCTCTTGCTGTGGGGCAGATGTGCTAACTATTATATGATGATGCCACTCCCAATAATACAGTATGATGGTGGTAAGGTGCTGGATCACTGATCCTAAGGTTGGGGGTTCAAGCCCCACTCTCACCAGGTTGTCACTGCTGTCCCCCCAGTGCAGCTAACTGGGTTATCAAAGACGGGCCATGTCTCTCACTGTCTATGGTGAGAGGCATGTAAAAGAACCATTGCTGACTTTCATAAAGAGTAGCTGCAAAGCCGTCAGCGTGTTTCTGTCCCTTGCTAAAAGGGTTGTGACAGGAAGGGCATCCGACGTAAAAACCTCTGCCAAATCGGATGTGCGAATCAGATGATTCGCTGTGGCGACTCCCAAGTAAAAGGGGAAAAGCCGAAAGGAAGACAGACAGTGTATGATACAGTATGATAGACACAAAAAAACATAATGATTGACCCTAATTCATCAATCTAATACATTTAAACATACTTGAAAGAGCAAAGTTAAACACAGTCATGCAAAAGGTTCTGGAGATTAAAGACTGAAAATCATGCAGTAATAATTCATTTGCAGTTATATTTTACCTACACATCATATCATAGTGCCACACTTTTGCTGAACCAATGGTCATTGCATTCAGCATTTTCCCCCTCAATTGAACAACTTCTCTTTGGGGTTTTTATGTGATTTTGTTGTTTGGAACCAAATTCAGCAACCATACTAGACAGTAAGGAGCAAGTGTTGCTTGTGCAGGGGTTTGAAAATCCAGCAACATTTTAGCGAGGACACTACTCAGGTAAAAGGTAAAGTCTGTAGAGTTTTTTACACCCAAGCGTAGTGGCTCATCAGGCCGGTGCTTATCCCCAGTTTCTGTGGTATGAAGCGACCAGGAGTACAACTCCTTCTGGATGGGACGCTAGTCTATCGCAGGTTACCTTCCCAGTATACTTTTACTGGTACCCATTTATACTGCTGGGTGAACAGAGGTTGTGGTTAAGATCTTGCTCAGGGGTTCAAACTGGGATTTGAACACACAACCTCCTGACCATGAACACAGCACCCTAACCACTGTTTAGTGCACCAACCCCATATAGTACACACTAATCAGGAGTCAGGAACAATTTTTAAACCTTGGTTTTCTAGTTTTTATAATCATGTGCTTTTGCATTACAGCAATACTATGGAATTCAATAGCAATAGCAATTCTGTATTTCAATGCAGGTGGCACGGTGGCGTAGTGGTTAGCACGTCCGCCTCACAGCAAGAAGGCCCGGGTTCGATTCCCGGCCTGGGCGTTTCTGTGTGGAGTTTGCATGTTCTCCCTGTGCTTGTGCGGGTTTCCTCCGGGTGCTCCGGTTTCCTCCCGCAATCCAAAGACGTGCACTGTAGGTTAATTGGCCGTTCTAAATTGACCGTAGATTCTCTCCTGCAACGGCACCGGAACCCAGTCGTATCGGCACTTGCCTTTCCATTGGATCCTTCCGGTGGCGCCGAGACGGGGGACTTGCTGCCTGGGTAACAGCCTGTCCCTCATTACTCCCTACCCGGGCTCTGCGCACTGGGGAGTATCACCAGCCGGGATACCAGCCAGAGTGCAGCCATAGTCCTTCGGGACTGACGGAGGCCTACCATTTCAATGCAATTATTCAATCTGTAAATAATGAAAAAATTCAACCATGAGTGAACAACTCCAACCCTATCTATAAATGTAACAAAGCAGCCTCTGTACAAGATGCATGTGTTTTGGATATGTCAATGAAGTGGGGGGAAGAAAAAAGTTCTCCAATGATAGGTCTTTTAAATATACAGCCTGGAAAGCTAAAAAGAAGAAAGCATTTATTTTTCCACACCATTCTGTGTATTTATTTTATGAA